>OX465289.1:175991531-176670902 GCA_949987695.1 Merzomyia westermanni | reverse complement strand
TAAGAGGATTATGGCCATTTCTCCCTCATTTTGAATTATTAAAACTTGAAACTTGGTGAGATATTTGCTTATAGATGGTAAAAGATTTCGTAAAAAAAGTCAAAAAGATCGGAGCTATATATAGTATATTATCACATACAACCGATCGTTCAGATAAGAGGATTATGGCCATTTCTCCCTCATTTTGAAATATTAAAACTTGAAACTTGGTGAGATATTTGCTTATAGATGGTAAAAGATTTCGTAAAAAAGTCAGCAAGATCGGAGCTATATATAGTATATATCCCATACAACCGATCGTTCAGATAAGAGGATTATGGCCATTTCTCCTTAATTTTTAAATATTAAAACTTGGAACTTGGTGAGATATTTGCTTATAGATGGTAAAAGATTTCGTAAAAAAGTCAGCAAGATCGGAGCTATATATAGTATATATCCCATACAACCGATCGTTCAGATAAGAGGATTATGGTCATTTTTCCCTCATTTTGAAATATTAAAACTTGAAACTTGGTGATATATTTGCTTATAGATGGTAAAAGATTTCGTAAAAAAGTCAGCAAGATCGGAGCTATATATACGAGGTGTGTTCAAAAAGTATCGCGAATTTTGTGTTTTTTCAAAAATTATTTATTTATTCATGAATATCTATTTTGTCCCCTTCAAAGTAATCCCCATGAGATATTATACACTTGTGCCAACGGTTTTTTCCAATCTTCGAAGCACATCAAAAATCATTTTTTTTGTATCTTGTTCAGCTCCTCCTTCGATGCCGTCTTTATCTCGTCAAGAGAAGCGTAACGTCGTCCTTTCATGGGCCTCTTCAGTTTAGGGAACAAGAAAAAGTCACAGGGGGCCAGATCTGGGGAATACGGTGGCTGCGGCATTATTAGTGTGTTGTTTTTGGCCAAAAAGTCGCGCACAAGCAACGATGCGTGAGCAGGGGCGTTATCGTGGTGCAAAAGCCAATTTTTGTTCTTCTTTGCACATCTTCTCGGCCTTCTGAGAACATTTTGTACCACCGATAAACGTTGCTTCGGTCCAAGGTAGCTTCTCCCGTATGCCACAGTCCAACATTCGGAATGCATCCGCGCACTTAATTTCGTTTTTCACACAAATTTGATACAGGTTCTTTGATCCATTTTTTTGAATAGGTAAAAATCGAAGACGATCCAAAACACGTGCAAGCAAAGCAGCTGTCAACAATTAACTGAACATTCAAAATGGCCGAGCTTGTCGGCATAAGTGAGAGACATGAGTACCAACATAACGCCACAAAAAATTCGAAATTCGAATATACGTAACCAGCGAAAATTCAAAATTCGCGATAATTTTTGAACACACCTCGTAGTATATATCCCATACAACCGATCGTTCAGCTAAGAGGATTATGGCCATTTCTCCCTCATTTTGAAATATTAAAACTTGAAACTTGGTGAGATATTTGCTTATAGATGGTAAAAGATTTCGTGAAAAACTCACCAAGATCGGAGCTCTATATAGTATATATCCCATACAACCGATCGTTCAGATAAGAGGATTATGGCCAATTCTCCCTCATTTTGAAATACATTTTGAAATATTAAAACTTGAAACTTGGTGAGATATTTGCTTATAGATGGTAAAAGATTTCGTAAAAAAATCAGCAAGATCGGAGCTATATATAGTATATATCCCATACAACCGATCGTTCAGATAAGAGGATTATGGCCATTTCTCCCTCATTTTGAATTATTAAAACTTGAAACTTGGTGAGATATTTGCTTATAGATGGTAAAAGATTTCGTAAAAAAGTCAAAAAGATCGGAGCTATATATAGTATATATCACATACAACCGATCGTTCAGATAAGAGGATTATGGCCATTTCTCCCTCATTTTGAAATATTAAAACTTGGAACTTGGTGAGATATTTGCTTATAGATGGTAAAAGATTTCGTAAAAAAGTCAGCAAGATCGGAGCTATATATAGTATATATCCCATACAACCGATCGTTCAGATAAGAGGATTATGGCCATTTTTCCCTCATTTTGAAATATTAAAACTTGAAACTTGGTGAGATATTTGCTTATAGATGGTAAAAGATTTCGTAAAAAAGTCAGCAAAATCGGAGCTATATATAGTATATATCCCATACAACCGATCGTTCAGATAAGAGGATTATGGCCATTTCTCCCTCATTTTTAAATATTAAAACTTGGAACTTGGTGAGATATTTGCTTATAGATGGTAAAAGATTTCGTAAAAAAGTCAGCAAGATCGGAGCTATATATAGTATATATCCCATACAACCGATCGTTCAGATAAGAGGATTATGGCCAATTCTCCCTCATTTTGAAAGAATAAAACTTGAAACTTGGTGAGATATTTGCTTATAGATGGCAAAAGATTTCGTAAAAAAGTCAGCAAGATCGGAGCTATATATATTATATATCCCATACAACCGATCGTTCACATAAGAGGTTTTGGACCAACCTTACTCAATTAATCGAATAAAGGCACAGCCCTAGTAAAAACTTTTCTTAAACAAATAAAGCTTACTATAAAAGAAAATTAAATGTATTGCTGACAAAGTTTTAGAGAACTTTAAACAATGCGTATTAAGTTTGCACGTATTCATGAAAGGTATAAAGCCTTCGGCACAGCCGAAGACACCGCCGTCCTTACTTGTTTTAAGATGGATTACATCGTATCTCTCTAACCGATCGTGTACAGTTATAGTTGATGGCGCTTCCTAGTGAATGAGTCATTGCATCTTCAGGTGTTCCTCAGGGAAATATTTTGGGTACGATTCTTTTTGTGATTTTTATCAACGACATTTCAAGTTGCTTAGAATCTTCGCAATTTCTTTTGTATGCTGATGATATGAAGATTTTCAGTAAAATTATGAGTCCGTTGGACTCGCTTAATCTTCAAAATGATTTAGAGAGGGTTGCAGCCTGGTGTAGGAAAAATATGCTTCCTTTGAATATTAAAAAATGTTTCCATGTCTCCTATTCCAAAGCCCGTTTTCTTATCCCTACTTCCTATCGTATTGGATGCTCCCAACTTAGCACTGTCTCCGAAATTACTTATCTAGGGGTGACCTTTGATTCCAAATTCTTATTTCAAAACCATTTAAATTATGCCATTGCTAAGTCTTACTCTATGCTGGCTTTTGTTAGACGTTTCAGTTCGGACTTCACAGATCCGTATTCTCTGAAAATGCTCTATATTT
Organism: Merzomyia westermanni; assembly: GCA_949987695.1. NCBI lineage: Eukaryota > Metazoa > Arthropoda > Insecta > Diptera > Tephritidae > Merzomyia > Merzomyia westermanni. The sequence goes on along the minus strand of OX465289.1, from coordinate 176,667,685 downwards.
CATTTGTCCGATCAAAATTAGAATATGCAGCTATAATTTGGCGTCCTTATTATGCCTGCCATATAACTCGCCTTGAAAAAGTTCAAAAAGTCTCTATTTAGTTTGCTCTACGCCCACTTCATGCTTATTGATCTTAAGCCGTTAAATTTCAGGAGAACCTTTCTTTCTCTTACTTTCATTTTTAAATTAATAAGTGGGTTGGTTGACGGTCCCTACTTACTTGAACGCATTTTCTTTGCTGTTCCTCATTTCCGTTTAAGGAATCAGGCTATTTTTTCTGTGGGGCTACCTAGATCAAATTATGCTGCCAATGCTCCTATTACCAGAGCTCTTAAAGAGTTTAACTTGGTCCCGAATTCTTCAGTTTTGGACTTCTCCTACAGTGAAAGTAGATTTAAGATATTACTTACTGATTTGTTAAAATAGTTTGTAGGTTTTCCTACTTTTGTCATTAGCCTGTAAGAAATGTAACATATTTCAAGACTTAAATACATAAATAAAAAAGATGGTTGCACAAAACTAGGTGCTCCGGGCAAAATCACTCCACACATAGGCCCCCTAGTTTCTACAAAATTTTTGTGGCCCCTTGCTGTTCACGCCCTAGGACGTCCCGTGGCCAACGACGATCCAGTGTCGCACCGTCACAAGTTTCATAAACAGTCTCCACGACTAACAGCACTAATAATGCCCAGCAAATAGTGTGTAACTCCCGCTGCCGCTCACGCTCACAGGCGCCAACACCTCACACAGCCGCTCACAGCTACTTTCTACGTAGCACCTCTGTTTTAGATGTGAGCAATACTGACCGACGCCCGACCCCCCTCCCACTTTCAACTTTCCCTTCTTCTTCCAGCACTAGCAAAATGTAAGTCAAAGCCACCAGCTCCTGGTCCCTTACACCATGTGCACTGTTTGTCGGTTGAGACTATATACACCTGCGACATCAGTCAAATGCAACTCCTGCCTTGGCCTATGTCACCTGCTTATATGTTCTCAACTTGGTACCAGGAGCTTATGGACTGATACGTACGTTGCGCCATGTTGTCGAGCTACGCAACCTACAGCGTGGACCAATTCGCCACCTTCTGGTGGTTCGGATCCCTCGTCTTCTAGAGTGCGACGCAGTGCGCGACTCAGCCTGCTTCCACCGAGGCATACGCACCAGTCCTTGACTCCCAGTGTGAATATTTCTCCCCCTTCGCACTTTCGTGTCCTACTGTTGAACTGCAAAGGTTTAACCGGCAAGGTTGGTGAAATAGTGAATTTCATGAAGCGGCAAAACATCAAGGTTGCTGCTATTCAAGAGACAAAGTTAAACGCCCGATCAGATCTTCGGACTTTTGACGGCTACAACATCCACCGGCGTGACCGAGAGAGAGGACTTGGGGGCGGACTGGCCTTCATCACTCATCAATCTGTGCAATATCGTCTATTTGAGCCTGACGTCGACCCGAGGGACAACTTTCTAGAACGTCAAGGTATGGCTGCCGGTCAGGCGATGTCGATCAAGAAATTATTAACATTTATATACCTCCTGCCACCTGCTGTCCGAGGGATTACCACCCTGACATCAGTGCGTTACTCAGAGGCGGTAATCGTGTAATCTTTGGAGACTTCAACGCACACCACGACCTGTGGCACTCAAGCCTGCAGTTTGATGGTAGGGGACAAGAATTGGCTGAACAAATAGATGATTCGACGTTTTGCACTGTGAACGGGGATGCCCCCACGAGAGTTGCGGTAAATGGTGCTAGTTCGCCAGACCTTACAATTGTCAGCGCGGGTCTCATAAACTGCGTTGAATGGCGACCAATGCTAACTCTTGCATCGGATCATTTGCCGATAGTCCTCTCAAACGATCGCCCCAATGACTTTGTTAATTCTGAAAGTCGCACTTTCACTAATTTCAGTAAAGCGGATTGGGTTGGGTTTCTTAACTTCACTAAGAGCACCTTCGCTACTCTTGCCATCCCGTCTGACGTACGAGAACGGGAAAAAGCATTCCGCATGGTCATAGCTTCAGCCTCCAATCAATACATTCCGTCAGGTAGAATTAAGGAGATACGTACGTATTTCCCCGCAGAGGCAGCGGCCCTGGCTAATGAACGTGAAAAAGTGCGACGCTTGGACCCTACGGCTCCCCAAATTCAAGATCTCAATACGAAAATCAGACGGCTGGTTGATCAACACAAACGCGCCAAATTGGAGGAGCACCTAAGGTCTTGTAACCTCTCTGCTGGTGTTGGCAAATTATGGTCCACTGTTAAATCCTTGTCAAATCCGACCAAACCTAACGACAAAATATCCTCGGTGATAAGGTACAGTCGAAACCAAAGAGATGCGTGAGCGCAATCAGACGTGCGATCAGGGAAGCGCACAAGCGTAAAAACAGCCAAGCGCCCATTGCCATCACCACCACGGAGGTTGGGAGGCCATACGGAGGTCCAAAAACTCCAAATCTAATGGCCCAGACGGTATATCCATGCTGATGCTAAAACATCTCAGAGAAGAGGGAATAAGGTACCTAACAACTGTCTTCAATCTGTCTATAACCCCCTTTGTCATTCCAGAAAGATGGAAACAGGCAAAGGTGGTGCCACTACAAAAGCCCGGCAAGCCGGCCAACGAGGGGAGTCTTATCGACCGATTACACTCCTCTCGCCACTAGTGAAGACCTTGGATATGGTCTTGCTCCCTTATTATACCGCTAACTTGCGACTAGCCGAACATCAGCATGGATTCCGTAAAATGCATAGCACTACCACCGGGCTAAACGCCATTACCACACAGATAGGTGTCGGTCTCAACAAACTTCGTCCAAATGACAGGACCTTTCGCCACTGTCAATCATGCACAACTCATTAACGACCTGGAGCTTTCAACTCTTCCCCCCTGTCTAAAGCGTTGGACCGCCAACTATCTGAGTGGTCGGCAGTCATCGGTCATTTAGAGGCGAAAGATCAACACCACGTATAATTAAACAAGGGGTGCCACAAGGGTGCCACAGGACTGGCCCCTCCGTAGACGAGCCCTGCTCAAGAATTAACTCTTACCTCCCATCCCTATCCGGTTTTTTCGCTGCACGAAATCTGACACTGTCACCGACCAAATCCTCGGCCACCTTATTTACGAAGTGGACAGCGCAGTCGAACATGGAATTAGACGTCTACGTCGACGGCATTAAGCTTCCGACTGTCACACACCCCAAAATCTTAGGGGTCACGTGTGATAACATGTTCAAATACGGTGCTCATGTAGCCGCGATTGCCACCAAAGTACAAAGCCGTAACAAAATCCTCATGTCACTAGCTGGCAGCACTTGGGGGAAAGATAAAGAAACGTTCCTGGCAACGTACAAGGCAATCGGCCAGCCGGTTCTGAGCTACGCGACGCCTATATGGTCGCCGGGGTTAGCAGATACACACTGGAAGAGGTTGCAGGCCTGCCAAACCACCGCACTCAGAACTGCCACGTGGTGCGTCCTCATGTCTCCTGAAAATCACCTCCACAGTGAGGCAAAAATGCTCGGTGTTAAAGAGCATTGCGAGATGTTGACCAGACAATTCCTCTTAAACTGCTATAAACCGCAGCATCCGAACAAGAACCTGCTCAACGAAAATCCGCCTCCCAGGAGAATAAGGAGTCACCTCCGCAAGCACTATGATGAGATCCGGCATCACATTTTCTCCCCGTTTGATCCAATGGTGCACCGGCAGGCCCTCAGCCTCATCCACACGGAGTCGGTAAACTCTTTTGTCAGGTCTCGTCCAGTGAATGCAGTCGTACAGGCACAAGCTCTACCTGTTGCCGACGAGGAACGCGAACTGCCTAGGGAGACAAGAGTCCTGCTGGCTCAACTTCGTTCTGAATATTGTAACAGACTAAACTCTTACCTATCCAGACTGAACCCTGACATGTCAAATGTCTGCCCGGCATGCAGCGTGTCTCCCCACGATACTAACCATCTGTTAATCTGCTCAACTGAGCCCACTCTTCTAACACCAATTTCACTCTGGTCCACCCCTGTTGAAGCCGCAAGGTTTCTTGGACTTCCGTTAGAAGAGCCTGATGAAAGTGTTGGGTGAGGGGTGATACTTTAGGCAGGTTAAGTACTCGCTAATACAACAACACAACATTTGCAAAAGCCGGCACGCAGCCAAGCGCAATCAAACCAGGCTTTTGGTTGTAAGTGCTTGCTGCAACAAACGGTTGGCTGCACCCACACAACTTTAACTCACTAATACATTTGCAAAAGCCGGCACGCAGACAAGCGCAAGCAATCGAACCAAGTTTTGGGTTGTAAATGCTTGTTGCAACAAACAGTTGGCTGCACTTACACAACTATAACTCACTAATACATTTGCAAAAGCCGGCACGCAGACAAGCGCAAGCAATCGAACCACGTTTTGGGTTGTAAATGCTTGTTGCAACAAACTGTTGGGAGCACCCACACAACTATTTTTCAACAAATACATTTGCAAAAGCCGGCACGCAGACAAGCGCAAGCAATCGAACCAAGTTTTGGGTTGTTAATGCTTGTTGCAACAAACAGTTGGATGCACCTACACAACTATAACTCACTAGTACATTTGCAAAAGCCGGCACGCAGACAAGCGCAAGCAATCGAACCAAGTTTTGGGTTGTTAATGCTTGTTGCAACAAACAGTTGGCTGCACTTACACAACTATAACTTACTAATACATTTGCAAAAGCCGGCACGCAGACAAGCGCAAGCAATCGAACCACGTTTTGGGTTGTAAATGCTTGCTGCAACAAACGGTTGGCTGCACCCACACAACTTTAACTCACTAATACATTTGCAAAAGCCGGCACGCAGACAAGCGCAAGCAATCGAACCAAGTTTTGGGTTGTAAATGCTTGTTGCAACAAACAGTTGGCTGCACTTACACAACTATAACTCACTAATACATTTGCAAAAGCCGGCACGCAGACAAGCGCAAGCAATCGAACCACGTTTTGGGTTGTAAATGCTTGCTGCAACAAACGGTTGGCTGCACCCACACAACTTTAACTCACTAATACATTTGCAAAAGCCGGCACGCAGACAAGCGCAAGCAATCGAACCAAGTTTTGGGTTGTAAATGCTTGTTGCAACAAACTGTTGGGAGCACCCACACAACTATCTTTCAACAAATTCATTTGTAAAAGCCGGAACGCAGACAAGCGCAAGCAATCGAACCAAGTTTTGTGTTGTAAATGCTTGTTGCAACAAACTGTTGGGAGCACCTACACAACTATAACTCACTAATACATTTGCAAAAGCCGGCACGCAGACAAGCGCAAGCAATCGAACCAAGTTTTGGGTTGTAAATGCTTGTTGCAACAAACAGTTGGCTGCACTTACACAACTGTAACTCACTAATACATTTGCAAAAGCAGGCACGCATACTAGTGCAAGCAATCGAACAACGTTTTGTTGCGGCAAACTGTTGGCTTGGCCCGCTAGCTGTTTGCTGTTCGTTGTGACTTCTTCAACCAAGTTAACAAGTGGCTAATGCATGTTCGTTGCGACATTTTATCTGTTCCCAACATAAAAATTTGCTCGTTGTTTGATGTTCGTTGCACGTTGTACGCCGTTTGATGTTCGTTGTTCTAGTTCATTGTTACTGTTGCATCCATTCTTGTGCCTTCAAACTTAGATATTTCTAACAAAAAACTTTCGGTTTTATCTATTACGGTCGTCGTGGCTTTGCGAAAAGGCGGCACTTTTTGCGACTCTAACGTAAATATTTCGTAATTTTTTTCTGGCACGTCGAATACGTAAATATGTATGCATCTACTAAAGTTCTCTTTGAGTTTATTTTTCTATTATATTTGCATTTGCATTTTCCTATTCGTTATGCACTTCATAATGTGACTATTTTTTGTGTTTGTTTTTCTTTTGGGGGAGAGAAGTTGGAAGTTTATAAGTCAACTTGCTTTATTCCATTGCTTGCACATTTAAATACAACAAAAAAGTTCAATGGCATTCTCCTCTAATAGATCTATTGGGCATTTTGTATAGCCGTGGGATGAGTAATATTCATAAATTTTCTTTTATTTCCGTTCTTTGTGAGGTGTTGAAATTTGTTTAAATGATTCGTTGTCTGATAGAGTAGTGCATTCTGCCTCAATGAGTTATCAAATAACGATGTGCAAGAGCATCTTTGTCGAGTAATTCAGGTGTTAATTCAAGCAGCTGTTTTAAACATATTTAAGAGAGTTAGATTTAAGTTTTGCTATGAAAACTACTTCGTTATGCTTAAAAAATTTTGTATTTTTCTAGGGGCATATTTGTACTTTTATACATATCATCTATTTACAAAGAAATTTAAGAGTTTACTGCATAAATTAAAGATAGAGAGCGGTATCACTACCAATATACCAACATAAATAATTTTTTTTGTTTGTCTAATGCAATCCACTTTTATTATTTTATTTGATTTTTTTAGTTTTTGCATAGATTAGAAAATTAGTTCTAAATAAATTTTTTCAACTTTTCATCGTGTTTCTAGTGGAAACCCTACACTTTCCATAAGGCCTTTTCAGAAATATGTTTTTTCATACATTATTTAGCTTATTGAAATATATACTTACATCTTTAATACAAGTTACTAAATGAATTATAAAATTTTGTGTGAAAGATGATTGGATGGATTTTTATTGCTCTTCACAGGAATGACAGGGCGTATGAGTAACATTATGAGAGGCTGAAAGAGGTGTCATCAGATAATCACATGTAGCATAATGGTTAGGTTATTTTATGTCGGTGGCCTATTTGCCCATTATAATACGAGTTATTTAAGCCCTTCTTTCTATGCAGAAAGTTGAATTATTCATTTCAGCAGAGCCTTGTTCCTGCGGTCGCAGCAATGGTCGGCGTCCCTTCGAGTGGATTTCTACCATGAAACAGTTTCTCTACAAAAATTCATTACACCACAAATTGAAAGAGAAGCTAGTAAATTACATTTGATGAAATACTTTCTCAAACATGCCACACGACGTTTGGTCAGTGCAACGCGACTGCAGAGAAAATGCTCATATCACTTACAACCTCCTCCTAGTCCCAAAGAGCCTTCAGGGAGTGCGCTTTTGTTATCCGAATCAATTGACCTAGGTAGATATGATTCTTTAAAACCCTAGTTCGGTTCTCGTTGTTGCGGAGTACCAATGTTGGATGTGGGTTTTAATGTCCAAGTGGCATTAACTTTGTGAAATCCAACAGAAGTCAGTGCCTTGAAGAGATGAGGAAGTCTGCCCAACTTGTTTACCACTATCAGTTCAGGGGTCTTCCCAATGGAACATCACTATGACCTTTTGTCCTGTTGCTGTTGTGGTAGTGTCTACTCATGTAATACGATGTGATGGACAAGACAGGATTATACTGATATTGGCAGCGGTTATGTTGTTGTTATAATTTTAGCATAGAAGACAAAAATAGCCTTGCTGGTTCTGTCATTGGCAGTATCTCGTTCAAAGCGCATAATGCGATTTCAGTGCAGGTATCACCTTCTATTTTTCTCTAAATTATAAATTTCAAACAAAACAAAGATTCTACAAAAATTACTTGATTTTAGTCCTATAAAACTTTATAGTCCTTTAAAAATCTAATAACCCTCATCCTTTCTCATGACTTAGGGGTTAACGTTGCCTTAATGAAAAGTTCTAACATAATCTCAAAGACTAGCACAGCAAATGTAGTAATGACAGCAAAAAGAACAACAGCTATAGTGTGTCGCCTGCTGTGTTCACTGCAGCTACCGTCAAGGCGAATTAGTTTTAGTTGTCACATCAGCACTCATGCTCCTTTTGCTGTCGCTACTTGTAAAGGCTCCACTTGGATTGGTTGTTGCCGTTAATATCTTAATATGTACAAACATATGTATGTTGCTTAAGTTGCCTAGAATAATTACACAAGTAAATTATTACGCTGATGTATCGTTCAGATCAAAGAGAGGCTGAAAATTAACCATAATTTACATTGTGCTAGTTCGAAAATTGCACAACGGTAGCACATCTCAGATAAAAGTAATAGAGGGTGTGGCATTTAGTTGTGATTTATTTGATAACTAAAAATAATTAATAAATCTGTGGCGAGAGCCAAAGTTCGTTAGTTCATTTTACGAGTGAATTTAATAATTTTGGAAATGTAGAACAAAATGTAGTGCGGTTCATAACTAAAGCACAGTATTTGCATGTTTTAATCAATTATATAATACAATTTGAAATTCAATATATTCCCTATATTTTTACATATATTTAGTCGAGTATTCTAAACTTAAAAAAAAAATTTTAATTGTAAGGGTGCCTTTCAGGACATCGTTTTGAATGTTTAAATCGTTACCTGAAATCTGGAATGAACTTGAAACTGTCAAACTTAATGTAAGTTAATAAGTAGTATGCTACGATATTTGATTTGCTTTCCAAAGTAAAATCAATATTTTTATATAGAACAAACTAAGCTACTAGGCTTTTTTCCAACATTTCCGTTTGAAACTGTGATATGCCCATAAATCCATTTCAAATCGTCAGATAGTTGGAGTAGACCTCGTCCAATTTGACCGAAATTTAGTGGGGAGTTTCTTTTTATCATAAAGCTCTGCCAATAAATTTTTTTTTATTTTCAAAAATTATGCAAATTGAAATTTTTTCTTTTCTTTCTTCTTTTCTTGTTTTCTTGTTTTGTGGAGCTTATTTTGTCAATAATTCGGAAACTTCTGCATTTTAAAAAAAAACTGTATCACTTTTAAATTGTATATTTAGAGGTATGAAAAAAAATATTTTGGAAAAAAATGTTACATTTCTAATTTAGAAAATTTTCAAAATCAAAAAAAATTTAAGTTGGCCATAAACATTGGGACACAAACTTTTGTGTTGTATACTTTTGATGCATTTAAAGATATCCTTAAATTTTCAGAAGAGTGTTTTTTGTTTTTTTTTTTTCAAAAATATGAACTTTTGAACTGCGACAAAAATAGTTTTTTAATTTTTTTAACTTTTTAGTCGCGTTCAATTATTCGAGACAAAATTTCTGAGTTTTGACCACTGAAAAACTTTTTCCGTGCTAGTAAAATGTGAAAAGGAAATTTTTTTTCATTTATTTTAGTGGCAAACTTAAACTTTTTAGATTTTGAAACATTCAAACTTTTCTTGAATTCTAAATAAAATTTTTTTTAAAACTTTTTTTGTACCTCTAAGTACTCCCATTGAAAGTGCTAAAGTAATTTTGCTTTTAAATAAAGTACTTTCCAAAATATTGAAAAAAGCAACTTTACAAAACAAGAAAAAAGGAAAGTATGAAGTTTTCAATTTGCATAACTTTAAATTAAATCCACAGAACTTTGTTTTAAGATAAAAGGAAACTCTCCACCAAATTTCATTCAAGGAGCGGTCGATTCAAACTTTCCGACGATTTGACATGGAGAGACCTATATATTATTTCAACTTAATCTATTATAGTAGTTATCCTTCTTTAGACCGCATCATTACATTATTCTAAAATCAAACAATATTATTTTTGAAATCAAATTTTATTTTGACTGTTTCTACAAAGAAAATAAAGTTTTATTCCATTATTGAAGCTGCTTTTCTCGGCCAGTATTGAGTTAAGTTGTTATTAGAAGTTCAAGAAAACGGAAAATCGGCTTTTGGTGTTTGGTTTGCGGCTTTCAGAATCTTAATTTTTGGAGAGAAATCGACAAAAAAAGTTGTAAGGTTTGGTAGCTACATTGAATGAACTTTTGGCACCTCCCTGAAGAAAATTTTAAGTTTAACTGCTAGTAACTTCAGAACCGTTTGCTATAGAATGACGAAGCTTGTTGCGAGGCATGTTATTGTTGTGGAAAGTATAGCCAATCAAAACACGCAAAGTCGGCAGCCAACCACTCCCACTTTTCCTTAAAATTGGACTGAAAAAGAGCATAAAAAATATTTGGTGATAGGGATAGGGATAGGGTAAGGTGAGAAATGGATACACGATATGAAAAAGGAAAAGCGGATTAAGATAGGAAGAAAGGGAAGGTAGGCAGGCGGAATTATATAGATCTAAAATGAGAAGGGAGGGAGTAAAATTTTATACTTGCAGTCAAGTAAAATTTTGGTCTGCTAGTATAATAATACAATTGACCACTCCCACTATTTTACAGCTCGGTATTGAATGTTCGGTTCCACCAGAAGTTAGACTTTCTTTCTGGCTTTGTATGGGATTATGTGATGGCATCCTATAGTGACAGACTTAAAGAGCGTAATACTTCTCAGTTGCCTACTCAGCCCAAAGTAGCACTTGTTGGAAAGACTGATTCCTAGTTGAATTTATCGGATAATTTGTCTGTACTCATTTGCCGTAAAAGCCTTTTCTTTGCCTCCTTATACAGACTAGTGATGGCAGAAGTTATACCAATAGTTTTCAAACTAATCCTATTAATATCAGCAGCATTGCTAAACCTAACTGCACTCTCTAATTTTACTATTTTTCAGCTGACATTCATTTAGATCTTTTCTGCTGATTCGGCTTTTCACCATGCAAAATTTAACACTATTCAAGGTAACAATACGCATAAAGTTTTATTGTTGTTGCTTGTAATAAAATAATTTTTATATCTTTTTGCGTTTCTTAGCACAATTGACTATGATTTTCAAATCAAAGTTGCACGTTTCATAATTTTCTTTGAATTGAGTTGCTACCTTTGCACTAACTAAGTGCATCCTTTGTCACTCTTAGAAAAAATCTGCTACAAAAAGAATATGCAAATGTGTATATTTTCAAGGATATTTCAATTTAAGCTAATTTTTAGCTAAAATTTGATTTTAGTTTTTCATTCAGGATTTTTATTAAGCTCAAATAGAGTTTGCTATATAAAGTGTGCTAATGCGGAAGCTATCTGAACTTCCAGGAAAGGAATATCCCTAAAGTATATAAGCACTGTTACTTGAATAATATATGACTACTTATATACATATGTACTTACCTACTTAAATAAGTTTGCATTAGTGCATTCCCATATTGTATTACTTAAGTCATACGCCATACTACAGCCACCAGCCTCCAGCCGCCAGCTTCTTGCCTTAGTCACTTTAGTCACCTTGTGCATGTTTGTGTCTGGCACGCGCTTTGATGCATATCCTTGTCACTTGTCAGCGCTCTCATTCAATTTAGTTGATTTGCTTGACTGTTTGTTTGTTAGTTTTCTTCGCCTTATTTTGTATCCTACATATCAATTGCAAATACTAAGTGACTCATTGCCTTTGCTACTTTTGGTCACATTTGACGACTCGGTGCCTTTAGTATGTTGTAACACATATCAATGAATATAAATTTATTGCTACTGAGAGAGTTCTATGGGCAATGATGCATCGTTGATGCATAAACTTGGCAAAGTTGTTTTTGTATTTGGCTGCTGATACGAGCGTAATTTAAATAAGATCGTTACTCAAATTAGATTCACTTGAGAGATTAAACTTTGATAGCCTTAGTATATTGGAAACATTTCAAAGTATGCAAAGTGATTTATTCGTTTCTTGTGTTGGACTCATACCCTCCATTAGACTAAGAAAATAAAAATGTTAGCAATATAGAATAATTTTAATTCAAACATCATATTTGTTTCTATTCCACAACGAGTTAAATGATTATTTATATGCAACCTTGTTCGCCTAAAAACATGTTACAATTGTAAGTTTGTTTGTTTATGCTTTGCTCGGCATTTCCTAGGTTGCCATACAATTAAGTTTACTTTAAATACTCATCAGTAAAGCTATTGTTTGTATGAATAATTTTAATCACCAGCAGTGGAGCTTTTCAAAAAGAGATTTTAAAAACATATCTTCATAATAGAAAGATGTTTACTATTATTTTATTGGTAACAAAGTTTAAATACACAGAACTACTCCTTGGTGGCTACTCAAAAAAGTTTTTCCCATATATTCGACAAGTCTTTAAAAGATTTATTGATGAATTATATGGATAGAGACTGTGGATTTTTATCAAATAATCGAGAAAGGATAGGATCACATGAGTATATTTGTCGGTTGGTGCTCTATATATCGGTCAACATTCTTTGACTTCTTTTTTATTTTTCAAGATAGAAATATGTCCATAACTTTGTTACGTTTAATACATATGAAATCTAAGTCAACCCTTCCTACCATACCATTTTCCGAGTACGTCTCTAACTTAGATGGCAACCATAAGTGGCAACCCAACTTGGAACTGTTTCTTTTAATACACAGGAAAAAAGCACCCTAATTTTATACCCATATTGGCATATTTCATTTCATTTAAAAAAAATTCAGATAGGTGACAACCCCGTAAAAGCATCCCATGTGGCAACACCTCCGTAAAAATACTTAAAATGTAGGACGCAATGTACATACCAAATTTTATCAAAATCGGTTTAGCTATTGTCCACATATTCTGAATATACATAACTAAAAGAATAGCTCGTTAAAAGTTATAAGATATAATAAGCCCAGGTGACAACCATAAGTGGCAACCCTACCTAGCATTGTTTTATTTAATTCGCAAGGAAAATACCTTTCGTTTGATACACATATTGGCATATTTCATTTCATAAAAAAAGATGCAGTGGCAACCCCGTAAAAGCATCCATGTGGCAACACCTATTTAGAAATTGTTAGAATGTGGTACACTATGCATATACTAAATTTAATCCAAAGTGGTTTTCGAGAGTCTGGATATACAAATATACATCAGAAAAAACATTCAGTGATTATTCACTATTAACAGTTTCAGTATTAAACTTAAACTCAAATCGACTCATAAAAAAATGAATTAAATATGAGTTATTGAAATCCATTTTAATCATTTATTTAGTAAAATTTTAATCGTATTATGTTTACTGACTTCAACTATGCAAATGTATAAAATCCGATTCCTACTCATGATAACATTATATTCTATATACCATCTATTAAAAACATGAATCTCATCAAATCATTTCTGCAAAGTGAAGGGAGGATGGTGATGATTTATAAAGTATTGCTGTGATGGGTTCTACTTGCGAATATTTCGCAAACAATTTTAATTTTATTTTTGGGTTGTTTGGGTGTTACGAATTCCAGCAAATTTTATACATGTTTATCTCCATTGAAATACGCCAAGAGCTATCGTCCCTAAGCGGGGCTCGTAAACTATACACTTAAATTACTCATAAATATTATATTTGCCTACATTTAGGCATTTTGTTTTGAATATAATCCGAACTCTAATTAATTTTTGAGGCGTGAACAGCAGTAAAGTGCTTTAAAAGTTATTTGATTCAACATTACAATAAATGTATACAAAAATTGTATCAAAAAGTTTTTAACAGAGAGTGAATTAGATTGCCCAAGATTTTTTCAGTTTTAACAAAAAATCCGAGGCCACTACAATGTTAAAATGTGCAGCCATTAGGAAAAATTCCGATGTTTGCCACTTAAAGTATGCCTTGGCCCTTAAAGTATACCCTACTTGCCCTCCAACGAGAATGTTATTTAGGCCCTTTTTAAATAGTCCGAATAGGCCGCCGTGGTGTGAAGGTAGTGTTGCCGGCCTACCACACCAAAGGTCCATGGTTCGAGCCCTGGTACAGGTAACATCAAAAGTGATTTGAAAAAAGTTTTTCAAAACGGGGTCGCCCCTCGGCAGTGGTTTGGCAAACTCTCCGAGTGTATTTCTGCCATGACAGGGTTCTCAGCAAAAATTCGTCTCCTTTGTAGATGCCGTTCGGAGTCGGCAAAAAACTGTAGGTCCCACCAATTTGTAGGGAAAATTCAAATCGGCACACCACAAATTGGAAGAGAAGCTTGGCGCAAAAATCTCTTAGGAGGTTTATGATGATATACCTGTTGTATATCGCGCCATAGAGAGAGAGAGAATAAATAAAAAATTACTAAGGATTCAAGTTTCTAAAATATTATTTGTCTAGTAGCTATCTCAAGAAAAGAACTACAAAAAAAGTGTGCTCCTTAAAGTGTGCAATGTTTTTAGGACTTTCTTGTATTGACAATTACACCGCCAAGCTGATGAGGAAATCGGAGTATTTTAGGGTGCTTCGAATAGGGTATGCATTTTTAAAAAGTCATACTTATACGATATACATAGAGCAGGTAGACTACTTTGATTCCAACCATTCTTGTTCTAAATAAGCTCTAACTGTGCCCTTTTTTAATATTGTTGTAGCAAAAAAAGCCTTGCCATTTTCCGTGCTTAGACCCGACTTTCCTGGGCACTTATGAACGTAGGCAATGTGCTCACAACTCAGTTTATGATAAAGCTCACTAAAAGTTCTAATAACGGGTATCTGACTACGGAGAGATACCTGAGTTCAGCTAATATCCTATTTACTTACTTATTTAATTGGTGCTTAACCGCTTAAACGGGTTTGCCGTGAAATTTCCTAAGGCTCCGAGGCTTTTTTGAGCTCTCATTGCAGTTAGATTTTATGTGCTGGGTCGAATGAACAATGTACAACTCCTTTTGGGGGACGTGAAATTATTTAACACGTCTATATAGTGAGCCGCTTGATCTAAGATGTATGCCTACTTGCCACTGAACCTCATGATAATCAGATATTGCTGATGAAATCCTTCAGCAACCCCCTAAACCTGTTATGTCAGAGTGGCCTTTCTAGGCTTTCGCCTACTCACTTTCGTGTGATCCGCGATCAATATCTTTCGTTTCCAGTGGGCTACAATTGATCCCAACTATGCCTATAACGGATAAGTCGATTTTAATTTCTGTAGCCTACTTTTAGGAGTTGAAGTAAACCTGTCCGCCCGTACCCGTAGGAGAAAAAAGGGAATCTGTCCGACACTACCCATTTGGTCATGAAAACAAAAGGGATCTGTTCAACCCACGCAAAGAAATCAGAACTGATATTCATCGCATGCTCCTTTGCGGCTCATCCCGGATTCATCCTAAACTTATCGCTTTTTTTGCAGGGATGTTAAAGAATATCTATTTCGATTCACTTTTGGTATGACCGAATTGAGAACACTTCCCACGTAGAAAAATTCATATGAGCTCCAGCTCCTTTTGATATTGTGACTGTAGTTTGGCCTCGAAATCCATGTTTATTAAGCTGCCACATCATAGTTTGGCCCTCTTTTTCCTTTGAAAAACTCCTGAAAATGAGATTTGAGCCATATTAGGTTCTTGTAAAAAAGTTATTTTCCAAGTGGCTCTGTAACGCAAGTACGCTGAGGGGAAAACACCCACCAGATTTCACTGAAGCAGGAGTATTCTTAAAAATGTTCACCTTATTAAATATTTGCAAGAAATACGAGAGTAATCAAAGTAAAACCAACCATTTAAAAGATGCGCCTAAAAATATGCAGCATGTGGCTCTATGTTGTTTATTGCTAAGCAATCCTTAAAAGGTATGCAGTAGTTATTGAACGCTTTCATCTGATATGCCTTTAGATCTTTTTGCGGGTGAATATCCATCAATATGAATCATTTAAATAAGGCTAAAAATATGTCTAAGTTCATGAACTAGTTTTACATTGAAACAAACGGACAGAGAGCCGGACATATGGTCAAGATTTAATCGACACACGTTTTGACGCCAACCCTTTCTTTAGCTTACATTCACTCCTTGCTAAACTTTCAAAACTTCGGACATGATAGCAAAGTTATAATACCGCCTTAATTTACATGAAAGGTATAAAACCACATACAAACGCCCAAAAGTATGTAACACATTGTACAAGTATCTCCAATATACACAATATTATTATCCAAAAACAAGATTATTGAGTTTAAATCGTACCAAATGTACAACAGTGTAACGAATTTTCATGTTAAATCATACCCAAAACAAAAACTATTTATTACAAACCCATATCGACGTCGATAAGCCAATAGCGAGTGAGTAGACAGCAGGACGAGTAAGCGTAACAGGAGCAGTCGGAGGAACAGTAGCAGCTGCAAAAGTTCACATTATGTCTGTTTGCTTGACTGCATGCCTTGCTCTACAAATAGCTATGCCAACGGCCTATTCTCAGGCTTACATATGTACGTTACGGCCTCTTATTTGCTCCTCCTCATATGTGATTTGCATATTTTAAGAGCAACAGCACCGATTTTTGTGTGTTGTCCTTGAATTTTGCCCAAACAACTATCAGCCGCAGGCAAGAAACACATTGTTCATATTTATTTACTCCGAGCATACTTATTATGCCCCGCACATATTGCACTTCTTCTAGTTTCATATGTACCATGCAGTAAAATTGCTGACTAACCAGAAAAGTAACTAGTATCTGATGAATTTGTACTAGTCCTAAATAGATAAGATTTGAACTCTGAATTTTAAGCTTTAGTGAGTTTTAGGAGTGAAAGCAAAATCCAGAGATATGCAGTATAGTCTCCGACTGCTTACGAGGTCCTTCGACGGAAAGGGTCCGTTAGGTTAAGTTTATAGCGGGGTTTGTTTGATCCCTTGAAAGTGTCACGTTTGAATGAGCGCAGTTGAACAAGGATCTTCAATGTTTTCAAAAAGGGGACGACTAGAGACGCATTAGCCTGAAGTCCTTGGAAAAAGTAAAAGGGCCAACATTTCCTCGCTAACACTCTGAACTCCAATTTTTCCTAAAAATGGTTACAATATAGTTCTTTAAGGTTTTTATAATCGTTTGTAAGGGGTTTGTTAGGCATGTCTTCCTGAGACGCTGCCTCTTCAAGAATGAAATTTATGTATAAGTGATGCGAGAAAAAGTGCTCCTCAACAATTATGCAACCCGATATCTGAGATATGAGGTATATAGAAGCTAGGGTCAATTCCAAAACAACTTTCACAGATTCTTTAGAATTACCTATCTCCGCTTAAAATAACATATTTGACATCAACGTACTTAATTTGAAAACTTTTTTAGACATTTCTGCTCCTCTTCTGGATAAGAACCGCGTCTTGTGGATGAGGACTGCCTTCACTGCATCTTCTTCGAAACAGAGAAATAAATTGTCAGAAGTTGCATTGCGCAGACATGTTAAATAATGATTACTAATCGTAATGATTACTCGTTTGATTAATTTTTCTTGAGAATCTATTTAATGATTGATTACCATTATTTTAAATTTTTGATGATTATTTTCCAATTAATTAAAAAAATAATCAAAAAAAATCATGTTTTTTACAATTATTACAAAGGTTAAAAAAACAAAAATAATAAAAAAAAGTTGTTTTGATTACTTTTGATTATTTTTATTTTTTTAGTATTTTTGTAGAAGCACATAAATGTACACGTCAACAATACTGAAAAAAATTAAAAATAATCAAAAAACAAAAAAATTCAAAAATAATCCGAAATAATCAAAAGTAATCAAAACAATTTTTTTTGATTATCTTTGGATATTTTTTGATTTTTTTCTAGTCGTAATCAATTAAAAATTGCCTTTTCTTGAAAAACAATTAAAATAATCATTACCAAATAAAAAAACCATCTAATTAATTGATTACTAATTAAAAATCTAATTTAACAGGTTTGAGTTGGCGAGACGAAGGTACAACTTCTTTTTATAATTTTGTTGGTACCTTTAAGATCTTGCGCGAGGACAATTCTGTAATGCCCGCAAGTTATCTAGAATTGAGATTGGTCTATGCTGATCCTAACAACTTTATCCTTACAAGCTCAATCTCGTGGCACGTCCCTATGTTGGAAATACCTATTTCTTGTAAGCGAAAATACACTAACCGTTCTGGTATAGTTTAAGATTAATACTAGTTCCGAGTTTATTTAAAACTAGTTCGGTTTTACTACAGGATATGCATATAAGCGAATGCGTTGGTGTGTTGGTATGTGCATTGCCTAACAAATAGAAAATATAGCAACTGTAGATTATTCGAATGGTGCATAAGAACTAATTTCCGAGTAGCAGCAGGTCGATATACATAATTTCCATAACACTTTCACAAAAAGTACAAAACCTAGCATTAGCACTGGAATTCATTTTGTAACTAGATAACAGTGCTCCCAGAAAACTCTTAAGCAAAAAAAAAATACAAGGAAGTGTAAGTTCTATCGCAAATGGTTCCGAAGTTTTAAAAATCGAAATCATAAAATCTATTGCAAGAACCATCAGTAGGATCATCAAGTCAATATATGTGGCTAGTGCTTTTCCTGATATGAATTCTTTACTCTCTGGGACTAGCATGTTCTGGGAAAAGGCCAACTGACTCCGAGTGGTCTGATCTTCGTAATCTGTTTTCCAAAAGATTTGAAGGAAGGTATTCATCTTCTGTTATCCTTCATATGTTCTGGAAGTGTAAACCCTCATAACACTTGATCACTGATTTTTAGTCACGGCCATTTCTGCTCGCGAATTAAACAAGATTATACTGAATTAACAGCCCGTAGACCCGACTATTTTGTGATTGGAATATAATGAAACTGTACTTCACTATAATTTTCGCCACCTGTCATGTGTCTTCTTTAAGAGTTTACGTAAAATGAAGACCTGATCGATAGGCTTAAAAGGTCTGAAGCATGATATAAACTTATTTGCATTATTAAGGTGTCTAGTTTCGTTTTCTTTTTGACTGGAAAGAACTGTAAGCCACCAGGTCGTCATTTTGTTCCAATTGATAACAACCAGCATCTCAAGCACTACGCACTAACGCCTTTTCCCAAAAATCGCCCATTCCCTCTTCCCGTCACCATAACGCTAAAGAACTCAATGTGCTACTGTAAGCAGCTCTCTTCTTTTCCAAGGCGACTGATACATATGTTGAAACTGCTCGGTAATATCTTTAAGTCCAGAATTGGTTTCGATCTCTACCAGGTGGTACAAATAGAAGTACAGAATCCATCAACCGACCGTTGTTTAATTAGTTTAGTTAGCAAATCCTGTGCCTACCCTGCAAAAAATCGTGCAACTAATCTTTAAGCAGAGTAATCCGCGATCAATACTTTTCGTCTACCGTCGGGTACAATTGATCCCAATTACTTCGTTATGGGCATAGGTGAGATAAGTCGAGTTTAATTTAGGTGTTGATAGTAAGCCTGTCCGACCGGGAACAAAAGGAATCTGTCCGACTCTACCTTTTGGGCATGAAAGGGACCAATTAGTCTCTTCATAGGACATGCTCAAAGAAAATGCGATTACTTCAAACCATACAAAGAGCTCAAAACTGGCATTGGTCGCATCCTCCTTTGCGACTCATCTCGGATTCATTCTAGACTATGCGCATTTTTTGCAGGATACCTTCATCTCTGGAAAGATGTTAGTGCTTATCCTGGCTGCCCCATGATTTTGGTGCGTATGGATCTTGGAACTCCCTAAAGGACGCACAGCCTCAAAACACCGTTTTTTGATCAGGAGATAATGTAGAGAGATTGTCAGCTTTTTTTTGCTGTTATTGTAGTACAATACATTGGGCCAGGGTTCCCACTCATGAATGCGAATTCATAGCCTCTGTCGGATAAAATCGTACCCATTCTGGCACGTAGAGCCGTCTTTTGTATAACTGGTTATCAAAGATCTTTTATAATTTTCGTCGAAGCAGTGCTCAAATTTCTTTTCTTCCTTCGCTGCGGGGGCCCGTTTAAACGATATGTCGAAGAATTTTGCTTCTAGGCGGATCGTCGAGTTTTTGAAATTAAAGATTGCTCTCATCAATAAACCGTCTCATTTTTCGCTAAACTGCGATTTTGGAACACTGCTAAATGTGTGAGTGTGTGTGCTTGTAACTATGTAAGTATTGTACTCTGCATGGTGCTGATGCTGCCTGTTTTTTGTCCTTCACATTGCTGGTTGTGCCTGTGTTGTTGGCGTCATCAGGAGGATATGGCAAACACTAGAAAAATATAGTTTTCCTTTCAACTCCTGCGAGACGGAAGCGAAGCGGAACATAAAGAAAGACAGCAAAAACTTTCATATTT
Source organism: Merzomyia westermanni (assembly GCA_949987695.1). Lineage (NCBI taxonomy): Eukaryota > Metazoa > Arthropoda > Insecta > Diptera > Tephritidae > Merzomyia > Merzomyia westermanni. The sequence goes on along the minus strand of OX465289.1, from coordinate 176,647,807 downwards.
TCCCAACAATAGACGATGCAATTGTATGGAATTGTTGTTGGTAATCTATAAGGGAATATGTGCATTAGGGTGGCTTACGCATAAACAGATTTCAAACCAATTACGATAGAATTGACAAGACTGAAGAATATTAATTGAACTTTACGTTTATGCTCGAGTGCTTGAAATTCACGTTACTGATGATTGGTTTGTGATTATAGCTTAATCGATTAAAGAAATCCTTAATTAATTAAATTAACTAACAAAATTTAACTAAATTTGGGTATTAATCAGTTTCTTAGTAATAAGACTGTTTACTAAAACAAAAACAAAAATTAGTTAAAATCTTAATAACTTTTTCTAATTTTTTTTCGAGTACACACTTTTTTGGAATTATAAATCAATGTAAAAAATGTGAGGTTCGGTAAACTTAACTGAAAATAGCTTGGCACTAACAATTAAATACTTCAAAAAAATAACTGCAATAAAATAAAAGTAGGAAATAACTGAGTTTGTTAAACTCGCAATAGCTAAATTTTCATATAAATCAGGCTAAATAATCAAATAAGTTAGATTATAATTATTGTGTATGTTATAAAGACGGAATTTAAACGTTTTGATTAATCAATAACTACTATTTTCTGATAAATCAATTAATGCAGTTTATTTTAAAAAATAATTTTGATTAATAGCACATCCCTAATTGTAAAGATTACCGAGTACTGTCTGTAGCCGCTTTCCAATTCGTACAAAACTAGACTTTCGTTCTATCTACCTCATAGAAATCCACTGACGTTTCTTTGTGAGACATAAGTATTTTAAAAATGTATCAACCTTTTATACTACCCTACTGTACGTATATGTACCTATTTATCTGCATACGCCAATTTCAGCGCTATAAGCTTATGACAAATACGTGCATATAAAGGCATGCTTGCATCGGTGCTGTGTGCTAGTGTTGTAAGCAAACGAATAATCGGACTCGGCACAATCGGTTCTTTAATGAACTTATGGTTGCGGGTCTCACAAATTTCGGAAAACGCATACGAGATAGTCAAAGAAAAATGTGTCTAAAAGAACCGAATATGAATTATACAAGATTGATTGGTTAGTGATAAACTGAATATACGATTTTCAATAAAAGTGGCACCCTGTTACTTATCAGTTATATAAAGGGATAACTCGAAATAATTTTAGAGATGCAATTGAAATTCAAATTTGCTATTTAAATGGGTACCTTTCTTCGAATATCTTAAATTTGGAAACTACACCAACATATACATTGCGGAAAAAAATTAGGTTTTAAAATAAATTAAAATCGAAACTATACGAAATCTTGTCATCTATTAGGGTGGGTCGATTTGTATGGACGAAAGTTAACCGATATAGCGGTTTTGGGCTCAAGAAAAAAAAAATGGCGAAAGGACCAATTTTTTTAAGGATTTTTTCAGCATGCATGCAAAAATGTTTTCGATGAAAACGAATTTGTCTCATATTTCCTGTCTCACTTAAAATTATGCGCTAAACACGTTGGCGATAACAGTTTTTTGAAAAAAAAATTTTAGTTTTGGGTTTTGGGACTTGTTTTGGTCGAAAAATCGACTGGAACTGTTTTTCCTGAGCCCAAAACCTATCGAAAAATCGATGGCGCGATATCGGTTAATAAATCGACCCAGTCTAGTACCCATACTATTTTTTTTTAAAACGTCGGATCAGAACGAAATTCCATAGTTTTTCAACTTATGTGCTAAGACAGCGAGTATTCGATAAGGCAGCTGAAATATACTATATAATATGCTAAGCCGAATCTAAAAGCCAAAGGTTAGATATAAGAAACGGTTAAGGTCGCAGTTTCAACCACTGAATTTACATTCAAGGGATATTACTTTAATGAAGCTATTCTTATATATTCACTACTATCACGATGAATGTAATTGGGTGCTACATTTCAAGACTTCACACCTAGCCGCTGTCAGTGAGAATGTTTCTATGTTGCCAACTATATAAAATTTTCTAAAATTAAGTTTGATATTCCAATATGGTTGTCAGCGAAAGTTATTCTACGAGGTATTTCAAAAAACCATATCTGGTTAGCGTTGCCACCTAATTTTATCGTATTTCTAACTTTTGAGCATATTCGCTATTATCTTAAAAACGACTTGACACATTTCTATGAATTTTTGTAGTTAGGTTATTTACTACAATATTAGCACTTTAATGAAGTGTTGCAACGTACGATGTTTTCTCCAAATGTTGCCACCCAAATACAATATGGCTATCAAAAGGAAAGTATTTTACGTCCTCTATCAATAAAATCATTTCTAGATAGGGTTACCAGCTAGTTTTGCCATTTCATCATATAGTACTTATTTTTTAGATAACCGCGATTAAATGAAATTTAGCACATAGGTTATCTGCTACAATCTGAGCACTCTTACTTATGTAAGTCCTGCCAGTTAGGATGGTTTTATGGGATTGCCACTTATCTGAAATTTAAAAAAAAATTAAAAGAGTTATTAAAGTTTGGGTATCAAAGGAAAGGTGTTTAACGTCCAATGCCAATAAAAATATTTTTAGTTAGGGTTTCCGTCTAGTGTTGCCACCTAAACTTATTAAATTTTGTTCTGCATATCCGGTGTTAGTTTGAAGACACTGGAGCCTTAGCTGTAATTGAGACATGGTCTACAAACCCATACTTCTTTGTTACGCGATTCTAGTAAGAAATCACATTGACAGAAAACCGGTTTTATATACTCGTTGACTCACAACACTATCTTTTACAGCATGTATGTATTTATATACTTACATTAATAGCTTGAGTGCTTGGGCGTGGTGTTCTGGGTGTATGTTTGCCGCTGTGAAGTTACGTGTGCGTAATGCAATGATAACAATGTGGCAAGTGTCTTGTGTTGTAAAGCCGTGAAGTGCCACAAAAGAGGGAAGAAGAGCTACAAATATATATGTTTGTAAGAGTAAATAAGTCGCACGTACTTACATGTATGTTGTGGCAGGCACTTACGCATAAGCAAGTAGCACCTCAGAATGCATATGAATATGTATGGATGTACGAGCGTGATCCGAGTTGTTAATAATTCCTTCCCATGTCCTGCGCGCGGTGTATTTCCTTGCATTCGCATCGTAAGCACTCGCTTGTTTGTATGTACGTCATGCATGCATGTTGTAAGTAGCAGAAATCCTTGAACTCATCAATCAAAATGAAAAATTTTGTTGACAAACATGCAACGTCGCATGAGGTGGCTTAGGACGCACGAGATGAGCATGAGATTGATGTTATGTACATAGGTGCGTCATTGGTATTAAGTCAATGCAAGATGAATTGAACATCCTCACAACCCCAATCAGGCGAAGAATTGGTTTTAACCATTAACGTTCAATGAGTTTGAAGTTTTGAAATTGAAAAGTTTTACTGAAAAAAAAACTATAGAAATCCTCAATAAATCCTGGCAAAGCTAAAGTGGAAAATGAGTGGCTGTGAAATAAACAAGAGTTGAAGAGCAATTTGAGAAAATTTATGAGTTGGCTATAGACGTTTTATACTGAGATTGAACAACTACTTTGTGACAGACACACTAATTTGGTTGAGCAACTTGGCACAGAAAAAACCAACTCTTGTTTAGACAGCAAAGCAGAGGAGGTGAAATATATGACAGATCCATCATATTTAACTAGAGGACCGGGCAGACATTGATCTACCCACAAAATCGTACTATCTACCTTGCCATCTATACCTCTTCCTTTACTTTTTCGTCTTTCCCTACTTTCTTTTTTGTTTCTTGGTCTTCCTCTTACCTGATATTTCTATGCTGTGCTAGCTGAGCATAAAACGAGAGGTGTTTATTCCGGAATATGCGTTACATATCTGCTCTCGAACCACAAATTTGTGGATGGCAAACGGTGTCACAGTGCATAGAAGTATTGATAAAGAAACTCCTATATCCTTCTAGGGCACGAATTCTTATCTTAATGCATAAAAATTTACTCAAATGAGCTCGGGGATGGTTTAGATTCACAATCCGGACAACTGGATGATGTGGACGTGGCACCTCCCATACAAACTAGACTTTTCCAAACGCATATCAAGAAAAAAGGCGAGGAAGAGAGGAGTGGGCGTGGCACCTCCCATACAAATGAAATTTTCCGTACTGCATATCTCTGAAAGTATTTATGAAGGGCATTGACAATTGGTAAGGAGTTAAATGAGATCAATCTCTAACATCTCAAGAAAGAAAAGACGGAAGGGAGGAGTGGGCGTGGCACCTCCCTGAGTCAACCTCGACCACCTCAATAAAAACGGTCGGTAAGGGGGAAAGGAGGCGTGACGCCTTTTGATGTGACCTCAATTAATATTACTCCGCAACTATTTCTACGAGCTTTGTAATACTTGCTATCGAGATCTTGTTTATGAAAGAGCAGGGCGGATAGGAATATGGTAGCGAAAGGGGTAAGGATAGGGATAGGGATAGGGTTAGGGATAGGCAACATTTCTAGATCCATTCAGGTAAATTTATGGGCAGGACAAAGTCTGCCGGGCCCTCTAGTATACTTTTAAAATTTGAATTAGAGATATCGACTCAGTAGGTTGACTGTTTTGCTCTTTGGATTTCATTTTATATATGTAAATAAAATAAATAAATAAAGGCGCTATATATACCTTCGATGAGATTAAAGCCGAGCTTCTCTACCAATTTGTGGTGTGCTGCTTCTAATTTTTGCTACAAATTGGCGGGACCTACATTTTTTTGCCGATTCGGAACGACATCTGAAAAGCAGATGAACTTTTGCTCAGAAGCCTTCCATTGCAGAGAGATCGGAGGGTATGCCAAACCACTGGCGATGGGCGACCCCGTTTTGAAAAAACTTTTTCAAACCACTTTTGATGTTACCTGTCCCAAGGCTCGAAGCTGGGATCTTCGGTGTGTTAGTCCAGCAACACTACCGCAACTCCACGGTAGTATATAAATAAAGATTGGAATTTCACTTCAAAAAGTTCTCTATATCGTTGCGTTGCACGAATATGTACTACTGAATTTTCAATTAGAGAGTTCGGCCAAGAAGATAGGCTATTTTGCTCTTACAAAATAAAATGTAGTTTTTAATTTTATATATATATAAAGAAATACAAATTAAAATGTTGCTTCAAACACACCTCTAAAACTTAAACCATCGAAATCGGTAGAGAAGATTAGCTGTTTTGCTCTTACGAAAATTTGGTTTTGAGCTAAGGCCTTCTTTTGATACCACTGGCAGGTGGTCTAGTTGTTGTTGTTGTTGTTGTTAACAGTGTCTAGTCTTTTAGCTTTCTTTAGAAGCCCACGAACTTTTGTTTTTGTTAACTAAGCTGAGCAGAGATTTTCTGGGCAATCAAAAGATCATTGCTTTGAGGATCGATGTCGCTTTCTGTCCAGAGAAAGGTAATAGAAAGGGAAGTTCTTGACATATTTTACTTCATCCTACAGCTATAGATGAACGCATTTGTGGACAATTCGTTCTCCATATACTCCCATCAGACAAAGCGAGGCCTCGACGCCACAAAGTTTCTTAAGTGATTAGAATTATGGGCTGCAGGATATAGAAGGTCCGACGAGGTCATACCGAGTTGTTCTTAGGGATAGTCGGCAAAATACGCGAGCGTCGTTGAAAAATGCCCGGCAAAGGGCTACCCACTTCAGCGACCCTCTCCAAAGCCTTTGGCAAGTTTTTGTTATTCTCAAAATAACAACAAGAAAAAGAAAACAAACTGTCTCTGCGCGACCGAACTTATGCTTTATTATCAAAACGTTGTCATGTAAAGCGACTTCTTTCCTTACTTGACGGCTTCCTCGAATAGTGTCAATCTTGATTCAACTTGCACAAGTACTCGCATGTGGAGCATTTATGAGTGGCTAAAAAAGTCTCTTCTATACATATCTGTGAAATAGCCCTTCAGCCATAACCCAAAACTGGGAGAGTTCTGCGTTGCAAGTATTTGACGAAAGTTGTACTTTTTAATTAAATTATTTGAAAAATATTTACAAAAATAAAAAGTTTTTCCACTTGAATTTCCACCATCCATAACCATTAAATATAGTAGTTTGTTTGCATCTCGCATTTAAATAAGTTCTAAGAGGAAGGATGTTAGTAATAGACAGCTTGAAAGCGTAACATATGCAAATCTTTGATTGCAAGCTCACGTCGCACAGGCACACATACCACAAACGCACAGATTTGCATGCGCTTCCCCCTTTACACCCACAAAGCATTTCAGCTTACAGCTGCTGCCACTAGCTTGTCTTCGGTATGCGCAAAACATCTTGTGACTCGATCTTTCCGCTTTCTTCTGTCATGTCTCCGCATAGCAGCTGTCATACTTATTTTTCCACATTTTTTCCGCTTGTGAAAAGTTCAACATTTTTTCCAAAGTTTACTTGCACACACACACACGTGCACACCCGTACACATTACGAGTGCCCCAAAATGACAAATGGCAATGCAATGGTACTCAGTCCGTCCATCTATTTGCCGGATATGCTTTTACAAGAGGAACGAGCGAGTATTCAACGCAATCCGCACACACCACACATACCTTTTGTTGTCATTCTTGTGGTTGTAGTTGATGTAATTGATGATGGTGTGGGCGCCGCTAACCTAAAAGTATACTACAATTACTATGGATCCTTTTTTGCATCGACTGGTTTTGTTGTTATTTGCTAGATTTTATACCTAGCTGCCTGTGAATTCTAGAAATTCTAAAGAAAAATTTCACTATCTCCCCCTTTTTGTTGTTGTTATTATTAACAGTGCTTCGTCCTGCCTAATGGGCACGATCACTCTGAGAATCGTCATCAAGCCCTTCTAAAGGAAGTTTAAGGCAACGCGCAGTGTCAACCGGGTTGGACCAGAGTGATATTGCTGTTAAAAGAGTGAGTTTAACATCAACTCAAAAATAGATGTTTAGTGTCATGAGGGGCATACCATATGCACGGCACGTATTTAGCATGGTGGGGCTCAGTCTCCCCTTCTCATAAATCTATTCCTACAAACCTGCCCCTATTACTGTTCTAATGCTTATTCTTCTTTCTATACTTTTTAATCTAATGATTAATCTTTCTATTCCCTTTTTCTTCCCATTCCATCCGGGGGACTGACAAGCAACTCATATTTTTAATACTGTGCTAGCTGGAAATAACGAGTACTAGTCCCTGTAGTCCTCTCAATCACTCAATCAATCGTCTAGAAAAGCATAGAATTATCGATAAATTTAATACTTAAGCGAAAAATATTTGTTATTAAAATTTCACTCTAAAAACATGCATATAATCTTCTAGCTCACAAATATGTCATTGTAAAATTTGAGTTTGAGAATTCGGCGCAATAGATTGGTTTTTTGCTCTTTCAAAAATTTGTGTTTCCTGTTTTTTTTTATCTATTATAGATCAACATTTTACTTCGAAAATAACCCCAATATCCTTATGTGCCAATAATAAATAAATTTGAAGCAATAGACCCTGTATTTTGACTATTTTGCTCTCATGAAAATTGGGGCTTTAATTTTATATGTACAGTTGAGTTTATAAGAGATACCCCTACATCCTTTTTTTGTAAGAAGTATTTAATTTAAAAAATTTGATTAGGGAAATCGGCCCAGTAGATTGGCTGTTTTGCTCTTATTAAAGTTTGTGTTTTTTTATATCTAGTATAGAATATCCTTTCATTTTAAAAATACTCCTTTATCCCTATTCGGCACGAAGGTGTACTTCTAAAATTAGAATTAGAGAAATCGGCCTGGTATATTGGCTGTTTTGCTGTTATAAAAATTTTGGTTTTAATTTATATATAGCATAATCTCTACATAAAATAAAATTGTAACAAATCTATGTCTGTATATTGCAGATATTTACAAAAAATGTATAGGATTTATGGTCATTGAGCAAATAAAATCCACATCAACAGTTTTTTTTAGAATTTTTGTCTGTATGTATGTCGGTATGTCTATATCTTTGAGCGTTCATTAATCGAAAAGCGCTAAATCGAATTGAATTGAACTTTCACCGTTGCATTACTAGACGTCGAACTTCAAGTTTAGGATATCCTTTATTTCGGTAGCGGTATTGTCGGCCAATATGTGGACCAGGGGTCACGTAAAATGTATAAGTACAGTATGAGAATCAAAAGAAAGGTTCCTAAGAGCTGTAATAAGCGGCTTCATTAAGTTCCATATCTCAACTGGTTTCCATTTTTCTTACTGGTGGAAAAGTTTCGGAGGCTCCCGTTGGTATCTTCCAAGGGTACATACGAGGTGTGTTCAAAAAGTATCGCGAATTTTGTGTTTTTTCAAAAATTATTTATTTATTCATGAATATCTATTTTGTCCCCTTTAAAGTAATCCCCATGAGATATTATACACTTGTGCCAACGGTTTTTCCAATCTTCGAAGCACTTCAAAAAATCATTTTTTTGTATCTTGTTCAGCTCCTCCTTCGATGCCGTCTTTATCTCGTCAAGAGAAGCGTAACGTCGTCCTTTCATGGGCCTCTTCAGTTTAGGGAACAAGAAAAAGTCACAGGGGGCCAGATCTGGGGAATACGGTGGCTGCGGCATCATTAGTGTGTTGTTTTTGGCCAAAAAGTCGCGCACAAGCAACGATGCGTGAGCAGGGGCGTTATCGTGGTGCAAAAGCCAATTTTTGTTCTTCCACAAATCCGGGCATTTCTGGCGGATTGCTTCGCGCAAATTGCGCATAACTTGCAGGTAATATTCCTTATTGACCGTTCTTCCCTGTGGCAAGAACTCATGATGCACCACGCCCCTGCAATCGAAGAAAACTGTCAGCAAAACTTTCACATTCGACCGAACTTGGCGCGCTTTTTTCGGTCTTGGTTCGTGCGGCAGCTTCCATTGAGATGATTGAGCTTTGGTTTCCACGTCATAACCATAAACCCACGATTCGTCACCAGTTATGACCCTCTGGAGCAAATTTGGGTCGTCGCGGACAGAGTTTAACATCTCATTAGCAATGTTCATGCGATGCTGTTTTTGGTCACAATTGAGCAATTTTGGTACGAATTTCGCGTAAAAATCGAAGACGATCCAAAACACGTGCAAGCAAAGCAGCTGTCAACAATTAACTGAACATTCAAAATGGCCGAGCTTGTCGGCATAAGTGAGAGACATGAGTACCAACATAACGCCACAAAAAATTCGAAATTCGAATATACGTAACCAGCGAAAATTCAAAATTCGCGATACTTTTTGAACACACCTCGTATGGCTACTTTGACACTGGGTATTTTGTGATGGTCTTCTATTTGCGATCTCTTCTTTTTACCTTCGATCCCTTTTAAGACCCTAAACGCTAGCATTACCTTTTGGTACTAGTTTACTCACTTGAGAAGGTAGATATTACTAAGCCTCCTAACCCTGGAGTTATTTACTGCTTTTGAGCCAATATGTGGCTCACATACAAATAGATGTTTCCGGTCGCCTGACTGTCCGAAAACATAGTTTTCCCACCAGAGCCATTTAAAAGCTTGCTCTTCATTTCTGTTTCAGTAAATTCCGGTTTCCTTGCATACTCGAAAAGTGGTGCCGCAATATTGAAGCAGCCATACACAGACCGCTTTTCTCAGCGGTATTTGTAGCACAGCTTTCCTGGTCACTTTGATGAAAGTTGCTGTCAAATTTCGTAGATTTGATTTTCACAATTTCGCCGTCTTCTTCCAATTTTTAATAATTATTTTTTCAAAATATTTATTTTTAGAATATCAGGATTATTTGAATGGTTGTTTTTGTAAAAATATTTTAAGCATTTAGTTAAATTATCAAAGCTATGATAGGGTCAGTGAGAAACAATGTTGAAGAACGGACTTCACTGTATCCTTAGTTTCAAAGCAATTTCATTGCCGTATTTTGGAAGATTTTGTACACATAATCGACGTGTTTTTGTACACAATTTTCCAAATATCTAACAAAGCCCACTTTCATATGTCAATCTTAAACTAATTCAATCAAAGTTATGAACTTCCATTAAACCCACAGCTGGTTATATAAAGCACAGTTTCAACCGAGCTTTAACTTCCTTATTAGTTTGCATAGCCCTTTTTTGTTACTATTTGCTTGTTTTGCTCTATTTGTTTTTGTTGTTTTTGCTTTTAATGGCTTTAGAATTTCCCTGCTGTCATGTACTTCTTATTATAATTGTTGTTGCTGGCGTTGTTGGTGTTGTTGTTGCATTCGTTCACGTTGTTATCAGTGCAGAGTTGTGATTTGCTGTTTGCGCGCTTCTTTCATTCTTCAATAACAGAGCAGCTAGAAGCAGCAGCAGCAGCAGAAAAAGTTGCCCTCAACGCTTTCAATTCAAAGATAGATGTTAAATGGAAGAATCTTAAAGTTTTGTTCCTTCAGGCTGGTTGAGTGCACATATTTGGGTACAATTTCGGGATGATGGGAAATGGATAAGAATTTTGTGAAAAGTTTTGTTTTGTAGAGCTGAAAGGGTGACGGTAAGGTAGAGAGACAATCGGAGTTATGAAATTATTCGTTTTGGAATTTGGAAAATATAAATGTTACTGCAATATGAAGAGATAACTTGTTCTGTTTGTATGTATGTAAGCCGAAATATTCATTTTGTTGTTATCGTCTGGTAAGCACTCTACCCAGCTAGCCATAATTGGTTGGAGTGAGTTTGATATGGGTGTGCAGACATTTTCTCAAGAAAGTTTTTTTTCCACTTTTCAGTGCCCTAGTTAGATCCACTATACTTTTTGAGGTGGGATGAATGAGGTAGGGTTCTCTAGGGCCCATTGAAGTTTTATGAATTTATTGATGGGGCAGAGATGCGGTTGTAAACGAAAGTTTATCTTGGATTGTCGCAGAACGAATGGTTGTGACCTGTCATTAAAAAATTAAACAAACTTAGGATGGATCACCGCGGGAGCCAGCGAGGTAAATATGTTGGTGCCATGGTAAGACTTTAATGTTATTGTAGGAGTACTTTCCCCTGCCTATTCGGCACGTCCATGACCCAAATCGTTAGCAGTCTCTTGTAACGGATGTCCCAGGAAAATGGCAGCTTCAATCGGGCTGTATAAAAGCGAGAGCTTGCTTAGTTGATGGAACCTCTAACATCCCATAAACCTTACCATATCGCATGACCCTTTGGTTATGGAACTGTCACTCTAGCAACACTTCTTCGAACTATTGCGATTGTTTTGCCATAACAACAACAAAATCCAGTGGAACCCTACTGTAGAGGTGCCAAACTTGCAATGCGATAGGTCACCATCAACTTATTACTCTTTGCCGCCAAATCCAGGACGCCATCAAGACGTTATTGTCGTTGGGGGTAGGTTGGGTTAGGATCCTAGCCACGTTTTCCCCAATAGTTGAAAACTCATTCACTAAGATAACTGCTCCTTGTCGAAAAATATTAACCTTCAGTCCTTAACTGGCTCTTTTTTACTTTGCCTTTGAACATATTTGCCCAAGCAGTTAATCCCAATCTAACCACTTAGTTTTCTATATAAATTTAAATAGAACCGAAAGATAGTGCTCGAAGAGATCAGACTTACTTTACGTGCAGTCTTGGCATTGAGAAAGGAAGTCATGAATCTATTCCTCTACCTTGTCATCCTGACACCTTCTGCATAGGGAGCTGGTTGGTGCACGTTATGTTTCGAGTCTAGACGCGATGAAGTAGGTGGTACTCTTGCTGCTTTATTTAATTTTTCAAGGAAGCTCATTGCTTTCCTATCCAAAAATCGCTTGAATGAACCTCAAACTTGGCAATGGTCCGTAACAAGCTCGTTGCCATAATCTTGTGCTCCTGAGTTTTCCTTAAGAGATTGCTCAGAGTTCTTTGCTTCGTTTATAGACATTTCTAAATTATTAATCCCGACTTTTAAGCATTGAATGGTTCTTTAGACAATATGACTTTAGAGAAAGATTGTTAGTATCGGCATTGCAGCTTGGCGCCCACCATGGCCACAGACAAGTTCCCGCAGACGGATGCACAATCAAAGTTCAATCAGAGTGTGTCCTACCTCTTGATAGTGATCGGTAAACGTTGTCGTATTCTGCGAACTAAAACGCGGAAGTAGAAAGCAATGGCTGTTATGACCTTTCCATCAATTTATCTGGAAGCTCTCTCAACAGCCAGAAGGTTAAGAGGACTGAACAAATTTTACCGATGCAAGACCTAAGTAAAAAGACACCTTAAATTACTGGCCAGTATTTCTTCGGGTAAGGACAAAGAAACGTTGCTGGCAGCGGTCGGCTGAGCGCTGCACAGTATTCGTCACACTCATTCAAAAAACAAATACAAGAGGTCCTCCAAAGCCTCATCTACAAGCCTCATCAAATTAGGCAGCATTGAGAGATATATTACTGTGGTCCAGCTGCTGCAACTCCCACACTACTTCCCTCAAAATAAACTCTACGATGGGACATTCTGACTAGGCAGAGCGAAGTATTGTTATCACAGCATTTACATGAGAGCAGCCCAATAGGAATATCAAAAGTTGCTAAAATTCAGCATATGAGCCTCGCCTACCCCGCTATACATAAAAACGTGTACTTACTCATGTTCAGTAGATGAGGCTCAAGCCGAACAACGACCAAGCTCCACACGGTATTAGGGAGTGCACAAGGCGCTGACCACTTATAACTATCACCCTCCTGCTCGGCTCTTAAATTAGGTGACAGAAATAAGCAATGAGATACAACCTAAGAGGATCGACGTGGTCAAATTAGACCATGGCTGAAGAAGCTAAATAGTTCTCAGTTGTATCAGATACATTTTCGTCAAAGGAATCTCACTTCGGGCATACCATCTTCTGGGATGCTTTAAACAACAAGAAACCACAGACCAATCAAAGTAACATACAACCCGCTAGACCATGTACTGTGTTCTGAAGCTAGTGCCATACTGCTGCAATTCATGTCTGGAGACTATTACACGCTAACCCCGTATAATGCATCTAGACGTTTCTAACGAATATCCGGATGTGAAAGCGCAATCGGATGATACCAACAATATTTTTACATTCCACCGACTCACCTTATACAAAAATTTATATTGTCAAGTTTTCATGACTACATACATTTTGTGCGATCGAGCTTTGCCTGCCATTTTTCAAGGTTGCCGTATAATCTAGTGTCTTATAGATATGCATCAATAAATAGATTTTGGTCGTTTTTATACATAGTTTCAACATACGAGATTACAAAAACATATAATTTCACTAAAAATTTCACATAGGTGGCAACCTCGTTAAAACATCCTATGTGGCAACATTTAAGTGAGAAAGCTTAGATTGTACCTGTAACCAGTAAAGAAAATTTCATAAAAATTACCAAGCTGGTTTCTAGTTAATAGTGTATATGTAAAAAATATTAATATAATATGGTAAGGTGGCAACCTTTTCCGCTATTTCTACAAGGTCTCTCCAAGCATTTGAACGAAATTGCTCATGACAGAAATTTACTCAGACCACACCCTACTAAATATAGTCAGCTAGAGCTTACCTGCACAAACTTCTGCTTAAGGACCCTTTCTCCAACCAGACCTACAAACTCTAAACTTCTATTAGACTAACAACTACAAACATACATGCTCATACATTAGTCATTTGGGGGCGATTGCCACCTTGTCGCCTTGCCTTCGTTATATTTTTCGGTAAAAGAGGAAACTTTTGCGTGATAAGAAAAATGAATGCGAATGTAAACAACAACAAGACGATTGTCACCGATGCCACCAATGCACTCAATATTGCACTGGCATACTTACCAATGTAAGTATGTAAGAATGTGAAGGGAATAGCAAATAGAGAGTGGGGGAGGAAATGAGAGAAAAGAAATAGAAAACAAAAAAGGAAATAGGAATTGTTCTGCATAAAAAAGCGTATGAAGCATCTGACAAAATTTCTATAAACTTGGGTGCATGAAAGTCCTTCACGTATGCCCACAACAACACAAATTCTTACAGACATACAAACAAACTATACTCACATGCATAAATCATGTTGTTTGTTTGTTGTCGTCCTCAGCGTCGTCGTCAAGGTTTTTTGTTGTGTTTTTGTTTACGTGCAGCGCCAACAAGGATGAATTGCAATGCAATATGCGGCACAAATACAAAAATAAAAACAATGCAAACATACAAACTACCCACAAACTCCTTGTAAAACAAATAGATGCAAGATACGCATCGGTGGATGTTGCGAATACAGAAAAAATAGATAAAGGTTTTCTAATAACGATTGTACCTAAATATTGTATAGCCAGTTGCGGATTTGTGGTATAAAAGATTTGTATTAAAGAAGTAGGTGTATAACGTTTTGATAGAAATAAGAATTGCTGTTAGTCGAAAGTTTTTTATATGTGTATGATTTCTTCACATTATTTTATAATGTATTTTATATTCGAAAAGAAAACAGTCTTGAATTATTTTTAGTTTTTGCGAACTTGAAAATGGGTTTTTTTATCCATTGATACTTTTAAATATGATAGATTTTTATTAGCCAAAAAAAAAGTAAACATTTCAAACATAAATTGGTCTTACATTTTCCTGACTTCTTATTTTTTTATATAAACAAATAGTTTGTCCAAAGCAAAAAAAAAATCGTGTTCCAATACAAATTACTCTTATTTTGAGACTTTTTCAAATTCTATCGTGAATACAGTTCATACGAAGAATTTTTATTCGAACATGCATCATTCATATATAAATCCGTGCATGGCACAAAAAAATTTGAAATTCCAACCATGCATTTGAATTATGCTCCACAATGATTTTCATTTAGTACCTCAACAATGTTCGAATTCAAATATGAGTATCCCTTACGCCACTCTTTGTCTAAAGTATGCAGCTTCGAACACAATTTTTGTTTCAATCGAATTTAAAAATATTTGGAAAAATTATTACTTTTTTATATAAACAATTTTTGTTGATTTATGAAACGAGCTCGTTTCATGAATATTTGGAAAAATTATGTTTAAGACCAAATATGTTTTAAAAAAAATATTCCGTATTAAGTAAAGTTTTTTCATATATACATTTTTTATTCAATATATTTTGGAACCATCTTTTTTACATTTTTTTTTATTTAGTTCCAACATTAATTAAAAAAATATTTAGAAGCAGAATTTTTACTTTGGAATATGCATAAACTTAAAAAAATTATATTTTGTGTTCCAAAAAAAATTTTCTTTGAAATTTTTTCGAAAATGTATTTCTTTGTGAGATATTTTTTCCAGTATAACTTTTTTTTAAATATTTTTTCAGTGGCATGTTTCAAAGCATTTTTTATTTGAGACGAAATGTATAAACTGTAAAAAAATTTATATTCGAACATAACTTTTCTGAATAAATTTTTGTTTTGCACACAATTCTTTAGAAACACGTTACTACAACTCGAATATTGCAAACAATAAATGTTGAAGAAGTACTTTTATTTTTCGAAATTAAATATATATATATCAGACTTAAAAGTGTCGTGTTCGAAAATAAATTTCTGTGGCATGATTTTTCTTTAAATGGGAACATAAATATCCGCTCATTCAGAAATTGTTCATATCTTGCAATAAATCTTTACTGAAACAAGTCTTTTTAAATATATTTGTCTCAATATTTTTGGTTAATTCGTACATAAAATTGGGAAATTTCATTTACTTATAGTATTTTTCATTATCTAATATAGATTTTAAACAAAAATATGTGGATTTCGAAAATAAATTTTCTTTGAGATTTTTTTGTTTGATCATACATTTTTTTAAATTCGAACATAAATTTTAAAAATTGTCTGTCAACCGTTTACAAAATTTTTCAAAGTAGTATTTGATCAAAATATGAACTGTGAGCGTAAATATTGAATTTCGAATATGAACTTCTGTGTCGACAATGATTTACGCTATATTTAAAAAATTTTGTTTAACTTTTTTATATTTTTTATTTCTTTTGTACACGGAAAAGCGAGAGGGAACGCACTGAACCGTTGATCGACCATAAGAGAAGAATAGAAAATGAAAGAAAAGAACAACGTGTTTACGGGAGACAAACTATAAACGGGAGAAACGAGGAAAAACCAGCATTGCAAATAAAAAAAAGCTGCAACCTCAGCACAACTGGGTATAAAACCGATATAAGAAGAACTTGTGGGTGGTCGCTCAGAATTGTTGACTTTGCGCTCAATGACTGACACAACAGCAGTGTCAGCAAAGATCAGCTGCGCGCTTCTTGGCATCAGCCCTATAACCCGAGCCAATTGGGTAAATGAATGTGCGTGCCATTGTAAAGCAGCGTTGCGCCACTGAGGGATTTGGGACAAAAAATGAGGTGGCAGGGATTGGCTACAGCACCCGCTACTTCTGCACTTCCTACTGATTTTTGTCCCCTCTTTTGCTGCTGAGTGTGCCAGTGTGTCATGGTTTTTTATTTTTGTTTCTGGGAGCTCTACGTTTCGGCGCCACAATTGACGTATTTTTCCCAACATTCCACATCTGCCTGCATATGCCGGTGAAGGGATAATCCACGCAAAAACCAAGAACGTGGCAACGGCAGATAAAACTTCACTGCACATTGGCGACGGTAACGTTGTGCATGCGGTGGCGTGTGGCACTGTTGGCGTTGAAGTTATTCTTCAACTTCAAGAAAAAACTAAGAATTATGGGGTTTCGTATGCATTTCCGCTTAGACATGTGTTGCTACTTTTCTGTCGTTGCCAGTCTACCTGCCGCAGGGGTGGCCTAACAAATGTCGAGTGCGAAGTACAAAAGGGAAATTAACTCAAGTGCCTGCAATTGTTTGGATGATTTCCTTCCCTACCTGGTTTCATAATGCTCTAGTGCGACAAATAAGTATATATTCATGCCGTGTCGTACTCTGCTGCACTGGAAAATATTAGCTTTGCACTACGTTAACGAGATCGACGACATCAAGATGATTCGATGATGTTGCTTTGACGCGGTTTCGCATGATTACATGTGTACATTGTGTGGTAGTTTTGGCGTGGTAGGCGAACTGCATGGCGCCATTGCCCTATTGATAGACTATCGAATTTCAAGGTGAAATACGTGATTTCCAATATCTTCTTATGCACGCTGCTTCGCGCTCAAGGTGGGATTAGACAAAAGGATTGGATTTTGTGAAAAAAGTTTTCAAGAGAGATTGAGTAGCTGCCAAGAGTATTATTTCGATGTGTTGCATTTAAAGCTTTGATTGCCTTAAGAAGTTTTCCAAAATTTAAAGATCCAGTATCCACTTTGGCGACAGACAGCATCTTTCTTTTCACCCGTTGGTACTAGTAGAGGGAGGAAATAATTAAAAAAAATGTTGCAAAAAGGATTTTTCGAAATTAAACAGAAGTTTTCGAGTTTTCGAGCTCGAAAGTTTATTTTTTTTTCGTTTAAGAGGTTAATCTGACCGTAGCAAAATATGCCGTTACTTATTTTCGAAAAACTTTTGCTATATGTATGTACCTCTTTAATAGTTTAGTCTATATTATTATATATATATATACGAGGTGTGTTCAAAAAGTATCGCGAATTTTGTGTTTTTTCAAAAATTATTTATTTATTCATGAATATCTATTTTGTCCCCTTCAAAGTAATCCCAATGAGATATTATACACTTGTGCCAACGGTTTTTCCAATCTTCGAAGCACTTCAAAAAATCATTTTTTTGTATCTTGTTCAGCTCCTCCTTCGATGCCGTCTTTATCTCGTCAAGAGAAGCGTAACGTCGTCCTTTCATGGGCCTCTTCAGTTTAGGGAACAAGAAAAAGTCACAGGGGGCCAGATCTGGGGAATACGGTGGCTGCGGAATCATTAGTGTGTTGTTTTTGGCCAAAAAGTCGCGCACAAGCAACGATGCGTGAGCAGGGGCGTTATCGTGGTGCAAAAGCCAATTTTTGTTCTTCCACAAATCCGGGCGTTTCTGGCGGATTGCTTCGCGCAAATTGCGCATAACTTGCAGGTAATATTCCTTATTGACCGTTCTTCCCTGTGGCAAGAACTCATGATGCACCACGCCCCTGCAATCGAAGAAAACTGTCAGCAAAACTTTCACATTCGACCGAACTTGGCGCGCTTTTTTCGGTCTTGGTTCGTGCGGCAGCTTCCATTGAGATGATTGAGCTTTGGTTTCCACGTCATAACCATAAACCCACGATTCGTCACCAGTTATGACCCCCTGGAGCAAATTTGGGTCGTCGCGGACAGAGTTTAACATCTCATTAGCAATGTTCATGCGATGCTGTTTTTGGTCACAATTGAGCAATTTTGGTACGAATTTCGCGTAAAAATCGAAGACGATCCAAAACACGTGCAAGCAAAGCAGCTGTCAACAATTAACTGAACATTCAAAATGGCCGAGCTTGTCGGCATAAGTGAGAGACATGAGTACCAACATAACGCCACAAAAAATTCGAAATTCGAATATACGTAACCAGCGAAAATTCAAAATTCGCGATACTTTTTGAACACACCTCGTATACATATTAATCGGAATTATTTCGATTTCTAAATTTAATTTTCTTTTTTTATAAAGAGGGGCATATGTTATTAGTTGACTACCGTAACTCATTTTTGAAAAACATTTTTTTAATACCTTTTATACTTCACTTTAATTCGAACGAGAATTTGAAAAATGTTAGGAAAATTATTTTTATAGCAAAAAACTCCTAACTCGAAAATTAATTTATTTTGTAATTATGTTTCTGAAAGTAAACATTGATTTAGAAAATTTTGATATTCCAAAACGGTTTACGTTCAAATTTCACGACCTAAAATATCTTTTACAATATTTGTATACCTTTCATGAACATGAAATGGTATTATAACTTTAGTCCGATGTTTGTATGTATGAGAAGAAGAAGAGATAGGCCACCAATAAGTATACCGAAATGATCAGGCCGATGAGCTGAGTTGATTTAGCCATGTCCGTCTGTCCGTCTGTCCGTCTGTCTGTTTGTACGCAAACTAGTCCCTCAGTTTTTGAGATATCTTGATGAAATTTGGTATGGAGCCGCCATTTTGCATGAGATTAATCATTTGTCGGAATCAGCAAGATCGGAGCAACATAACAATAGCTCCCATACAATCGATTTTTCCGACAAATGAGGTTTGGGCTATGTATCTATAAATTATCAGTTTTGCAGAGTTTTTACTAATTGTAAGTAAGGATCGGACACTTAAAACCGTGATGCGTATTCATGAAAGGTATAAAGTCTTCGGTACAGTCGAAGACAGCCCTTTCCTTACTTGTTTTTTTTAAATTCGAACATGAACATAAAAGAATTTGCTGAGAAGTATTTTTCGAAATTAAACGTACATATTAAGCTCGAATAAGTGAATTTCGAAAATAAATTTTCTTTCACATTTTTTTTTTGATTTTAGAACACGTATCACAAATTATTCATACACGAAAATTTATTTCTTCTTTAATTCGAACAAAAACCCATTTAAAAAAATTTCCGAAATATTTTTAGCAAAATAAAATACTTATATATATATTATTCGAAAATAATTAGTATCCGAAAATAAATTTATTTTGAACTTTTTTACATTTAAGGACAAAATTGAGCATACTCGAAAAAACGTTTCTTTACTTCCAAAATATTTTGTGACAAATTACAGTTTTCGTAAAAATTGTGTTTGTTTCGAATATCAATTTAAAAAATGTTCTTTTACATGCCCGAAAAGATTTATCAAAATCTGTTTTCTCATTCATCCTTTTAAAGTTCGTCGGCCAACAAGTTCGTCTCTCCATTTGCCTATGATGATCTTCCTGATGAATTTTTGTCATGTTGAACTTTTAGGTGTATGAAAGTTGCTCGGACCCAGATAAAAATTATCTGAAAACATATTGCGATAAAGGGATGTAGTTCCGTGATAGCTGCATACTAAAAATAATACTCAGCCAACTCGACTTTAAGAACATATTATGAAAAACGGTCTTACCTAACACCTGCGTTTGCTACCTATTTCGATGAAGTCTACTTGCCCTAAGGGCTTTATCGCTGCTTGACTGTCGGAGTAAATGAGCTCGAATATAGGATTGTCTTCAGTCTAAACGATTAGCAGGATTTAGAGTAGAAGCTAACGATCATTGATTTCATATACAACATTTAAAGGAAACCCTTTATCAAACTGAGCATAGACACCTATTTCAGACGATAAAGGTACTTTACATATCGAAACTAAAGTGGTAATCAAAAGAAGTAGTATCCGGATGAACAGAATGAGCCTCCACCCTTCCAAAAAATTGTAAAAAATTCCGTTTTAAATACGATTCCGACCCCATTAGCTCATTAGCCACATCAACTTGTTGTCATGCTATGCGTAGTAAAGTGCTGAGGGAGAGGCGATGGAGTGCTTTTTTTTATGATTTGTTTCTACACTTCGTTCGAGCACTTGTCGCTCCTCGATCCATCCTGAGCATTTGAAAAGTGTGTGTTCAGCATCTCCATACACTCACTTCGGATCAGCGACTTTTCCCATTATATATCAGCACTTTTTGAAGTACCCATGTCCAGAGAGAGTTTGGGTAACGTAGTAGTTAACCTCGTCAAAATTTCTAGTGCTCCATACCTTAACGTCAGTGATCAGTCCTGCTGTACATCTGCATCGGTGTTCATTTTCCCAGCGCTCTTGCCAAAGTCTAAACATTTAATCGCTGAGTGCTTGGTAAGCGACTCTGATGAGCTCTTCCTCCGTGTGCTTTTTAGCTTCCCATAGCCCTTTTCTCTGGAAAGCCAATAGGTCGATGGGGATCGCTACGGTTATTACCTGAACGTTTGGACCTGCTACGGTTCGATAAGCGGAGGCTACTCTCAAAGCTGCTGTTCGCTGTACATATGTTAGGAGTTTACAGCGGTTCCTTATCTTAAGTGTGTCGACCCATAGCTCGGAGCCATATAGCAGGGTGGACAGGGTAGTGTCCATCAGTAGCTTCCGTTTACTTTCTATAGGTCCTCCGGTGTTTGCCCTCAGCCTACTTAGTAACGATACCTGCTTACATGCCTGCTCTGTCCCATGCTGAATTTGGTAAGGATGCCCTCAATTGCGCCTAAAGTACTCTTTACAAGCCTGAAACCGTTTTGGGCGAAAGTCCTCCTGCTTGTTCTATGGCGGCTGCAATACGTGGCTTTCAAACAGTGTCCCCCCCGTAATAAGCATGAATAATGGCCGGTACGCAGATGACGAGTTTGGGTCTCCTTTGCTCTTGCCTATTAGTACTAACTGCTGGGTCTTCCATATTTCCGGTAATAATCCGTTGCTAAGTCATGTATTCTACATATTCAGTAGGGCTTCAGGTCGCATTTTTGTTCTTCTGTGGTAAATGCTGCAGGTTTTTTGTGCATGTTGATCCGATCTTCACTGATTTCCCTGATTTCATGAGTAGGGAAAAGTGCGTTCACTATGTTATCAGAAGTGTCGGTATTCTGGCCCTAATCTTCTTCAGCACTACCATGCAGCCCAATCCCCATGGATACTTGTTTACGTCTTCCCGGAGCTCCTCTCATTTCTTCTTCTTGCTATGATTCAGCTTCGGCTGTGGCTTGCCCCATTCGCCTAGCCCTTGTATATAATGGCCTTAAGCGCAAGCAGTTGCGCCAATGGTCAGCGATTTGTTCTGACCACCAGTAGACGGACTGTTTAAGCCGCTTTTTTTGATAATATTGGCATGGCTTTATTACAGGCCTGTTTAACGTTGAGCATGGTAGCTTTGACACACTCTATGGCGTACTAAGGTGTGTGAGCTCTTAGCAGGTATGTATCGATTTTAGCAATTAGCGCTTCACTGTTTAGTTTCGATGCGTTCCATCTTAGAGTGCTTTTGTTTGTGTCCGCCCCAGGCGCTTCTTGTGGACCTACCTTAAAGATATATATTGGTGGTCATTGCCAAAGAAATATTCAAAGGCCTTTCCACTTTTTTATGATAGCGGATATGCTTAGGCCTGGTCTCCTGAAAGTTGGTGATGTTCCCGAGTTAATTACTGTTAGTCCCAGCTTGGCCATGTCCAGAACTCGTCATCCTCTTGGGTTCGTCGTTGGTATTCTCCACTCGATGGCTCTTTAGTTAAAGTCGCCTGCAATGATGCCGATCCACCTATTACTCGGGCTGTGTCCTCGATATCATTATATTGTTTTGAAACTCTCCTATGCTGTCGCTGGGTGTAAGGTAGCTGCTTATTAATGCGGCATGTTGGAGTTGGGCCCAGACGTATCCCGCCCGCTTGCTTCTCTTGTAGTAATAGCTTCTTTTGCTTATATTGCTCGCTTATTACTTCAGCATCTATGTTTCTTTCCTTTGTCAATAGCGTTAGGAGGGCATCTGCGGTTTCACTTCTGTGCATGTTGCCTTGCAGTGCAATCATTATCGCTTCCAGCCGCCGTTGTTCACCAAGCATCTGCCCGAGTCCGGTATTTGGTCTGTGTTCCTAAACTCTGCTGCCGTACACAAGTCACACCTCGCGAATTTGGTGTACTCTTTGAGTTTGTGTTGGAGTGCTTCAGATAGACGAAATAGAAATATTGGTTATCATAGTTTTTATAACATGGTTTAGGATGGTACCCAAGGCTCATGCTTATCGGATTGCAGTTTGATTTTTAAATTTATAGGAGCCCAATATATCCTTATCATAAATTGGAGTATATATAGCAGACTCTCTCAACTTAAGCTCTGATTATGTAAATCGTCACTGTGACTTTACGTCGCAGTCACTCACATTCACCTTCACGCGTATGTAATACCAACAAATTCACATACCAACTTCCATTTATTAACAGTCACTGAAGGGCGTGAACGCCTCTATATAATAAGAATTTTTCTTTAAACGAGAAGAAGTGACTCGTTGCATCACATTGCGTGCTACATAATGAGTCCAAAACGATTTGTTAATCACCCTAATAACCACGCAGTAGATATTTGTATGCTTTACCGCTATTTAAATTAATTTGCTTAATTTGCTTACACTAAACATATGTTTGTACTAACTGGAAAATAGAGTACATAAATCACCAGGAAATAACAATGACGGCAAAATATTTCCGACAAAAAAAACACAATGTTTTTCCCCCAACAATTTGACACAAATTAAAGGTAAACAAAGGTGGCGTAGCCATGCAGTCATTAAGGCCAACAACAAGACCAACAACGACAGCGTCGACTCCAACCATCCTTATTTACTTGAATGTAATATGGGCGCGCGTATTTACAATGAAAATTGAAGTGGGCGACTCGTGTTGTGTGTGGCAAAAGTAGATCATCGTGGCAAATACGGTGGAAGCTGCAAGCTGCAGTGAAAGCCGTTGTATTCGTATGCGCATATTGAGCACAAAAAAAGAGGGAATCAATAACGTTGAAATCACAATAGACAGCACAGAGATGAATGATGTGGTAAATAGTTTGGCATAAAAGCATTTATCTACAGAGATATATATCTACCTGTATGCATAAAGTACATAAAGTGCAATGGATGTCAGAATTTAAATGCTATTCAAATGGGCATATCCTTTACGTACATACAAAGTCATGTGACCCCGGTTTTCTCGTTTGAGCTGTGTATGAACCATGAGTAAACCTCTGTGCACCTAAATGTATGCATCTCCACAAGTAAATTGTAAGACTGCCTTAAAGGGGGTGTGCTTCAGAAACTAGTCCTCGTCTTGCCATTATATTCTTCCCCAGCATAAAATTAATTGATTTTTCTCCTTCTCCGCATGCCTCTCAATTGCGCATATTTCTCCGCTAGCGAAGACGTGGGTTCTGGAACTAGGCTGGAATTGATTGCTTTTCTTTGCTTTTCTTAATTCATTCTATTGTTTTTTACGATTAAGTTTAACAATGCGATCCAAGTAAAAACACAACGCCAACTCCATTCCTCTCAAATTGTAGCCTCGCTTGGCGTACTCAGACTTCAATCCGTGATATGCAAAGGCTAGTTCCAGTAACTTTGAATCGCCAGGAGGTTCTCGATGTTTCTTAGCCAAACTGAAAAGTTGAACAGAAAACTGCTTGTCCAGGGCACGTCGACCTGGAAAGTAAGCGGACTCATTTCTTAGCTAGTTAGGGGCTAAGAATATACCAGGTATGTTCGCGCGGCAGTCGGACTAGTGCCAGAAGGTGCTAGTACCGGAGCGTACCGGATTCATTCAAAGCGCTGCTCGTATACATAACAGTACCCAAACCTGTGAAAGTTTTATTACAACGACAATATTCGGCTATTGTAAACGTAATGGCTACCTCCAGCAGCGTAGGATGAGTCAATTTTGTCAGGCTCAGCTTACATCTGAACTAACCCTTGTAAACTGTGATTCTTGCTTGCTAGCCAAGCATAACCCTGTCTGGCAACGTCAGAGAGTGGTAGTACAGATCGCTCATCGGGTTGCTTCACACTTCCCCTGAACAGGTGTAGCTCCAGGGAAAAAGATCTTGCATACGAATACCTTGCAGTTTAGGTGTTTTAAGATATGTGGACCAAAGTTCTTGACCGGAACATTTTTTAGTATCAGAGATGCTGATTGGTTGGTTGGTTGGAGTGGTGAGTCCCTTGTAACTCTAAGAAGCCCGGTTCGATGTCTCATCTCGTGAATTAACCAATGAACAATATTTTAAGAAACCTGATATAATACTATGGGCCATGGGTGGACTTCCGCCTCAGTATATCCATGCTGTTATGTTTACAAATTTTAGAAGCTCTCCGTGCTCAATAACATTAATTTCTGAGAGGCTCCCGAAGCAGGGCTTTCCTATCGCACAGCAGATGCCCATGCGTCTCTTGCACCCCCGGAAAGTTGCACCTGCCACACCAATCCGTAAGATATGCGCCTTAATACTCCAATACCGAGTGAGCACCGCAACTAATCTGAAAATGTATCTTCTATTCACCAGATGTGCTAGTAATGGAGCATACCGGAACAATACAAGCAACAACAACTACTAAATTGTCGATGCTTACTGCCCTTGTTGAAGGAGTGCTAAGAGCCTTTTCCCATTATATAACCTGCTTTGGGGTAAACTTTTCACCAGTGACCAATGACCTCTTGATATGGTGGATCGCTTTTGAGGATACAACAATAAAAAAAAACCGGTGGATTCGTCGGAATTCAAGTATCCTAAATTAAGAGGATTAAAGACCTTCAAGTCTATCTAGAAACATTGATCATTCTGGCTTTCTCTTAAGGTAGTATGTGATTACTAGCAAAGTCAAGCATGATCATCCGTCATCTCGTCACCTGACATAGGTTCTGCAAAGAGGCCGGTAATTTAAGTGGGTTTTCTTCCTGTCATTTATATAATTCTAAAGACTCAGGGATGCCATTGGAATGGCATGGGGAGACTAGTATCTTCCGTTGTCGTTTCAGAGCCGCTTTACGAGGGGACTGCAGTGTAGGTACTGATACAATTAGATTACTACTTTTTATTGTCGCTATTGATTTTCATTTTTTTTTCTCAGGAACACTCCAATGATTCTAGAGCACACTTAAATTTGTTTTCGGTTTTGATAGAAACAATTTTTTTTCAACTTCTGATTTCCTATGGCTTCGGGGACACCCTACAGATTCTAGAGAAAACATTTTTCTTCAACTTCTGATTTTCATCAGGTTCCTCGACGACACCCTACAGATTCTAGAACGCACTTAAATTGGTTTTCGGTTTTGATAAAAAATATATATTTTCAACTTCTGATTTTCATTGGCTTTCATCAAGATTCCCGGCGACACCCTTACATATTCCAGAACGCACTTAAATTGGTTTTCGGTTTTGATAAAATTTTTATTTTTCAACTTCTGATTTCCATTTGCTTTCTAGGGGACACCCTACAGATTCTAGAACACACTTAAATTTGATTTCGGTTTTGATCAACAAAAAAATTGTAGCTTCTGATTTACATTTGATTTCTAGAGGATACTCTAAAGATTCTAGAACGCACTTAAATTTGTTGGAAAATAATTGTTTTCAACTTCTGACTTCCATTGGCTTTCGGGGGAACACCCGACCGATTCTAGAAAAAATTATTTTTTTTTACCTTCTGATTTTCTTTAGGATTCTCGGGGACACCCTACTCTCGTTCTTTCTGTGAGCATATGGATCCAACATGCCACTTGCTTTTGTTGTGACAGTGCATTGCAATCTCTTGGTCTGTACAAAAGGGCATCTAGAACGGACTGTCGCAGAAGACCGCAACTCTTGTGTGTTGCACTTCCTCTACAATTTTCGCTCTTCGCCTTTCATTGATTTCGAAGTAGTCCATAAGTAATCACTTATATCACTTATAATCCATATTTCCCTGTGCCAATTCTGAGTTTCTATCGTTGACAAATATGCAAAATGCACTAAGTAGACATTATTCTGTTCGACTTTACAACCCGTTCGCAGACACCAACCTCCATTCGTCATAGACACAGTTTACTCTCGTTTCGGGTCAACATTTAAAATGAAACATCAAAAAGTGGCACCAAAAAACAAGAAAAGCAAATAACAACAACAACAATGCTGACGTGGACGGGAACTAAAAATATTGCATGTTGCAACAAATGCACTCAGGTGAGCCGACTGTTAAGTGGGGGGTTTTGGTTTGGGCTCCATATAAAAGTGGAACTTCATGGTAGGATGATACCCAACAAGCAAAGTAAACGTATCTCAGATATGCAAAAAATTTATTGGAATAAGCAATAAGCTTACAAAATGTTAATTTTTCGCTTACAACCCGTTTCCGGAGTAAGCGTTATATTATCGAAACTTCATGTTTATTATAGCTGATGGATGTAAACCGACGCAAATTTTTCAAATAAAGAATTGTTTAAAGTATTCAAGACTATAAATGAGCTCAAGCTCAAGAATAATAATTTTTAAAACAACTATTATTGTTTTTGTTTTCGGGGGTTCCTCAAGGAAGCCATCTTGGCCCGATTCTGTTCTTGTTGTTTATAAATGATATTTCTACAATAATAAAATCTTCAAAAATGTTAATGTATGCCGACGACGTTAAGCTTTTCATGTCATTCGCGTCTTTTGAAGATAGAAATGAGCTACAATCAGATCTAGATACACTTGTTACTTGGTGCGATTTAAATTATATGCCACTTAACTTTAAAAAATGTAAACACATGGGTTTTTCGCGTGGAATTTCTCAGCCGGCTTCCTATACAATTAAAAATTATAGTCTTGAGCAAGTGTATGATTTTGTTGACCTGGGGGTTACTATGGACTATAAACTCAGTTTCAACCGCCATATTAATACAACAGTCAATAAGGCTAGAGGTGTCCTAGCATTCGTTAAACGATGGTCTAAAGAATTTAGCGACCCTTATGTAACTAAAGCCCTCTTCACTACATTAGTCAGACCGATACTTGAATATGGTTCTATAATTTGGAACCCGCGTTACCAGGTTCATGTAGATCGCCTTGAATCAGTTCAAAACCAATTTTTACTATTTGCCTTAAGAGATTTTCATTGGGATCCCTCGTACAATCTGCCACCCTATACGAATCGTTTAAAACTCATTAATCTACACACACTTTCTAGTCGGAGGGAAATGCTTGGAATTATTTTTATGATTAAATTGCTAAATGGTTCACTATCCAGCCCATTTCTTCTAAGTGAAGTGAACTTCAATGTACCGTCTCGTCCTTCAAGGCATTTTAAACCTCTAGTCTTAAAACAGTGCCGAACCAATTTTCAGTTAAATGAGCCTTTTCGCTGTTTGTGTCAAGATTATAACTCTCTTTCTGGTAGATTTGATATTTCAGACTCGCTTTTCAGCATAAAAAAATCAATTCTTTCTGCCCTAAATTTATAGCTACTAATTGTTTTTTATTCTTTGACTTCTATTTTAACTTTTAACAATAATTTTATTCTGTTAACTAATTATTTCTTAATGTATAATCTATCCTATATCTACTTTACTTAGCTGATGAGGTTTTCTCTGTAGCTGAGCAGTTTTAGATCTCGACGATTAACAAACCAAAGCCTTTCAACGACTCGGCACGAACGAATAATACGCGCGTTATGCGGATGCGCCCCTCGCGCCGGTCCGGCGGGATATGGTGGGTAATCCGTTGGGAATTATTATTATTATTATTATTATTAATAATAATTTTAAAATTTTTTATTAAAAGTTTTTATTCGAATAGTGAAGTAAAATTTACTGACAACGTTCTGTAAGCCATTAGGTTTTCACAACGCTGGTTTTTCGTCAGCTAAGCTCCTTATTTCTATTAATTATACCCAGCGTGTACTAGTACAAAGGGTATTCTAGTTTTGGTCATATAACGGTGCTTTGAAACGGTACAAAATAATGGAGATAAATATAGAGTTCCATATATCAAAGTTCTTAGAATGAACAAAGAGAATCCATTAAGACATATCCGTCTATCCGTCCTTTCGTCCGTGGACACGATAACTTGAATAAAACAGGTTGCTTTCTAACCAAGGTAAGTTGCTATTTCAAATCGAACCATAACCACGCCGCTTTTTTCGATATCGAAAATTTCGAAAAAACGTTTAAAATGAGATAATTCAATAAAAAAAAGCAGCTACAATAATGAAATTTGGTATATTTATTTAGTTGATCATCCTATTGACGATTTTATCAAATTTTTGGAAAAGAGGCGTGGCACCGCCTACATATGAGTAAAGAAATTTTCAAACTTTGACTCTTAATAACTTCGGAACCGTTTACGCTAGTATAGCGAAATTTCGAAGGAGGCTTACAATTTTCTGATTAATACACCCATAGAAAATAAGCGACATCACTTTTCGACCACGCCTACTTTTTCATTAAAATTATATGGCAAGGAGGTAGAAATATTGAACTGCCCACATCTAATTAACTGATATAGGTATAATAATATAATTTGGTACTTACATCCATTTCCTTATTTTGCATATGATTTTTGCAAAATTTTGAAAAGTGGGCGCGGCATCGCCCACTTATAACTCAAGCAAATTTCAAATTCGACTGTTAATAACTTCAGAACGGTGTAAGGTAGAATTACGAAACTTGATGCGAGGTATACTATCTACGTTTTCCAAACTTGTATGTAGTTTATGGTATAACCAGTGAATCCAAGAATCTACTGCAAAAACTTCATAAAGATCGATTGACTACCTTGGACGCCTATAAAAGAATAAAATGTAATATTTTTTTTTTTTTTTTTTATTTTTTGTGAAAATTTTATAAGGATCGGTTAGGTACTTTGGGCGCCAGACACACAGACAAGCATTCATTTTTATTTATAAGCTTGCCCACATGGTAGTAGAAAAAGTTTAAAGCCTCTACAGGTCATTAATCGACAACAATTTACCAACTTACCACGACCGCTTTTACGCAGGTGGGCGAAAAAATCAGAATGCTTGGCATTTCCCCATACAAGTCCCATTTCCCAAATGACTAATTTCATAGCATTTGCTCGCATTTCACGAATTTGGGCCACTAAATGACATTTTTTTCGAACGCATTGGGTTGTAGAAATGGAATAACTTATTAAAAATTATTCTCGACATTGTCAAAAAGTTTACCATTCAACTATTAAATTAATTCTAAACGCTTCTATAGTGCTTATTTGAGCAAGCTTACTTTAAACATTTTTCAAACACTTTTACAGAAATGTTTGCTGGGTAGCATAGCATTATGTCTGTGTGTGTATCAATGTGTAAATATATCAGCGTTAATACATCTCTTTCTCTATATGAATGTGACAGTTGTTGTTAATTTGATTTCCATTTGGTTTTTGGTATTGTTTTTGCTGTCGCTTTCCATTGTGGACTTACTTACAAAAGTAGGCAAGGAACAGTGAACTTTCTATATATATATAAATGAAGCGTTGATACATGTGCGATCTGTTTCATTTGCACCAATATTTGAGAGTATATAGGGGTTTGAGCTATAAAAGGGAACACCCGAGTAGTTCAGTTGGATTTAGCAATCCAATAGAAGCTTATGTTGGGGCAGGACCCATCGTTGTAAAATTTTCCCATGCTGTGGTGCAAATTTTAAAGCTGTGGACTTGAGATTAAACATGGTTGAGAACGTGAGACCAAGCAAGAATTAACTCCGTTTTTTGTAAGTCAGCCCGGTTTTTTTTATTCAAGATATCCCTTTAACAACACATTGATAAGAAAAAAATTCAGCTTCATTTAGTAACTATTTAGTTTTGTACTTCGGTTGCCCTAATAAGGACTCCCCTATCCATTTTTAAGTAATATGTTTTATATATGTATATGTATTATGGTTTCACTTTATGCATACAAATATTTTGAGCCAACTTTTATTGCCATCATGGTGTACAATCAAATATTTATAATAAACTGGATCCCGAACTTATAGTTGAAGTTAATGCAACACATCGGTGGTAAATGTATTCAATTCTATATTAGGGTTTTCGAGTGATGCGCGTACAAACATACAGAAAAAAATTCCAAAAAACCACTGCTTTGGTGTGCATTATGCTTGTAAGGGATCCCATTTGTGTTCTCTTCAATATTTCTTGAATACAAACATCGGCCGGCTCAAAGTTTACCATATATATTTTAAATATTTTTGGTAAAATTTTACTGACACTGTTGGCAGCTGGAATAAAATATTTTCTTGCGTTAAAATAACTATTAAACTTTAAGTTGGACATCTAGCAATACATCGGTGAAAATTACATACAATTCAATATAGCGGTTTCTGAGTGATGCGCGTACAAAAATACATACAGACAGACAAAGATGGGCGGGTGTGCATATATCACCATTTTGGCAATGATATTACCTACATATAAACATCTACATACCCAAAAATATATTCTCGTATGTATGTATGTATTTATACATTTATGTTGTTGTTATTTTTCTACCATTCTGTTTGTTGATTCGTTTCGGTATTGTTTTTTCAGCTGTTTGCCCATCGATTCGGCTTCTTTTTTTTACAGTTATTGTTTTTGTTTTTTTATTCGGTTCACCTCACTGATGTGTTGATGGATGAGCTTGTCAATTATTTGTCATTCACTTGTTGTTATTGTATATGTTATTGAGCTGAGTACCTGCAGCGACAGAAACAGCAAAAGCAGCAGAAATAACAACGCAACAGTGACATAACAACAACAATTACAACTGCAACAAAAGCAACAACAACAGTTATTATAAAATGGCTACCACATGAAGTATTGCTCTATTTGATTGTTGTTACTTTTGCCACACCTTGCCTATGTACTAATGTATGTATGTATGTAGCTGTCCATATAAAAAAATCCCTCTTTAAACTATTCGTTACGTTAAATTTTTGTTAATATATCCCTGCAAAAAACGGAAATACTCCGTTTTATACTCTATAGAATACTCCTAAAGGAGTATCAGAGTAATCCAACACATATCCTCATTCATATAAAAAAGATGGTCCAATTTACATGGCAATGCCCGGTGATTGGATCACCTAGTCCACCTCGGAGTACTCCGCTTCCTTGCTTTTGAATACTCTATAGACCACCTACGTGAGAGTACTCTCAAAATACAGGGTGGCTGATGAAAGCCGCTACCAAAAAAAAATTAAATAACTTTTTTTCTATTCAATGAATCTGGTAAAGTTTTTTTTATTTTGCAGATTGACTTTTACGTTTAACAAAAATGGATAACTTAGACACTGAAACAAGAATTTGGATTGTCCGCCGCTATCACGCACTGGAGTCCGTAGTTTCGGTTCAAAGAGAGTATAGGCGCACGTTTGGCGGCAATCCTCCGAGCAGATGGACCATAATAAGACTTGTAAACAATTTTGCCGAGCATGGGACAGTCAACAGAAGACCTTACCATCGAAACCCTTCAGTTCGAACGGAGGAAACAATCGCTGCTGTAGCTGCTGCCATACAAAACAATCCACGTGTTTCGACAAGAAGCTTATCTGCTCAAATGGGTGTAAGCAGACAGTCATTACAGTCAATTATGCACAAAGATTTGGACTTATTCCCATATAAAATTCAAATGGCCAACAAACTGAACGCTGCAGACTTGCCGATTCGCTTGGAATTTTGCCAGAAGATGCTTCAAATGGTGGAAGAGGATGGAAACATGTTGAACTGTCTTTTCATGTCTGACGAGGCCCATTTCGATTTAAACGGCAACATAAACAAACAAAATTGTCGAATATGGAGTGCTTCCAACCCACAGATACTCCATGAGACGGAATTGCATCCACTTCGTGTCACAGTGTGGTGTGCAGTTTCATCACGCTGCATTGTCGGGCCCTACTTCGTCGAAGAAAACGGTCACACCGTTACGGTTACTGGAGACCGTTACTTGAGCATGTTGAGAGAGTTTTTCTATCCAGAATCACGCCGAATGAGAATTTCTTTCAACTCTGTGTGGTTTCAGCAAGATGGTGCAGCTCCTCATATAGCCCAACCTGTTATGACAGAATTGCGACGAAAATTTCCCAATAAGCTGATATCCAGAAACTCCACATTCCGTTGGCCACCCAGGTCGCCTGACCTTACTGCACCTGACTTTTTCTTGTGGGGTTATTGCAAACAGGAAATCTTCAAAGCAAAACCAACAAATTTGAATGAACTAAGGCAATCCATTCGAGAAACAATTGCGGCTATTCCTGTCTCAACTCTCCAAGCAGGAATGAACAACTTTTTGGTAAGATGCCGCACATGCATCGACGAGCAGGGGGGGCATTTAAATTCCATTATTTTTAAAACTAATTAAGCTATATTTAATAAAATTTAATGAGCTTTAACATGAATAAAAGAAAAATGAATTCCATACACTGAAAAAAAAATTATTTGAGTTTCTTAATGTAGCAAAATTCATCAGCCACCCTGTACTTCAACGAAGTTGCTCTAAAGACTATTCAGAAGCAAAGTAAATGGTACTCCGAATAGGATTAGGTGATCCAATCACCGGACATCGCTATGTAAATTGGACCACCTTTTTATATGAATGAGAATAAGTGTTGGAGTACTCTGATGCTCCAACGTTTTTTAAAGGGATGTATCACACACGCACACATGCACATATCTACATATAAATATGGCCTGAATATTTGTGGTGCCAGTATAGAATTCAATGACAAATGAGCAAAGACGTCTAAGCTCGGTATAAAAGCGAACATTTTATACCTAGTTGGGATGCAGGGACTTTTCCTAGCTTTTAGAAGATAATATATCTTAGTCACAGGTAGAATGTCACATAGCTTATAACAATTTTGGCAAAGTTTCCATAAAAGACAGAGTTATGTACATTGCAGGTATTTAGGAAATTGATAGGAGGAATCATTATTAAGCCAATAGAAGCCAAATCAACAGTTTTCAGAATTTGTGTCTGTCTGTCTGTATATTTGGTAGCGCATCACTCAAAAACTGCTGAATAGAATTAAATCGAACTTTTACCGTGGCATTACTAGACGTTTAGCTTAAAATTTAAGATATCATTTGTTCCGATAGCTGGACCAGTTTCGGAAATATTGACCGATATGTGGACCACGGTCGCCCAAAATGTGTTAGTACAATATTGGTATCAAACGCAAGGTGATAATGAGTGCAGCAATAAGTGACGTAATTAAGTTTCATATCATGTCTGGTATGGGATATAATGATTAAAATCGGACTCAGGTTATTATTAGTTCTGAAACGTAGCGAAGCGGGCCGCGGGTTTACTAGTCCTATAAATAATAATAAATATGTGTCTGTGCGTCCTTTATAGGCGTCCAAAGTACTTAACCGATTTTTATGAAATTTTCACAGTGTATTCTTGGGATCATGAGTTTAGGCATAGGCTGTATAGTAATGATGTCGTGGACGAGGTGTCTTTATTGTTCGGAATCTCTTACAAAACTAAGGCTTATTTCTAAATTAACATTCGCAGAAGCTTAAAACTAAAACTTACATGAGAATGGCTTAACGGTAAACTTAAAAGAGAGAGAAAGTAGTTCAATCAAATAAGAGCAATAGAAGTCAAATAATAATAGTTAAGAGTAGGTTATCAAGATAATGTATTAGAAGAAGGTATTGTGGGTGAGGTCACTATGTGACTATATATAGTTTTGGAAAAGTGGGCGGTGATACTCCCCCCAGGCTATATAAAATTTCAATTCGTCATAAATCTGAACTTATTTGGTCTAAATCAATGATATTTGGATATATATGTCCTTTAGTTAAGATTTACATAATTTTGGAAAAGTGAGCGGTGCCACGCCCACATTTTTTGGGTTTTCTTTGTTCTCCATTAATGTCCAAAGTTTATAATCGATCTCTATGAAACTTTCACGATAGGTTCAGAAGTTCGTTGGGTACGACATAGGCTACCTATAGGTTTTGAAAAAGCCCCCAGGGTATTTAAAATAGCAATTCAGCATAGCTTGGAATTTATTTGGTTCAATTTAATGATATTTTATATATGTGTTCTATGCCTAAAAAAAACCCTGGCAACAGAAAGCGGTTCCAGGACCAAATTAAAGTTAATTCTATATATCTTCGAAGCTATGGACATATCAGTACTCGCAGAGGAAATGGGAGAAGAAGGGAAGTAGGAATAGAAATTTGAAATATAGGTGGTGTTTGAAAAAAATTAGGAGAATTGAGAAGAGTAACGGTATATGGGGTTGAGGGAAAAGCGAAACCAGAAAGCAGAAAGAAAAAGGCAGATAAACGGATAAATGTAAAAGAGGTGCCAAGTGAAGAGGAAAAGAGTACAATTTATTAAAAGTAGCGAAGTCAAATTTTAGGCAGAACCACCTCTGCCGGGTCCGCTAGTATATAATAAAATAGTAACGAGCCGATGTCTGCACATTTCACATTTTAAAGAATATCATATACGTGGGTTTTTATTAGAGTAACAGAGGCCAACGTAACGGTTTTTAGAGTTTTTGTCTGTCTGCATGTTTGTACGCCCATTACTCAAAAACTGCATAGCATAATTGAAACAACTTACACAGTTGCACTATTAAGTGTCAAACTTAAAATTTTGAATACCCCTTATTTCGTGCCGTGCTCGTGCGTGTACATGCTGAGTCCGAAATCCAAAAAAAGGCGCACGAAAAAGCATGACCCAAGTGTTTCCTTTACTAAACTGGCAAAGCTGGCGTACTAGTATTTGTTGTAAATGATTTGTATGCATTGCTAGAAGTCTTACATAAAATAGAAATACCCTTTATCTTTTGTGTTAAAGGAATACAAAAACAAAAATATGATTAAATATTTCTCGAAAACATTCAAAAACTCATATTTTTGAAAAAAAAAACAAAAAACAAAACTTCCGGAAACTGCAGGATATTTATAGATATATCAGACGTATAATAAAAAACAATTTGAGTTCAAAGTTTAATGGTGAAATAAAGATTTTTCGATGTTGAAAAATCGAAAATTTTATAAAATTAGAAATATTAAGGTTTCTTTCAAAATAATTTTTTTTACAGCTTTGTACCCCTTTGAAATTGGCAAAGTGAATTTTTTTTAATTTCATTATTTTCCGAAATATTGAAAAAATAAACTTTACAAAACAGGAAAAAAATGAAAGTTTTAAATTTCATAACTTTTGATAAAATATGGTTTTAATTTTTTTCTTTGGCAGAGTTTCGTTTTATGATGAGAAAACTCTGCACTAAATTTTATTTATTTTATATTATGTAACGATTTGACATGGAACGACCCCTTCATACTATCTCTTATTTTTAACTAAGTGGTGTCAAAAGAAAATGCTTGCCCCGTGGATGAGTAGTGAGATAACATTTTTGTTTATAAAAAGGGGTGCCACTTGCTTAAAAAATTTTTTTAATATAAAGCTAGCTCATACATTTTATTACAATACACAAAAAATACTTAATTTAAAATTTATTCCCGCAAAATAATATATTTTCAAGCGATTTGAGAAAATACTTGCTGCCGAGCACAGTTATTTTCCAAGTTTTCATATTTGTCGTCACTTCCGAAGAGCCACTTTTATTATTTTTTCTTTGTTTTGTTACAAAAAATATTGAACATAGTGAGTTTCATAGCTTCTTTTTGCCTTTCCAATATGTTGGTTAACTATGTATGCGACTACAGTTGGGTATAAAAACTTGAAGCCATTAAGTAATTGCAATAATGTTGCAAATATTTTTATTGCTGTCAAAATATGCAAATATTCGTATGTAGGTGTGCGTGTGTGCGTGTACTGATAAATTATGGCAGTTTTCTCAAAGTATGCTGTATGAATCTTGTAAGCTAGATTCTTAAATTTTAAGTGGAATAACTTAAATTTCTACAGATGCTTGGAAAGATGTGAAAAGCAAGAAGTTGTGAATTCCTGCCGGAGTTGACAGTAAATACAAAATTAAATTTGAATAGAGAGTTTGCTTGAATTTTTGTCTGCTTACACCTAAATCGCTCAAGACTCAAACAGCTCCCAAAGAAAACGAGCTGAGACACACTTATTGTGCCGTCATCAAGATTTGGGATCTAGGTGGTTTTACCTAGGTGGAACTTCTTACAGCATGGCATAATAAATTACCTGAGCCGTGTGTCGAAAAGCGACTAACCACGAATTCCATGGTGGACCACTATAATTTTCAAAAAGTTATCAAAGCCCAACCAAAGCAAAATATACCTCCAATTAATAAAAATTGAAATCAGGACAGTTGTTTGCTCAGGCTACTTGGAATCCTATTCTCAGTGGCGAGTGAGAAATAAATTCCCACTACTAAGTTACTTTGTTAGGTGCGGACATTGCTCTCAGAGAGCAGTTGCGTGATCCGAGCGGAAAATAATCAGTTGTAATTGTCGTGTGCAGCTTCTCTGCGTCAAACTATTCTTGCGTTACGGGTTTCTCAGAACCAAATAGATAGTAAGCGTTGCCCCTGCTAGAAACAAGCTGAATTCCTAAAATCTTCGCAACTGTCTGTACCAGATATCTTAGGCTGTGGGAGACGGAGAGAAGGAGAGGAAGGGAGAGATAGTAGTAATAGTAATAGGAATAATAATAGTAATAGGAATAGTAATACCTTTAATAGGATATTCAAAGGAAAGAAACGGACTGAGAGTAAAAGGAACATAAAGAAAAGATGGGGAGAAGCAGAAAAATAAGAAACGAAAGATAAGGAAGTGACTCTAAAGTTCGAGTGATAAGTAGGCAAGTAAATGTTTGGATGGCACAACATCTGAAATGTGATCTATACTATATACAAACAGTTAAAACCAAAATTTTCTTTACAAAAAATTAAACAAATATTTTCCTAAGAGCGAAACAGTAACGGTACTTATTTGTATAAAAATTTTAAACTGACACATTCTTGCCACACAAAACATTAAAACAAAAAGCTTCGTAAGAGCAAAACAATCGCCCTACTGGAAAGGTTTCTTTAATTGAAATTTTTAAATATCTATGTTATAAATAAAAATGAATGTGCGTCTGTGGGTATGTGTGTCCTTTATAGGCGTCCAAAGTGCCAACGTCTTCAGGCTATATAAAATTTCAATCCGCCATAACTCTGACCGTATTTGATTTAAATTAATGATATTTGGATATATGTATCCTTTGGTCAAGATTTACATAATTTTGGAAAAGTGGGCGGTGCCACGCCCACATTTTTTGTGTTTTGTTTGTGCTCCATTAATGTTCAAAGTTTATATACGATCTGTATGAAACTTTCACGATAGGTTCAGAAGTTCGTTGGGTACGACATAGGCTATCTATAGATTTTGGAAGAGCCCCCAGGGTATTTAAAATAGCAATTCAGCATAGCTAGGAATTTATTTAGTTCAAGTTAATGATATTTTATATATATATATGTGTTCTTTACATCAAAAAAACCTTGGAAGAAGTAAACGGTACTAAGACCAAAAAAATTAAACCACCATACCAGTACCCGCAGAGAAAAAGGGAGAAGAAGGGGAGTAGGAATGGAAAATTTTAGAAGTAGAGGAGGTGTTAAAGGAAAACGAAGAAGGTAAAAAAACTAAGGGGTTATGGGAGTTGGCGGAAAGCAAAATTAGAAAGAAAAATTAAAATATTGGAATAAATGACGAGGAAGCGCCAAGTGGGGAGGGAAGAGAGTACAATTTGTTAAATATAGGCAAGTCTAGGTTTAGGCAGGCGGCCGCCGTGGTGTGAAGGTAGTGTTGCCGGCCTACCACACCGAAGGTCCATGGTTCGAACCCTGGTACCGATAACACCAAAAAGTGATTTGAAAAAAGTTTTTCAAAACGGGGTCGCCCCTCGGCAGTGGTTTGGCAAACTCTCCGAGTGTATTTCTGCCATGACAGGCTTCTCAGCAAAAATTCGTCTCCTTTGTAGATGCCGTTCGGAGTCGGCAAAAAACTGTAGGTCCCACCAATTTGTAGGGAAAATTCAAATCGGCACACCACAAATTGGAAGAGAAGCTTGGCGCAAAAATCTCTTAGGAGGTTTATGATGATATACCTGTTGTATATCGCGCCATAGAGATAGAGAGATAGGTTTAGGCAGGACAACGTCTGCGGGATCTGCTAGTATATAATAAAATTGTAACAGGTCGATATCTGTACATTGCACATATTCAAAAAAAAAAAGCCATGTCAAGCCAAATAAACAGTTTTTAGAATTTTTGTCTCTCTGTCTGGCGGTATGTTTGGACGAGCATCAGTCAAAAACTGCTGCATGGATTAATAGACGCCTAGCTTAAAGTTTAAGATAACCCTTACTTCTATAAAATTACCAATTTCAGAGATATCGAGCAATATATGGGCCAATTGGACTGTAAACATTTTTGTACAATATGTTTATCAAACGAAAGGTGATAGTAAGGGCTCCAAGAAGCGATGTAATTAAGTTCCGTATCTATTCTGAGACGCAGCAAAGTGTGGCCGGGCTTACTAGTGATAAACTAAAATTAAATAAAATAAAATTATAAAAATAAAATAAAATAATAGTAATAAAATAAAGTAAAATAAAATAAAATAATACAAAAAACAAATAAAATAAAATAAAATTAAATTAAATTAAGTAAAATAAAATAAAATAAAAACTAAAATAAAATAAATGTAAATAAAATAAAATAAAATTATATTAAATAACATAAAATAAAGCTTAGTGTTATGGTAAATGTGAGTAGAACTAGGATTTTAGTTGACACAAAAACCAGCGCTCTGTAAGCTTAATCGTTAGCAGAGCGTGCCAAAATTTCTCTGATGAAGAAGTCTATCAGCTTCCAAAATAGATCTATAAGAAAATCTTTGGCCGTCGTCTCTTAAATTTTCCTATTCTAATAAAAGCTTTTAATAATTAATTAAAAATAATTATTAAAGAAAAAAAAACAATAATATTTTTCATAAATAAAAAAAAAGAAAACTTATTATTATTGGCCTTAAGCTCGTTTATAGTCATGGTACTTTAAAATAATATAAAATAAAATAAAATGCAATAGGGACAGTAACTGTTATGAGTTTTATTATAAAACTCGTTACTTGATAATTATTTTCAGATTTTTCAAGTTTTATTTTTTTGATTAAGGATAATGTTTATTTTTTGAGTTTTATTTTTCTGACGGAAAATAAACCTCATGTTTGAGTTTCATTTTTTTGACGAAAATGAAGACAATACTTGGTTGGTATAATTTCGTCAACATATGAACTCAATAATTAAAATATATTATAGACACAAACATATGTTTATGTACATAGCATTTTTGAGTTTTTCGATCCGTGAAAAAAATGTAAACTCAAATTTAAATTTTTTTTCTTGACGGATAAAATATTGGTCAAGAACTAAGTTTTATTTTTATCATGTTTGAGTTTTATTTTCGAGCAAACAAAATAAAACTCAAAAAGTGATGATTAATTTTGATCAAAAATTTGATAAAACTGCAAAAAGACTGATTAGAAGTAATTTATATAGGTTTCGCTCAAATGTTCTTCAATCAATGCAGATTTCCTTTGAGCATGACGAGACATGCACGTTCATATACTTTAAGCTGTCCTCCGATGCAGGAAAGCCTTTGATTTGTTTCATTAAAAATATAAAAATAATCATTATCAGCGTCCCTGAAATAAAATAAAATTAAATACAATAAAAATAAAAAATAAAAATAAATAAAATTAAAAAAAAATTATAGAAAATAAAATAAAATAAAAGAAAAGAAAAGAAAAGAAAAGAAAAGAAAAGAAAAGAAAAGAAAAGAAAAGAAAAGAAAAGAAAAGAAAAGAAAACAAAACAAAACCAAAAAAGATTAAGAAAATATATGTAACCAAATCCTTTCTCTTTATTGGAAGGAAAAGAGGGAGGAGTGGGAGAAATAATAAGATTTTTCAGACAGGCCAACGTTTGTCGTGTTTGCTAGTATCTTCTAAAATTGTATAATTACTTTAGAATTTCTCTTACGTTTATTGCACATAACCATAAGCTGTTTACTTCAGTTCCTTCACTCCCTAAACGAACATCTCGTTTCCGAACATAAATCAATACATAATTCATTTTCAATTACAATTTCCGTTACACGTGTAGATGCACGTAGTATGAGCGTTAATTATACCTTAACATATCCATTATTGTATAATTGCCCATACGTGATATGCTGGCATTGTCTCGAAGTGACGCTTATATCCACTTAAGCATTAACCGCTTCAAATCAAGATTTCATGTATGTGTGTGTGTGTAAGCAATAATTTCAATTAATTGATTTGTGAGTTGAATGAATTGGAGCTGAGCAGGCAGCCTGATGTGTTAGTAAACTGAGCAGGAAGTATTATGGAGATTTATTGCATTCTTATATTTCTAATAATTTTATTTTAATATTTTGCTAACATAAATATACATGGTAATAAATCTAAATCTAGATTTTTATATATGACATTATCCTTTCTCTTTCCTTCTACTTTGAATATGCGAAACGTCGCGTCGTTAAGCTTACAAAAAGCTCTTTATTAAATGTCAAAGTAATTAGCAAAACGTTTACGAAAGGGAGAAGTTTGGAAAACTTTGAAGTTGTAAGAATTAATGAATTACATAACATAAAGATGTGTTGTGCATGTGTTTGTTTGTATTAGTAAAAGTTTTATCAATTTTGCAACATTACTTGCTACGTTAATTACTTTAATGGCTAATGATAGCAGGAGTAGCTAAATGTGTGCAATTTTCAAGGGGGATTTTTGAGTAAACTGGTGAAGGGTTTAGAAATCGTATTTGTTATTAAACCTGTGTCAATGTCTACTCATGTTTGGATAGATTGGGATGGGAATAGAATTTGGACACGAAGGTCTTGGGGAGTGTTGTCGATGTAACAGTCCTTTGCCTAATATGGAACCGGTAAACTCGGGTACTAGCAGTACTAGCCGGACTGTAGCGGAAACGATTTTATATGATTATTGCGACCTTGCGTAAGGAAGGAGCAGACGATTATTAAAAGATATCATATCCGTTGATCAACCATAAAGTTGCACGTCATTACCTTTGTACATTTCAGTCGCCTCTTATGACAGGCATGTCTACCTTGGGCATATTCTAACCCGCTTACCCACAGGCTATATATTGTACTGTTGACAGTATTAACTGAGCTTCTGTGCCTTTTGAAAAGTGCGTTTAACGTCTCCATAGCGAGGTTACTAAGACACTTTCGAGCGTTATGAACGAAATCTGTGTGCCATACGTATTGTAACCACATGTAAGAGAACTAAAATAAATCTAGTTTTATAAGGCCAGAATAAAAGAAAAAAAGGGTCAGGAACTTGAGATGCGGCATGATAAGAATAATGTTGAAAACTTCCACCATAAACTCCGACAAAAGTTGCAAGATAAGAACGAATTTCTGCAAGACCTTTACTGGGGCACTAGTCACCAACGTACAGAGCGTACCTTTGTTTTTAGTCAACACTTCTTTCCATTGTAAAATAGCCCTACAGGTGGTGAACCCACTCCCGACGATGAAAAACACGTAACACGTACCACCACCTGTCTAAGATGAATGGAGAAAAACAATTTCCTTTCTCAAAACAACAAACCGCCAAAAAAT
Organism: Merzomyia westermanni; assembly: GCA_949987695.1. Classification (NCBI taxonomy): domain Eukaryota; kingdom Metazoa; phylum Arthropoda; class Insecta; order Diptera; family Tephritidae; genus Merzomyia; species Merzomyia westermanni. The sequence continues at coordinate 176,605,888 of OX465289.1, read as the reverse complement.
GACGGACTACCCGCCGAGTTGAAATACGGAGGCTAGGAGCTGTTGAATGAAAAGCATGCGCAAACTAGTTTGGAAGAGTGTATGCTTCCCGATTGGAGTTCTGCACAATCCACAAGAAATCCGCCCTCAAAAATCGCACCAACATTAGCAATTGAAAAGTAAAGTTCTCTCTCGACGTATACAGATTATGCTCTATAAGTCTCCTATCATACCTGCCTCAATAGACGGCTCGGAATTAGGGTTTGTGTAGATAGAATGTGAGATAAACATTGAGGTATTTTAGAGAATGCTTAGTGAAAGGAATTAAAGCCCAAGGGCTTTGCTTACTAGGCCATGTTATGCTAAAGATAAAGGACGATGCGGCCCAGAAGTTGTTCCTATTTCCACCAGATTTTGGTAGCATAGTCTAGGCGAGGCCCCTACTAAGTTGGAAAAAGTAGATGCGGGCTGACTCCTTCTCCTTTTGTCTTTCCAATTGCCTTCAGCTATCACTTAAAAGGGAACATTGAAGTGCTTCGATACGGAAATAGCCTGGGCAATTAGGCAATGAATTAACAATGATGATGATAATTGTCCAAGAATAGCTTTCACCATTTCTGATTAAATTATATGTGAATTTAAGCGTGAAATTTAGAGCAATGTTATGAAATTAATTTAAAAAATTAAATAATATGTCTGATTAAATTAACATTTTGCATTGGCACATGCAAATTCATTTGCATTATTGTACATTAGAGTGGTCCTCATTTAAAAAATGTTTGAATTGAAAAGTGTTGTGCCACAAATGTGAAAAGCAATTGTCTACCGACATTGTAACGATTTTCTGAAGAGTGGAGGAGTGAAGAAACTGAATTTACAAGAGAACTTTATGAATTTTTTGACATCACTTTGGAAAATGTTCGCAGTTCAATTCAAGAAAAAATCCCATTTTTCAGAAAAAAACCCTTTCAATGGAACTTCAAGAGGATTAAAATCATTACTTATTATTTTTCTATACATATTTATATATAATTTATTTTTTAATAAATGGGTGTGAAACCCCATTCGCGATCACTTGGTGTTTCTAATTGGAGCAAGAAATGAAACTGGTTTTCTGTATGGGAGGAAAGGTCTGTCTACTGTATTATTGAAAGCTAAATGTAAGAAATCAAAATGGAGATCCTAATCGAAATAGTAACCGAAACTGGAACGGAAATCTTAGAAGGTATCGAGAGCGAGAACGGGACCGAAATCTAAATCTGTACTGGAATCAGATCCGGAACTGGAACTTAGACCGAAACCTTGACCAGAAGTGAATAGAAAGCCGGAGTGAAATTTTTGCAAGAATCAAAAATATAACTGCAATAGAAATACAATACAGAATCGAAATCGAAACCGAAATCTTATAAGCAACCGAAATCGAAACTAGAACTAAAATCGAAAATTGAACAGGACTTGAAATTGCAGCCGGAAGTGAGACCAATACTGGATTCAAGAGCTCGTACGGATCATCAATAAAACAAATACGATACTCATCTGATATTTGATAAAATAAAAATAGATCATGATTTTTGTTCTTCGAGAGAAGAATTTCGCCATTGCCTACTCAGTCCAAGGCTAGTGAATCTCAACGGGATATATGATTAAAATCAGAAACAGTCTATTATTAATTCTTAGACGCAGCGAAGCGAGTCGGGTTTACTAGTTACATATATTATTAATATAGTATAATTAAGTTTGTTTTAGATACTACGGTGTCAGATAATACGGAGTAAGATATTTTACTCCGACGTGTCTGATTTAATAAACAAAACCAAAGACAGTTAAGTGGAAACCCCATAAAACATTCTCAAAGGCGAAGCTTTAGTACAAGAGCTCGAAATATAGCATATTACTCATATTAGAAAGGTTTTCCAAGTGGGTCAAATCGAGATACTAACGAAAATTTCAAGAACTCAATATAATACAATTAGGTGGCAGCACTAACTGAAAAACCTATCTAAAGCAATTTTTCTTGGTACACGAAGGGATACCTATATTCACATAACTTATTTCATTAAAAAAAATCAGATAGGTGGCAACCCTGCGAAAATATCTTAAGTAGAAACACCTAGTTAAGAGAGAAAATATTGCAGCGTGTAATGTGGACACTAAAATCTAGGTAAAAAAAGGTCATAGAATTGTGTCAAGTAGGTTTCAAAATAATAGGAGATACATAAAAGAATAAATGTAATAAGATTAGATGGCAACCATACGTGGTAAACCTTACTTGTAATATTTTTGTTGAAATACTACGTAATATAGCTTTCGTTTGATACCCATATTGGTGTATAAAAAAATTGGAAACAGGTGGCAACCTTTCAAAAACTTTTCAGTGGTAACCCATGCAGAAAATCTTAGAAAGTATTACACTATCTACATACCGAATTTCGAAATCAGCTTAGCTTTTTCCCGAATAGCTCGGCTGAAATTATAAGGTACAAATAAGTACTCATACGCCGTCTAGCAAAAATAATTGATTTTGAAGTTTTCTGTGAATTAAAAAAAATTTTTTTAAATAGTGTTTATACAGCGTATTGAAGTTGTCTTTTAGCAATCATATCTTCGCACTTTTTTTTTACCGTATATTTGGATGCATTCTCAGCAAATTGGTACCCTCATATAACATTTACCTGGCCACCACTGTGCTAACATAATTATTTTACAATTTATTAATGCTGCCATTAAATTTAAGCCACAATTTCATTTACATATGTAAATACCATTTCAAACGCTGAGAGAATATTTAATTATTTGTACTATTGAAAATGATTGTATTTTAATCGAAGCGCATTAAAGCAATACTGCGACCGCATTATTCAAATACAACTTGCAATTATTTTGATAGTGAAATGCAAAGTCGAATACACTTACCTTGCTTTTTCTCTAACTACATTATTTCTAAGGTTTGTTCAGAACTTGCAGCTGTCGCTATTAGTACAAGCCACTACAGTTAAAGAGTCTTTTAAGACGACGCCACGTCTCTTCGCTTGTGCTGAGTTTCTTTCAATGAGAGTCTCACCAAATGCATATGTAAAGAAGTTTCATTTAATGCTGCGTCAACAACTCACTCCACACTATTATAAAATCGTTGCGAAAGCGCATTTTCCGTCTGATTTAATAATGTTTGTTAGTGTTACTTTTGTTGTTGGTGCTCTTTGTTGTTGTCACATTTACTATTGTTGTGTGATATGTACTAAAAATCCATTTAACCGTATTTAATTTGTGCCATTAGCAGTTGGCCACAACCTAAAAAAAGATCAAGAACCAAAAGATCGAGAGGACTCTGATATTGCGACCCCCACGCACCGCACAGAAAATCACAACACCCAGCAGCTGCTCATTGACTTGCTTACATACAGTCGCGACGCCCCCTACTTTGAACTATGTTAATGCCCTCTGTCACTGCTGCTTCCTTCGCTCTCACCAAAAACTTTAATTAAATTTGCAAAGCTTAAAAGTTGCGCACAAAAATGTGCGTGTGTGCGTTGCGTAAGAGCGTATCATGATAGGGATGGGTGCTGTTTGTATGTCACTTTCGGGCAGCGCTCTCATTTCTTTTTTGTTCGATTGGCCAGCTAATTTTATACACTTCAATAGTTTGTAACAAGTTACATAAGTGTCAAAGTGAATGAAGTGCAATGAACAAATCAAAAGCCAGATTTTTTTGGATTAACTTTTTAACTGACAGATGCACTCATTTCAAAATAAACGCAACGTGTGTATGTACAGGGTGTCATGGTGAAATGGTGATCGCTATAGTAATCAGCCTGAATTTTGATACGACCTTTCAGAAAAATTCGTCAGCAACATAGCTCATACAGTTTTTATCCGACTAACCGTAGGTCGTAGCCATACCTGTTAAATTTGATTAGTAATTATGAATCAATTAAATAGACAGATTTTTTAATTGATAATGATTATTTTAACTGGTTTTCAAGAAAAGGCAATTATTAATTGATTACGCTTAGCAAAAAAAACAAAAGAATTAAAAAAATCAAAAATAATAAAAAAAAATGTTTTTATTTATTTCCTTTTCTTGATTATTTGTGATATTTTTCAATAGTGTTGATGCGTATACGAGGTGTGTTCAAAAAGTATCGCGAATTTTGTGTTTTTTCAAAAATTATTTATTTATTCATGAATATCTATTTTGTCCCCTTCAAAGTAATACCCATGAGATATTATACACTTGTGCCAACGGTTTTTCCAATCTTCGAAGCACTTCAAAAAATCATTTATTTGTATCTTGTTCAGCTCCTCCTTCGATGCCGTCTTTATCTCGTCAAGAGAAGCGTAACGTCGTCCTTTCATGGGCCTCTTCAGTTTAGAAAAAGTCACAGGGGGCCAGATCTGGGGAATACGGTGGCTGCGGCATCATTAGTGTGTTGTTTTTGGCCAAAAAGTCGCGCACAAGCAACGATGCGTGAGCAGGGGCGTTATCGTGGTGCAAAAGCCAATTTTTGTTCTTCCGTTTCTGGCGGATTGCTTCGCGCAAATTGCGCATAACTTGCAGGTAATATTCCTTATTGACCGTTCTTCCCTGTGGCAAGAACTCATGATGCACCACGCCCCTGCAATCGAAGAAAACTGTCAGCAAAACTTTCACATTCGACCGAACTTGGCGCGCTTTTTTCGGTCTTGGCTCGTGCGGCAGCTTCCATTGAGATGATTGAGCTTTGGTTTCCACGTCATAACCATAAACCCACGATTCGTCACCAGTTATGGCCCTCTGGAGCAAATTTGGGTCGTCGCGGACAGAGTTTAACATCTCATTAGCAATGTTCATTCGATGCTGTTTTTGGTCACAATTGAGCAATTTTGGTACGAATTAATGGTAAAAATCGAAGACGATCCAAAACACGTGCAAGCAAAGCAGCTGTCAACAATTAACTGAATATTCAAAATGGCCGAGCTTGTCGGCATATGTGAGAGACATGAGTACCAACATAACGCCACAAAAAATTCGAAATTCGAATATACGTAACCAGCGAAAATTCAAAATTCGCGATACTTTTTGAACACACCTCGTATTTATATGTTTTACAACAATACTGAAAAAATCAAAAATAGTCAAAAGTAATCAAAACAACTTTTTTGATAATTTTTTAAAATAATCATGATATTTTTTGACTATTTTCTTAAATAGTTGGAAAATAGTCATTAAAAATTTGAAGTAATGGTAATTAATCGTTTAATGTATTCTCAAGAAAATATTTAATCAAACCGGTAATCATTACGAGTAGTAATCATTATTTAACAGGTCTGGTCGTAACGACATAAACAAATAGATATGGATAGACTTATATAATTTAAAGTGTTCCGCAGGAAACATAAGCAATACATTTAAGCGATACATTTAATTGAGCTTTGGTATGTAATCATCCCAACCCATGGCTATTTAAATCGCATGATAGCCACTCCCATTTCTATTTATCGAAAATTTTGGAAAACCAAAAAAAAATAATTATTTAGTTCGTAGTAGAAATATAATGACGAAATTTGGTATTGTAAATATTTGGAAATGGGTGCGGCACCGCCTATTCAAGAAAAACCCCCGTTTAAGATATCATAACATAGCTCGGAGCACAGATCACCCTTATTGCAAGATATGTGACGGAGAAAAATGGCCGCAATCCCTAAGGGCCATGTCCTATTTTGTATAAATCTATGGTCAAAAGCTGTTAAACCTTCATTCATGGAGTTATCATTCTGCTACTTAGATATCTCGCAGTTGGAACAACACTGGTCTAGCTTTGGGGGGCGCGTATATGAGAGGCTTATTCGGACAATATAAGATTCTCTTATGATACCACATAAATAAAGGAATTTCGAATAAGACTGAAATCCATCTCAGATAAGTCGAATGATTAAGTAAGCCAATATCGAACCATAGCCGCCTAGTGCTGTGAAAATGGAAGGGATCATCCTTGGTTATTATTGACTGAGTGAAATATAAAGCTCCTATCCCACCTTTTATATAATCCTGGCAGTTTAGGGAGTGTTACGGTTATGGGAAGTTCTTTCAAGGAATAAATTTGGCAGGCTGTGGTATTGCCCCGAGAACGATATTAAGAGATTAGGTATTCCTAAACTATCTTAGTATCGCGAAGCCTTACTAATGGTTCCAAAACTAAGCCTTCTTCTTCAGCTTATGGGATTCTCCTTCGCCTGAAACAAGAGTTAGCGGACACAATTTGGGCCTTCGGAAGATGGTTTTGCACCTTAGCGGCTACTCCAATTACTTGTTTCTGGTAACCATCAGAGCAGGTAAGAGTAGCTGCGACCTCAATACAAAAATTGCTTGCTAGGTTTGTTCATCCCTTTAAAGAACGTGGGACTGACTACACAATTACAGTAGGATGCAAGAATGATTTGCTGGCATAGCCGACACAAAACTTTGCCTTCCTTCATTGGAGACTTGGAGACAGCTAAACAATGTTTTCAATAAGCCAGCTTTTGATAGTTTGTCATTAAATGCAATTTAAATCAGCTATTTCGATCTAGAAATTTCATTACATTAATTAAGATTAAATTATTACTAATATTACATATGAATTGAAAACATAACAATGGAATAACTAAAATTACAAACAAAAATAATGATGCCAATGCTGTTAGAAAGCACTGGGTTCTGATCAGCTATTCAAAAGGTTGGAAAGGACGTCTTACCAATTATCCCTTGTTCCAAAGGTTAACTTGGTTAATGTTAATAGTTTAAGTTTTATCATAATAGCTGTCAGAATGCAACAGATGTACATATATAGATAATTTTGTCCCTTTCCTATTAAAGTAAATCCTTGTTGTGCTCCCTTTATGTCCTATTGTTAATGTAAAAGTCTCAGAACTTAGAACTTGTTTGAGAGATATAGCACAACCTGTACCCAGAAACATCAGGTTCAAACTTTTGATCCACCTTGTATTCCGCTACTTATCTATGAATTAACCTTTTCATGTCTGTTTGTCAGCCAAAACATGTGTTTGAGTTAGTCAAAGTGCATATGCCCTTTTGCTGACTTTCGATTACTTTATTCGTTTGTTAGTGATAGTGACAGTTGGCGATTTTATTGAGCTTTCACCATTTAACATGCAACTTTGTCGCAAACTCAATTGTGTCTACTTGGGCAAATGGGTCAATTGACATTTAATATTTACTGTTCAATAATTAAGCTGGTTAGAAATTGTAAAAACTCGATTTCTAGGCTGATTATTGAAAGGTTGAAATTCTATTAAAAGGTGAAGTAGTGGTGAGGGTCTGCCAGCAATCCCGTCTCGGGTGACGGCTAAAAATTTCAAACTGTTTGGGACTTCGTATATTTAAGAACTAGTGATAGCACCGAAAATAATGTCGGCCTAGAAATGAAATGTTTTATCGCTAGGTGCTAGTTTTGACTCAGTGGGCAATTTAAACGAATGATATTGACTGCAGATGGCATTGTCTTTGAAGTATTTAACACAAAAATTTCCCACAATATGAATGGCTTGCATCGAAGGAAACTGAACGATGGGCCGTACGAGTTTTACGCAGATATGAACTTCTTCTTCTTCTTTAAATGGTCATCTATCCGCCTGGGCGATTTTGACCGTCCAACATAGCTCGCCAGTCGTTTCTTCGTTGCGTCAACTGGCGCCAATTGGAAACACCGCGGGATCGCAAATCGGTCTCCACTTGGTCCTTCCACCGGAGTGGTGGTCTCCCTCTTCCTCTGCTTCCACCGGCGGGTGCCGATAAGAATACCTTCTGGGCTGGAGCATCTTCGCTCATTCGCACTACGTGGCCTAGCCCGCGAAGCCGCTGTGTTTTAATTCGCTGAACTATGTCGGCGTCTGCGTAAAGTTCATACAGCTCATCTTTAAATCTTCTTCGGTACTCGCCGTCGCCAACGCGTAGAGGTCCACAAATCTTTCGAAGAACCTTTCTCTCGAATGCTCCCAAAGCCGCCTCATCAGATGTCGTTAGTGTCCACGCTTCTGCACCATATAGCAGGACGGGTGCGATGAGTGACTTGTAGAGTGTTATTTTCGTTCGTCGAGAGAGGACTTTACTTTTCAATTGCCTACTCAGTCCGAAGTAGCATGTGTTTGCAAGAGTAATTCTTCGTCGGATTTCTGGCTAACATTATTGTTGGTGTTAGTGCTGGTTCCCAGGTAAACGAAGTCCTTTACTATTTCGAAATGATTGCTGCCAACAGTGGCTTGGTTACCAAGGCGCGAACGCGCTGACTCTTTGCATGATGACAGAAGGTACTTCGTTTTGCCCTCGTTCACCACCAATCCCATTTTCTCCGCTTCTTTTTCTAATTTGGAGTAAGCAGAAGTTACGGCGCGGTTGTTAAGGCCAATGATATCAATATCGTCAGCATATGCCAACAGTTGCACGCTTTTATAAAATATATAATGAGATACGAACTTAGTGCAGGGAAATAAACGAATTCGAGTTTTACGAATGGAAAGCAAGTCTTCGATCCACAGCTTTTTATACCTTACATGAACATGAAATGATATTGTAACTTTGGTCCGATTTTTTTAAGTATGGGAAGAGGAAGAGATAGACAAATCAATAAGTATACCCAAATCGCAAAATGGCCCCCCAGGACCAATACAAGGCATATCTTCCATCCAATCGATTGTTCCCATAAATGAAGTTTGGGCTATAACTTTTGCAATTTATTCGTGAGGAACACAAAATTTGTCAGCTAGAGTTCTTATTAGATACGTAATGAGTGTAGTAGAAATCATCAAGATTAGATCTATGTATCGTATAGCCCCCATACAACAAATTTCTCCGATAAATGGGGTGTGGGCTTTGTGTCTTTAAATTAACAGGGTCAAATTTTGCAAAGTTGAATTTTACTTTAAGTAAGGATTGGACACTTAAAACTTTGATGCGTATCCATGAAAGTTATAAAGCCACCGAAGACAGCGCATTCCTTATTTGTTTCCATCTAACCCCGACTTTGATAGCAGGTGTATATGGAGAGAAACTTTTTGCTAGTGCTTTGCAGAAAACCGCCGTTCGAGCCGCCTCATATATTGTACTACTTTAAACAAAAAAAAAATTTTTTTTTATTCCTTATTTTTTTAAATTTATTTATTTACGGTATTCGAGACCTAATTCAAAACAAAAAATATAAATAAAAATGCTTACAACAAACAAAATTTCATTGTATGCTTATGAATATTTGCACAGTTTTTGATTTCAGCAGGTAATTCATTGTACATTTTATAACCTATATATTCTAAACTTTTCTTTTCAAACTCAGTTCTTACTCTAGGCAGTCTTATTTTTTAGTTCTATAGTTGTGAGTCTCGTAGGTCCGTCAAGTTGAACCCCCCCAAGACGGATTTCAAATTTGACACTCCAGGATTTATGTGCTATTTATGTGCTAATTTTTTCCCAAGAATAAAAACGTTGTGCTAAATTTTTAAGTACTTTTTTAAAACCTCAAAAGTGGGGGGTCTAGCTGGACGTCCAGTTAAAAAAAAAGCACTTAAAATGTGAGCAATAACAAAATTTCTTTTGGAACTATTTAGATTTCAGATCGGCCGATTGGAGATATCGCCCCCCGTGCTGCAAGAAAAGCTGTCGGTCGACCAGAAAAACAGAGGTAAGGGGGAAGGGGGGCGATATCTCCAATCGGCCGATCTGAAATCTAAATAGTTCCAAAAGAAATTTTGTTATTGCTCACATTTTAAGTGCTTTTTTTTTAACTTTAAAAGTGGGGGTCTAGGTGGATTTTCTCGCCTAGGCATACTCGCTAGGCTCTGAGAAGAAATTATGGATCGGCGGGTTTGAAATTGGATTAGCTTATAATTATGTGCTATTTATGTGCCCAACAGTTCCAAAAGGAATTTAGTTTTCGTTCAAATTTTAAGTGCCTTTTTTTTAAAACTACAAAAGTGGTGGCCTAGCTTGAGCATGGCGCCTACGCACACTCGCCAGGCTCTGAGAAAAAATTGGGGTGTAGGAATTATGTGCTAATTTGTTCCCACAATTAAAAATGTTGTGCTCAATTTTTAAGTACTTTTTTTAAAACCTCAAAAGTGGGGGGTCAAGCTTGACGAACCTGAGTCTCGTTGTTATAGTGAATTCTATAAATTAAGTAATTGGGTAACAATCCCAGCTTGACATTATGTATAAATTTCAATGTGAAATAGCGAATGGATTGTTTTATACTAAGCCAATTATACATATTTAACATTTCTTTGATGTTCTTGCAGTACATTTTAGGATTAACAGCATTGCCTTGTTTTGCTGTACTTGTAGCTTCTTGATTTGCGTATCGTTTGCTAATAACATTATTGTAGGACAATAGATAAAGTGCGGTTCAATTATTGAACGATATACTAATAATTTGTAACGTTGACTTATATGTTCGCATGTTTTGTACCTAAATCCTATTTTTCTTGCAATTTTGTTTTTTAAGTAACTTATAGGTTTCACAAAACTTAGGTCTTCATCACTTAAAATTCCTAAGTATTTGATTTTGTCTACTTTTAGGAGTTCATCGTTTTTTACCCACATACTGATGTTGCTTAATTCATTATTATTTATAATGATGCGGTTTTTGCAAAGTTACATATATACTTAATCTCAACCTTTTGAGGCCGTTTTAACCATTTGTATAGAGAGTCTAAATCATCTTGCATTTTCAACATGACAGTATTTGAATTTGTTTCACTAATGGTAACCAATGCATCATCCGGATCGTATTTTACAATAGTTCAGACATTTCTTAATATCATTGATGTAGTTTGTAAATAATATTGGAGCAAGTACTGAACCTTGCAGTAGGCCAATGTTAACATCAACAATCGATGAAATTGCACTTCCAACAATCGTTCTATGCTTTCTATCACTCAAATAACTTCGAAACCATTCCAACGCTCTTCCTCTAATACCAAGTTTGGATATGTCGTTTCAAAGTTTATATTTATCCACCGTTTCAAACGCACTTTTAGATCTAGGAAGACAAAACCCAAAATTTTTTTTCAGCCAGCTCCTCCGTTCATCCAGCAATTACCATGTTAAGCGCTGTTTCACATGAATGGCTCTTTCTAAACCCTGATTGTGCCGGTATGATCATATTGTGTGTGTTTCTAGGTAAGCCACCAATCCACTTTTCACCACTGTTTCCATACTTTTTTTATATGCACTATTGATAAAACGGAACTCCTCTGGCTTCATTGTATTTGCAACTTTTTTTACAGGTACAACCGTAGATATTTTCCTACAGTTAGGAACAATGCCTTTGTTTAAAGTATCATTAATTATATCTTTATATATATGACCGATGTTAATCATAGCATCTTTGTGTACACCCACGGACAGAAGCTTTTTTCCACCATATTTATTTTTAAAAGCTCTAGTTATGATCATTATATTATCGAACTCGACGTCAGTGAATTGAAAAGACTCTTTTGTGTTGTTTAAATTCATTTCATTCGCATTCGGGATTTTTTCAATGCTATCATTAATTTGAACTATAATCTGTATATAAAAATTGTTTAGAAGATTGGCTATATCATATTCATTCTCAATACATTCCGCGTTAATTATGTTTTTAGTAATGTTTTTTTTTGTTATCCGTTTTCACATCTGCTTCATGTCACCTTCATTTTTCAGCACTCTAGCTTCCATGTATTTCTTTTTCTTATATATAATTGTTCTTTTATAAATTTTTTTAATGACACTATAATCATCCCAACATCCTGTGTTCCTTGCATTATTATACTTATAAGAGTCCAATTTTCTTTTATTGAGTTCTGTTAGCTCATGATCATACCACTTATTTCTCAGTTGCTTCCGGATTCTCTTCTCATACGTCAATATTTGCATGCCTTCATTCAGTATATCGTTCAGTACCTGAACTTTATTTTCTGCTCTAGTATTTAGCACCGAGTTGAGATCTCATGTTCGAGCAGATTTAATATATTGATTTCAACAAACTACAGTCGAATATTCTCTCTCGTCCCACTGCTCGGCTTGAATATAGAACAATTGCTGGAAGCTAAGTCGCTTCCTTGGCAAGTAAGGATACATATCCACTACAAAAAGATCCGTTATCTTATACCAATGTTTTTATCCAATTGCAAACCTGCAGGCCCACAACATTATCTACGTAGAATAGGTAAGCTTTATTGTCAACTCCCAACTGGTGTACGCTATCATCGAATATAAGCAGCCCTCTATCTGCAGAAGAGCGCGATCGAAAGAAACACAATTTAGTCTCTCTGTAATAGGCTCAAATCTCGCATATCTAGACGTAAATCCTTATACAGGGTGGCGCAAAAGTCATCCTCCTATCAGAAAATGCTATAAATTTTGCGATTGGCCCCTAAAGTCAGTTCTGTTTTGACATTTGTGTAGTAAACACATGCGAAATACACGTTAATAAACAATGTTACGCTACACTGCTCCAGAACGCGGAATATTGCTGACTATTTATTTGACCAATAATCGGTCGGGGCCAAACGGTTACTGTGAATGGTGAGCGCTACAGAGCAATGATCAACGAGTTCTTTTTGCCGCAACTTGATGAATTGGGATTGGAAAACATGTGGTTCCAACAAGAACATCGGAAGCTTACTTTTGCGCCACCTTGTACTAACTAACTTTTTGACTGCTCGTGCCAATTAGGCAGGGTGAATGATTGCTACAACAACAATCAGGGCTGGCCTGTTGAGCGAACTTCGAGCATTGGACCGCTTGGATATATCCACTTGGTAAAGGTTTAATACTATGCATTATGGCAGCCCAGAGTCTCAGAGATCCGGCGGTAAAGTTTGTCAGACACAAACCGAATCCTAAATAAGGATACCTATCTGAAACTTTCCGATGAGCTGTTTTTCAAAGTTTTCAGAAATCCTCACACCCGCTGGGCCTGGCTTTCACCGTTGTCCTGCTCCCGACCACTTCCTTCTGTTGCGTAAGCTCAGTAGTGTGTGTTTTATCTACAAGGCCTAGCTCGACGTCTTGCCTCTCAATGGCGCCAAGCGATTACATAAGTCCTACAGTACTACTGCTCGTCCTTTTGAATCGGCTTGTATTGTGAGATAAGGTGTTCCTGGATTATTCTCATAAATTGCACAGTAGAGAGTAACATCAGAGCTGTATCGACATTAACGCCCTACTTCGTGATATGCGATGCGATCAGTTTACGCATCATCCTGATAGAGTGTTATCTGAGCTTTGCGTTTATATTAGTGTCCCTGGAAGCATAGTGTACCGAACAGGCACCTGCTCGTCGAAAATCCGCCTCCCAGGAGAATAAGGAGGCATCTCCGTAAGCACTATGATGAGATCCGGCACCACATTTTTTCGAAGTTTGATCCAAAGGTGCATCGACATGCCCTCAAACTCATCCATACATAGTCGGTAACCCACTTTGTCAGCTCTCGCCCAGTGAGCACCGATATTCAGGCACAAGCTCCATTTGTTTCCGAAGAGCAACGCAAACTGCCTAGGGAGACAAGAGTCATGCTGGCCCAACTTCGTTCTGGATACTGTATCAGGTTAAACTCTTACCTATCCAGATTGAAGTCCCGACATGCCAAATGTCTGCCGGCATGCGGAGGTTTTGCCCATGATACGAACTATCTATTCATTTGCTCGACTGAGCCGACTCTTCTAACAGCAATTTCACTATGGTCCAACCCTATTGAAGCCGCAAGGTTTCTGGGACTTCCGTTAGAAGATTACAATGCTAGGTAAGGAAATGACGACTAGGCAGGCAACTATCGCTAATACAACAGCAACAAAAATTTAATGGTTCACTGTAATAAAAACGAAACCACGGCGATGTCTTTAATTACCTCAATAATGTCATATAAGATTGACCCCACCCCAGATAGCAAAATCTGGTCGGCTAATGAGGTGTCCCGATGATTTCACTTTGAGGCAGTTTCCCACACAACACTGATAGCCAGGGATTAATAAGGCTTAGCTTGTTTTTAAATTCAAAAGTAGCTAATAACCGTAAGAGAACAAAGAAAGTTGACCTCGGAACCCAATAATGCTTATATTGAAATAGTTAAAGGCGATGTAGGGATCTTTTAGGCATTCCCAGGCCACCTGAGGCTTATTATTTTTAGCTCAGCCACTTAGTAGACGCTTAGCTGTTGCGGAAGTACTCTTCCACCATGCAACCCATTAACTGGTCAAAATGGATTTGCGTATAGCTTGTTCACTAAATTTATGAAAGGTCCATCGTCCTCCTTTGTTCCGCCCCAATTTGGTTTAAATTCGTTTCAGTTTCAAGACCAGACAGCTGCCTTCAATATCAAACTATGTTTCACACTCCAATTTCTCGCTAAAGTTTAGCGCGCAAATTAAATAACCAAATTAAAAAATCTCAACTTCGAGAAATGTTAAGCAAAACTTTTAAAAATCCACTGCATAATTTACTAGTTTTGTACATGAGCTCGCCGTGGAGTGTGTCAAGCAATGTGCCACTATGAATCTCTTCGTTGCTGTGGCATGCTCTTGTTGCACATCTTTGACCCCTGCCCGCCTATTCCAACAAAAATTAATGTTGTTACGTCCTCGTCTCGTGCGTGCAATGCCTTCAAATTATAACTTTTTCCTACTGTATAGCACTTTGGCTGGTCATGTCTTTGGGCCTTGCGGTAGGATTATGCTCTATGTCATGCTCATCGTTATGTTAGTTAATGCGGAACATAGTAGTGCAGCTTGAAAGTGAAAATGCAGCAAAAGAGGGGGAAGCGACAGTATGATGCCACATACGTAATTTCTTATCATCGTAAACTCCCCGGATGTCTATCTCCAATCTGCTCCTCTATGAAAATAAGTTTTAGAATAACTTCAGTATCCGGATGACCGAGCTTTGCTCAGCCTTTCTCGAGGATGCCGGAGAGCGGTCTCCCGGTTGAGCCTAGAGCTATACTAGCACAATTTCGTTTTGGATACTGTGACAGTTTAAGTTCTTATATATCCAGACTCAACAGCACAATAGCAAATATTTCCCTGTATGTGGTATGTCCCCTCACGTGACTAAACATCTTACTGAACAGAATCGTCTAGCTACCGTCGAGCGATTGAACTTAAACCAGACCTGTTTAATAATGATTACTAATCGTAATGATTACCGGTTTGATTTTCTTGAGAGCCCATTTAATGATGATTACCAGTTACTTTAAATTTTTAACGATTATTTTCCAATTAATTAAAAAAGTAAAAAAAAAAAATTATAATGTTTTACGATAATTAAAAAAAATTAAAAATAATCAAAAAAAAGTTGTTTTGATTACTCTGAATTATTTAAGATTTTTTTATTTTTTTCAGTATCTATTGTTGTAGAAACACATCAACAATACTGAAAAATCGGAAATAATCAAAGGCAATCAAAACAACTTTTTTTGATTATTTTTTATTTATTTATTTATTTTCTTTTTTGATTTTTTCTAATCGTCGGCCGCCGTGGTGTGATGGTAGTGTTGCCGGCCTACCACACCGAAGGTCCATGGTTCGAGCCCTGGTACAGGTAACATCAAAAGTGATTTGAAAAAAGTTTTTCAAAACGGAGTCGCCCCTCGGGAGTGGTTTGGCAAACTCTCCGAGTGTATTTCTGCCATGACAGGCTTCTCAGCAAAAATTCGTCTCCTTTGTAGATGCCGTTCGGAGTCGGCAAAAAACTGTAGGTCCCACCAATTTGTAGGGAAAATTCAAATCGGCACACCACAAATTGGAAGAGAAGCTTGGCGCAAAAATCTCTTAGGAGGTTTATGACGATATACCTGTTGTATATCGCGCCATAGAGAGAGAGAATAAATGATAATTGCCTTTTCTGGAAAAATAATTAAAATAATCATTACCTATTAAAAACCCGTCTAATTGTTTAATTACTACTCAAATTTAACAGATCTGATTTAAATAGATTAAATAAGCCTGATATGAGATACAAATTGTTTTGTGAGTTTACGTATGCCCCTGTCTACATTAGGGAGTTCCACTTAAAACGTTCAACTCTTTCAATCGGAACTACAAAATCTGATACGCTTTTAGAACCCTGTCAAAACAGCACCGAAAATCGCCTGGTTTTTTCAGCTTTAAAAATGATATAGCTACAATAACTGAAACGCTCAAGAGGTTATTTGAACTTAACTGAGCTACGATTTACATTGACGTTTGGTTCATTTTAGGTGTGTATAGATTGGTTCCGGCTCCGGCTTAAGCAATTTTTGCGAATATTATCTTGATAACATTTTCGACGCCAGTACTGCTCTTGGTTGCGGCAGCTATTCCTGTTTTAATTCCAGTGTCGGTTACTATTCTGGTTTTGGTCCAATTCCAGTTTCGCTTGCGGTTTCCGATTTATTTTGTTTTTAGTTTCCACCACCATTTGTATTCAGAATTTTTGACAAAAAGTGTAAGCTTCTTTTTGAATTTAATATAGATTTAAAAAAAATACATTTAAGGCAAGACTACCGCTGTTCCGCTAAGAAACAACAACCGATAAATTTAGAGTGGATGATCGGCATTCTTGTGTCTTTCCTATCCCTCACAGACGCGATCATGACTAAGGCCCGTTTTTCAGTCCTTGGTTAAGCTCAGTTTAAACTAAGTTTGCTTAAACTCGGCATAAATTTAAACTCCAGTTAAACTGCAGAGCGGTTTTTCAGTGCGAGTTTAAGGCCGCTTTTAATATTTGCTTTTTATACGGCAACATTGGATTTTTCTTTATCTAGATACGGCAACAGATAATATTTGTATACATATTCAGCGCCATTGCTTCTCCTCAGTATTGTAATAGTTAGAATTTTGCCAATTTCTGCATCACTATAATCACTTTCGTCAGATGATATATCCAGTATTTAATTAAATATAAAAATATCGTCCTTTCTTAATTGCGTTCAGCTTATTGTTTCACAACCAAAACCATCAAGTATGCAAAACAGCTGACAGGTTAACTAGAGTTTAGCCCTGCCGAATTGACCGCTTAAACTACGTTTAAACTTCGTTTAAAGTTGACTGAAAAACTGCGCAACAAGTTTAAGCTTAGTTTAACTGACAAATTGAGTTAAACTTGTACTGAAAAACCGGGCCTAAGTGATAAATATTTAGAATGAGCGTTGAAAGATTCATAGATTTATATATACATGCATACATACTAGGGATGCTAATATTTTTAGGTTTTTAGCAGCACGGGATTTTCGGGATGTGATTTTACAATTCCGGGAGTATGGTTATCAGCATTTCTCTAAAAGTTTATGATAAAAAAGTAAAAAAAATTTTTGTTTATCTCAACTTTAAATGGTTTATAAAATTAAAAAAAAACGGTTCATTAATTTTATAGAAATTTTGAATTCAAAAAATGCAATATATGAACTTTGCCTATTATAAGTTTTATTTATTTACTTTGAAGTTGGCGGTATTCTGCGTTTGAGCCAATTTTATAAATTAAAACGATGGGTATTTTATAATTATCAAATCAAAATCAAATACATGTCCAAATGTTTTTTCTTTTTCAGTTTTGATTTTTTGAAGAAGCATTTTCGACTTCTCGAATGGCACATCTTCATTAAGAAATTTTTGTGAAATGTGTGCTTCTGTTGTTGAAAGAGATATTTGTGTTGATTGACATAAGAAAACTGCACTTTTGTAACGTTTAATGTCTGTTTTAACTCAGTTTTTAGTCATCAATCGAATATAAATTTATTTATTTATTATTAGTAATTAGAAAACTTTCGATAATGGCTACGGTATGTACTAGTTTCTTATTAGTTGCTTGAAGGGCTCATCTTACTTTCAGTAACACATTCTGCAAAGACAACTCAAACGCATTACACATGAACAAAAAGAATTACGGAAATTTCTGCAAATATATCGTTTTTAGTAATATATTCTCACTCCCGAATGTAAAACAAAAAAACCAGATTTTCGCAACCTAAAAAACTAAAGCATCCCTGCTACATACAACAAACACAGTTACTTGAATAGGTTGCACTACCCTGCAACAAACGGAAATACTCCGTTTCATACTCCAAAGAATACTCCTACAGGAGTATCAGAGTACTCCAACACACATCCTCATTCATATAAAAAAGGTGGTTTACCTAACAATGTCCGGTGATTGGATCACCTAATCCATCTCGGAGTACTCCCTTTCTTTGATTTTGAATACTCTACAGACCACCTACGTGAGAGTACTCTCAAAATACTCCCATGGGATTACTCTATGGAGTATTCAACAGCAAAGCGAGAGCGGGAGTAGGTGGTCCTCAAAAGAACACATACTCCCTTCTCGCTAGGTGCTCTATAGACTATTCGGAGGCAAAGTAAATGGTACTGCAAGAAAGATTAGGTGATCCAATCACCGGCCATTGCTATGTAAATTGGACCACCTTTTTTATATGAATGAGGATAAGTGTTGGAGTACTTCGATGCTCTATCGTTTTTTACAGGGTACATTCTATAGATACATATGTATGTATGTATATATTTTGGTAATTTTTTTGCTCTGAATTTAAGTAGCAGAATGCATATTTGTAATGCTTATCATTTTATCTGCTTTTTTTCTTGTCTTATTTTTTGCTCGCACTTGCAAAAATTTGTCAAAGTGCTTGCCATCTAGTTTAGACCTCCTATTTTGCGTTCTCACTTCTTTTTTCAAGTGTTGCATGCACTTCTGTATTTTATGAAAATGAAATGTTAATGTTTACTTTTCTCAGCTCAGCTTTCGCTCACTGACTTTAGCGCGAGTTTCATAAATTTTAATTTGTCACATAAAACATTTTTCGCTCGTTTTTACATACTTTTTTTTAATGTTTTTTATTTGCCAAAACAGTGCATTATAATAATATTTATATTCTGATTATATAGGCCGCATGCCACTTGAGTGAGCGCAACTGCTTCTTTGTTGTTGTTGAGTGCAATAAAGGAGACAATTTATCTCTGTTGTACTTCTTAGCTATAAAATTATTAAGATTCAGGGTTGCCAAATATAGAATTTTTTTTTTCTTTGAAATCTATAATATAAATTCGCAAGTTGAGGGAAATTGTCCCACTTTATGGCCAAACTATACATTTAAGGTATTAACAATTACATATGTTTGGATAAGTATGGCCAAACTGCAGTGCCTTCAATCAAAAAAACTTTAAAAAAATTAATTATAATATAGAAAAATTTGAGTAAACGTGTAATTTTTTTGTTGTTACTTCGTTGCAATGGTTCTCAAAAGTACACCTGCTGCCTCTCTCGGTTTGGTGTTGAATACTCCATGGAGTAATCTTTGGGAGCATTTTGAGAGTATTCAGAAGTAAATAAATGGAGTACTCCGGGATGGAGTAGGTGATCCAATCCTAGGATATTGCCATGTAAATTGGACCATCTCTTTTATATGAGGGAGAATAAATTTTGGAGTACTCTGATACTCCTAAGGACTATTTCCGTTTTTTCAGGAATTAAGCAAGCAAAACTTGAGCAAATATGTTAACTTCATTGATGATACAAACAGTATTTACAAAAACAAAATAGTTGATTATTAAATCGGAGTTTTGTTTTTGTATTTCTTGTGATTAGGTTTTTGTAATAAAATAAAATACAATAAGGAAAGTAAAGGAAAGAAAGGAAAGGGCAGAAAAGGACAGGAAAGGAAAGGAAAGGAAAGGAAAGGAAAGGAAGGAATAAGCAAGAAAAGGAAACAGAAAACAACCAAAAAAAATAAGAGACTCCAGAAAGAAGAAGAATTCAAAAAAAAAGAAAATATACTAAGGGGAAGGAACAGCAGAGAAAGCAAGGGAAACGAGGAGAATGGAATCAGTACAAAGTAATTAAAATGAAATAAAGTTTTGTTAAATTAAAGTTGAATTTCCACTGCTGGGCGATCGCTAGTTATATTAACTGCATATAAAGAAAAATACGCAAGTTTAAATTAGAAAAAGCCCAAATTTAAATGTAACTCTTCATGCGTCTCCATCCGAATTAAACCATGGGTTGATTATTTCCAAAATATATAATGTCCATTGCCGAGACCCAGAGGATGCTGAGCTCTGCGGCTAGGGGCTAAGAATATACAAGAAGTAGGTATACCTGTTGACCCTGGTTTCGGGATCTACGAAATGTTTGCCTGTTTGCTACTACAACAACCAAGAGGATGCATATTGGTAAATAGTCAGAGGAGACAGAGTTCAGGCATTTCCAGAACACCCTCGACCGCTGTGAAAAAATGTATGAATTCGGGCGCTGGGAAGCATCGATGGGCTGTGGGTGGGCACAACGCATGAGGTCATCAATTTGAGGGGGCCTCACCAAAAAAGGGAATATCACAATGCTTCTGACTTCGAGTCTCTTTTATGCTGTCTTAGTATATCTCTGTCGAAAAGTTTATGAGTGGATATATATTGCTCCTACTAGACCTGAGTCTTACTTAGTTCATTAAACGGTTGGCTCGAAATTTTAGCTAGTCTGTCCTTGATTTTTGTGGTTCTAAAAGGTTATTTTTTCGCTCAAGATATTTTCATTTACCAAAGCTACCAGTAGAAAAATTTATCGTGATAAATCTCATGGATTAAGGCGGACCATGTGTGTGTTGGGGGGAAAATAGCGAGGCAGACGGTAGTTCACTTACCATGTCAGCCATGAAAATAGTTTTTAAATAACACATTCTATCTTGACAACGTTCGTTGTATCTCCTGAACTTCCTTTATGGGGACGATTTCTTCAGTATTTTCCTATACAAAAGACCTGAGCTTAGTTGAAACTCTGAGCACACAGTGCTGAGAGAGCGGATCTCTTAAAATAAAAGCCTCTTCATCCCTTCGATACCCAGCCTCCTTCCGCAGACTGCCAAATCAATGTGACCCGCATGCCCAAACAGCTCACTCCCTAATTAAATCTGGCAAAACTTTAACGAGATCAACCATGCAACCTCGTGTTGTATCTAATCTACATACTTTAATCTCATTTCCGCAATCTTTTGGCAACCTTTCAACATCAGCGTCATCAGCCTCATCATAACAAGGATCACCACTCAACACACACATTTGCGTTTGTTCGTAATTATTGCTGCATAATTTCGACGATATCCTCTTGTGCTCTTTTGTGGGTTTATGGCTTTACGCGCTGTCTTTACGTTGCCAGTCATTGTCGGCTTATTATACACCACTAACTAACAAGAAGTCCTTGCTACACCAAACAAACAAACACACATTCACACGCACACATTCCATATGCACAATGTCTATATGTTGTGCAGAGCAAACATTCATGTGGCGTTGGTTGCGTCTATAATTTGGGGTTTCTCCTGCTGCTCCTCGTGCTGTTGCTGCCTTCCGCATAGAAGTAGCTTTGGCGACACTTGGCACACAGCTATAAAGTCATAAAGAAATTATGCTTTGCATTTTTAATGATTTTGCAATTCTCTGAACACATTCTATGCTCACACCCACGCGTCCTTGCAATCGGACTGGGGAGGGGGGAGGAGACATGTGTTTGTTGGTCGCGAAATACTTTTTTATTATTGAAAGCGGCTGCTAGAAATGGGTAAAGATGATAATTAATTTTTTTTTGTTTTGTTGTTGTTATATAGAACTGCACATAGCTTGCGGCGTTTTAAGAGGCATATTACCAAACTTGGAACAAAATGAATTAAATAGAACGCTTAGTTTAAATTTAAATTTTTATAGCCTACTTAAATTGGAAATTGTGTACCTCAAGCGGTTGAAATTAAAATAAAAACTGAAGGAAACTTCCACCAACAGAAAGCTTAGGAGCAAGTTTAAGAGGTCCAACGTATGAGTAACAAGTAAGGAAGTCTAAGTTCGGGTGGAACCGAACATTATATACCTAGTAGTGATCTATTATGGCATCCCCATTTACGCAGATCTATTTTAATACTTTCAGTTCGTAATTGCGTTCAAATAGGAAGACGGACAGACAGATAGACATATCGAGAGACGGACATTGCTACATCGACTCAGCTCATCGACGTGATCATTTCCGTATACTTATTGATGGGCGCAGCTCTTCTTCTTCTCATACTTACAAAGCTTTCATGTTCATTAAAGCTATGAAAATCAAAAAAGGTATAAAACTTCCCTATTACTGGGGGGTATTAACAACTTACCAGAATATTTTACTTGCGTGTTATCCGATTTGCTTAAATTTTGGCAGGAGTATGCTACATACTATTGCGAAGTAGCTGACCGATTTTGATTGAAATATCTAATTCAAACAACAAGCAATCGCCTTTGAAAATAGCAGAATTTGTATTCGGAAAACTGGGCGGTGCCACGCCTGCTTCCCCAAAATGCACAACATTTTTTCGTGATAGAGTTTTGCTTAAAAAGTATATTATGTGTGCAAGATCTTATTGATATAGCTTGCATGGTTATAAAAATATCTCGTTTTACATTTTACAAACAAATTTTTTAGAAATATGTTAAAAAAGTGGTCGTGGCTGTTGACAGATTTCGGCCATTTTTACAACAAACATTTATCTTTACATATAAAACATTTTCGCCAAACATCGTTTCGATAAATCAATTTTTTCCGGAGTTATGGCATAAAAAGCCACGCCCATTTTCAAAAATTTATATTTTTCGACTTTCTTCGTTCACGGACACTTTGAAAGTGAAATAGAAATGATATCAAGCTATTGTACGCAAAGTTATTGCCTATTAAATATATCTATGATCGTTTTCAAAATCTTTCGTATAAGAGTGGGCGTGGACCTTAACCGATTTCGCCCATTTTTTCCGAAACTTTCCTTCTATTAATATAAATTTGTGTGCTAAATTTACTTTCGATATCTTGAAAAGGTTTTGGCTTATAACTAATATTATTTCTGAATTTTACTTAGCCAAAAGTGGGCGGTGCCAAGCCCATTTTAAAAAATTTCTTGAAAATTTGATTTTCTGCATTAACATTAATGGTCACACCAAATTGTATCCTTATAAGAGTATTATGTACTGAATAATCACTTTTTTGTATTTCGGAAAATGTTCTATGTATAAAAAGGGGGCGTGACTATCATCCGATTGTGTGCGTAGCACTACTAGGTATAAAATTACACCGCAATCTTTTGAAGCTATGCGCTATACGTTCATAGCTGGCAATATTTGTCTGTCAACGCACCACGTACCTTACTATTTCCATCCTCATAATTTGAAGGCTTTAAACAGCCTTGGCTATTTCGGCCCTTACACAACAAAACACTGAAGTCATTCCTTTTGAGCGATAACTGACTTTAATTCGGGATTTTTAAGGGAGGCCCAAGTCAGCCTTCACCTCTTTTTGTGCCTCATTCGAGGCCCCGCCGTTCAACTGCTGCCACATTTAGGTGTCTATAGGAAAACCTTCTGCGAGCGAGTTTCTTTGTCAATGTAGTCTGAAGGTTTCTGGTTAAAGTAAGGGACACCGTTTATCAAAACGGGAACCCTCCATATGTACTGTAGCCATGAAAAGGAGAAGAGAATCTCTGCCTTGATCTCCTTGAAGGAATAACGTACCAAATTCTAAGTATCAATATTATTATTAATTTATGATGAAATGTGCATTGTTGTTCGTAACAGCAAAACATTCGCCTTTGGGTAAGGGGAAATTTATTGTTGTAAGAACTTCCTTTGTCGTATATATAAACGGCACTAGCTCTACTGCAGCGAGAGCGATTTGTTTGACAGCTCCAAAGACCTTCAATTATGTTGCCGGGAATTGAAGGAAAGCACCATTAAAGTTCCGGAAAATGTTTTTCTAGAATATTCCAAGGGCCATCTCATCAACCTTCGATACTATCCATGATTCAGAGCCTTACATCCAGATACTTTTGAAGAGACGCTTAAAGAGCGTGATCTTTATTCGTCGCCAAAGGAGTTTCCTTCTTAATTTCCTGTTCAACCCAAAGTATCACTAATTGGCAAAATATGACTCTAAGTTCAATTTCTCGGCTGCCATTATTTTAAATCCTAACTATGATCCAAAAGTAAAAGAGGAAGTCCTCACAACTTCTAATTTGTAACTGTCAACAGTGCCGTGACTCCAGTTATCTCTTCTCCAGTTTGTTCACCGTGCGAAACCTGGCACTCCCAGCTAACAAATCAATGGTGACACTATTTACGTCCTAAGAATGCGCAGGTAAGACTGGAGCTGAGGGCTACGCAGACATTGACATCGTCCAACGAATTAAAACCCAGCGGCTACGATGGCTTGGCCATGTAATTCGAATGGAAGAATTAGCTCCGGCCCGAAAGGTATTCTTGTCGGAACCCACCTATGGAAGCAAAGACCAAGTGGAGAACAATCTGCGAACCCTTCGGCGTTTCTAATAATTGGCGTCAACTGGCAAAGGATAGAGTCAGGTGGCGCGCTTTGTTGGAAGGTCAAAATCGTTGGAAGGTCAAATGGGTGCGATGTCTGATAATAGTATCATCTTCGCAGCTAAAGCCACTGCAATATTTGCGAAGGCATAGAGCCGCAACAAGATCCAGCAACCAGAGCCGATATGGATGTTGAATTTAAGCGACACCAACTGAATTAAATTAAAATTTTGATAAATCACCGCTTAAAGATGTCATCTCAAAGCGCCCTCATTCACTGCTCAATAGAATCTACGCTCTACCAATTTCGCTTTGGGTCGACCCTGTTGGAACTGCCAGCTTCCTTAGACTTCTGTTAGAATAATATTATAGCGATTTCCTAAATGATCGTGCACAAATTGAGTTCTAAAACTTCGGGAAGTGTTTTTGTCGCTATTCATACAATCGTGGCTGTCGTGGAAGGTTCAAAGTTTCTTTATTTAATGAGAGTAAGTACTTCAGCTTATCGCGTTTCAATGTGAGCCCTATTTTCCTGGCTTCCAAGATAATGATATCATTAGCATATTTGCAAAGAATTTCAAGCTCTTGTAATAGACTGTACCTCCTAGGTCTAGATTTGCTGCTAGAATTATCATCTTCAGCATCAAATTAAATAAAACGCACGTTAGGGAGTCACCTTGTCTAAAGCCTTGTTTGGTTGTCAAACCATCGTTCTGATAGGCTACTCGTTAATAGAGCGTGCCAAAATGTATATGATGAAGAAGTCTAGCAGCTTCCGAAATGCACCTAGGTATAGGAAAAGCTATAGCGGTTATGTCTTAGCTTTTCTATTCAACTGCAAATTTTATTAGTTAATAAAAATTATTACAAAATTAAATAATAATCATTGAGCCCTGAGCTCATTTATAGTCCTGAAAGTATACTATATTTTTTATATTTCATGAACATGAAATGGACCAATGTTTGTATGTATAGGGTGTTTTTTTTACAGGTTTGTTTTTCGAATAGAGATAAAACTGGCATTTTGTGGTCAACTCTGGCAACTCTAATGTCATTTATGTTCAGTTTGGTTTGCCATTTCATCATGAACAGGTTGACAAAAGAACAACGCTTGCAAATCGTGCAAATTTATTTCGAAAATAATGGTTCAGTTCGCGAAGTTTACCGTGAGCTCCGTCCATTTTATGGTCGACATAATCGTCCATCAGAGCAATTAATTCGGTTAACCATGGATCGTGTTCGCCCTACGTTTACTCTATGTGATAATACGCATCCGCAGAGACGTCGAACAGTGCGCACCGAAGAAACAATTGCCGCTGTAGAGCAAAGTGTTGAAGAGGACCCGAATGAATCGATTCGCCACCGTGCACAGCAATTGGAGCTTTGTCCATCAACTTTATGGAAGATTTTGCGCAAAGATCTTGGCTTGCGACCTTACAAGATCCAGCTTGTGCAAGAATTAAAGCGCGAGACCATGCAATGCGTCGTGATTTTGGTGTATGGGCCGAAAATGAGATTGATTTCGATGCTGATCTTCATCGCAAAACTTTGTTCAGTGATGAGGCTCATTTTTGGTTGAATGGCTACGTCAACAAGCAAAATTGCCGCATTTGGAGTGAAGAGAATCCACATGAGACCCTTGAAACGCCATTACATCCACAAAAACTGACTGTTTGGTGTGCTCTATGGGCTGGTGGAGTCATTGGGCCATACTTCTTCCGCAATAATGCTGGAGAGGCAGCTACCGTTAATGGAGACCGGTATAGAGCCATGATAACCGACTATTTTGTTCCCGAATTGGATGGCATGAATGTGGATGAGTTGTGGTTCCAACAAGACGGCGCTACATGCCACACAGCGCACGTCACAATCGATTTATTGAAGGAAACATTCGATGAGCGCATAATTTCGCGGAATGGACCTGTCAATTGGCCACCAAGGTCGTGTGATTTGACACCATTGGATTATTTTCTTTGGGGATATGTGAAGTCGCTCGTCTACACCAACAAACCAGAAACGTTAGGGGAATTGGAAGCCAACATTCGTGGCGTTATTGCCGACATACGGCCCCATATGCTCGAAAAAGTGGTTGAAAATTGGACCTGTAGAATTGGCTTTATTCGAGCCAGCCGCGGCGGCCACATGCCCGAAATCATATTTAAACATTAATGGCATAAAATTATCCTTCCAATAAAGCCAAATTGATGGACCTTAAAACGATTTTCTTGTGTTTTATTTCAATTCGAAGTTCTATACCCCTAAAAAAAACACCCTTTATAAGAAGCAGAAGAGATAGACCCACCAATAAGTATACCGAAATGATCAGGGCGATGAGCTGAGTAGGTTTAGCCATGTCCGCCTGTCCGTCCGTCCGTTTGAACGCAAACTAGTCCCTCAGTTTTAGAGATATCTTGATGAAATTTGGTAAGATTCAGCCATTTTGTAAAGCATTAATCATTTGTCGGAACCAGCATGATCGGACGAATACAACGCATAGCTCCCATTCAATCGATTGTTTCGATCAATGCGTAAAAAGCTAGGAACGTAAAAATTTTCTGTTTTCGTACATATTATATATGTGATGTGCGTAGTGAAAATTTCCAAAATCGGACCAACATAACATACGAGTATAGCTCGATAGTTTCGATAAATTTGTTTTGGGCTATGTATCTTTGAATTAAAAGTTTTGTAGAGTTTGTACTTATTGTGAGTAAGGATCGGACACTTAAAACCGGGATGCGTATTCACGAAAGGTATAAAGTCTTCGGCACAGTCGAAGACAGCCCTTTCCTTATTTGTTTTAAATAATTTTCCAAAAAAAATTGTTTTTGTGCTGAGTCGAATAAACATAGAAGCTTTGCAGGGGCGCTCATTTTTGCTTTGTCAAAAACTGATGGAGAGGAAGCGACTTCCTTGTACTGCGTCCTCTCCAGGATTTGGCGTATCGTGAGTAGCTGCTAGATGGTATGCACTTGTTTCAGCTGTGCCCCTTCCCTCATGCCCATCAGCGGCACTTCTCTGCTACACAATGTAGTTTTCTTTTGATTTCATGTAGTTGTTGTATATATGCAAATTCATTGGCTTGCTGCCATTCAAATAAGAGAAAAAAAATCCTTTAAACAAAATTGTCTCTACAAGACTGAGACCCAGTTTCTCTCTCATTCCAGCTATACCTATAATACATTGTTTATATTTGTAATATATATGTATATGTAAACATTTCTTATCTTATCCACCGCCAAGTATCACCTTACAAAATCCCATGAATGTAAGACAAACGTATGCTCCTTAGAATTTTAATGACTTGGTTTCTTGCCACTTGAATGTGCGTCTTCTTCTTACTTACATTTTTCTATTTATTCAAATACTTAAAATATCTACAAGCAGCAGGCCTACTTTAAGAAAGCACACAAGTGACTGTAAGGCAGTCAAGCTCTTAGCATAACAGCGATTTCTATGCGTACTAAAGAAACAACAAAAAACAGCATTTCTTTTTTACCAACTTTTTTTTTTTTTTGATTATCAGCATCATCATCATCATTTGTATGCATTGCACATGTTTTGTAGTCATTTATGTCTAAGTCAGCCTATCTCACAAATGACATTTTTCATCGCACATTGAGCTGATCCCATTGACAGATGTGAATAAATGAGCGTATGTATGTGAATGTGTATGTGTTTGTGCTTGTATGCGTGCAATGTGGCTGAATGAGTTACTCAAATACTTGAATTTTCTTTTTCTTTTTTTAATTTTTTGGTATTATTTTTCATACATTTTTGTTGTTAGATATATATATATCCTTTTTGTTTCTATTTCACTTTTCTATTTAATTTTTTATATTTGCTGCGTGCTGCAATTTCAATTTAGGCTCACTCTTCGTTTGCATGTGTGTATGTTTGTGTGCAGTGTTGTGTCATTTTGTAACCAAAGTCCGTTTGTAGTAGGTGACTAGGTTAGCGAAGCATATCAAATGTAGTAAGCACTCATACGCACCGTCGAACGAAATGGTTATTTATTTAAGTCAAATGTACATATTCATATTTAACCGTCAAACACATGCACACACACACACACACACATGCATTGAATAAATATTTGTTTTCTGTCTGCCATGGTGTTTCGTTTATAAAAATATTTAAAAATTTAAATTTTAATGGTCAATGCAAATTTGACATTTTTTGACTGAGTTTTTTAAGATAAAGTGCTAGAAAGGTTGACAATCATATCTGCGAAAGATATTTAAGTTTGCTACTATTGAGGTATAACTTGTGACTATTGAGGTATAATTTGGAATAATTATGAAGCATATTTTAATCCAATATCTCTCTCATAAAGGGAATTTTTTTACCATACTTTTTGAAAATCTGCTTGAAACGGGTTTCAGGCAGACCTGTTAAGTAATGATTACTTAACGTAATGATTACCGGTTTGATTAATTATTTTTTGGAAAAGTCTACTAGTGATTGATTATCCATTGTTTTCTGTTTAAATGATTATTTTAAAAACGATCAAAAAAAGGATCATGATTTTTATGATTGTCAAAAAAAAATCAATAAAAATCAAAAATTATCAAAAACAATCAAACAACTTTTTTTGATCAATTTTAATTATTTTTGATTTCTTTTGATATTTTTTTGATTATTTTTTCTTTTTTTTTTTTAATTATCAAAAAAAATCAAAAATTATCAAAAACAATCAAACAAATTTTTTTTGATCAATTTTACTTATTTTTGATTTCTTTTGATTATTTCTTCTTTTTTTTTTTTGATTATTTTTCGCAGCAAGCAAAAGCACATACGGCAAAACAATCAAAAATAATCAGAAAAATCTAAAAAATTAAAAGTAATCAAAAACAATCAAATTTTTTTAATTGTGTTATTTCCATTTTATTTATTTATTATTTTAAAATGTTCTTTTGATTATTTATTATTTAAATTTTTTTTTTTATTTTTAGCAATTATAATCAATTAGTAATTACGGATTTTTGAAGACAATTAAAATAACCATTATTGCTTGATATAATCAATTGATTACTCAATTCTAATGGGAATTTAACAGGTCTGGTTTCAGGGCTTAGTGGAGTGTTAATATATCCAGGTAGACTAGTTTGGCAAAAATTTTCTATCTTATAAATAAAAATGAATGTGTGTCTGTGTGTCCTTTATATGCGTCTAAAGTACTCAACCGATTTTTATGACATTTTCGCAGCATATTCCTGGGATCACTGGTTAAAGCATAGGCTATATATAGTATTGGAAAAGTGTTCGGTGCCACGCCCACTATATAAAATTCCAATTCGTCATAACTCTGAACTTATTTAGTATAAATCAATGATATTTGGATATATATGTACTTTAGTCAAGATTTACATAATTTTGGAAACGTGGGCCTTGCTACGCCCACATTTTTTGCGTTTCGTTTGTCCTTCATTTATGTACAATGATCTCAATTAAACTTTCACAGTGGGTTCAGGGGTTCGCTGGGGATGACACAGGCCATATAGAGCTTTTGGAAAAGCCTCCAGGCTATTTAAGATAGCAATTTGGCCCAGCTAGGAATTTATTTGGTTCAAGTTAATGATATTTTATATATAGATATGTCTTATATACATCAAAAAAAATAAATAAAAGTAAATTCGATATATCGATATAAGAATACCTATAGAAGAAGCGCCAAGTGGGGAGGTAAATGTTGGCAAATTTTAGGCAGAATAACGTCTGCCGGGTCTGCTAGTAGTATATAAAGATCGGCGTTATATGCAAGTTCGTACGCCGAAAAATATGTTAATTTTGTTGGTTTGTTCAGTTCAAGTCGATTTATTTCATTTTCAAACAATTCAGTGATTCATTATTGTAAGCGTCAGTATTATCATTCATATTATTTTTACTTTATAAAGAATTCCTCTCATGAATGCCATGTTCGAACATTTAGCAGGAAATCACAACGAAACACTAATATTATGATTTTTGGCTTTTATCAACTTCAGTAATGTATTTTCAGCAGGTGTAATATTTTATTTATCTGAAGTAAACTAGAAAAATCTTATCGCCTTAACGGGGCTCGGAAACATCTTGCTCATAAACTTGCCACTGTTTTCAATTATAAATATTATGGTGCATAAATTTAGGCGTTTTGTTTTGTTCGAACTCTAGTTATGAGTAAAAATGATTACACAAAAGACATACCCCCATATTCATAAAATATGAAAAATATTTATAATTCAAAATTGGAATGGAAATATCATTTTAAAATTTTTTTTTATAAATATTAAAATAGGCTACACTTTATTACTATGCTAGCAGAACGGGGAAGGGTGGGGCCATGCGTAGAAGTCAACGCAAGTGAGTAAAGTTTCTGATCTTCATTAATCTGGGAATGGTCAGCGGGATTCTTTTGCATGCGGTCTAAGCAGCTGACTACTTGAGGGGATTCAAAGAGCACCGTCTGATCACCATGTGGTGCGGCTGCAAGCGGGAGTCTGTCTTCCAATTGGTCCAACTAAGAAACGACTGGCGAGCATAATACCGTTTACAGCAGAAGAGCAGAATCGGTAGTTGTTGCCCTTACCGTACATTTCATTGTACTCTCTTCCATCCACATCTGTCGCTTTTTTTCCTCTGCTACTCGATATCCATATCATTCCTCTACCTTGTCGCCTTCTATTATACTGTTACTAAATATTTCATTGTTCCTTTCTCCTCCCATAATTCACCTTTTTCGTCTTCTTCTCCGCCTCCCTATTCATATTTGTGTTACAATTCCGAGAAGCTTTTTATGTCGTAAATAAACTCAAATACATAAAAACAAAGCTACTACTATTGTTACGTCTACGTGAACTACGGTTATGCTTACGGCTCCAGCACTGTTAATGTGAATGTTATGATTACGGGTGTACGGCACCGCTATGGGGATGCTTTTGGCTGTGTTTCCTTCCTTGTTCCACCTTCTTTTAATTTTCCTTACGAACGGTTCCATTCTGAAGGTTTAAGGTCCAAACCTTGAAAGAGATAACTTCCAAAGTACTTTAGTGATAGGCAAGCCCTCTTAAGCTATTATATTTCAGCCATGAAAATATTCTCGGCATGTAGGTCTCACCAATTTATTATAAAGAAAGTAGCGTATCACAAATTGAAAGAGATGCTCTGTCTGAAGCCCCTCGGAATATACCAAGCCCACATTTTGTTTTCATACTCGTGCTAAAGCCATGA
The DNA here is from genome assembly GCA_949987695.1 of Merzomyia westermanni. Classification (NCBI taxonomy): domain Eukaryota; kingdom Metazoa; phylum Arthropoda; class Insecta; order Diptera; family Tephritidae; genus Merzomyia; species Merzomyia westermanni. The sequence goes on along the minus strand of OX465289.1, from coordinate 176,574,387 downwards.
TGCGAACAAATGAAACTCCGGGTCCAAGTAGTTTGGAGAGAACGGAGTCTACCACTGCTCGATGCATCGTTCAACCTTTCCCAAACCAACAGATTATCTTGTTTTCTTTTAAATTTTGGGTTTTTTCTCCTTATTCCTTTCACGTCTCGCTTTCAGTTATTCTTATAATTCCCTTTGACTTTGAAATTTGACAGTGAACATATTAACCCGCCAATGACCATATAGTTACAACATGGAAAGGACGCACATTAAAAATGGTCGGTGATCATTTTCATTCTGGGGCCTAACTGGGCTGCCAGCCACTGCAACGTAACCTAACCCTTCAACCCTCCATATGAGCGTGAATTGCTAAGGTAGTTATTGCCTTTGCTCCACTGTGCGCCAAAAACATGTATTCTGTCAAGCTCCTCATAATAAGCTACACTTTTTTACTCATATATGCATAAAGTAAACATATTCCGCAGTGAAAGCAACTAGTTGTAAACTATCTGAAAACTACTTAGTATGAATCCCAACTGCGTCAACTCGCGGATTCGACAAATTACGGTCAACAGTCAAGGCACTATTAAATCCGACCAAATACAATGACAAGGTCACCATTACATTTGGCAACAGCTTGAAATCAGACCCCAGACTATGCGCTAGCTCATTTTGCCGACAGTTTATAATGCATCCACCTGCTGAAAGGGCCAAGAGACGAGCCATCTGTCGGGCGCATAAGCTCAAACAGAACACAGCGCCCAATGCCGTATCCGTCGCCGAGGTCAAGGATGCCATAATGAAGGCCAAGCTCTCAAAATCAATCGGACTCAACGGTATTGCCATGAAGATGTTGAAGCACCTAAGCCACGAGATACAGAGCTATTGACCGGCTCTTTTCAACCTCGCGCTAACACTTTCGCCATTCCAGAGATTTGGAAAGAAGTGATTGTGGTTCCCCTACTAAAACCAGGGAAGCTGGCGAACCAAGGAGAATCATATCGTCCGATATCTCTCTGCTCTCGTATTAAACTGCAAACCTGCACTTGGCCCAACGCCAACATGGCTTCCGTAAAGCACACAGCACAACATCTGCTTTGAATACCATAACGTCGCAGAAAAAGTTCCAAGTTTGCCAAAACACCGCCATCAGAACTGCCACGGGATGTCTTCTATTGTCATCTGTGTCTTACCTCCATCAAGATACTAAAATGCTCAATGTTCCTGAACATTCGGAACAGTTGAGCAAACAGTTTTTACTGAACTTCCACAAACCCAGTGGTTCAAACCGACACCTATTGGATAAAGCTCCGCATCTAAGAGACACAAAGAAACATCCGCGCAAGCACTATGATGGGATCCAGCACCACATTACCTTACCGTATGATCTGCGTAACTATTGGGGGGTTCTAAACGACCTTCACGCCGAGTGGATATACACAGATTCCTCATATCTCGGACTGTGAACCCCGTAATTGACATCGAACCACCTGAAATAGCTGATGAGCAGCATGTTCCTCTGAGGGAGACTAGAGTCATGCTAGCAGAACAACGTTCTGGATATTGTAACAGGGTAAACTCTTACTTATCCATACTGAATGCCACCATACCAAATAAATGGTTTGTCACCTCACGATACCAAACTTTTCTTTTCCTGTTAAATTGAACCTACTCTTCGAACATCAATATCACTCTGGTCCAACCTTGTTGAAACTGCGCGTTTCTTTGGACTTCCGTTAGAAGAGCTTGATCACAATTCTCAGAATGATTGTGCCCATTTGGAAGGCGAAGCACTGTTAACAAGAACAACAACAATCCCACACAATCAAGTCCACTTGAGTTCGAAAATACCAGTCTCAATTATTCATATTCAAATAAGTTTTACGATTCCTAAAATAAAATTGATTATTCTGAAATACATTTAATGCATTCTGAAGTTACGTGGAAAAGATGTAGTTCAAGCTCTGCTGCTAGAATGGAACGATTCAAAAAAATTTGTTGTACTGCGATTTTTCCAAAACTTTGGATATTCTCCAAAACTTTGAACTTTTGTTGGTGCAAATTTGTTCTTTTTCGGACTAGCTTGATAGCACTCCGAAGATACTAGTTGCGCACTAGTTGTGTGTATGCCTAATTAAGTGTTTCGTTGAATTCTATGCACATATGTAAACATGTATGTGTGTAGGAGAAAGGTAACTGTTACGAAAGTGAGAATTGAAACTTTATACTTTAGTTTAAGCACATCTCGCTTTCGTCAATTTAAATGCTAGTACTTTCATATATTTTTATAAATTTTTTGTTATTTTTTTTTTGGGTCATATGTATGTGTGTGTTTGTGTGCGCAATTTCTCTATTTATATGCCTGCGGAGAAATGTGCTGGAAATTATTTTATTCACATGTTTACGCATGAGATTTTGTGCTTAGATATTCCAACAATTTTTTTAACTTTTGTCAGAGAAATATATAAAAAAAAGATTCAACTTTTTGAAACTTTTTTCAATTTAAAATTTGGTGCGTCTGCATTTGTTGCACAAATTTTTTAATCCACTTTTCAGAATTTATTTTATCAGCATGTTTTGTTTGGAAAACTTTAATTATTTTGGCACTTTTTTGTTGTTGTGATAACCTTTTATGCTGTGTGAATGGTTGTTGCTTTTTTTACATAACCAAACATACCACATGCACAAACACCTCTACCTTACATCACTTCAGCAGACTATCTAGGTTTTTTATTTGAGCAGCAGCACTAGCGTAGCTACCCTGCAAAAAATTTGATTAGTCTAGGATGCATCCGGGATGAACCGCAAAGGAGGATGCGACTAATCCCAGTTCTCATCACTTTGTATGGGTTGAACTGTTCACATTTGTTTGAGCATGTACTATGGAGAGACTAATTGTACCCATTTATACCCATATATACGAAAGGACTAGTCCACTTTCTTTCCAAACGGGTAGTTTTAACTGCTGCAAAAACTTAAATTGACTTACACCGCTATGAGTATGCTACTCAAATAAAAATTTACTTATGTATATGTCATTATAACCAACTGAAGACTAAAGAGATTAACAGCGGAACGCTCTCTTTAGAGATTAGTCACACTATTTTTTGAAGGGTAGCTTCCGCTTGAGTGTGTGGCGTCAAGCGTTGCCCAATAAATTAGCAATTATGAGTCATGCACAGCACTGCAAAGTGGGGTCAGAAGTGCCGAAATTGACGGAGTGAAAGTGTGAACAAATTAGAAGTAAGTGAAAAAACTCTTAACATATGGAATATGAGATATTTGGGTGGCTGTGGCGTGTAAAGTGAAAGGGTCAAAAAGGACTGTCTAGCAGCGACGTGGTATGAAAGCGAAACCGGTATTTTGTTGTTAGAAAGACGCAGTAATTTGAAGCTAATCATAATTAACAGTATTCATTCCCACAACAGCCGGTTCTATCGCACCGGAATGACCCGGGTTTTTTCACCCGGCCAAGGGCTGTTATTTGTGCTAACCCTGTGTTGTGTGTAACCCTGTCCAATCTGGGGCAGGGCGAAGCACTGTTAACAACAACAACAACAACAACAACAACAGTATTTGTCGGTGGTTAGCTTCCTCATAAGGCCACTAGCAACTTTTCCTACTTTAGCTGGAGTAACCTCCGTGGATCCCTTTTGTTTTGCCTAAACAGCATGCCCATCATTGAGAATTGTAAACAATACCTTATAACGGAAGTCCTTGAAGAGGTGGTTGGTGTTATGTGAGGATACACCACGTGCCGACAAATTGGGGATTAGTCTGACTATTTATGAGTATAACCCGTTGTAATAACCCTGGTGGCGTCCCCCATTGTGTGGTGGTAATGTACTATCCGTAGATCCCAAAGTAGCCCCCAGCATTGGTCATTTGCCCTTCGAGTGTATCTCCTGCCTGGCCAGATGTCGTCCGAAGTCGGTATAAGACATGTGGGTCCTGTCAAGTTGTATGGATAGACAATACACCATAAAATAGAAGAGAAAATCTGCCTTAATCTCCACGGACTTATATCGGAACCAACTATTATTATTATTAGTATCTATCCATACAAAATATTGACAGGAGTGACTAGCTTTTCCCTAGAAAGTTCCTGTGTGAGTTTACGTATTCTTCGTTGATGTTGATGAATACCTTCCGGCGCGCTCTGAAGTCGGTCAATACTTAGGTGCCCACTCCCACACTTCTGTTAAAATTGCTACCGGTTTTCGCCCTGGTTCCGCATAGTTTAGCTCGGAGACTGATCAACAGTTATTTGGCTTTTGATCGGCAACATCTCTGGTTTTCCAACTTCGCGTTTAAAAAAATAGCGCATGACAGTCGGGATGAACCGGACTAGGAACTCCAAGTACGTAAGTGCGTCGAAGGCCTAGACATTTTGATACTGAAATAGTTCGAGGAAATCGAAGACGAGGTGAGGGCTTACGCATACTGCATTTCAACATACCACTGTTAGGAGTAAAACTTAAATTGTAAAGAGAAAGCCTTCGCCGACCGTGTAGATATGGAATACATTAATTAATTTAAGTTGAGTGGCGGCTACCCTACATGAGGGACCGCCCACTTGAATACTTGTGATACCAAATTAGTTACACTGCATTTCATTTATTTAGCTATGGAGTGAACAGCCTTATACGGTAGTAGTTTTGGTGCTAATTTAAGTCCCGCACTGTCTTCAAGGCTTTTTCCGCGGGGGTAAACATCTTTAATAACTTACCGTAGACTATTTTGGAGCACACGCCGGGTAGCATCGAGCTTTTAAGAAAATACTTTATCTTCCGCTAGACCCCTTGAATTTGTTAATGCAGGCGACTGGTGTAACGAACTAGGCAAACGGAACATTTTCTGATGTTTATTACACAATATGTACTATTGATTCGGGGATAATTATCCTACCACCGAAATCAAGAGAAGCCGCATACCAAATGAGGTTATATAGACGGGCAAGATTTGTCTTGGAAAACATTAGCTCATGCATTCATGGACTTAACAAACGCTGCCCCCTTGATATAACTTCCCTCATAGAACTTGTGTTAACTCTCGACTAATTCTTAACCACTCACAGAGACTAAAGGAGTAGTTCCCGACTTATCTGAGTAATCAAAGGGGGGGTCGATGAAGAAAATATGACAAGGAGGCTTCCGAAGATTCGGGTTCCATTTCCATCTTTGCCTTTGGCAATTTTTCACTTAGCACCTAACACCGTGACCTTCCTATGTAACCCAAAGATCTTATCCCAGTCTTCTTTCCACTTCTGAGCATTCAAACGCCATTACTTTCACAGAATATTCCTGGTACGAGATCCTGAAGATGCATACTAACGGCAAACGGCTTATCAGTATAATAATAAGTACTAGTATATCCCGTGGTCGAAATTCGACCACCTTAAATTAGTTTAAGTTATTAAATCCTCTGCTCATATTTTTTCCAGCCCTGCCTAGAGGCCGAAATATTTGAGAAATTTTTGTTACTGAAATTAATTATATATACGAGTATATGTAGTTGAGTAATTTAGGACCGCTTTCATAAAAGTCCCTTTACACTAAACGGCGGGTAATATGACCACTAACTGAAAAAAATCAGTCCATTAAAGACCGGTACTCATTAATAGGAGATGGCAAAAACAGTCCTTAGAAATTTTTGAAAGTCCACCATCAGAGCCACCACTCCTTTCAGATTCGGTCAATATTTCAATAAAAACAAGTAAGGAAAGGGCTGTCTTCGACTGTGCTGAAGACTTTATACCTTTCATGAATACGCATCACGGTTTTAAGTCTCCTATACTAGATATCTCAAAAACTGAGGAACTAGTTTGGGGACAAACATACAGACGGACAGACGGGCATGGCTATATTGACTCAGCTCATCGACCTGATCATTTTGGTATACTTATTGGTGGGTCTATCTCTCCTTCTTCTCATACCTACAAACATCGGACTAAAGTTATAATACCATTTCATGTTCATGAAAGGTATAAAAACTTGGATTTGATGGACATATACCAACAACATAGTCAAATATTATTGAGAAAAAATTTAAATTCTTGAAAAGCATGTAGGTCTTTTTTTTAGGTATTTTGTTTTGATAAACTGCAAACATTTTCTGGCGTTTTTTTTTGCAAAAATTTGATTTTTTCACTCCAAGATAGAGGTCATACACAGAAAAATATTGGGTTAAAAATATAATAAATAAAAAAAAAATCATGATAAAAACAAATTAAATTTAACAAAAAAAAAAGAAGCTGTCTGGAAACCTGGGCTCGAACTTTGGAATGCAAGCGTTGTAGCCGAAACGCTTACCACCTGCGCTATTACTGTATGTACAATAATGCAGTCAGCTACTGTAGTTGACAGCTTTGGCTTTATACAGAAAACTTTAATGAATTATCACAAATAAATGAAGCATTATTTGTTAAACATAATATGCCTATGCACCGCTCCTGACCCATACGAAGATATCAAAATACATTTTTATTGAAATTTGCATGTTTAGATATAGATATACTCTGACAATTGATTGAATGAAAAAAATTTTAGCCTATTAATGTAATGCTGTTACATTACAGCAATCCAATTGCTAAAGCCAACGTGGTTTTCCATTGTGCCAAATAAGCATCTGCTTGAAGTGTGTAATACCTACCGTGAATCGCATACCTGCCCTGTCACGCTTCCTATACACTTGTTGAGGTGTAACACTTCACACTTTTGAGGCCACACAAGTGAACTTTTGTTGTTGTACTCATACTATAATGAAGTGCCTCAAGAGACCTTTTGTAGGGAACACGCACTGAGACACCCCCCTGACACACACTCATCTACCCAGCATTGTATTGGTCTAAAGCTTTATCCTTTCCTGCAACAGGCTTCACATGTCGCCCAACACAGCTATGTAGGTGAGTAGCTGCAGCCCATGTCGGAATACAAAGGAACTTTTGTAACGAAACTCGTTGTGGGTGTACTGCTTACGTTATACAGGCTGTTGCTTGCAGCATAGTTTGTGTTTTGTGAAAGTATTATGCTTGCACATAACAAAATATGAGTAGAACTGCACTTCTAATTTCACTGTGCTGCAATACCCGGCTACTCGAGAAGACGGCTCAGACAAATTCGTATATCCTTCCTGCAAGCATCTTTAGTTTACTTCTTTAGGTATATTTATACCCAGCTGCGGTAGTAATCACAATTATTGGAAGTGGTAACTCGTCACTATTCGAGAGGGAAAGTTGTCATCGGTGCTGTATCTAAGTAAGTTTTGTTATGGGTTGTACGAGCCTTATGAAGACTTCAACACATTTCAACAAACGTAAATCGAAGAGCTTTTGCTGACGCTTCGAACACGATCGGTACTCTAAACGACAACCGCCGTGGGGTGCAGAAGAAAGGGTAGCTTCCACGGAAAGGTAGGGAGTTTCCTTGTCTGAAACCTCGTTCTGTTTCGAATCGATTGGAGTAATTGCAATGCATCTTGATGGCGCTAGTGTTGATAATAGCCCAAGCGTCGCAGAAAAGATTTGCTTTACTCCGTTGGATCTTCTGATCGTCTCTCCAAGCTTATTTGCTTTAAAAAAGAAGTTTGAAGTTGCTGGCGATTGATATTTTGATGCGAAAGGGATCTTATACCATTGAGAACATTCATGCGATATCCCCCATCTTGTACAATGTGAGGCATGCCCTTTTCCAACTCTTCAAGTGCTTGCTTCAATAGTTCCTCGGACAATAGACAATACAGGGTGGCTGATACATTTTGCTACATTAAGAAACTCAAATAATTTTTTTTTTCAGTGTATGGAATTCATTTTTTTTTTTGTTCATGTTAAAGCTCATTAAATTTTATTAAATATAGCTTAATTAGTTTTAAAAATAATGGAATTTAAATGCCCCCCCTGCTCGTCGATGCATGTGCGGCATCTTACCAAAAAGTTGTTCATTACTGCTTGGAGAGTTGAGACAGGAATAGCCGCAATTGTTTCTCGAATGGATTGCCTTAGTTCATTCAAATTTGTTGGTTTTGCTTTGAAGACTTCCTGTTTGCAATAACCCCACAAGAAAAAGTCAGGTGCAGTAAGGTCAGGCGACCTGGGTGGCCAACGGAATGTGGAGTTTCTGGATATCAGCTTATTGGGAAATTTTCGTCGCAATTCTGTCATAACAGGTTGGGCTATATGAGGAGCTGCACCATCTTGCTGAAACCACACAGAGTTGAAAGAAATTCTCATTCGGCGTAATTCTGGATAGAAAAACTCTCTCAACATGCTCAAGTAACGGTCTCCAGTAACCGTAACGGTGTGACTTCGAAGAAGTAGGGCCCGACAATGCAGCGTGATGAAACTGCACACCACACTGTGACACGAAGTGGATGCAATTCCGTCTCATGGAGTATCTGTGGGTTGGAAGCACTCCATATTCGACAATTTTGTTTGTTTATGTTGCCGTTTAAATCGAAATCGGCCTCGTCAGACATGAAAAGACAGTTCAACATGTTTCCATCCTCTTTCACCATTTGAAGCATCTTCTGGCAAAATTCCAAGCGAATCGGCAAGTCTGCAGCGTTCAGTTTGTTGGCCATTTGAATTTTATACGGGAATAAGTCCAAATCTTTGTGCATAATTGACTGTAATGACTGTCTGCTTACACCCATTTGAGCAGATAAGCTTCTTGTCGAAACACGTGGATTGTTTTGTATGGCAGCAGCTACAGCAGCGATTGTTTCCTCCGTTCGAACTGAAGGGTTTCGATGGTAAGGTCTTCTGTTGACTGCCCCATGCTCGGCAAAATTGTTTACAAGTCTTATTATGGTACATCTGCTCGGAGGATTGCCGCCAAACGTGCGCCTATACTCTCTTTGAACCGAAACTACGGACTCCAGTGCGTGATAGCGGCGGACAATCCAAATTCTTGTTTCAGTGTCCCAGTTATCCATTTTTGTTAAATGTAAAAGTCAATCTGCAAAATAAAAAAAAAATTTACCAGATTCATTAAATAGAAAAAAAGTTATTTAATTTTTTTTTGATAGCGGCTTTCATTAGCCACCCTGTACACTACTTCCCAGTGCTTTACCTTTTCTCGCCGGATAGGCCTTTTCACAGTAGAGCCTTCTCAACATGAGGGTATTTTCCAAAGTCCACAATTACGATACATAAATTTCCTATAGTTTGGGAAAGTGTTGGGACTTTCCGCTATCAGCAAATCACAAAATCCTCCATCCACGTCGCTAGGACGTGGAGAGTGGCACTGTTAGGCGGCGAAGTCTTACTACCACCACAAAAACATAAAACAAAGAGTGACTACCCGATGTAAGGTGGAATATTTCGTCGGAAATAGGTGTTTTGTAGCGGTCAAACATATTGAAGTGGTCGGCTTGCTTTGTCCACACACTGTGCTAACCTCAGTGAATCCTTTCGAGACACGACTGATTATGGTTTCAAGCTACTTACTAAGATCTACAACCATAGGGAGCATGCTGAGAAGCACGAACGCTTAATAAAAGGGGGGTGAAATAGGTACGAAACCCCGCTTATCCCAAAAATGATATTTTGGCCTATAACAACTGGCTTCGGAAAAAAAAACGAAAATAAAAAAAAATTTTAATTGAAAAGGGCGTGGCACTGTTTAGACCAAACCTCTTATAACCATAGAAGCCAAAATTGCATGCTGATTGAAACAGCTCAAGCGAAGTTTTATATCGTTATTGTCTGTCTGTATTAACTTAAGCGTGTTTAAAATTGGCTTCAATGGTTCAAAGCCACGCCCACTTTTTATTAAACTATTTAATTGCAAAATTATCTGATTAAATATTGCAATGAGATAGCTTTGAAACAGAAGTAAATATGAGATGAAACTTTCACCCAAGATATATGTTGATTACACGGTGTTTGAGTTATTGACATTTTTTTAGGAAATAGGCGTGGCACTGCCCATCTTTTTGCTAATAAACGCGTGCTTAACTGGAAACAGTTCCTGGAAAAAGAAAGAAGAATACCGAAACGGAAAGAAGAAAGGTAATGCTCCGCTATATCGAGAGCTGGGTCTCGACTGCTGACTCCAATGGACCATATCAGAATTAGTTTGAAAGACGTAATTTTGAAGGATTTTTCAAAAACGCGCTTACTCAAATACAAATGTCGAAGCCTAAATGACGATCAGCCTATTTATAAAACGCCTAATTTCAGATTTTGATTGAAGAACGCCCAATATAAGCTGAACAGACCTCGTAAATTTGATTAGTAATTACTAAACAATTAATCAGACGGTGTTTCCTATTGCTAATGATTATTTTAATTGTTTTTCAAGAGAAGGCAATTATTAGTTGATTACGATTAGAAAAAATTTCAAAAAAATAAATCAAAAATTATCAAAAAAATAAATAAAAATAATCAAAAAAAGTTGTTTTGACTAATTTTGATTATTTTTGATTTCTTTTTAACTAATAATTTAATAATTTGAAAATAATCCAAAAAAAAAACCAAAAACACAAAAAATACAAATACGAAAAACAACTTTTTTTATTTTTTTTAATAATCGTACAAAATCATGATTTTTTTGATTATTTTTTTAATTAATTGGAAAATAATCATTAAAAATTGAAAGTAATGGTAATCAATAATTAAATGGATTCTTAAGAAAATAATTAATCAAACCGGTAATCATTACGATTAGTAATCATTATTTAACAGGTCTGAAACTGAATATATATTGAATTTTTGTTGTATGTTCATATGTAGACTTTGAAATAGGGCTTTCTTCAGACGAGTTCTGAAATAGGGCATTCCTAAATTAATGGGTTAACCTAGGGAATCGAGCATAACCGATTAATACAGAACTAAGACCTCTTTACTATAGCAGCATTCACCCAAAATAACAACAAAAAAGTATTCTTTCACCCAGCTACTCTTTCGTATTATACTCTCTCACAACAACACAAAAACTCACCACAAATTATAGAAAGCATGCATTCAACCGAACTCAGACTTTCTTACTTAACTTTCGTTTCTTTTATTCATGCAGCCAACTTTAGTCGCTGCAAGATCCAATGCATATTTGTATTTGTAATTTCAAGAAAAAGTTGATCCTTATACGAATACATCGCTACCGACTTGTTCCACTCATGACTGTACCATGCACACTCACATACGCCCCTAACTCACTTATCCAGCAACTTTGGGACTCCATTTCTTTGGCCATCTGCATGGATTTTTTGTTAGTTACTTCCTCTGTACATCTATGCTTTTCAATTTCCTTTTGATTATGCTAAGAGCGCTTCATCTTTCTGCTTCTTTTTTAGTTAGCATCAAAATGTAATTCGCTTGCCTCTTTGCTCAGTATGACGGCTAGCGCGCCGGAATGTATGCTACTGCAATGGGACCATTGTACTTATTTAGCTAGTTAGTTGTTGTTGATGACTTGATGATGTTAGTTGTAGTCGAATATTTATTTATTTACCTGAGATATTGCAATTGAAATGCCGCTCATATACTCGAAACTTCGAGACACAGTTTTTGCTGCAGTCGATATTGAAGCGTGAAAGACTAAGTTTTTCCTTGTGAGAAAGAGTTTGTCTTCACTTAGACTTTCGAGTTTTGTGTGTTGTTTTTCTTATTATTATTTCTAAAGAAAGCGAGATGGTTTAATAAGTCAAAAGGTTTCGCTGATCTTTTAAGAAAATGAATGGGTGTGGCCAGCTGAAGAGGAAAAAGAATTGTGTCTCGCTGTAAAGGATACATTCAGATTAGACTGGGCCAAAAAATACATTTTTTTTATTTGAAAATGATATTCATATTATTTTTATATTAGCGAAAAAAAAGACTGCAAAAGTTTCAGACTTTAATATTAATTTTAAGAAACCAAATTCCCGACAAAAAAATTCTATATGAAAGTTTTCTTCAAGCGGACCATTCTCGAGTAATCAAGCTTTTTTGGTTTCATGTTTTTACATAGGAAATTTGTCAAAAACGCAAAAATCAAAATAGAAAAAAGATAAAGTAAACTGAATACTGAATCAGAATCTGCCACCAAGATTTAAGAATGTGTTGCAACTAGGCATTACTATTAAGGTTTGAAAGGGTTGGAGTGTATTTTTCATAATTCTGAAAATACTAAAACTATAATTTAGAAAAAATTGTTTCCAGTCTAATGTATATGTTGCATATAATAAAACTTAAATTACTTAAGAAAGCCGGTAACTTTTGGTAGTATCATAATTTAATGTAAATGAGTTATAACAGCGTATTTTTAAAGGGTTTAAATAACAACTTTTTTCACTTAAGTAAATCTTGTAATTAAATTGATTAACAAAGCAATGAAGAAGGAAAAATTAAAGAAGCTGTATAGCATAGTCAAAGAGATATTTTCAATAATATATCTTTAGTATCAAGAAGATATATGATGCTTTCAGTGAAAAAATAAGATAATACTAAAGAACGAGTAAAAATAAAAATAATCATTATTTTCCGTCCCTGCCTATGCTACACAAATTTAAATTGACTTATCCCACCTATTGCGCTATAGGCATAGTCAAATATTGCCCACTGTATACGAAAGGTACTTTGAACTCGGATCACTCTCATTAGAGAGCAGTCGCACAGTTTTTCCAGGGTAGCTACAAAGTTTTACCGCTTCTGCTGTAACACTACTCTGAATTTTTACCCACGAATATTTCATAATTTTATTTTTTGAATTTTATTCAATTTTTTTGTTTTATTTTATTTTATTTAACATTTGTTATTTTATTTTATTTTATTTTATTTTATTTTTCTTTACTTTATGTTATTTGATTTTATGTTATTTGATTTATTTTATTTTATTTTATTTTATTTTGTTTTATTTTATTTTATTTTATTTTATTTATTCATGAAACGAAAATTGTTGGTATAAAAAAAGCAAATCAACAAAAATTGTTGGTATAAAAAAAGCAATTTTATTTTATTCTATTTTATTTTATTTTATTTTACTTTATTTTATTTCATTTTGTTTTATTTTATCTTATTTCATTTTATATAAATATTTTATTTTACTTTATTTTATTTTATTTTATTTTATTTTACTTTGGTTTCTTTGGTTTTTTTTTAAGTTTTTTTATTTTATTTAAACCTTATTTTTTTGTTTCCATTATTTATTTTCCTTTTATATTAGTTTATATAAATTTATTTTATTTTAGTTTATTTATTTTAATTTTTTTATTTTTTTTTTTTATTTTATTTCAAACAGGTGGCACCTACCTTGAAACATTATCTTTCGCCACCTAGGTGAAAGAGCTTAAAGTGTAGTGCATTAGCTATATTCAAATTTGCATCCAAATTGTTTCAGTCAGGGATATAGTTAAGCCTAGATGGCAAGCCTACTCAAAGATATTTTAGTTGAAATGCAACTTATAATACTCCTGCTGGTATATCTAATTACATATTTTTTTATTTAAATGGTGGTAACTTTGTGAATATATCTTCAGGGGGAAAGAGCAATGAAAATCAACAGTCTCGCCATCATCTTGCATTGGCGCTAAGGCTTCTAGGCAATTTTTGTCTGCTCCTCCCTCTTCCTCTGCTGCCTATAGAAAAACCTGCTGGGTCGAAACCTCTCTATTCATTCGCATAGCATTGCTGCACGCGGAATCGCCATCGCCTTTCTTTTGGATTGGACAGGCAACATTTAAGTCCCAATATCGAAGAATGCGCCTGTCCTACAAATTTCTATATAATAGTTGAGGAATGCTTTTTCAACAACTCCGTCATTTCCCTTTTTTATTTTTGACCTGAGATATTTCCACACATTGGGACATTTTGTCATCACTAGAAATGGGCATCGAGTTAGTTTTCCTTCGTGCAATTTAGCTACTAGAAGAAGTCTTCCCTTGCAGTTATTACGTACTTGCAGTAATTCTACATTGTCCTAAAACCTTCTTGCTGGTTTCGTCTCTCTTCCTTCTTCGCTTCACGATAGCACCAAGTAGTTTCTAATAAAAAGTCGACCACTGTATATTCATATGGATGCAGCTATATTCGGTTTGTTGTTGCTCTATTTTTATGTGTAATTTTTATATTCCGAAAGTTTTTGTTTAGCACACTTTTATATACACTCGCTCACCTTAACAATATTTTACTGGGACGTTTTTTTCAATCTTTCAAATTATTTAGTATTTTTCCACACATTTCATGGCAAAAGTTTAGTGATTTTTTTATCCATCATAACGGCCACAAACATCAACAAATTGTTACTATTTTATGACCCAGCTTTATTTGTGTGTTTTGTGCTTTGCACCTTTGAGGTTCATTTTTTTGTGTTGCTTTCGCCGTAGACAGAAAAAGTTTCGAAACATTTTATGAAGCATAAATTTGTAATGGTTGTACTGTTGTGGAATTGTTCGTCCAATCTCGTCCTCTAGCGAATTGCTTTGGCTAAACTATATTTTTAGAACTCAGAATGTTGTTTATGCAAAGCAAGTGAAGCCTAACAACATGTAGGTGAATTAGTTGGTTGGGGGGATGAATATGACTTTAAAATAGAGATAAACTAAATGTAAAAAGGATGTAGTTAGTCAGGCTTTATTGCTTTTAATGGGTTTCATTAACCTCATTGTTGAAACTTCCACAAGTTTACCTTTTTTTTGTTATTTTTATAATAAAGCACGTATGTCTTTTAAGTTCGCTTCATTGCATTTTATTTAAATTTTTTCTTTTATTTTATTGGAATTTTTTATTTTTTTTGTTTTTATTTTTTTATTCTATATTGTTGCGTGTTATTTTAGTTGAATTAATGTTTTCTGGTTTTACTTTATTTTATTTTATCTTAATCTATTTTATTTTATTTTATTCTATTTAATTTTTTTATTTTATCTCATTTTATGTTACTTTATTTAATTAAATTTTATTTTATTTAATTTTTTATTTTTTTTTATTTTAATAAATTTTTATTGAATTTAATTTAATTTTATTTAGTTTTACTTAAATTTATTAAAATATTTTTTTTTAATTAATTTAATTTTATTTAAATTTTTTTATTACTTTATTTATTTAATGTTATTTTATTTTAATTTACATTAACTATTTTTTTTTTAATTTTATTTTATTTTTTTAAATTTAATTTTGTTTTAAATTTTTTTGTTTTGCTTTATTTAATTTTGTCTTATTTTTTTCATTTTATATTATTCTTCTTTTATTTTAATGTTTTCTACTTTTATAATATTAATTTTATTTTATTTTGTTTTATTTTATCTTATTTTATTTTATTTTATTATTTTATCTTATTTTATTTTATTTAATTTAATTATATTTTATTTTACTTTAATTAAACTACAGTTTAAACAATTTTTTTTTTAATTACTTTAATTTAATTTTATTAACATTTCGTTTATTTGCATTATTTATAATGTTTTTATTTTTTTAATTTAATTTGTTTTATTTTGTTTTTTCTTTTACTTTATTTAATTTTGTCTTATTCTTCATTTTATTTTATTGTTTTTTTTTATTTTAATGGATTCTATTTTTATAATTTTAGTTTTTATTTTAATTTATGATGTTTTATTTTGCCTTATTTTGTTTTATTTTATTTTATTTTATTTTATTTTATTTTATTTTTGTTGAAATAATAAGCCAATATATTTTAGAACACATCAGTCTGGCAACATTATTTAGAATACGTTTTAAGTTTGAATCATTGTTTCTTTGTAGCATCTAAGTTTGATATGTAAAGATACAGTCCGAATTAAACCACTGCCATGTTAACATCGTATCGTTAACTCTGCGTATATTCATTTATAATGAATCGGTAAATCGGGTAAAAACCTTGCAACTTTTATTTTTTTATTTTATTTTAACTCATTTCATTTTATCTAACTTAATTAATTTTATATAATTTTATTTTATTTTACTTTAAATAATTTAAAATTTTTTTTAATTAACTTAATTTTATTTTACTAAGATTTTTTTATTTTAATTATTTTATTTATTTAATGTTATTTTATTTTATTTTACAATTATTTTTTTTTTTATTTTTTTTATTTAGTTTTGTTTTAGTTTTTTTTTCTTTTACTTTATTTAATTTTGGCACATTTTTTCATTTTATTTTATTCTTTTTTTATTTTAATATTTTTTATTTTTTTATTTTAAAGTTCTCGATTCTTTTATTTTTATAATTTATTTTTTGTTTTTTTTCTTATTTTATTTTAGCTTACTTCATTTAATTTTATTTTGTTTTATGTTATTTTATTTCGTTTTGTTTTATTTAATTTAATTACATTTGTTTTTATTTTATTTTATTTTGTTTTGTTTCTAGGTCTGATCAACTGCTTATAGAATTAGTTGGCTATCAATCGCTTTATTAGAACGTTTCCGTCGCCATATGAAAACCTTCAGAAAACTGTATCCTTTGTCACTACACAATTTTCCGTGATTACTTAAGCCATTATGCCATTTTTTCTCTTCCTTTTTTGTAATTAATTCCGTTGTCATTCATTTTCAATTTGTAAAATTACAAATTGCCATATCACAATTGCATTCATTTGACTGTTGTTATTTGTCGTACATTTTTTCGTCCATCTTCTTATCGTCTACTTGCCGTCATCACTAAAAGAATCAACATTGTCGCCAACGGATGTTCAACAAAAATCATCGTTACTGTTTAGTGTGCTATTCTTTCCTGAATGTCTGTCTGACTTCCTTTCTTCATTACACATTTGATTATCTATTGGTGTTGTGTTGTTGTTATTGCTGCTGCTGCTACTGCTCTTGGTTAGCATTGCTTCTAACGAACGGTTCATATTGTCGCCATTTCAAGGCAACCAAGGAAATCAGTTGCGGTGTAGCATGTAGTGAAGTGAAGTTTGTGTCAAGCACTCAAGTTGAGCGGGTGGGTGTGAGGAACCAGCAACCGAAGCTTTTACCGCCTCGTCAATGTTCTTGCCAGAATATAAATATGACCCGCTTTGGATCCACGCCAAGAAAGTGAACAGAAATCAAGTGAAATTGTTGTAGTGCATTTTATATGGGACGTTTTTTATGTATATCATTGCAATAGGCCTTGGCTGAGTAGTTAAGCAAAGTGATGAATTTGACTTATGTTTACTTATCAAATGGTACATCAATACAAATGAACATATGAACACAGATATGAAGCATGTAGATATGTACCGGACCCGAATATTATATTATTATTGTAGCAGTACTTCGCCTTTGGGAGTATTCGAGAGAAAGGTTCTTCGAAAGATTTGTAGACCTCTACGCGCTGGCTACGGCAAGTACCGAAGAAACTTTAATGATGAGCTACATGAGCTTTACGGAGACGCCGACATAGTTCACCGAATTTAAACCCAGCGACTTCGCTGGCTAGGCCACGTTGTCGGTGTCGGTGGAAGCAGAGGAAAAGGGAGACCACCACTCCGATGGAAGGACCAAGTGTAGACCGATTTGCAATCCCGCAGTGTCTCAAATTGGCGCAACAGAGAAATGACTGGCAAGCTATGTTAGACAGTCCAAGTCGCTCCGTCGGTTAGATGACCATTTAAAGAAGAAATACTTCGCCCTTCTTAGTCGGCGTATCCATTTATGGAATGGGACTTGACGGAACAAAAAGGGTTCTACTGATGTTGACAGTCCCAGAAATTCCAGAAATTATTCCGGTACGATCCTGCAGATGCACCTTGCGGCACCCGCCGATTGCCGTGGTAGCGATTTCGGACCTGCCTCTCCATGTTCTGGTCAAACATTTGTTATCATACAAAGCCATAAATTTGCATGAATGTCACATTGTTCCACCACTTTCTCTTTTTCCTTCAACCTATTCTTCCTCCTTTTACTTTTATTTTTTTCTCTTTCACGTCTTCTTCTTCTTCATTTTTTAATATTTCTTTTCTTTACTTTTTTTTTCTTTTCTTTTCTTTTCTCCATTCCTTTACATCTCTATTGCTTTGCCTTTAAGTTCATCTTGAACCTTGCTCTTGCCCATCTCTTACGCAAATCTGCGCTTGGTTTGTGTCCATAGGAAGACCCGGGCATCTTCATTATGCCTCTTAGTAGACTTCATGCCTGTGGACGTTAGTCTCTAAGTCCAGTTAAAGCTTTGTTTCCATGATTAAAGACATTCGATCGTCAGGGTGTGCACAATAATATAGGAATGTTTATGGCAAAAAATTAGGATCAGACGAAGATAGGCGAATATTTTGAGTTATGTAGGATGGGCCTTTTATATGGTATGAAAGGGGTCGGGCTGTTAGCAGGGTGTGAAAATGCGAATTACAGAACTTGGACTTTCAGGTTCCTAGCCTCTCTCACACCTACACGGTAGTGCACGGCTAATCCCTCCTGCGGTGGCTGCCGGTGTTGATAGAGCACACGAACACCCTTGTATGTACCGGTACTTCTTCTGTCAATACGGGCTGCCAGAGCGGTGGAGCACTGATCGTATCCTTCACGAGGTGACCCTGTTTTTCGTACAGAACACTACGGATCTAGACCCGGAGGGTGTCGATCTTACCCTCCCCCCTAACCCAAGATGTTAAGCGTGTCCGTACCTACTGGGTGGTTTGCAGTCAGGGGCATCCGACTGTCTAAGGCTATGCTACGTTCCACAGAGATGGACCGAAGCGAAGATAGTCTTCATACCCAAAGGAGGAAGAGCTTCACACTCGAATCCAAAGGACTTCAGGACTATAAGCCTTACATCTTTTCTTCTCAAGGTCTTGGAAAGAATGTTGGATGCGCATATTAGGACTAATCTGCGCTCACAAGGCATGTTGAAGGCTCAACATGCATACTCCAAGGGCAAGTCAGTCGAAACAGCACTCCATGCTGTCACCGCAAAGATAGAAAAAGGGCTTGCCCTCAAGGACTACACTCTGGGTATCTTTCTCGACATTGAAGGAGCCTTCAATAACGTAAAGCCTCAAGCGGTCATCGAGTCCCTTCTGAGATTGGGACTGTCAAAGAGAACTATCCAAGCTAATCTGGGAGAGGCCTCAATAGTGCGATACGCATCCAGGGGCACTCCTCAAAGAGGAGTTTTATCTCCTCTTCTGTGGAACCTAACAGTTAACACCCTACTTCTGAAAATGGAAAACACAGATCCCAAGCGAACTGCTCCAAACCGCCTTGAACCTCGTGGAGGACTGGACCTTGGAAAGTGGCCTTACTGTAAATTCGTTTAAAACGGAAGTTATCCTTTTTTACCAGAAAGTACAAAATACCAGTTTTTGTACCACCACGCCTGAATAGGGTCAGGCTCAAACTCTCTCCAGAGGTCAAGGACCTCGGCGTAATCCTAGATAGTAAACTCAACTGGAACAAACATGTTGAGGACAGATCCAGGAAGGCTATTACTACCCTAGGCAACCGTGGCGAAGAGATGGGGCTTGAACCCCCGAATTATGCACTGGCTGTACATCGTGGTAGTTAGACCCACAGCGATCGGCGGCGGTGCTTATTACGGGGGCACTTCCATCAACGCCCACAAAGGCTTTGGCGGTCATGCGCAACCTACTTCCTGTTGACCTGTACGGTAAACTCCAAGCAAGCTATAGCAGTATGACTGAATGCCGTTCAACACTGGAGCGACACCAGAGTTGGACACACAAGCATTCTGGAGACCATACCCAAAAATCTAAAGGCTGTGGATTACACTACGCCTACCGGCTATGAGCCAAACACCAAGTTCTCCACCAGAATCCCTAAGTGGCATGAATAGGAGGACGTGCACATTCTAAACCCACAATCAACCTCGATTTTCACAGACGGCTCAAACGGCAAGGTGGGCAGCGGCGTCTACTCGGAGGAACTTTCACTCTTCTTAGGCATCAGAATACACAGAATATACAGCGACAGCCAAGCAGCGATCAAAGCCCTTCAGGGTAGTAACACTGCAGGCAATCGCTCAATGAAGTGCCCCACAGCAGTCATATGGGTTCCTGGGCACAGGGACATACCTGGAAACTGCGCTGCTGACGAGTAGGCAAGGAAGGCCACAGAGCAATCAGAGGTGAACCAAACAAGGAGCATCTGCCCCCCTCTTGCCACGACCATGCTCTGGCTCCTACGCGAATTCGAAGAAAAAGCTAATTCTAGATGGCCTAGGCAGACGACATGTGAGGTGTCCAGGCAAACGTGGCCCTGCGTATGTAGGAAACGGACCGACTCCATACTCAATCTAAAACGATCCTTCCTAGCCCCCTTGATTGGGGTACTCACTGGACATTGTCTAATGGGAATACATGCTGCGCGCATGGGGGCCCCTTCAAATGACTTCTGTCGCAGCTGCAGGGACGAGGAGGAAATAGAAAGTGTTGAACACTTCCCCTGCAGCTGCCCTGATAGGCACTCGTTCGGGCTGGGCTCGGCCGAAATCGGAGACATTCGGCGCTTTATTAAGCGGACAGCGTGGTTCGACTTTAAGAATGTTTAACAAAGGAGGAAGGGTCGCAACCCGTTCAGTGGTATCACAATGGGCCATTCGGCCTAAGTGCGCTTTTCGGCGATGCAGAGAGGCAGCCACCTTAATCTATGGTATGAAAATGTATTCCAATTATCAAAGCAATTCACAGCGCCATCTATGTATATTTCATGAAACTGAAATTAATTGGTTGAGCTTAACAGCAACGAGCATTTTATGACCGATGAACTGCCTTAACAACTTTTATTCGCTCATAGTATGTAGAGTTTTCTAAATTTATTGCACACACCAATTTTGAAGCCATTACTGCGCCATCTGTGTGTATCCTTCCGTTTTCTGTCCCGTTGTTTCTGCAGCTACAGTCTCATCTATCGACGCATAGCTAAATGTTCACGGAAAATAATCCCGTTATTTCCAGCATAGGTTAAATTGTATTCGCTGCGCATAGCCACAAGATGTCGCAGAAAACGCAGGGTTCCTTTGTAGACTTTTCTTGTTTTCACTAAACCAACTTAAAACTTAGCAAATCTTTATGAACTGCTTTATCAACATTATCTCAATCTGTTGATAATTTTATTATGGCAAATAGTGAAAACAATGATGACTATAACCAAAGAGAGTAGTAAATAGTGACAGGTGTTTGCTATTCGAACTCCAGCAACAACTTTAACTGACGAAGGCGACTTCAGCGTCACTATGACTAGAATAAAGTATATGCTTAGTTGAAGTGTTCTCTAACTTATTTAGGCACAGTTTTTCAGTCCTTGGTTAAGCTCAGTTTAAACTAAGTTTAAAATTTAAATTTAAACTCCAGTTAAACTGCAGAGCGGTTTTTCAGTGTGAGTTTAAGGCCGCTTTTAATATTTGCTTTTTATACGGCAACATTGGTTTTTTCTTTATCTAGATACGGCAACAGATAATATGTGTATACATATTCAACGCCATTGCTTCTCCTCAGTATTGTAATAGTTAGCATTTCGCCAATTTCTGCATTACTATAATCACTTTCGTCAGATGATATATCCAGTATTTAATTAAGTATAAAAATATCGTCCTTTCTTAATTGCGTTCAGCTTATTGTTTCACAACCAAAACGATCAAATATACAAAACAGCTGACAGGTTAACTAGAGTTTAACCCTGCCGAATTGACCGCTTAAACTACGTTTAAACTTCGTTTAAAGTTGACTGAAAAACTGCGCAACAAGTTTAAGCTTAGTTTAACTGACAAATTGAGTTAAACTTGTACTGAAAAACCGGGCCTTAGAGTACTTCCGTATCTTGACTATGATTTTGCTCCCCTTCTCTTGGAATAGTTTATGAAGTCATGAGTAGTATTCAAGATTGTATTTCTTTACCATGCTCCGCCAGTAGTTGCTTTGAATTCAAATTTGGCAAAGACAGCTTGAAAACCTTAACCCCTCAGACCTTATAAGATTAAAAAATAAGTTTTTTATAAAATTGAATAGATATCGTGAAATAAATTATACGTGTTTTTTTTATACCTAGTAGTGCTACGCACACAAGGTACAAGGTGCCGCAAAAGTAATCCTCCTATCAGAAAGTGCTATAAATTTTGCGATTGGCCCCTAAAGTCAGTTCTGTTTTGACATTTGTGTAGTAAACACATGCGAAATACACGTTAATAAACAATGTTACGCTACACTGCTCCAGAACGCGGAATATTGCTGACTATTTATTTGACCAATAATCGGTCGGGGCCAAACGGTTACTGTGAATGGTGAGCGCTACAGAGCAATGATCAACAAGTTCTTTTTGCCGCAACTTGATGAATTGGGATTGGAAAACATGTGGTTCCAACAAGACGGTGCAACAGCACACACTGCACGTGCCACAACCGATATGCTGAACATCGGAAGCTTACTTTTGCGCCACCTTGTATATTAACTTTAGTCGCCTTACAGCAGTATGTAATGTCAAATCTACTAGAAGGAGAGTTATAATCTTGACACAAACAGCGAAAAGGCTCATTTAACTGAAAATTAGTTCGGCACTGTTTCAAGACTAGAGGTTTAAAATGCCTTGAAGGACGAGACGGTACATTGAAGTTCACTTCACTTAGAAGAAATGGGCTGAAGAGTGAACCCCTCTCTCTCTTTATGGCGCGATATACAACATAAACCTCCTAAGAGATTTTTGCGCCAAGCTTCTCTTCCAATTTGTGGTGTGCCGATTTGAATTTTCCCTACAAATTGGTGGGACCTACAGTTTTTTGCCGACTCCGAACGGCATCTACAAAGGAGACGAATTTTTGCTGAGAAGCCTGTCATGGCAGAAATACACTCGGAGAGTTTGCCAAACCACTGGCGAGGGGCGACCCCGTTTTGAAAAACTTTTTTCAAATCACTTTTGATGTTACCTGTACCAGGGCTCGAACCATGGACCTTCGGTGTGGTAGGCCGGCAACACTACCTCCACACCACGGCGGCCGCCTGAAGAGTGAACCACTTAGCAATTTAATCATAAAAACAATTCCAAGCATTTCCTTCCGACTAGAAAGTGTGCGCAGATTAATGAGTTTTAAATGATTCGTATAGGGTGGCAGATTATACAAGGGATCTCAATGAAAATCTCTTAACGCAAATAGTAAAAATTGTTTTTTTTAACTGGTAACGCGGGTTCCAAATTATAGAACCGTATTCAAGTATCGGTCTGACTAATGCAGTGAAGAGAGCTTTAGTCGCTAAATTCTTTAGACCATCGTTTAACGAATGCTAGGACACCTCTAGACTTATTGACTGTTGTGTTAACATGACGGTTGAAACTGAGTTTATAGTCCATAGTAACCCCCCCTTCAACAAAATCATACGCTTGCTCAAGACTATAACTTTTAATTGTATAGGAAGCCGGCTGAGAAATTCCACGCGAAAAACCCATGTGTTTACATTTTTTAAGGTTAAGTGAAATATAATTTAAATCGCACCAAGTAACTAGTGTATCTAGATCTGATTGTAGCTTATTTCTATCTTCAAATGACGCGAATGACATGAAAAGCTTTACGTCGTCAGCATACATTAACATTTTTGAAAATTTTATTATTGTAGAAATATCATTTATAAACAACAAGAACAGAATCGGGCCAAGATGGTTTCCTTGAGGAACCCCCGAAGAGACATAAATGACATCGGATACTAAATTTTTAAACACTACTCTTTGTGTCCTGTCACTAAGGTAAGAAGAGATCCAGCGATTGAGACCCGGCTACAACCACTTGCATGTTTTGCCACAGCAGCATAGTAACGCCAACAACCGATGATGCTTGGTGATGGAATGTCACAGGAGTTAAGCTCATAGCCATCACCAAAGCATTAGAACAAAGCGTAGCAGGGTTATAATATGAAATATGTTTATGTTGTTAAACAATGTGGCACAGGCATAGGCTAGCGGTAAGAATAATATGCACCGACAACCGCAACCCCTTT
The DNA here is from genome assembly GCA_949987695.1 of Merzomyia westermanni. Taxonomy (NCBI): domain Eukaryota; kingdom Metazoa; phylum Arthropoda; class Insecta; order Diptera; family Tephritidae; genus Merzomyia; species Merzomyia westermanni. The sequence continues at coordinate 176,550,588 of OX465289.1, read as the reverse complement.
CCCATGGGCTTCTTAGAGTTAGGAATAGTATTTAAGGCAGTAGCATTAAGCCAAGCAGTGTTGTGTTTAATTTTGAAATAGGCAAGGACAAAAAGAGCCTGCTTAACTTATACATTGAGATTGAGGCGTAAAATAAATTTTTCAAGAAATTTTTGAGAATAGGCGTGGCCGCCCACTTTTGATTAAGTCAAATTTAGAAATGCTATTAATCATAAATCAAATACCGTTCAAGATATCGAAACGAAATTAAGCACGCAGGTTTCCTAGGTGTGCAAGGAATGTCCGAGCAAAAAATGGGCTATGTCGGTTAAGGTCCACGCCCACTTTTATAGAAAAGATTTTGAAGAGGATCGTAGATATATGAAATAGGCAATAACTTTGCGTAAAATAGCTTAACATCATTTATATTTCACTTTTACTGTCCCGTAAACTAAGAAGGTCTAAAAATATAAATTTTTTAAAGTGGGCGTGGCCCTGCCCCTTTTATAGTGGATTATTCCACAAAACTTTTTATGCCATAACTCCGCCAAAAATTGATTTGTCGAAACGAAATCTCGTGATAATGTTTAATATATAAAGGTAACTGTTTGTTGTAAAAATGGGCGAAATCGGTTAATGTCCACTCCCCGCTTTTTAACATAGTCCTCAAAAAATTTTTTGTAAAATTTAAAAAGCGATATTTCTACAACGAAGCAAGTTATATCAATCAGATTTTGCACACATAACAAGCTTTTTAAGAAAAGCTCGAGCGCAAACAAATTTTGTCAATTTTGAAGAAGTAGGCGTGGCGCCGCCACTTTTCAGCATAAAATTTCTGCTATTTTCAAAGGCAATCGCACACTTTTGAAACTTACATCAACGTAATCCTCTGAATAACCTCGCTATTTCTTCATTACTGCCTTTTCATTCGAGAGCTTGCAATCAGGAATTATATTTATTATTATGGTACCTAGACTAAGAATACCTTCCTTTGGTAAATATTCCAACAGCTGTAAAGAAGTAAAATAACTGTCGAAATAGACCCTATAGATTTTATGTCTTGGGATAATGCGCGACAACCGTACTACTACGTTGGAAGAGGCTCTTAAATCTGACTCGTTGGTTCTGACAATACTCTCCTTGCCAGCTTCCACTTTCGTCGAATAAGCCAAGCCGGAAACGCCACTCAATACGAATAATTTATTTCCCCACTTGTGAGGCTTCTTTAGGTGATATCTTTTTAAGATATTGCGGGCTTTTGTGGAACACGCTTGACCATTTACACAAACCCGTCTTTCTAATGGAACTTAAAGAGTCCGCTGCTGGTCGAATTTTAAAGGTTATGTCAAAGCCTAGTGGCTCCTAGGAAGACATTTGGTGTTGTCATTGAAATGAAGATTTTGTCGTATCTTTTCAAACTCATAAAAAGCCAGAGTCTGTTGAATTAGAGTTGTTCCAAAGACGGATTTACAATGGTTGGTTACCCTGGGTAGTTGGACAAGTGATATAAGATATACGACACCTATAAACTGTCGGATGTCTGTCTCAGATACACGAAAAGTATTGGTGATCAGCTAATAGCAAATCAGCTTATCTTTGTTGCTCCTAAAGAAATACTTGGTATCAGGAACACTTTGGTCCCTAGGCTTGCTGAGCGTAGTGAAATCTAAGGTTTGTTGTTGTTGCTAACATTTCTTCACCCTGCCTTCTAACAGAAGCCCAAGGAAACGCGCAGTTTCAACGGGGTTGGACCAGAGTGATTTTGGTGTTAGAAGAGTAGGTTCAATTGAACAGGTAATGTGTAGTTTTGTATCGTGAGGGGAAATACCACATGCAGGGCAAGTATTTGGCATGGTGGGGTTGAGTCGGGACAAGTAAGAGTTTACCCTATTACAATATCCAGAGCGAAGTTGTGCTAGCATAACTCTAGTCTCCCTAAAGGTTCAATAACGGTGTTCACAGGCCGAGATCTGAAGGATCTGTCTACCGATTCCGCATAGTTACGCAGATCAAACGGCAAGGTAATGTGGTGCCGGATCTCATCATAGTGTTTGCGGGGATGTTTTCTTGTGTCTCTTAGAGGCGGAGCTTCATCCAATAGATGACGGTTTGGATGACTGGGTTTGTGGCAGTTCAGTAAAAACTGTTTGCTCAACAGTTCCGCGTGCTCGCGAACATTGAGCATTTTAGCCTCTTGATGGAGGTGATACTCAGATGACATAAGAAGACATTCCTTGAGAGTTTTAATGACGGTGTTTTGGCAGACCGTCCCGCCGCTGATGAAGAAATTGGATGCCAGCGGACTTAATACCTGGTACTACGAAGAATGCAGCTCTGTAACGGAAAGAAAGGACGCTGCATATAAGGCTACGTTGAAGACAGATGCAACGCTAGGAGTAAGCGAACGCTACCGAAAGTTGAAGACAGGGGGGAGTGCGAAGAAGCTACAAGGCAGCAAGAACAACGCCCGAAAAGTCTACCAAAAAATCCGGCAAGACCGGTGCGAACACGTGCAAGGACAAAAACGGCGACCTGGTAAGCATGTATAGAGAGTGCTTAGATTATGGAGGGAGCACTTCTCTATCCTTATAAATGGAGAAACCGAGCAACTACACAGAGAAGAACTCAACCCCGCAACCGAAGATGTTGAAATTAGTGTTGCCCAACCGACTATAACGAGATAAGAGTAGCAATATCGCTATTGAGAAACAACAATGCCGTGGGCGCTGACGGATTGTCGGCTGAGAAGTACGACGGCGAGGAGCTGGCAAAGTGCATGCACCGGCTGCTATGCAGAATATGGTCGGAAGAATGCATGCCTGGCGATTGGAATCTAAGTGTTCTCTGCCCAATCCACAAGGAGATCCTACAATCTGCTCCAATTATCGCGAGATCAGCCTGCTTAATATGGCATATGAGGTCCTATCAAGCGTATTTTGCGAAAGGCTGAAGCCCACTGTTGACAGACTGATTGGACCTTATCAGTGCGGTTTCAGACCTGGTAAATCTACAATCGACCAGATTTTCACTATGCGTCAAATCTTGAAGAAGGTTTTCTTTGTTTCTTTGTTGCTTTTAAATCCGTTTTCGTTAGCACAAAAAAAGATTCTGCTATGTCTGAATTTGGTTTCTCAGCCAAACTTATACGGCTGTGAAAATGACGTTGATCAACACCACCAGCTCAGTCAGAATCGGGAAAGACCTCTCCGATAGGTTCGAAACTAAACGAGGTTTCAGACAGGGTCATCCCCTATCGTGCGATTTCTTCAATTCAATGCTAGAGAAAATAATACAAGTCGCAGAACTTGTAATGCCGCTTTAAGTAGCATCACAATACTTCACACCTACATACTTCACATCTACCTTACTACCACACCCGCGCCCACTGCGAATGAAAAGGTAAGCAAAGCACAAAGCAAGTGAGCGCCTAACATGATTTCGTTCATGAGCGATCAAATGCTTATGCGCAGCTGTAATTCGCAATTACTTAATCCCACCTTATGTGTAAGAAGATTATTCGCGCTTCAGTAATTATCGGAAGCGTGGTTTCGGTAAGTGAGACGGCAAGTACCACAACATATCGTGAGAAGCTTCCACCCTTACCCTGCACAACCCTCCGCTATCACTCCCCTTTTTGGCTGCGTCTACAGGACGTAGAGAAGTGACCTAACGGTTGCACCTTCATTCCCAAGACCAGTGGTAAGTCCTTCGGGACCACTAAATACATTTACCGGTGTATACTCACCAGTCCACCGCCGTACACAAATCTGGCACCGATCCACCGGCATCAACCAAACGGCCATCGGTAATTCATACCGATCCACCGTCATCAACCCATCGGTCATCGGTAACCTGCCACCGATCCGTCATCGGTAATTAATACCAATCCCCCAACCCGTCATCGGTGATTCGGACCGATCCACCGTCATCCACCCTACCAGCCACGTTATATGTGGCTACTGACACCCTGTTCACCGTACCCGACTAGATACCCTGTGTGGGACCTCTACTCGACTCTGAATAGGCTGAGCATTACCCCAGCCTTCGATGGAACCCACCTCACAAACTGTACCGCTCAGAAACCATCATTGGCTCAAATAACAGCGCCGCCGTAAGTTCTGCGCTTCAAATTGGAGAAAGAAGCGAAAAAAGGGGGTTTGGAGGCGAAGGAGGGTAAAACGAAGTACCTTCTGTTGGTAGCCATAAGTTTGAAATAGGAAAGGATTTCGTTTACGCGGGAACCAGCATTAAAACCAACAATCGTGTCAGCTTAGAACTACCCTTGCCAATAAATGTTACTTTGGACTGAGTTGGCAATTAAAAACCAAGTCCTCTCTCAACGAACAAAAACCACGCTGCACAAGTCGCTCATAATACCCGCCCTGCAATATGGAGCAGAAGCATGGACGATTACAGCCGCAGATAAGCCGGGCCTTGGGGTATTCGGAACAAAGGTTCTTTGAAGGATTTATGGGCCTTTACGCGATGCCGGCGAAGATTTAATGATGAGTTGTATGATCTCTACTCAGACATCGACATTGTCCAACGAATTAAAACCAAGCGGCTACATTGGCTTGGCCATGGAATGGAAGATGCTCCGGGCCGGAAGGTATTCTTGTCGGAACCCACCTATGGAAGCAGAGGAAGGGGAAGGCCCCGCTCCGTTGGAAAGATCTGCGATCCCTTGGCGTTTCTAATTGGCGTCAACTGGCAAGGGGTAGTCAGGTGGCGCGATTTGTTGGAAGGCCAAAATCGTTAGGACGGTTAAATAAATAGCTGTTTGTAAGGGCTGTTGACCTATATTTGTTTGTATAGATGTTTTGGCAGACTTGCAACTTCCTCCAGTTGATGTCAGAAAGGTTGGAAGACCATCTCGGCGTTGTGTGATGGTCCGATGGCCTTATATGTAGTAAGCAACGTTTCTTTAACTTTACCCCAAGTGCTGCCGGCAAGGGGATCTTGATTGAGGATCTTGCTACGGCTCTGTGCCTTTGAGGCTATTGCGATAGCGAAGGTAAGGCCATCGTCAAACTTCACGCCCAAGATTTTGCGGTGATTGGCATTAGGTCTGGGAGATAACAATTGATCCTAGTGCAGAGTTCGTCAATAGAGTGTGGCCCTTACCCGAAGCCACAATCGTACAGTCGGCAGCGTAGGTGACGATGGAGACTCCCTCGAAATATGGAAATTAAACAGAACGGCGGATAGAACATCACCGTGTGGAGCCCGCTGTCTCATCCAACGAGAATTAAATCTAGTGCTGCTCAGGGTGGAGCTTAAAGGTTTCTTCTTGGCTGCCAAGAGATTTTAAGTCAATATTTCTGAAGTATTGTTGAGCCATTTTTGAATTGAATGAGTGTTTCTGATGTGTTTTCCTCAGACCTGTTAAATTTGATTAGTAATTGGTAATCAATTAATGAGGCGGCTTTTTTAATTGGTAATGACTTTTTGAATTGTTTTTCAAGAAAATTCAATTATTAATTGACTACTATTAGCAAAATTCAAAAAAAAAAAGAAAAAATTTAAAATAATCAAAAAAAAGTTCTTTTGCTTACTTTTGATTATTTTAGATATTTGTTGATTTTTTTCAGTATTGTTTATGTGTATATTTATGTGCTTCTACAACAATACTGAAAAAAAATTTTAATTAACCAAAAAAAATCTAAAGTAATCAAAGTAATTTTTTTTTGATTATTTTTAATAATCGTAAAAAATCATGAATTTTTTTGATTATTTTTTTAATTTATTTGAAAATAATTAAAAATTGAAAGTAATGGTAATCAATCATTAAATGGATTTAAGAAAATAATTAATCAAACCGGTAATCATTACTATTAGTAATCATTATTTAACCGGTCTGGTTTTCCTGTATAAATTATAAGAAGGAATTCACTGGTTAGCTACCCTTCTTTTTCGTAAATACTTAGCAACGTACGAATAAAACAACATTCAGTCGCTTGGAGCTAAGCAACTAAAATTATATTCGCTTGCTTAAACCAAGCAATTTTCCAACATTTTCCACTCCCCACAAAGTAATTCATATAAAATTTGTATTTTAAATTTTACTAGCTTTATTTATAGTAATTCCCTTTGTAGTTTGTAGTTATGTATGTACTTTGAGTTTTATTTAGTTAATGTTACATATTACATTTAGTTTTTAAAAAATCGGTGCATTTTAAGGTAAAATTTACTGCGTTTGCTGGTGTTGTGTTGTAGGTGGTGGAGACATTTATTTAAATTCCATAACAATGAAGTTCATACTTAAAACTACAAAAGTTGTAAGCCATTTATTTTCAAGGTATTCTGTCAATACAATTAAAGTAAATAGTTGCTTCTTTTCTTTGTATTCATTTTAAGTAAACAGTTGCTTCTTCTTTTTGTATTCATTTCAAGCAAATAGTTTTATTCATAATTTAGTTGTATAAACAAAACGGCAATTTTCAAAACATTTTTTAAAACTATTTTTTGTTTTTTAACATGGATGTTTATGTATGTATACAACTAAATATGATAACAATATATAGACATAAGTAGCATAAAATTAGATTTTTTAATTAAAAGATAGTATAATACAATTTGTACAAATTATTAATATTTCTTATTAAATTTATTTATAGGCATATTTGTTTTTTATAATTCTTTTTAAGTAAAACTGATAAGGGCAGGTATAGTAAGGAGGCGAAAAAAATTTAAGAGAAAATAAAGAAATTAAAAAAATTGAATTTTTATTTAAATCCAGTTAAAAGTTGCAATATTTCCTAGAGGATAATCAAACTAATAATTGCCGCCTTTTGCCCCACTGTTGGCACGCTTGGCTGCTTTTCATGCGTAACTAAGTAAGTTTTTATTTTCTACTCTTCATTCATTTATATATTTTATTTTTATATGTTTCTTTAATTTTTGATTCTATAAGCCATTTAAGTACAATTAACATTAATAATTCAATTAACAGTGTGTTTTAATGTAAGTTCTTTTGCTTATGAATATAGTATGTGCAATACTTAGTTTTTGTAAATTTTTCTTTTATTAATTACATTGAGTAATTAAATTTGATATTTTTTTATATATGTATAAACTAACGTCTTTTTCTTGCCATAATTATTTTTTTTTTAATATATATATATGTATAAACTAACGTCTTTTTCTTGCCATAATTATTTTTTTTTTACTGCACTCTTCTCTCGTTCCATGCGCGCTCTCCCTTTCTCTCATTCTTTTTCAATTATCACTTGGCATGCTCTTCAGCAGTGGAATTCACTAAGTTTTAACGCTGCGCTTGTTTGGGGTTTGAACTAACGATTTTTTAACCCAGCTAGAACGACTCAATGACTGTAACGCCTTTTTAAATTAGGGACTAATTATATAAAACGACGTAAAACTTTGTGTCGAAATCACGTCCCTTTATATAATACCAAAAATCAACACGCGTTGCTGTCAGTCAATGAAATAAGTGAACGTCTTAAAATATACGTTTTTTGCTTCAAATACGAAAAAGTGACTGCTTTCGTTTTACATAACAAGCCCTAAAATTTAAATTAATGAAAGGTGGCATCACAGCTAATGCATTTTTGGAGACGCGAAGTTCAAAACGCAAAACAAAAGACTCAGAGTCTTGTAACTAAATCTTAAAATCAGCATACTTTCTCAATTCGAATTTCTTATTTGAAGTTCGGAATATTTTTCTCGAGTAAAACTCATTTTGGAGAGCAGTCACAGCAAATGTAGCAAAATTTCAAGATGAATAATTGTGTGTAACATTTTAACCCTTCGGCGCTAGCGTAAAATGATCCCTTTAACAAATGTTTTGATAAACCAAATAAAACGCACTTTTAAAGTCGATAAAGGGTTAAGATATCAAATTTTACATCTGCACTAAGACAAAGTCCTTATCGAAAAGTTTGGAAGGCAACAGAAACTTAAGAAAATTTTTCGCCTTAAAGTATGCAACAAGTTTTCATGTTTTCTTTAATTCGCTCGTTTAATCGGTTAAATGGTCATTTGGCCAAATTAACGTTTGCGAAGTTAGTGAATTCCAATACAGCTTCCAGTTTTTCAAAATTTGTTTAAACCTAATACATATTAATTTATCAATAATTTTTCTTTTTTTACTGATTACTTTAAGTAATTCTGTTTCAGCTGCTCTGTTTTTATTAAGTAGTGGGCAATTCATTTATAAAATATTTAAGTACATTAAACATTAATCAACTAACACTACCTCTTGATCTTGATATTCTTTCTCTCTGCATGAATAATCACAGCTACTCAAAAATATTTTTTTTTTTTACGCATTTGCTGTGGATGAGGATATTTATCGGGGAACTACGAGACCCTGTATCATATTAATACCAATTTAAAAAAAGTTGAACGCATAAAAATAATTTTTAGAAAACTAAGTACTAAGTCTAAAGAAGTACTTAGTACTAAGTCTAAAGAAGTACTTTGTACTAAAATCAAATTCGGCGTTTTTTCTGGCCGAATGCATGCACATCACAGAATTTTTTTCATAGTTCAATGTTTTTTGTTAAGTCTTATAAAAATAAGTTTTAGTACTAAATTCTTTGTTCTAAAATCTAATTATTGCCTTTTTGAAAAATCTGCTTCAAATATGGAATTTTACTTCTAAAGAAATTTAGAACTTTTTACAAAAGCAATTTTTAGAACTTTCTTAGTACTAGTGCAAAACGCATATTTAGTAATTTTTTCGGCGCATATTTAGTAACATTTTCCTAGAAAACTTGAGTAATTCTTAGGTTTTTTGTTAAGTCTTTTAAAAACAAGTTTTAGAGCTTTATTAATACTAAATACTTAGTACTTAACCTTCATTTATAGATTTTTGTTGCTTCAAATATGAAATTTTACTTCTGAAGAAATTTAGAATTTTTGACATCGAAATTTTTTAAGTACTAAATATTTATTACTAAACTCTTTTATCACTAGTTTTTTCAGTGTACTAAATTGTTAGTCCAAAACCTAAATTATAGCCTTTTCGAAAAATCTGCTTCAAATATAGAATTTTAGTGCTAAATAAATTTAGACCTTTTGACAAAAACAATTTTTAGAACTTTCTTAGTACTAGTACTAAACGCATATTTAGGAATTTTTTCAGTGTATGACTGCAGGTCCCAGCTAATATTTTTGTAGTAAACTTGAGTAATTCTTCGCTTTTTTGATAAGTCTTATAAAAACAAGTTTTAGAATTTAACCTTTGTTTATAGATTTTCCGAAAATTTTGTTTTAAATATGAAATTTTACTTCTGAAGAAATTTAGAATTTTCGATAACGAGATTTTTTTAGAACTTTTTAAGTACTAAACTCATATCCACTAGTTTTTTTCAGTGTATGGCTGCACCACGTATCTCACATTTTAATCTTAGTTCAAAATGTCTTAAAGAAACAAGTTTTAAAATTATTTTAATACAAAACTCAAATTTACTGTTTTCTGTGTATGTGTGGACATCGAGTTAAAGTATTGTAAACCACATTTTAGAACTGTTTTTTTATTAAATACTTGCACTAAATCGAAATTTACCGTTTTCCTAAAAATCTTTTTCAAGTATAGAACTTGACTTTAAGAAATTTAATAATTATAATTTTTAATAAACTCAAATTTACTGTTTTTTTTCTGATGTATGCATGCAAATCTCAGCAAATACTTTTCAAACGATTTATACGAGTTCAGTGGTTTTTTAAAAGCTTATAAAAACAAATTTTTATAACTTTGTGGTACTCATAGATACTTTGTACTAAACTCAAATTTACAGTTTGTTATCTGTCCTCAACAAAAATTTGTATAACAAACTTAAATATCTCTGTGAAGTTTGTAAAATTCGATACAAACAATCTTTAGAACGTTTTTTCCTACTACGAATTTAGTACTAAAGTTAAGTTCACCGTATTTTTATGTTGGTCAGCAGGTATGTATATCGGATCTTTTAGTAACTGTTGATAAGAGCTATTTTTAGACAATTTTTTAGTACTACATATTTCGTACTAAATTCAAATTTTGAGAATATTGTAACATCTCTGCTTAGAATTTCAACTTTTTTTTTTCAAATTTAAATAAATACCCTCATGCCCATATGCGCTTATACCTACAGTTTTTTTTTTCTACTTAAAAATAGTATCCAGCTTTCAAGTAAAAGTATATTCAAGTAGATTCAGCCATTCCAGAATAATAGCAGTGAAATTAAATTGGATATACGACGAAAAAAGAAGCTGTTGTTTTAATAATTTTCATTTAAAATATAGCGAATTCTATAATAAATACCGCATAAAGAGAAATTTCAAAGTTTACACAAAGTTCAGGAAAGTTTAATAAACTTGAAAAAGTTGCCATCAAAGTCTTCAAATTTTTTGGCAGAATTTCTAGAAAATTTTTCAGTATGCAGTTTTGTGGACCAATCAATTTTAGTATAACATTGTGCAAGTTACAACTAGATAGATAGAATTTTCCTGAATTTTCAGAATTTTTTTGTCAAGGGTGTTGAGTGATTTCTTCCATATAACGCATGGCGAAAAATTAATTTTCTATGGAAAAATACCCAACATCCTTGACAAAAAAAAACTTTAAAAATTCAGGGGATATTTTGAGGTACTTCTAATTTGCTAATTCTCTCTCTCTATGGCGCGATATACAACAGGTATATCATCATAAACCTCCTAAGAGATTTTTGCGCCAAGCTTCTCTTCCAATTTGTGGTGTGCCGATTTGAATTTTCCCTACAAATTGGTGGGACCTACATTTTTTTGCCGACTCCGAACGGCATCTACAAAGGAGACGAATTTTTGCTGAGAAGCCTGTCATGGCAGAAATACACTCGGAGAGTTTGCCAAACCACTGCCGAGGGGCGACCCCGTTTTGAAAAACTTTTTTCAAATCACTTGATGTTACCTGTACCAGGGCTCGAACCATGGACCTTCGGTGTGGTAGGCCGGCAACACTACCTTCACACCACGGCGGCCGCCTAATGCTAAAATTCAATGAGATTTAAAACTGCGTGCTAAGGAATTTTCTAAAAATTCTGCCCAAAAATATTGAAATTTTGATGTAAATTTTTAAAAGTTTAATTAACTTTCCTGCACTTTGTGTAAACTTTGAAATTTCTTTTTATGTGGTTTCTGTTATTTGAAATGAAAATTTCACTCCGTCGAACTATATCTAATTTAATTTCACTACTATTATATTGAACACCAATTATGAGATAGTCATATGTATATGTTCCAGACCTTCCTCAATAGTTCGAGTCTAGACGGATTTCAATTAGTTTGAATCCGAGCCCTATTTATAGATTCGAACTACGTAGTAAGGACGGAGAATTGGCTTTTCCACATTTTCAATAAGACGTTACTTCGGAGCTGCTTAATGACCGAGAAAGCTTTCGAGATAGTTTGAAGTTTCCGTAACGTTTTTATAGTAGAAGCTCGATTTTTTTTCTGGAAAGCTGGATGCTGGTTAAGTATTACATTTTTACGTAGGTACTATGTTAGTGTTGCGTTCTTCTGGCATGCTACGGCCATTCGTCTTCAGCTTTCATCTTAAAATAATTTAATAACATTGCATACCTTAAGGCATTACGATATGAATGTGCAAGTATATAACACAAAAGCGGCTTTTAAGAGCCTAATCTATGGTGAGCGGTTCTACTGCGAGATAATCCCCCAAACTTTTTCTCACATAAAACTGCTAGAGCTGCAATTTTTCCCTTGCGTACATCAACTACAGCACTCGTGCCATAGAACTCCGCTCACTGATATCTTTCACACGTTCCGTAGAACTCTCTAACTCACTCGCATTCATCTACAGTTGCACCTGGAATGTTTGCGCCGGTACCTTCGGCGGTGATATGAATGGATTGGTACTGTGTAATGGTGCAACTGCATTACTCAGAGTAGGTGTTACTGTACTACCTACTGGCGTTGCCACTTTCGGTAACGACGCCGCCACTGGTATATGGGGTGATAGTGGCTTTGTTACGTCCGCAACCCATTCAGCATCGAACGGATCGACTGTAAGGGGTGGCGCAGCGCTCATTGATTGCGTACGTCCCGTTAAGCTAAGCATATGTGGTCTACGTTTAATGACAGCTGGCGATGTCTTTTTCACTACCTCACCTAGCCATTGATCGGCATTGGGTAGTGGTGCGACGACTTCCACAGGACGTACCGTTGACAGCGGTGGTGCAGTCGTCAGTGTCAGCGTTGGTGTTGTAGGCGTGCGCACTGGCGAATTGGTGTTGTTGGACACTGGCGATACAGATGAGATTCGTGGCGCTACATGCGCCGTGGGTGAGCTATTTGCGCCAATAATCGAACCACTACTCACTGCACCCTCAGCATATTCGTAGATTTTACTACTGGCGGCAATGCTACCACTGCTATTCGTAGTGGGTAAGCCGGTTGGTGTTGGGATACCAATCCTTTGTAGTTGTTGTTGTGTCTTCTCGGCCGCAATGATATTCTGATTAATGCTCATATTATTATTAAAATTGAGATCATCACCAGACGCGAGCATTGCATCACTTTGACTGAGCAAAGATAAACCCTGACTTAACTCCTGACACAACTGGCTAACCGTATCGATGGCGCCAATACCATTATCCATATCTGTTATACCTAGTTTAGCTGGCGAGATTTCCGGTATGGGTGAAACGCTACGATTTGGTGTGGCTAAAGCAGCGGCGAGTGAACCACCACCAGCTGCTAAAAATGCCTTCTGTCTTTCGGTATTGGACGGAAGATCGTTGATACGTAGTGACATTTGTCGCTTGAACGGTGACTGGCTACCAATGGTGCTGAATGCGCGAAATGAACCTTGTCGCTCCAACATTGAAGGTGTGGCATGTGGACGTTCGATGGCGAACGGATTGAATGGTTTCGGTTGTGGCGGTACAGCAGCTGATGGAGTTTCACCTTGTACCAAACGTTCCGTCATTGTTTGCTGTCGAAATGAGCCGGTACGTGTGAATGTTGAGTTCTTAACATCGAAAGTCATAGTGACACCACATTCCTTATCACGTCGCTGTTTACGTTCTAAACACACAGCAAAAGCGCAGCCTACAGCATGTGACAGCCGCTCACCCAACTCTTTGCATGCCAAAAAGCCATGACACATCCAACGACGTGTAGTACCATCGCGGCAAATGTAGCTGAAGCCACGCTCGTGATTACGATCTGGTGCGCAGAAACTCACTTTCTCGATGGTTTGATCGACAATGAGGCCCTTTGTTTCATCGTCCACGACGCGCAGTCCATCACCGCTAACGTGCAGCACACCGCGTATGGGTCGACGGCGCGAGTTCTGCAAGCAAAAAAAACGAGCCGATTAGTCGCATTTCAATTTAATTTAATGGTAAGAATATGAAGAGTTTGCATACGCCCACATTTGACAGCTGATGTGTACAGCTTGCGTAGGCTAGTGAACCGACAATAGCTGTTGACGATAAGCCATCACAAGTACGCCCACTTTTATAGAAGCTTAAGTGTGACTTATCAATCTCAAAAGGAAAAGAACGGTATTGGAAACATTTTTTGTTACAGAGGTCGAGAGAGGAGAAAATTAACCCGGTTCTTTCGATCAAAACCGGCCTTATTGGAAGAGCCATTTGCTCATTTTGGCGAAATAAATGGAGATAGAGAAAAGAAAGCGCAGCAGAGCTTTCTGCGGTTTAGAACGATACATAAGACCAACACACCGAAGGGTGAGTGTATGAACAATCTGAAGTCGGTATGGTATAGTAACACGTCCCCAGCTAAATATTTCGTGATCGTCTTTCTAGATAAAATTAACACCATCCAGAAGCCGTGGTTGCTTTTGGACGATGCAGAAATATGATGCACACACGGTGGCTGCGGCCCCTTTATTTAGTATCTGTGGTGGAAAGAGAAACAGGGGAAGGCTTGGATCGGACCTAGGGTACCCTCAAAGAAGTTCTAGAAAATAAAGGAAGAGACATTTACTGCAGACACTACATGTACAAATTAGTTGGAAGCCAACATCTTTCTAAAAAAGCTTTAATGATGACTTGTATGAGTTTTACTCAGATGATTACTTAGTCCATCGAAGTAACACCCAGCGGCTTCGTGCAAATGAATATACTCCGGCTCAGAAGTTATTATTATCAGCACCCCACGGTGGAAGCAGAGGAAGAGGAAGACTACCACTCCGACGGAAGGACTAAGTAGACTGTTTCCAAGTGACGGCAGTGGCACATCGAAGAAACCACTGACGTGCTATATTCAACGACTAAAACCATTTAGCGCAAGTACGTAGTTGGAAGCTGTGTCTTTCGTAGTAGCTTTAGCCAACAGCTAATATTTGTGGACAAAAAGAGGACCCACATCGCTGACAGAGTGAATGCACGTCAATTGGTTGGCTGGTGTGGCGATGACCCTGTGACTCAAAGTGAAAAGTGTCGAGAAAAGAAGAACGAATATTAAAGACCGGACTAAGATTCCCTTCCTACTATATATTTTGCACTGAGCTTTAATATTTGAGCTCACCCGGCCGACTATCCTTAAGTTATAACATACTCTTCGATAAGAGGTTTGTAAGGAAGTTCATGTTGATGTATATTGGAACGATTTTCCGTCATCCCTTGTCATGTTCCTACGGCCGTGAGCTGGACAGTCGCACAGTAGGTACTTTAGAGCTTCTTCCGCCTAGGCAATTTTGCAGTTGCATTAGGTGTTGTATTCCAATCCAATTCATACCGTTTTGATAGCCTAGCGAATGTGTCAAATAACCAGAATATGACACTTTCATTCATATTAACAATGTCTTAAGATCTTATTTCGTTTCATGTTGGATACGCACTTAGCGAAACTCTATAGTTTTTCACATGGGCTCGTTAAGTCCGTGCTAAGAGTTGCGACTCTGTGATAAGTCTTGCTCTGCTTCTTCTGCATCAAAAGTCCATATACGAGGAACTCGCTCATCAACCACCTAGTTGACTTGTACATTGCTATTCCCTTCACTAAGATAAAGGGAATGCTAAGTCGACTCCCTGAGTTCATAGCTCAGTCTGTGCAATGACTTACCAGTATCGATACAATCCAGAAAACCTGCGAATAAGGGGGTTAGAATATGCTCTAGTTAGGCCTGTCGTAAGAGTAACAAAGGTAATGACGTGAAACTTGATGGTTGATCTGCGGATATGATACTTCTTAACTCTCATTACTCATCTTCTCCTTCCCGGGACAGTCGGGCTAGTACCGGAGCATATTCGGACTGTCACAACGGTAAAACTCCCCAGGACTGTCACAACGGTAACACTTCCCAGGACCTTCGTGGAGTGTTACTGTGGCTTTGCAAACAAATACTATAGGGACAGTCGGGCTAGTGCAGGAGCGTACCTGGTGCAGATCCAGACTGTCACAACGGCAACACTTCCCAGGACCTTCGGGGAGTGGTTTTGTCGCTACACAAACAAATACTATATTTGCTGAGCCATGAACTCCAAGAGATAACTCGAAAAGCGATCCACCCGAAATGTTTTCCATGCCTTCTAGATATTGAAGGCTTCGGATTGAAATCAGCATAGATATGGACGTTGTTGCTGTAACATAAACGAAGCGCTTGCGAGTGCTGCCATTTTGTACTGACACGTCGAATATATGAGCGCGTTCATACTCCTTCCCATCTTTACAAGTACACAGAGTCCATGTGTGCTTATTGTGATCCTTATAGACAATGAAATATAGATTTTTCTGGGCTGAAATTTCGGGTTTCGACTGGAGAGGTGTTCTTTCAAGGGTTGGGAATTTTTTCTGAAATCCTAAGTGAGTGAAATTTTTTTCGGCTTCCTTTACACAAATTAATGTTTTCAAACACAAAATACTAACCCAGCTGTCAAATGCGCGCAACCGCCTTTTATACAAACGTTCCATTGTACTCACCCTCAATACTTTTAGGGCCTCCTCGCAAACTTGCATACCGCGCGATTCGAATACTTCAACGCAACCTAAATATTTAACCGCGAATGAACAGGTCGCTGAACGTACAGCTTCTTCGTCCGATTGCCATTGATGAGGCTTCGATGATTCCGGTACACGGTCCTTCCGACGACGAAACGAATCGCGAAAAGATCGACGTAAACGATCCATTTTCTTTGGTGATTTTTTGCTAAAACGAAATGATGCGGATTTCTAAAGAAAAGAAAAAGAGACGAGTGGAGAGAAGAAAGAAAAACAAAGGTTAAGCAACATATATAACATATACAAATATAAAAACAAAAACAAATATTCATGAACGTGTGAAACAAGTGCTTGACTAACGTTGAGTTCAAACAGCTCGATGCGCCGTTGCAAAGCGTAGACTTTGCTCATTGTTTACATGTTTTTTTTTCTTTTTTGTTTATTCGGTTTTGTTGCTTAAATTATTTTATAAATATATTTTTATTTTACAATAAAAACCTACCCCATTTTTAACATCACCAAATTTTCCTCGTGTGAAGCCGCGTTCCAATGGTTCGTGTGTATGTGACGATGAATTTCCCATAGCGAAATGAAATTGTGCGCAGCAACAAACGTTTCGTTACTTCCTTCTTTACTTCCTGCACTGCTTCCCAACTTCTTCCCTTGCTTCCGTACAGACGACGTGCTCACTTGTTCGACTGGCTCTTTGTTGGTTTGGCTGAGTATTGTTTGCCTGCTATGAGATTGCGTATGCGCTTTGTGGGGTGGTTATTTGAGACTGACCGTTAAATTTTGAAATTCTCAATGCTCAAAAGTGCTTGTTGTTGTTCGAGTTTTGGTTTGATTTTTGATAATTTTTGTTTGTGGCGCTCACACCTTCCAATATCACAATTTGATTAAACCTATTTAGTTTTGTGTTATTGTATATGTGTTTGTTTTCCTTCTTATTCTTCTTCTTATTTTGGTTCTCTGTGTATTTATTGCAATTAAATAGCTGCCACTTATGGTTTTATTAAACTATTATTAATTGAATATCCGTACTAAATTAATAGCAATTAACTTCATTCACGCTTTTATTGCATTGGCTTGACTGCCTTTTCAGTGGATTTGTTGTTTGTATGTGGGTTGCTTGTGAAGGCTGAAATTGTTGGGAAAATTGAACTTATATACATGGAGTAACTTAAATACTTTGGTATTTCTATACCTCTTTGACACACTCGACACAATAACAAGGCTTTTGTCTATATACTAGTAGACCCGGCAGGCATTGTCCTGCCCGGAAAACGTTACTGTATTTACTTTTCATCTCTCTTTTGCAGTTCCTGTGCACCTATTCCCCTTTCTCTATTTCTTCTTCCTTCGCTACTTCTTGTTCTAGCTCTTGTTATTTCCCTTTCCCTCCCCCTCTAGCTTTTCCTTCCACTTTCGCTTACTCTTTCTCCTCCTTTTCCTCTTCTTTTTATCCTTCCCATTCTTTCCATCTCCTTCTTTCACTTTTAAGATAACCCATCCCTATCCCTTTCTTACCCCTTTCGCTACCCTATTCCTATCCCTATCCGCCCTTCTCTCTCATATAAAATATCTCCATAGCAAGTAATATTATTTTAGATTACATCAAAAGGCTTCACACCTCCTTTTCCCCCCTGCCGACCTTTTTTCTTGAGATGTTAGAGATTGACGGAGGGAGGTGCTACTCCCACTTCTCCCTTCCTCCCATTTATTCTTGACATGTTGAGATTTGCCAATTATAAATCTGTATCAGTTTTCAGTATTCTGCCAGGAATAATTCCAGAGATATGTAGTTCGAAAAATGCGATTTGTATGTTAGGTGCCACGCCCACTCCTCCCTTCCTACTTTTATTTCTTGAGCTGTTAGAGATTGGTCTCGTTTAACTCCTTACCCATTTTCAATGTCCTACCATAAATACTTCCGGAGATATGCGGTATGAAAATTTTCATTTGTATGGGACGCGACACGCCCACTTTTCCCTTTGCGCCCATTTATTCTTGATATGTTGAGATTTGCTAATTATAACTCTGTATCAGTTTTCAGTATTCTGCCAGGAATAATTCCAGAGATATGTAGTTCGAAAAATGCGATTTGTATGTTAGGTGCCACGCCCACTCCTCCTTTCCTCCTTTTCTTTCTTGAGCTGTTAGAGATTGGACTCATTTAGCTTCTTACAAATTTTCAATATTGTACATTAAATACTTCTAGAGATATGCGGTTCGGAAAATCCGGTATGTATGGGAGATGTCACGCCCACATCATCCGGTGGTCCGCATTGTGAATCTAAACCATCCTCGACCCCACTTGGGTATACAAAAAAATTACAGGAATATCGGTCCAGGCGTTTAGAAGAAGTTTAGTCACAACGAAATTACGCACAGCAAATTTTTATATATTAAGATATACTCGTATACCGGGCTAACCTAACAATATCGGTTGTTTTGGTGTTCTTTTTAGCGACAAAATCAATGCCCGAAGGTTTTCGGAAGTGTTATCGAAAGTGACAGTTTTTTGCAGGATATGAACGCGTTACGCTCCGGTACCCCCTTGCGTTACATGTCCGACCGTCGCGGGTGCTATTTCGTATAAGCAGTGAACCTTCTTGGTCATCTCACCCCTCTTTCCTTAAGAAAGTTGATGATGGGCAATGACAGGAGAGAGGCATCATATCCGCAGATCAACCATCGAGATGCACATTTTTGTCGCCTCTTTCGACAGGTATGCCTACCTCGGGCATATTCTAACCCTTAACCCGAAGGGGATACAATATCGGTATCAAATAGTAACTGATGATCAGTACTTTAGTGGTTTGAATATATATCAACATCAAAGAAAACTTGAGCGCGTGCTAGATTATACCAGATAACGCGCGACAGTACTACATAGATGATGTTTAAAATATTGGTAAATAGTTAGCAGCTTTTGCAACATTGTCAAGTAGGTGTTAGAAAATACTCGAACTTGCTATAAAATCTTGAGCATCTACGAGTATGTTTCGAGTTTGCGAGTAGTGCGCGAAGTTTTATATAAACAGCTTTTCAGGTAGTTTGAATTTATTTTTAATATTTAGAAGTCAATAAAAAGACTGGCAAACAGTGCCAATAATATATGGATTGGTAACCACGCCCACTTTTATATACTGCAGTTTGACGGATATCATGTAAAAATTCTGAGAATGAATATTTTAATACCAAATGAAGTGAAGTCATGAGGCTTCGAAAGGTATCAGTATACAAATGGTATATGAAGCAGATACAGAAAAAGTATTTTATATTTCAGCAGAACATCGGTAACAGTCATATATATGTATATAAGGATCGGTAAGGAAATATTAAAATAACTGTGACTTTCACGTAATATATATTTTGAAAAAACCTTAGCCTGTTCCAATCGAATTCCATGAAAAAAAATATTTTGAGCTAACTTTAATTGTACAACTGCAGAATAAAATGTTTTTGCTCCGTAAAATGCGTCCTAAACCTAAATTCAAACATCTAACAAAATAGTGGTGATAATTGCATTCATTTCTATGCAGCGGGTTTTGAGTGATTCGCGAACAAACTTACAGACAGATAACCAAGAAATTCCAAAACTGTTGTATTGGCTTTTATTACTCTACTAAATACTTCTACAAAATTTGAGTGATGAGTGAAATATTATTGGTTATTCAAAAAATTTTGAATAAAAAATAATATTAAAATTTTTATTCAAGCTTTTGAAAATGAAAAATCACACATCGAGAAACGCGAAATTATACCCGTATGTGCATATAGACATAATGTGTATTTATAAAGATTTTTTTTGGTTGTTTTTGTATAAATTGAGAATCACCGAGTTGATTCGGAACCATTGCTGGACAAAATAAGGCTTTTGTCGGGATTCCTTCGATATTTTCGGGATAGTTTTAGGAACCATTTTGTGACTTCTTCAGGGCAATTTCGGGACATATGCTGAATAGGGGTTTGGGCTTTACCGGGTCATTTCAGAGTTGTTTTCGGGACCATTTTGGAATCATTACGAGACTTTTTTGGAGTAATTTCTCTGAAAAAGTTCCACAAAGATCCCTAAGATATTTTAAATATGAACCCAAAAAAGTCTTAATATAATCCATCAATCAATTACGAAATGGTGCTGAAAAATTCCAAAATTATCCCTAAAACTTTCCCGAAATCACCTTCAAAACCACCAAGTAGTAGCCTTATTTTGTGCAGCAATGATCCCGAAATTTGATCAAATAAACTTAGTGCATCTCAATTTGTACAGAAATAACCAAAAAATCTTTACAACTACACATTATGTCTATATGCACATAGGGGTATAATTTTGCTGTGTCTCGATGTGTTACTTTTCATTTTCATAAATAATAAAAATTTTTTTTCTTATTCAAAATTTTTTGAATAACCAATAATATTTCACTCACCAATCAAATTTTTTTGAATAACAAATTAATTAAAATTTTTTATTTTAAACGTTTTTTATTCAAAGTGACGCAACGCTGATACATTAGTAGTAAGTACTCTTGTGGCGCTATAAAGATTGAAAATTCGTTAAATTCTCACAGATAAACTCCAATTGATATGGTGACTCATTATTCATATAGGCACTATAAAAGTCAGCAACAAAAAATATCGCTCAATACAACAAACGCCAATGACTAAAACAGTGACACGTTTATGATTTCAATTTCTATACGAAATCGTGTCTAGCAGATTTGTAATTGGTTTGCAATGTACATACATATAGACCTAGAAACAGATATCCATAGTACATACAGGGTGGCTGATGAAAGCCGCTACCAAAAAAAAATTAAATAACTTTTTTTCTATTTAATGAATCTGGTTAATTTTTTTTTTATTTTGCAGATTGACTTTTACATTTAACAAAAATGGATAACTGGGACACTGAAACAAGAATTTGGATTGTCCCCCGCTATCACGCACTGGAGTCCGTAGTTTCGGTTCAAAGAGAGTATAGGCGCACGTTTGGCGGCAATCCTCCGAGCAGATGGACCATAATAAGACTTGTAAACAATTTTGCCGAGCATGGGGCAGTCAACAGAAGACCTTACCATCGAAACCCTTCAGTTCGAACGGAGGAAACAATCGCTGCTGTAGCTGCTGCCATACAAAACAATCCACGTGTTTCGACAAGAAGCTTATCTGCTCAAATGGGTGTAAGCAGACAGTCATTACAGTCAATTATGCACAAAGATTTGGACTTATTCCCGTATAAAATTCAAATGGCCAACAAACTGAACGCTGCAGACTTGCCGATTCGCTTGGAATTTTGCCAGAAGATGCTTCAAATGGTGGAAGAAGATGGAAACATGTTGAACTGTCTTTTCATGTCTGACGAGGCCCATTTCGATTTAAACGGCAACATAAACAAACAAAATTGTCGAATATGGAGTGCTTCCAACCCACAGATACTCCATGAGACGGAATTGCATCCACTTCGTGTCACAGAGTGGTGTGCAGTTTCATCACGCTGCATTGTCAGGCCCTACTTCTTCGAAGAAACGGTCACACCGTTACGGTTACTGGAGACCGTTACTTGAGCATGTTGAGAGAGTTTTTCTATCCAGAATTACGCCGAATGAGAATTTCTTTCAACTCTGTGTGGTTTCAGCAAGATGGTGCAGCTCCTCATATAGCCCAACCTGTTATGACAGAATTGCGACGAAAATTTCCCAATAAGCTGATATCCAGAAACTCCACATTCCGTTGGCCACCCAGGTCGCCTGACCTTACTGCACCTGACTTTTTCTTGTGGGGTTATTGCAAACAGGAAGTCTTCAAAGCAAAACCAACAAATTTGAATGAACTAAGGCAATCCATTCGAGAAACAATTGCGGCTATTCCTGTCTCAACTCTCCAAGCAGTAATGAACAACTTTTTGGTAAGATGCCGCACATGCATCGACGAGCAGGGGGGGCATTTAAATTCCATTATTTTTAAAACTAATTAAGCTATATTTAATAAAATTTAATGGGCTTTAACATGAATAAAAGAAAAATGAATTCCATACACTGAAAAAAAAATTATTTGAGTTTCTTAATGTAGCAAAATTCATCAGCCACCCTGTATATAAGTACAATATGTACTTATGTTTTGTTTCCAAAAAACGTCATTGCCGTTATAAAGCCATTAGCCGTTATCGCGCTATTCCAAAAGTCACAGCACAATGAAAAGCTTGCGAGCCAAATACTCAAAGCACAAAAGTTGCCTTGCGATCAATCACACTTTCATACTGGCGATTGAAGCCAATGATATGAGCGGAAGTACTACAATAAGATTTGAAGTAAATACTCGTAAATGTTATATTTTTTTGATAGAAAATTACTGAATAACTTGTCAATAATTTGTATGGTGGATAGTGAAGAAAGCGCAATGGAATGCGTAGAAAACAGATATGCAAATTGGGGTGCGGAAACTTAAAAATCAATCAAATCTTTTTGTGACTATACAATCACTTTTTGGGGAATCGGAGTAAAAAGTATGTTTATGAAAAAATATATATATTTGTATACATATATTATATTTTTTATTTACATTCGCTTAACCAAATATTTATTGGTGTGCCTTAAACTGAATATGTGGGAGATCCGTGTACATATCAAACTTTTCAATTAGCACACTGCTGTGAATTAGTTCGCCACTGTAACTAACTTTGTATAACGTAATTGGCCAATTAGAGTTTAGAGCTAAATAAGTAGATATAAAAACATAGGTACAGCTCCACACCAAACATGTACCCACAACTGTCGCGCCGGTATACAGTCGTATGAATTGGTATTATAACTGGTCAAAGCATGTCACTATGACAGTACTGTACAAAATAAAATAGAAGTGTTTTTTTTAAACGCACGATTAACAACAGCATCCCATAAACCAGAAGTCATATAGTAGCTCACGGAATTCTTGAAAGTGAAGGTTCTGGTACGCCAAAAGATATTTTCGTGCTGGAATTCCAGACGGTGAAAACTTTTTCTAATGAGCTAATTCTATTCGCTTTCGTAAAAAATTTTGATAAAGTTTAAATAGTTTCCTTATATACATATATATTCAGCTTACTCAGCAGCCAAATATGCAGCTATATTATGTCAGCTATTTACTTTATTATCACTTATTATGTTTGATTTTTTAATGGATTTGATGCATCCAACACATATTCAGCTTAATCAGCAAATCATTTTTGGTTTGATTTAACGTATATTACGAAGTTCCGAGAATTTTTGAAACATACAGCGAATTCAGAAACTTTATCTATTCTAAGTCAACACTTCAACTTTATCTCGGTAAAAGTTTGGCATGTTTACTATTTTTTGTTGCATTCAGTGCATTCGTCAACATATTCGCCTTAATCATCCCCACATTTTCTACATGCATTCAATGAATGTATATTAAATTATTAAATTTTTTACTATTTTGACACATTCAGCTCACATAATATGCGTTTTCTAAAACTTCATTGCCCATTATTGGCTCAGAAACACATTCAGCTCATTCAGCTACTTTTTGAGCTGTTTACGCTTTACATGAAAATTATATTTTCTACTTATACTCAAAGCATATATTATATTAATTATAACTTCCCATGATATGACTTTTCCAATTCTTCATTGCAAATTATTGACTCTTTTGCATTAGAAGCTCATTGAGAAACATATTCAGCTCATTTAGGAGATTATTCAGCTAATTACGCGGTACATGATATGCCTTTTCCAAGCCTTCATTATGAATTATTGCCTCTTTTGGATTAGAAACTCATTCAGAAACATATTCAGCTCATTCAAAATCATTTTTTCTACTTATACTCAAGGCTTATATTAAATTATTGACTACTTTAACACATTCAGCTCATATACCCACTTATTCAGCTAATTATACTTCCCATATGACTTTTCCAATCCTTCATTGCACATTATTGACTCTTTTGCATTAGAAGCTCATTGAGAAACATATTCAGCTCATTTAGCAGCTTATTCAGCTAATTATACCACATTTTCTACATGCATTCAATGAATGTATATTAAATTATTAAATTTTTTACTATTTTGACACATTCAGCTCACATAATATGCGTTTTCTAAAACTTCATTGCCCATTATTGGCTCAGAAACACATTCAGCTCATTCAGCTACTTTTTGAGCTGTTTACGCTTTACATGAAAATTATATTTTCTACTTATACTCAAAGCATATATTATATTAATTATAACTTCCCATGATATGACTTTTCCAATTCTTCATTGCAAATTATTGACTCTTTTGCATTAGAAGCTCATTGAGAAACATATTCAGCTCATTTAGGAGATTATTCAGCTAATTACGCGGTACATGATATGCCTTTTCCAAGCCTTCAGTATGAATTATTGAGTCTTTTGGATTAACAACTCGTTCAGAAACCTATTCAGCTCATTCATAAGCATATTGTCTACTTATACTCAAAGCATATATTAGCTTATTGACTAATTTAACACATTCAGCTCATTCAGCAAACCATTCAGTTCATTGATCAGCACATTGTCACCTCATACTCGGAGCTTTTATGGAGCTTTCGACTATTCTTGAACATGCAGCATATTCACCAACGAATTCAGCTAATTCAGTACTTTGTTTTTCGCATTCATTCAACGCTTATTATATACTTTACTAAGCCACTAATTTTGTTAAACCTTAAAGGAATTCGCTCTTTTCTGCAATAATAAGCGACAACAAATAGAAAACGTTAAATAGTTCTCGATTTGCATTGAATGTGTAATGAGGCTAGAATGTGACACAGCAGCAGACGCAATAAGCCGGTTGGAGGTGACATTAAAGACACTTTGTTTATTCGCCGGATTAAGTTCGTATTTATTTTTGCTTTGAAGTGCGCACCTAATTTGTTAATGTTGCTTTTTTTTATTGTAAAGCATATGCTTTTTTACTCTTCTCTCTTTTGTACCTCTGTTAGTACTATTTTTGTTGTAGTGGGGGCTTGTATACAGCATTGCAGTTATCAAATTATAGGGTTAAAGCATTTTATGTCACATTTCTGTTCAGAATTTCCGTTCTATATTTTATCAAAATAAATAATTGACAGAAATTTTAAAAGAAGAGTAAAATGGCAAATTAAAATTTGTTTAAATTAAATAGTTGCTAATGTCTAATATTTTGGCTGCAATCAAAAGGTGTTGCAATTGACTTAAGTCGTGGGCCAATGTTTTCAGTTTTTCGTATTAAGATTTCATAGTGGGAAGGTAAGCCCTAAGAACAACTGCAACCCTGCGGGTTAGGGGTTTAGAATATGCCCGAGGTAGGCATACCGGTCGTAAGAGGCGACTAATATGCACAAAGGTAATGACGTGCAACTCGATGGTTGATCTACGGATATGATGCCTCTTACCTCTCATTACCCATCTTATCCTTCCTTACGAAAGGAGGGGTGACATGAACTCGGGTTCACTGGTCATAAATCGTTACCACGACAGTCGGGCAGTAACGCAAGGGAGTACTGGAGCGTACCGGGTTCAAATTCGGCCAAGGCCTGTTAATTCGACAACACTCCCCAAAACCTTCGGGGAGTGTTTTTGTCGTTATCACAACAATAACAACAACAACAACTGAAATTTCTCCTGCCTACCGAAATTTCCCCGCATAATCGACACAAACAGAACTGATACTCAGGAAATCTGGGTGCTAGCAATTTAATCTGCATCGACAAAATATGTTCTATATTTTAAAAGAGACCCCCAGCAATACATCGGTGAAGAAAACATTCAATCCTATGAAGTAGGTGCTTAATGATGCGCGAACAAACAGACAGACAGACAAACAAAAATTCAAAAAACTGTTATTTTTTCTTCTGTTGCTCTAACGAAGACCACCAATGCAATTTTTTAGTACCTATAATGTACAGACATCGTTCTGTTACAATTTTATTTTATGTAAAGATTTTTTTTCTGCACTAATCGGAGTCACATAAAGGTTACACGTGGCTGCGAAATTTTTTTGTTTCATAATTTTTGTTTAACATCATTCCATTGCTGCCCACCACCCACATTTGCATACATACATATATATTGTAGTTATATTTCTTCGTAAAAAGTTTTGTTGTTTTTTTTTTTTTGTCTCAAATGCAAATATTGATAACAATCGTATATCTTTTACATTTTTCCAGGGACTACACGCTTTGTGTCTCTCTGTTTTGCGCCAAAGCGTGTAAATAATGTTCGCTGTCTTTTTTTCTTTTTGTTTTTTGTCTGCAATCACCATGTGATAATGTCACATAAACTTCACTTTTCAAGTATTTTATCAAAAAGCATACAATCACAAACAACTCTCTAGTGAGCTTTTGTGTTTGGTGTTATTTAACCGCTTTGCCAACTCAAATTGATAAGCCCCATAGTGTCACGGTAAAATTTACTGATACGAAGGCCGAGAGACAAGGGTTACGTATTTAAGTGAAGAGAAATTATTATAGCCGTACATATGTACATACAGCTGTGTTCAATATAATAGTAGTGAAATTAAAACGGATATGGTTCGCAGAAATAGGAAGAAGCTGTGGTTTTAATAATTTTTATTTAAAATATAGGGAATTCCATGACAGAAACCACATAAAAAGAAATTAAAATTTTAGGAAAGTTATTTAAACTTTAAAAAATAGCCATCAAAATTTAAAAAAAAATTTTCCAGAATTTCTAGAAAATTAGTGAGTACGCAGTTTTGTAGACCAATAGATTTTAGTATCACATTGTTAGAACTTGCTCAAAAATTTCCCTGAATTTTCAGAATTTTTTTCGTCAAGGGTGTTGAGTGTTTTCTTCCATATAACGCATGAATAAAAATTTATTTTACAGGGAAAAAATACATCACTGATAAAAAAATTCTAAAAACTCAGCAGAAGTTTTGACGCACTTCTAACTTGCACATTATGATGCTAAAATTTAATGAACTATAAAACTGCATACTCAAAAATGCAATTGGTCGATAAGGTGACCGAAGGACTCCCCGGCATTTCATAAAAATAAGAGCATAAACGCTGGCCCATGAACTATTTTTCTTGTTCAACCACTTTAACCATCACCTTTTCATTTGAAATCCCGAACCACTACCCCGGTGTATATTGGCGTTTCGATAAAGTCAATTACTTCAGTGGCAGTAACCGTCAACTTTCCTCCCACCAATTCCTCTGACACACTCCTTGTCACCACACCTGAAAAAATTACACTAGAACTGAGATTGAGGTTATTTTTCGACAAACATAATATTGCGCTGAAATTACTCGGTTCTAGTCGATCAAGAGGCTTTTTATTATAACCGTGTTTAATCCGTCCCACTTCGTGGTGCCATGAGACTAAGTAGGGGGGACTATTATTACAACAACAGTCAGAACATGTCCAGAACATGTTTTAAAACCCAGTTCTTTTATCCTTGATCTTCTACATATATATTTTAAAGCTTTCAAATAAAAATTGTGTATTTGCATCGTTAAATCACAGTCTTCGAAATATAAGCTTCCACAAACCGTCATTTGCAAAATCCCCAATATACGAGGTGTGTTCAAAAAGTATCGCGAATTTTGTGTTTTTTCAAAAATGATTTATTTATTCATGAATATCTATTTTGTGCCCTTCAAAGTAATCCCCATGAGATATTATACACTTGTGCCAACGGTTTTTCCAATCTTCGAAGCACTTCAAAAAATCATTTTTTTGTATCTTGTTCAGCTCCTCCTTCGATGCCGTCTTTATCTCGTCAAGAGAAGCGTAACGTCGTCCTTTCATGGGCCTCTTCAGTTTAGGGAACAAGAAAAAGTCACAGGGGGCCAGATCTAGGGAATACGGTGGCTGCGGCATCATTAGTGTGTTGTTTTTGGCCAAAAAGTCGCGCACAAGCAACGATGCGTGAGCAGGGGCGTTATCGTGGTGCAAAAGCCAATTTTTGTTCTTCTTTGCACATCTTCTCGGCCTTCTGAGAACATTTTGTACCACCGATAAACGTTGCTTCGGTCCAAGGTAGCTTCTCCGTATGCCACAGTCAACATTCGGAATGCATCCGCGCACTTAATTTCGTTTTTCACACAAAATTTGATACAGGTTCTTTGATCCATTTTTTTGAATAGGTAAAAATCGAAGACGATCCAAAACACGTGCAAGCAAAGCAGCTGTCAACAATTAACTGAACATTCAAAATGGCCGAGCTTGTCGGCAAAAGTGAGAGACATGAGTACCAACATAACGCCACAAAAAATTCGAAATTCGAATATACGTAACCAGCGAAAATTCAAAATTCGCGATACGTTTTGAACACACCTCGTATGGTTTAAAATTTCAGTTTACCGTATTTCCGTTTGGGCTGCGTTGTGCTAACTTTTAGCTCAATAATCTCCTTTTTAAAAAAAAAATTAAGTGGGATTGACAACCTATTTATGGAGTGACACATTCTAAGACTTTTTACTTCAGTGTTGCCACTGAGGATGTTTTGAGAAGGGTGCCACCTATTTTTTTCCTATTTTACGTAGTATTTTAGGAAAAATAATTTCTAGGCAAGGTTAACGCCAAGGGTTGCCACCTTGCCCTGTAAAATTTTAATTTTTGCGAATCCGCTGTTATCTCAAAATCGACTCGACATATCGAGTCCTAACCGCAATTTTGGCGTAACCAACAAAATTCTGAAAATCCGTATATTGACAGATATCGATAATTCTGTTTATTTTAAACCATCTCACAAAATATTACAACTCTAATATGTACCATTAAAAAAATAAAGCAAAGGCATTTATTATGTAAGTAATTTAAAATTTTTTATATTTGTAAACTAAAAAATTTTCTCCGGTAAAATTTTATTTTTGTCGGTTAGCTTAGCTGCTAAAATATGAGATATCTTACTTAAGGGTTGCCACGTAGGATGTTTTATGGGCTTGCCAACTAACTCCATTTTTTAAATAAAATAAAATATGCCAATATGGGTATAAAACTAAAATTATTTTGCTTCGCATTTCAACAGAAATATTTCTAGGTAAGCTAACCACCAAAGGTTGCCACCTAATCCTATTATATTTAATCTTCTGTATATCACCTACTTTCTCAAAAATGACTTCATGGAAATTCGGTGACACACATAGGTTCCCTACTATAATCTAAGGTTTCTTAATTAAGTGTTACCACTAAGGATGTTTTTAAAGGGTTGCCACCTAACTATATTTTTTTGTGAAATGAGATGTATCAAACGAAAGGTCTTTTTCAGCGTATTACAACAAAAATATTTTCAAGCAATGTTACGAATCAGGGTTCCCACAATCGTTAGTGTTCGATATGTTTTTGAAATCTAATTTTAAAAAGCTCCATTTAAGTAAGTAAAATAATATATGTATATAAAAACGATAAAAATGTACTTGTGTATTCACAACAACCTAACTTATTCCGCTGCCTATAAAAATTTAAAGCAAATTTGAGTCGTGAATGCATGAAGCTGCCACCCAAAAAGTTTTTCTTAAAATAGACGCAGCCTTCTTGAGCACAAAAATGTAGTACGTTCAAACTCTTGCGAGCATGTTTCCTCATAGCATGATGCGTACTCCCATAATTATGATTACTCTCAATTATGCTTACGCAAAATAATTAAATTTTCTCACACCTTTGACATACATATAAGTTAATATGTAAGCATATTGTCCACACTAGGTATACTCGTAATACTAAATAAATAATTACACATTTGACTTGGAGGAGGAAACGTCTTTTCTAGCGAAAACTCCTTCAAGCAAAGTTAGAAAAGTAAAAAACATCTGCTTACGAGTATTTACCAAATGTCACAGGACTCTATGCGCCCATAAGTCACACACACGAAAAAAGTTAAGCAGTGTTGTAGTGTTGTTGTACTCATTTTTATTTATTCCCAGCTAAGCAAAGTTGTGCCTTAGTAACTTAAATGTAAATACGATTGACAGCTCATAATTATAACTATGCATTGGTTGTCCGTCGTTGGTAAAGTCCTTTAGTAATTACTACGGCAACAACAACAATGTAACTCATTATGCCGCTCACACACAAAAATAGGGAAAATTCAAAATTAGAGAAAAAGCACTAAAGGTATGCTATAGGTATTCATTCATGCCTACAAAGGTGCATTCGAGCAGCATTGGGTGCAAAGGAATTCGCAAATGAACACACACACACATGCACCCTTGCAGCCATGCATTTGTATGTTCATGAATAATCCCAAACTTCACCCTTCGCATTTGAGCACACAAAAGCCAACATAGCAAGCTAGGAGCTCTCGTATGATAATGGCAGTGGCATTGGTGACGGCCGTAGTGACGGTGGCGGTTGTGGCTCAGGCATAGTTTTTTCCTAGTTTTTTTTTTGTAACTGTTTTTTTTTTTTTTTTTGTGAGAGTCCTTGCACTAAATTGTCTGTCTGTCCGCGTTGATAAGAGCGTGTGAACTATTTTTTTTTTCACCTATGTAAAGGTATGCATGCAGTTTGATCAAACACACAAAAGGATGTTTGAGGTGGGAAAAAAATTATTTATTGTTGTCCATAAAGCATAAGGAGAGTATGTATTTCATAGCGTCGGTTAGTCGGCAGGCAGCGGGTTTGGAAGCTGATAGCTTGTTAATAAACACTCAATTGTTGCTTTTGTGCGAGAAGCTGAAGGTACAGGGTGTTTTTTTTACGGGTTTGTTTTTCGAATAGAGATAAAACTGGCATTTTGTGTTCAAATCTGGCAACTCTAATGTCACTTATGTTCAGTTTGGTTTGCCATTTCATCATGAACAGGTTGACAAAAGAACAACGCTTGCAAATGGTGCAAATTTATTTCGAAAATAATGGTTCAGTTCGCGAAGTTTACCGTGAGCTCCGTCCATTTTATGGTCGACATAATCGTCCATCAGAGCAATTAATTCGGTTAACCAGGGATCGTTTTCGCACTACGTTTACTCTATGTGATAATACGCATCCGCAGAGACGTCGAACAGTGCGCACCGAAGAAACAATTGCCGCTGTAGAGCAAAGTGTTGAAGAGGACCCGAATGAATCGATTCGCCACCGTGCACAGCAATTGGAGCTTTGTCCATCAACTTTATGGAAGATTTTGCGCAAAGATCTTGGCTTGCGACCTTACAAGATCCAGCTTGTGCAAGAATTAAAGCCGCGAGACCATGCAATGCGTCGTGATTTTGGTTTATGGGCCGAAAATGAGATTGATTTCGATGCTGATTTTCATCGCAAAATTTTGTTCAGTGATGAGGCTCATTTTTGGTTGAATGGCTACGTCAACAAGCAAAATTGCCGCATTTGGAGTGAAGAGAATCCACATGAGACCCTTGAAACGCCATTACATCCACAAAAACTGACTGTTTGGTGTGCTCTATGGGCTGGTGGAGTCATTGGGCCATACTTCTTCCGCAATAATGCTGGAGAGGCAGCTACCGTTAATGGAGACCGGTATAGAGCCATGATAACCGACTATTTTGTTCCCGAATTGAATGGCATGAATGTGGATGAGTTGTGGTTCCAACAAGACGGCGCTACATGCCACACAGCGCACGTCACAATCGATTTATTGAAGGAAACATTCGATGAGCGCATAATTTCGCGGAATGGACCTGTCAATTGGCCACCAAGGTCGTGTGATTTGACACCATTGGATTATTTTCTTTGGGGATATGTGAAGTCGCTCGTCTACACCAACAAACCAGAAACGTTAGGGGAATTGGAAGCCAACATTCGTGGCGTTATTGCCGACATACGGCCCCATATGCTCGAAAAAGTGGTTGAAAATTAGACCTGTAGAATTGGCTTTATTCGAGCCAGCCGCGGCGGCCACATGCCCGAAATCATATTTAAACATTAATGGCATAAAATTATCCTTCCAATAAAGCCAAATTGATGGACCTTAAAACGATTTTCTTGTGTTTTATTTCAGTTCGAAGTTCTATACCCCTAAAAAAACACCCTTTATTAAGCAAAAGGAACAAATGGAGAAATGAGAAAAGCATTGGTAAGGATTTAATTAAATTTTTGTTTTGAATAAAATGAACTACGGCCACTTTAGTTTCTTGTTTGCTGGGAATTTCCTAACAGATGCTGATTTTAATTTTCTTGTATAGAAAATTTCTTTGCACTTTCTTGTGTTTGAAATGCAGAGTATGACCTCTAGAAATAGCTATAAAAAAAATAAAAGGTATAAAAGAAACTCAAAGCGCCTAAAAGCACGCAACGTTCAAAAAACCCGTGAGCCACCCTACAACATAGCAATGAACATATCGAAGCACTTGTCCAAGCCTTGGGGGGACTTAGAACACATTAGCGGTAAGGTATGCCTTTCGTAAGAAGCTACTAAAAACCACTACCCGAAGGTTCAACGCGGTTTAACAAACCATTCTCAAGGCTGCCCCAGAAGTTGCTCATACCGGCGTGAGCTGAATACATATCCGGCAAAGCACTTTTCAAATAATAACACTCCAGGGACTGTGCTAATTTTATACACAAGACATAAACATACACTGAATCTCACTTGCATGAGGGCACCTACGGAGCTTTGAAAGTTGTCCGGAGATCTCTAGCAAAAAGGAAAGAACTTGACATTATTTGGCTACTGAAACCCTCATTAACACGACCTAGCGAGCTTAAGATTTTCTGAGCTATATTGCGATTGCCAAAAATTCACAAATCTTCGGAAGAAAGTGTTACTAAGTGTTATCTCTTCTGATGCTATTCCGGGTAGCAGGGATCCAAAGGGTTGTTAAGAGCAACACTCAGCTCAGCTACACATGTTTTCAATAGCAGGCTCAACTTCATCTATCCGGTTACATATATGAGAAGTCCTGTACATATAAGAATGTATGCGTGTCATACATATTTACGAGGGAAGCCCCAGCGATACAGAAATACGTGTGATCGGCGAAACGCTTCGCCATGGTCCTACCAAATTGTTCAAATGACAGTCAGGCAGGTTGTTGTAGTTGCTGGTGGCTAATCTACTGTTTTCATAGCCGGCGAAGGACTGTCACGCCTGTAGGCCTTCAAGAAGCCACCAGAATATCGGAGCTTTGTCCGCCCAAAAGGACCAACTCAATCCAACTGGCATGTTTCTCTGTTGCTCCGATGCTTCTAGATATAAATATGTTGCTACGCATCAACCCAGTTTCTCCAAATGCCATGATTTCCATTAACTTCTTGTAGAAATTGTATATTAATTTACACTCGAAAACTTAAACGGATCTGTTTGACTTCTCTCCTAGCGCGCTCGAAGCTATTCGGCCGACTTAATTAAAAGGAGAGTGGTTCGAGGGAGCAGAGAAAGTGTGATGTAAGTCATCCTTTCTAGCTACGCTGCAAAAAACGTGCGACTGATCTCTAAATAGAGGAATACCGGATCAATACCTTTCGTCTTCAGTGGGCTACAATTGATCCCAACTGTTCCGTTATAGGCATGATTGAGATAAGTCGATTTTAATTTCCTTAGTCTACTTTTAGGTGTTGAAAGTAAACTTGTCCGATATAACCGTAGGGGAATAAAGCGAATCTCCCCGACATACCCTTTTGGGCATAAAAGGGACTAATTAGTTTCTTCATAGGACATGCACAAACAAAAGATATCACTTTAACCCATGCAAAGAGATCTAAACTGGCATTGGTCGTATTCTCCTTTGCGACTCATCCCGGATTCATTCTAGACTAATAGCTATTTTTTGCAGGCTATACACTCTACACACAGCGAAAATAAGTAGGGTCCATCAAATACTCTCTAGTTGCTCTAAGTATAGCCTGGCTGTGTTACTGTATCAGCAACTTATTTTCTTTATCAACTTTTAAGCGGATTTCTGTTAGATTTTGAGTCTTCAAGATATGAGTTAAATTTAAAGAAAAATTAAACTTAGAACAGTAGTCTGAACCACTGAGCTTTTAAATAAAGCTTAAAAATTGGGGCCAAGTGCTTTTTTTACAAAACTACGGCTATCAGGATTAGCTTTAATTAAATGTAAGGAGGAATCTCTTTGACTTTGTCCATTATTCAGCGTTACCTAAAACTTTTCCCACCAGCCATAGTTTTATCAAGCTTTTGAAAATTGGAGTCGAAATATTCCTCACATATGAAAGAAAAACGTAACAGTACCATGCCTGTAAATAAGAGATACCAAACCAAAATGTGGAAAGGGGCCTTCTTTAGAGCCCAAACGAAAGCTTTTAAAATATATGGTTGTCTGTCTGTAAGTTTGTACGCGCATCACTCAAAATCTGTTAAATATAAATTAATGAAATTTTACCGATGTATTGTTATATGATTTACTTGAAGTTTAGTACCCCTCAACATAAATATTTCCGCACTCTAAAGTGATGGCAATCAAAATACACTACCATTATTCCTCCAACACATGCCACAGCAAATATGTGCCACCACTGTTGAAAGCACAGTGACTGATAGAGGTCAAACATGTCTGCATGCTAAACTAAGGGACGCCAAACTTGTCACAAATTCACCAATTTTTCGCACTCAATTCAATTGCTATAAAAATTATACGTAGGGATAATTTCAATTGTAATTCCAAGAGCATAGCGCACAAAGCGCCCCAACCACTTTGCATGGCTTCGCTCAACCACCAGGGTTGTGAAATCTGTCAAGTGTGTAAACAGGATGTCAGTCAAAAGGCTTCAACTTGTTTTAACAATTTTTCGCTTTTAGTTCACAAATTTATGCAAAAACAATTTTTTATACGCAAACCTTTTTTCTGCTGTTTTCATTTCATTGAATGAGTTTGCTATGATATTAGCGGCAGCATTGCAGGTCATGTTGAACAGCGCGCTAAACACATAATTTCAATTTGAAAGGATATGTAGTAAGAGCAAGAGAAAAGAGACTAAAAAAATAGAAAATAATTAGGTATGAGAAATTCCCACGTTCAAGTGTCGTTAATATTGTAATAATGTTGCATGTTGCATGCCACGGCAGTAGCAAGTTATACAAATATATTTTAAAGGAAGCCCCCAAGTTCAAATGCAGCAGAAAATTTCCATTTTTCAAATACTCGCCGCCTGCACTGCACTTATTCAAGTTTTCTCTGAGCGCTTACGCATTTTGCTTATCATTGTTCCGAAAATTTTCAAATATAACGTTCATAAATACATCGCAGGAAACGTGCAACGTATGGTACAGTGGGCCAATCGACTTGGTTTCGTGGTCAATAGTTAATTTCGTTAGTCGATAAATCAAACTTGCGTAAGGGGTTCCATTTAACCAGGGCGAAGATAATCTGGAGTCATTAAAAAATTATTCGGTAATAGTACCTACCGGATTAAACAGAGTTACATGTGTCCCGGTACTTAACGGCGGCCTAACTGTAGACATAATGTTGCTTCTAGCACGTGAGTAAGTTTCCTTTAAAAGTATGGAAACAACAATCACTCGGCTCGGCTATTCATGGTCGGGTTAGACCTGAAATACTCTGGCACGTTTAATCGTCTGTCATGGAAATCGTCTCGGTGTTTAATTTACTGAAGGTATAATTTTGAGCCGAAGTTGAAATTGAACCGAAAGTTTTGAATTTTGACTTTATTAGTAGAATTAGTGGAATAAATAAATATATATCGTTACTTTTAGCACTAGATACTTTACTCTAATTTCGATAGCATTATAACGATATTTTTGCCATCGAGTATCTGGAGTGAAAGATAAGTGGTGTATTTCTAACATAAACTTTTTTTAATCCAACTCGATGCGATACTGGAGTTCGCATACTCGATGCTAAGTTGGCTATATCGATATTCCAATGCTAAGCGAATTTCTTCGGCTTTTATGATCGTACATGCCATTTTCTTTTGAGACGCTTATCCTGTATGCCTTACGTGTTGGTGGGGGTTCTAATTGGTTTGCTTTTGATAGAACTTGAAATAGCTACTTCGAGCTTGGAAACAGGTATCAATATTTTGAGTATTCGGTATTATGAAATTGGTATCGGTATTTTGAGTATTCGATATTATTAAGTGGCCGATATTTTTAGTGCTGGGATATTGGAAACGAGTATCAGATCGAATTTAGCAATAACTAATAGTATGCTGGTTCGAAAATTTTGACAGACGTCAAAGGACTTCGGGAAATCACCTTTAATAAAGTCCAAAACAGCGTCTTTTGAATTTTTGTCTGTGTGTATATATGTTTGTACGCCACTTAAAACCTGTCGCATAAAATTGGGTGAAATTGCAAGTGATATTTCGCTAGATGTTCAACTCAAAGTTTTAAACTCATTTTAGCACACAAAAATATTTTAGACTCGCTGTACAAATTCTAAAAGGCTATAATCTGTATGTTTATAGAGTGACATAAACTAAATGAAAATTTCTGCCGTCTTACTTGTATGAATGTATATGCATATGTTTGCCCGCTGATCACTAAAAATTTTGTGCAAAAAGTTGTGCCCACTGCCCACAGTGCATTAGACTGCATACGTACACATACTAAAACATGGTAAAAACTGCATTCATCGGGGTTGGTTTGCGGCAAAGGTAAAGAAAAACTGCCACAAAGCACTTAATATGCAATCGAAGCAGAAACGAAGAAGTTGAAAGCGATATAAAGGATAAAAAGGAAGCGATAAAATATGTTTTTTGTTGTTGTTTTTGTTGTACACGAAAGACAAATCAAGGGAGGAAAGTTTGCAGTTGAAGCAAGAAAATGCTGGCTACAAAGGTATAACTCGAGCGTTTAAGGATATATGAGCGGAGAAGAAGGAATTTTTCAAGAAAGAAGGCATTCATTGTTAAGACACAAACGCACACATGCACATAAATGCTTACATGCACGACGATTAATATTCAAAGTGATGCATGTTGAACTGAAAGCGTGTGAATTTCAGGCGCCTGGATGCTTAGCTGAGTTGCAGAGTATAGCACGGATTTTGTACTTTCTTATTTGTTGCCTGACAGCAATGGGATAGGATTTTGCATTTTCAAAATCAAACGGCATGCAGTGGATAAACTAAGGTTGGGTTTTTTTGGCAACCAAAATTTATTGTACTAAAATCGCAACTGACTAGAAGCTGTAACTTGAAAGGATTTAACTATAAACGCAGTGAGAATGTATAAACGCTTTGTTTGGCGTGGGTACTTGCGTATGGATTTCAGTGCTACTATGAATATGAAACATGCTTAAGGTTGATAATCCCCTACTATGAAACATCAATCAAGTCAAAAAAAATAAATAAACGAGTTCGGAACCAGTATATCCTGACTCATTTCAAACTAGTCCGAAAACGAAAAAATTTTTAGGTTTTTGTTAGAATTGAATTTATTTTTTACGTTTTATATTTCCAGCGCCAGAGCTTCAACCTGTGACCGAGTACTCATACAGCATATCCGTAGGTATTTAAATTATTTTCACGCAACAACTACAACTGTTATGTACAATTTATTAGTCTGTAAATTTTAAACTATTCTTAGTGATTTTGGAATTTTTGACACCCATATTTAATGCATATATCAAGGTTTTATGGGGACCATATTTTGACCGATAACTTATTTATCGATAAATATATCGAAATATGGATAAGTTCAGATGAAAGCTGTGGCCTTTTTCTTTCGTTTGATACTGAACGCATATATCAAGGTTTTATGGGGACCACATTTTGACCGATAACTCATTTATCGATAAATATATCGAAATATGGATCGGTTCAGATGAAAGCTGTGGCCTTTCCCTTTCATTTGACGCTCATATTGCGCGTAAATATAATGGTTTTATGGGAATAACCTTTTGGCCGATAACTCGTTTATCGATAAATATATCGAAATATGGATCAGTTTAAATGAAAGCTGTGTCTTTGCGCTTTTGTTTGATACACATCCTGAAGGCATCTATCAAGGTCTTATGGGGACCACATTTTGACCGATAACTCGTTTATCGATAAATATATCGAAATATGGATCAGTTCGGTACGGTTTTAAGAAAGTGAAACAATTAAAAAAAAATAAGGAAAGCGTTGTCTTCGGCTGCGCCGAACGCTTTATATCCTTCATGAAAACGCACGGTTTTAAATGTCTAATTCTTACTTTCAATAAGTACAAACTCTGCAAAACTTGATGGTCTTACCCTGTTTATTTAAAGATTCACAGCCCAAGCCCCGTTTATCGAAAAAATGTGTTGTATGGGGGCTATGAGATACATTGGTCCAATCTTGAGGATTTTAACTACGCACGTCACTATAGCTGTAGCTGCCAAATTTTTTATTCCTCTCATTAAATTGCACTAGTTAAAGCCCAAAACCCATTTATCGGAACTATCGATTGTATGGGAGCTATATGTTATGTAGGTCCGTTCTAGCTGATTTTTATTTTTCACAATACGTATATAAAATGTATGAAACCTGCAAAATTTGAAGTTCCTAGCTCTTTAATTGCAAGATTTATAGGCCAAACCCCCTTTATCGGAACAATCGATTGTATGGGAGCTATGCGTTCCATTGGTCCGATCTTGTTGTACACATGATTAATATATTACCAAATTTCATCGAGATATTTTCAAAACTGACGGGCAGACTGACGGGCAGACAGACGGGCATGGCTATATCGACTCAGCTCATCGGCCTGATCATTTTGGTATACTTATGGATTACTTATACCTTCTTCTTCTCATACTTACAAATATCGGACCAATGTTATAATACCATTTCATATTCATGGAAGGTATAAAAATGTCTTTTTAAACCCACTTTACTGACTAGTCTGCTTGGAATTCATTCCAGCTGTAAAATAGTGTACAACTAGCTCGTTTGACGGCAGCGTCTTTTGTGCGTGCATATGTTTGTGTGTGTTCAGAGCAGCACCATACCTAAGCGACTAATTAAAATTTTAGCAAATCACTATATGACTTGTTAACTAAGCCACAGAGACACAGCAGGTACATACACCAGCACACACATAAGTTAGCAGGACTAAAACCGGAAGCATATCCTCAGCTCCAACAGCGATCTCCCTTCATACACCAATCACTCACAGCACACACAAACGCGCACTCAATTAAGCAAGACTTTTCAATCTTACAGCAACCACGCGCTCAGCAGGTGTCAGTGCTTGTCAGGAGACAATTATAATTGTCACAGGATATGTATACCGTATGTGTCCTTACATCTGCTAAGTCAGCACTTTGCTTTGCTGAGATGCCCAACAGTCGATAGCGCAGTTGGTTGGGTTCGTATTCATTGTCGAGATTTCAGCTCGAGCTATGTATAGAAAGACTTGTAGTGTGGCATTCTTGCTTACAAATGTACATGTGTGGGTTATGTTAGGAATATTAGTGTTGTTGCACATCCAAGGTAGGAAATTGAGTCAAATCTATTGTTAGGAAATGAAAACTAAAATTAATTTAAAATCAGTAAATTGTCTTTTATGACTAACGTTGTTTTAGAATTTTCAAATATTAGGAGATTCGTGTTTAGTTGGCGAGTGGAAAGTAGAGGCGGAGAGGCCAGCGCGTGCTTGGACTGGCAGATATATCTAGATTATCTGCTTTGCAAAAGAAATGCTAATGTACCAAGTATGTCTTCATATGTCGTTCTAAGCAGATCTAGTTAGAATCGCTTTCTAGAAACGATTTCAAATATTTTCTGGGAGCAACAGATTTTTATATAAATAATTGATCAAATGAGGTATGTAGTTTCATAAGATTCTTATTATTTATTTTATTTTAGTAAAAAAATAAAAAAGTTAATACAAATTCGACAATTTTTAGATGTTATTTTGAACCAGAAAAAAAAGGTTATCTCGCAACTATTAGTTTTTGTTTTAAGAAATGTTGATTAAACATTTTTGTAGCTTGTGTTTTTCATATAGTATCCATTCCCCACATCCTAAGCGAAAACAATTTTTTTACAACTAACCCTAGCCTTTATTAGAGTGATTGATTTAGCGAGGGAGTTGGAGTATTTACTTGTATACTTACATCTTGATTTAGATTATACTACCAGAATTCTTTGATGCACTTTGTCCAAATTAGTTCTCTTAGATATATGTTCCAGTCTTAACCCCTTATGGCAACCTTTGTTGAACAACTCACATGCCACACTTTCTCGAGCATATTTTATTAAGGACTACGTTTTTCAGGGAACTCTAGCTATAAATTTACTAAGCAAGTGCTTAACGCCATGTGCGCCAAGTAGAAAAAAGAATAATTAGAATTTCTTCCGAATTGTTCTTATTTTTAAATTTTGCTTCTGGACCCTTTCTATGCCCTTTTTTCTTTCCTCTCCTTAAGCTATCTTGCGCTATCCCTATGCTATCAGCCGTGAGTAACCCATACAGATTCTCATGGATACTTATTTTCCTGATAATGACCGATTATTGTTGACCCTATGGAAATGAAAATGATAATTCTGCACAACTCCAGAGATGTTTAGGATGGCCTCTACTTACATGACTTGCCTGAAATATTTTATTTTCTTTGGTCGTGGAATAAAGTCAATGTTATAAACGACTTCAAAAGAACCAGTCTCTCAACACTTCTCTCAAAACTGTTGGTTCGTCTGATTGGAACGTTTACATGGAGTCAAATACATTGGTTGTTGTTGCTCTTATATGGTTCCGGCTCGCTCCGGCACTATAAAAAAGTTGTACCAGCCGACTATTATGCGAGCGATTGCCTCCACTGAAACGACCCATTTGGTCGTCTAACCCTACCACTCAGTTCTCCAAAAGGGGTTTCAAGTTAACAGTTTATAGTCATGAAAACGTTAACAGAGAATCTTAAAGTGAAGTAAAGCTGAGCTCTAGGGTAAAGGGTGTAGTAGCAACAGATCACACTTTGAGTTTCAATTCACTATCTTTTGCATAATCTTGGTAACGGCTATCCGGTTTTGAAACTAAGGACTTGGGTGCATTACTGGTATATGGTATACCACGCAGAACTTATGAAAATACTGCTGAGGCCAATTATTGCGTAATGCGTCTGACTGGCTGTCAACTCAACAGAAGCTGGTATGGTCCTTAAGATGCGATTACTAAGGTTAAGTTTGTGCGATTTGACTAAATAGGAAGATGTTACACAAATAATCGGAGTTAAATAGGTGATTTCTATACGAGTATATTGATTTTGGTAATTTTGTGGGGATTCAGCGGAATTTTTGCCTGGTACTTTGAAGAGCGAATGTCAGTATAAAAAATGTCTGCTCTCAACTCACTATGAACAATAAAATAATAGAAAATTTTAAACAATAAAAACTAAACAAAGCTTTATTGTGTATACCCATTTTACACCCCTCCTAATCAGAACCCCTCAAATCATTTAATTATACGCTAATTTTATTCTTGGGCTAAAATTTAAAATTATTTTTATTCTTTATTTCATACTATTTCGTATTAAATTCCAACCCGTTAAAACCACAACAAATGTGGGAAAGATTGTGGGAAAAATATAAAACAAAAACAACAAAAAATCAAAAGTTAATAAAGCACGATACCTAAATATTAACAACAACAAATAAATAGGAACAAATGCATAGACTGCTGCATACGTGGACAGAATGTGTGTACTTCGAATGCATATGTGAATACGGTAGTCATGTTTAGTGAAAGGGTATTATGTTAGCATTATGGTCAGATATGAAACGTACATATTGTGTGCAACAATATAAGGCTGTATGGTTGCAGAAGGGGAGTGACAAATGTGCGGTGAATATCAACTAAAAACCTTAAGATGCTTTTTAAAAGTTGATTTGAGTCTTAATATTTTCCTGGCGTTTCTTTTAATAAAAATTCATGTTCCCATATACATCTTTACGTAGCATGCTTAACTCTGTCTACAAAATTTTTTAAATCAGCGCTAAAACTTGTTCTAGTTAGCATGGAACAATTTTAAAGCCCAGTAATAGATTTTCTGGGATAATCAATAGCAGGCTCTCAAGTTTCTCTAGCTTTTATTATACTCGAGTTCGTTATGGACTTTACTCCAATCTATCCCACCAGACAGACCGGTAGCAATTGTAGTGTGACTAGATGTTTAGCTCCATTAGCTTCACTCTTCACTTTTAGCCTTAAACGACTATTCGAGTAACACCACAGCAAAATTGCCCCCGATCGATACAATTCTAGCTCCCAAATCGAGTACGAACGCAAGTTTTCCAACACGAACAAATTAGCAAAGTGAGACGACCCGAAGGTTCGACGGTAAACCACCATAAAGTGTTTTTGTCATTACAAAAAGCAACAACGACATGAGTCCCGGTTCTCTATATCGCTAAGAACTGATTGAAACACTTCTTCTTTTTTTCTTGTCATCTAACCGCCTGGGCGATTTTGACCGTCCAACATAGCTCGCCAGCCGTTTCTTCGTTGCGCTAACTGGCGCCAATTGGAAACAATGCGTAATCGCAAATTGGTCTCCACTTGGTCCTGATTGAAACACTTAGGAGTTCTGAAAATCCTTCTTTAATTTTGATGATGCTGACATAACAGTCTCTTCACTTCAGTTGATTGACGATGTTTTATTGTTTAATTTATTCTATTTCCTAATTAGAAATTGTTATAAAAACTCCCACAATGTTTTGAGCTAATTATGTAAAACCCGACGCTACGACGCATGGAGTGAGGTTTTTTTTAGTGAAATTAATTTGTAAAAGAGCGCTCATTCCTTTCAGTGGCTGTCTTAATTCATTTGGCACTATATAGTGGTGAAAGTGAGTAACGGTATTTTACATAATAAGCCACTTACTCAAAGTTCTTGCGGTATTAGTGAAGCTATTTTTACAAAGCTCAACATTTTATAACTTTTTATCTTAAGGTTTGCCGACTCTTCTGTAGTTTATAATAAACAAACAACCCACCATGAATTCAACGAACTCTTGTTAGTCCCCATACAACATACATCTACAGTTAGATAGGTGCAATACCATATCCCGACTCACGTTTTTTTTTCTCTTTTCTCGCATTGTGTTGCCTAACAAACGAGTACGAGTATTTGGTCGACTTTTACTCATTGTTGTAGTGTTGTCGTCGCTGTCCACTGTCAATAACGCCATTGTCGCCAGCGATAGACCGGTGAAGGTGGCGGCAACGACATTGATAGCCATGAAACAACAGGTTTAAACGGCATTCCAGTTGAATGACCTGTGCATATTTTTTTTATTACTATTTTGCCTTTTATCTCTTCGCCACCACAGCTCTTAGTCAGCAATACAATCACTGTCACGTCTCTTTTATGTTGACTCATAAGTCTGCCTAAACACGCGGCATTGATTTTTCTAATTGCTTACACTTGTCGTCTACTCGGTGATAATTTTTGGTCAAGTTTTTGGTTGAAAAAGAGACTAGAAGTATTTTTGTCGCCGTCATTTCCTGACGAACTGTCTCTAACCTTCGCTACCTTTGTTGCACGGCAAAGCATGCCTTCTGACTTGCTTATGCGCAATACGTCTTCCGTCTTAAATAGACCTTTTCTTGCATATCCAGCGCCACAAAGACCTTAAAGGATTGCCCATTGGCTTAGTGCTGTCTCTTTGACTGTCCACATGCAAGCTTGTGCGGCCTTTAAAAATGTATGCAATGAAATTCATCCACATCGATTTATTTGCTAACTCACTCGTTTATCTTAACTGGTGCCTATTGTGTGAATGTGTGTCTGCTGTGTCTATTGCCTCGAAGGCGCCTAGTAAACCAAACAATTTGACCTGGAATTGTGTTGCACATGACATCAGCCGAAAGCATTCGATTTACATATTTCTTTCGCCCACATCCGCTATGTGCGCTTCCTTT
Organism: Merzomyia westermanni; assembly: GCA_949987695.1. NCBI lineage: Eukaryota > Metazoa > Arthropoda > Insecta > Diptera > Tephritidae > Merzomyia > Merzomyia westermanni. Next base: position 176,506,961 of record OX465289.1, on the reverse strand, counting down.
TCACTTCAGATTTCAAAATGTTTTCTCTTTTGCATAGAAACGTCCGAAAGCTGAAAAGGAAGTCGAGGAAGAATTTCTTTGTTGATTTGCCAATTTATTTTTTTGATTTTTTTTTTTTGGTATACACTGACATTTTAAGTTTGGTTGTGGGTGCTAGAACTGATGACCGCAGGGATCAAGTGTATAAGAAAAGACAACAAACTTTTGAGTGAGTGTTGAATGCTTGTTGTAGAAATAAATTAGGAGTACAACTGAAGTGTGTTTACTTGAGCCGGATTCAAAACTCTAAAGTAGAAAGTTCCAACTTTGTGGAATCGAAGATAGTTTACTTCCCTAGAATAAATTTACAAGTTTCTTTTGGTTCTTTCTGGACTTTCATTGCATTCAGATGGGATAAAATGTTATCCTCGAGCTCTAGAGCGTTATAAATTCTTTTCAGAAGTCCCCTTTCAAGGAAACCGTGAAACATTAAACCCGCTTTTTATGTTATGAGGATCACATTGAAATCTCTTTACAAAGTAGATTTTCTAGAGGGTATTACGGGGTTTTACTTTTCTAGTATGCTTCGAAGCTTTCGCCAGGGACTTTCCAAAGAAAACAACGTAAATTTCCGCAAAACGTGAAAACAAAGGAAATTCTTAAGCATTGTTGAAATAAAATATTGTGCACCAAGTGCTCAAATGGAGATTTTAACGCTTACGATATAGCTCTGGTAATAGCTGTTAGAATTCTGACTGGGTCTTGGCAAATGGGAGAACATATGATGAGCTGGCTATTATTATGGTCCCTATTTGTAGAGTTATATTGTAGTATAATCGCTTTAAAAGTCACAAGCCCGTTATTCTCGCCTCAATACATCCATGCGTAAGGACCAATCACTTCAACCTTAACTAACTTCTTTTAGAATCACATTGCCTATGTATCTGCTCTCCACGACTGATATCTTCTAAACATAGAAAATCTTTGAAAACCCCAACCAAACGCCTGATATATGAGCACCCGAAGGATTTTATGTTAGAGACTTATGCCTCCATCAAGAAGTTAAACTATACAAAGTTCTTTTGAAAGTTCAGTGCAGAGCGCGTATGTGCTTGAAATTAGAAACTTCAAACTAGAAACTCTTCAGGTCTATATAATGAATGATTCTCTTCAATGCTAGCTGGCGTTAATGTAAATCTTAAAGAAACTCTAAAACCATACCAACATTTGAGTAGAAGGCCAATCTCAGAATTTTTTTCAATAACGTACAGGGTGGCTAATGAAAGCCGCTACCAAAAAAAAATTAAATAACTTTTTTTCTATTTAATGAATCTGGTAAATTTTTTTTTTATTTTGCAGATTGACTTTTACATTTAACAAAAATGGATAACTGGGACACTGAAACAAGAATTTGGATTGTCCGCCGCTATCACGCACTGGAGTCCGTAGTTTCGGTTCAAAGAGAGTATAGGCGCACGTTTGGCGGCAATCCTCCGAGCAGATGGACCATAATAAGACTTGTAAACAATTTTGCCGAGCATGGGACAGTCAACAGAAGACCTTACCATCGAAACCCTTCAGTTCGAACGGAGGAAACAATCGCTGCTGTAGCTGCTGCCATACAAAACAATCCACGTGTTTCGACAAGAAGCTTATCTGCTCAAATGGGTGTAAGCAGACAGTCATTACAGTCAATTATGCACAAAGATTTGGACTTATTCCCATATAAAATTCAAATGGCCAACAAACTGAACGCTGCAGACTTGCCGATTCGCTTGGAATTTTGCCAGAAGATGCTTCAAATGGTGGAAGAGGATGGAAACATGTTGAACTGTCTTTTCATGTCTGACGAGGCCCATTTCGATTTAAACGGCAACATAAACAAACAAAATTGTCGAATATGGAGTGCTTCCAACCCACAGATACTCCATGAGATGGAATTGCATCCACTTCGTGTCACAGTGTGGTGTGCAGTTTCATCACGCTGCATTGTCGGGCCCTACTTCTTCGAAGAAAACGGTCACACCGTTACGGTTACTGGAGACCGTTACTTGAGCATGTTGAGAGAGTTTTTCTATCCAGAATTACGCCGAATGAGAATTTCTTTCAACTCTGTGTGGTTTCAGCAAGATGGTGCAGCTCCTCATATAGCCCAACCTGTTATGACAGAATTGCGACGAAAATTTCCCAATAAGCTGATATCCAGAAACTCCACATTCCGTTGGCCACCCAGGTCGCCTGACCTTACTGCACCTGACTTTTTCTTGTGGGGTTATTGCAAACAGGAAGTCTTCAAAGCAAAACCAACAAATTTGAATGAACTAAGGCAATCCATTCGAGAAACAATTGCGGCTATTCCTGTCTCAACTCTCCAAGCAGTAATGAACAACTTTTTGGTAAGATGCCGCACATGCATCGACGAGCAGGGGGGGCATTTAAATTCCATTATTTTTAAAACTAATTAAGCTATATTTAATAAAATTTAATGAGCTTCAACATGAATAAAAGAAAAATGAATTCCATACACTGAAAAAAAAATTATTTGAGTTTCTTAATGTAGCAAAATTCATCAGCCACCCTGTATATTTTAGAATGTAATTGAAACACGCCCTATCGCCGCTGCATTTGTTAGTGAATTGAATTTCATTCAGATAGGACGCTTCCCTGCGTCACAGACGTTATCACAGACTGAATCCAATTGTAGTCATTATATCTCCGAAGCTAGTTAAGATATGGAACTAAATCACATCGATTATTTCAGTACTCATTACCACCTATCGTTTGATTGTACTAACATATTTTTGTTCACCCTGGTCCACATTTTGGTCGGTAACTCCGAAACTGGACTATTAATCGAAATAAGGGATATTTACACTTAAATTTTAATTGAGACGTCTAGTAATGAATTGGTGAAGGTTCCAATTAATTCTATTTAGCAGGTTTTGAGTGATGCGTGATCAAACATACAGACAGACAGACAGTGAAAAATTCTGAAAACCGTTAATTTGGATTCTATTGGCTTAATAATGATCAATCCTATCAATACCATTTTATTATATGTAAAGATATGGCGTTATTGCAAAAATTCTAAATAATTTGAAACACTCAACCGTCATACACTCGAAATATTTTTATACCTAGTAGTGCTAAGCACACAAGGATATTAACTTTAGTCGCCTAACGGCAGTACGTAACAGCATAAACGGATCGAGATAGATATTGACTTATATATATCAAAATGTTCAGGACGAAAAGAGAAATTGATTAAGTCATGTCCGTCCGGCCGTCCGCCCGTCTGTGAACACGATAACTTGAGTAAATTTTGAGATATCTTAATAAAATTTGGTACGCGGGTTCCCTGGCACTCATCTCCGAGGCTATTTAAAATGGGCGAAATCGGATGATAGCCACGCCCACTTTTTATATATATAATATTTTGGAAAACACAAAAAAAGTGATTACTCAGTACATAATACATCTATAAAGATAAAATTTGGTGAATGCATTGAGATTGAGGCATAAAATAAATTTTTCAAGAAACTTTTGAAAATGGGTGTGGCCCCGCCCACTTGTGATTAAGTCAAAGTTAGAAATAATATTAATCATAAATCAAAACCCGTTCCCGGAGCGAAATTCAGCGCACAGGTTTCCAGGTATGCAAGGAATGTTCCGGCAAAAAATGGGCGGGATCGGTTAAGGTCTACGCCCACTTTTATATGAAAGATTTTGAAGAGGACCGTAGATAAATTAAATAGGCAATAACTTTGGGTTAAATAGCTTTACATCATTTATATTTCACTTTTAAAGTTTCCGTCAAAAATGGGCGTGGCCCCGCCCCTTTTATAGTGGACTATTCCACAAAACTTTTTATGCCATAACTTCGCCAAAAATTTATTTGTGGAAACGAAATTTGGTGATAATGTTCTATATATAAATGTAAAAATGGGCGAAATCCGTTTATGTCCACGCCCAGTTTTTTAACATAGTTCTGAAAAATTTTTTTGTAAAATTTAAAAAGCGATGTTTCTACAACTACGCAAGTTATATCAATCACCTGCGTAAATTGGGATGACATAATAGATCACTACTAGGTATTTAATGTTCGGTTCCACCCGAACTTAGACTTCTCTACTTGTTCAATGCTGTTTCATTACTCGATATATCGCAAAATATATACATATGTACATATATAACTTCGTCCACCCAAAGAGTTCACTTAATCGATGTTGATAATAGCAACTCTTGCGTACAATCTATATTTTATACAGCGTACTCATTGGGATCATTAGGGAACATAGGATATGTAGCAATCTGACCAAAATAAGATCGTAAAATGGCTACCTAGCGAGTTATACGGCCACGGTTCGTTACCTTAGAGATGTATGAAAGATAAGGTGCATCGTTTTAACATCCAACAGATGTATACGACATTTTTAGAATAGATCCGCCAGATTTATTTTATTAAAGACGGTTGTTCGGAGATCACTTTAACCTAACCTTAACTAAAAATAAATCTATGAGGCGATATACAAGAGTTATATCATCATAAGCCTCCTAAGAGATTTTTGCGCCAAGCTTCTCTTCCAATTTGTGGTGTGCCGATTTGAATTTTTCCCTACAAATTGGTGGGACCTATAGTTCTTTGCCGACTCCGAACGGCATCTACAAAGGAGATGAATTTTTGCTGAGAAGCCCTCCGAAATACACTCGGAGAGTTTGCCAAACCACTGCCGAGGGTAAATCCTGTTTTGAAAAAACGTTTTCAAGCCAACCTGTCCCAAGAGTCGAACTTTGGACCTTCGGTGTGGTTGGCCGACAACACTACCGCCACACCACGGAGGCCGCTAATTTTGAGTTATTTATCTCTATTGAGTAATTTAGAACGGACCTTAGTAAGAGTATAAATCAAATTTCTTCATATGAGAGACTTTGTTTATTTTATTATGCTGACTTTTTTTTCATTTCCAGGTATCTGCAATTCTCAAACGACATATGCAATATTCACAAGATATCTGAAACTTGTATTGCATAACCCACAGTGGAAATGCTCATACACAACGAGGGCGCTAAATTCGGTCACTAGAGATCTTTCTTCAGCGAGATGTTAAAGCAGCTTAATAGATTATAGTCATTGAAAAGCTGCTCAAATCCTTAACCCCCTTTCATCCATCATCCGTACCAATAATGTAGAAATCTAAACCAAAGATTAAAAACGGCCTGGTACGTATCAGACTAAAATTCTTTGCAAAATTAAAATATAAAAAAAGCTCTACAGCTGAAATGCTCTCAACTAAATTTATCTATTAACGTTTTACCTCTTACTTATGTACATTAAGCCATTACGCTATTGCCCATTACGTTTTTGGCAATTACTTTACAAAATCCCTTATTTACCATCACAATTCAACGGTATTTGCTTCCCTGACTTACTTAATTCAGCTCTAATCACCGTTGCTAGCTTAACCTATTTAAGCGCTCATGCGCAAAGTGCGAGGAGAAATTTTTTTTAAATATAATTACGTCTAAACAAAACAAAAAATTGTGGATGACACACTGACAAACAACAAATATAGATAACTATTAATTGCATGAAAACAACAAATGCAGGAACAAACTATTTATTTTGGAAATTGTATTTATCTATTTGAATAATTGCAAGAAACGCCTTTTTCAAATTAAAGCTTACGTTACACGCCCGCCCGTCCTCTCTTTCTATGTGGATACGATTTAGAAGAGCGCTCGTCTTAGCATTGCAGATGATTTCAGAAATAATACTCAGAGCATTAATTTCAAGTAGATAATGCTATGTTTTGTTTAAAAATCAAAGTTGATTACTTTTCTCCGCAATTTATTATTTTTATATGCGTTTCAACTTGAGTAACGGTATATTACAATAAAACAAATGTAATAAAACCTGTTTTCTGCGCCCAAGGCATCAACGTGAAGTACTCGTATTTATGGTTGCGTGAAAGAACCAATTTTTTTTTTTTTTGTTTTACCTTTTCTGACAATTTACATGTTTTTTATAGTTTTGTTTGCTCCACTCTTTTTACTTAAATTCTTTATTTTTGTTTTTGATTGTAATGCAAGTAAATATGTTGCTGTGCTTCACGGTGCCATTCAAGTCGGGTTAGTGTGTTCGTGTATCATTCGAGTCTGTTAATCGCTACTGCACCCAGGCAGGTAAGTGACTATATTAAATCATAACTTGTTGTATGTAAACTGACAAATGTCAAAACATTTCTTTGTAAATACAAACATGTATAAGTAAATATCTATCTATCTATCTATGGCGCGATATACAACAGGTATATCATCATAAACCTCCTAAGAGATTTTTGCGCCAAGCTTCTCTTCCAATTTGTGGTGTGCCGATTTGAATTTTCCCTACAAATTGGTGGGACCTACAGTTTTTTGCCGACTCCGAACGGCATCTACAAAGGAGACGAATTTTTGCTGAGAAGCCTGTCATGGCAGAAATACACTCGGAGAGTTTGCCAAACCACTGCCGAGGGGCGACCCCGTTTTGAAAAACTTTTTTCAAATCACTTTTGATGTTACCTGTACCAGGGCTCGAACCATGGACCTTCGGTGTGGTAGGCCGGCAACACTACCTTCACACCACGGCGGCAGCCAATTTGAATAATAGACTTCGTTTTTTCAATTGATCAAAATGGTTGAATTTTATATATTTTAGGTGCTCTTAAATCAACCAATTAAAAGGATGTTTTCGACCCCTCCAACTCCTTATTTTGAGGACGTATTCAAAACTTTCTCTGTGCAGTTTTTACTCTTCAGAATTCCCATAATATATATAGGTCTCGAAACAAAAAAATGAAAAAAAAACTCTTTGACAAACAGTTCCAGCCCAGTTCTCCGAGCAATAGGCTGACATGCGGAAAAGATTGGAAATCCACATTATGCTCACTGAACATGCGAGGACATAACTACCAAAGAGACCCTTTACCATTTTCTGTGCAAATGCCGGACTCTAGCCAGAATGTGTCTTAAATACTTTGGGAATTCATTTCTGGAAAATCTGGCGAGTGTATCTGAAATATGGACTTCAAACATCCTTACTAACAACTCTGGTTGATTGTGACAAACATCCATATCACCCTCAGTAGGTTGTACGAGTTTTTATGGCATAAAAGCTAATTGGGTGACCTGGATCGCAGCCATTTTACCTACCCACCGTAATTTCTTTAAACGAATAATAAACAAATCTTCAGCAAATGCTTTCATTTCACCAAACTATCAAAAGGCAGACCCGTTTAATTTGATTAGTAGTTAGTAATCAATTAATTAAACGGCTTTATTAATTGGTAATGATTATTTTAATTGTTTTTCAAGAAAAGGAAATTAATAATTGATTACGATTAGAAAGAAACGAAAAATCAAAAATAAAAAAAAAAATAAAAAACAATCAAAAGTAATCAAAACAACTTGTTTTTTCGATTATTTTTGATTTTTTTTATTAATTGGAAAATAATCATTAAAAATTTAAAGTAACGGTAATCAATCAATAAATGGATTCTCAAGAAAGTAATTAATCCAACCGGTAATCATTACGATTAGTAATCATTATTTAACAGGTCTGCTTCAAGGTGATTTAGAAGGCAATTGGTCTTATGTTCTGAGTGTGCAATGGCTTCACAGACCTTGCTATACGAATGAATGATAATGCTTCGGCCCAGAAAGTGTTCCCAGAGAAAACCAGCGGTCAACTAAAAGTCTTGTTGATAAGTACTTCGCTAACTCTAGATATTTCTAACTAGCAGCACATGAAGTTTAGCTAGTTTGTTGAACTCGGCCGAACTTGCCACAGCTGAATAAGGGTCAATAAAGGTAAAGCAAGAAGTATAATGAACTACTCTTTATAATTACTAACTATCAACAAAGCAATTCACATACTCTCCATCATTCATAACTCGCTTTACTATTGTCAATATCCAACTCAGCATGTTCTTCAAGCTTCATAACTACAAATCACCTATTGCACATATTTTTCAGCTATCATCTGATCTCGCTATATACATGACACATACAAAAATGAATCCTTATATACATAGTACATACACATTTATTTACTAGGATGCACACATGTCCTTTTCAAAAATTTCATTTCATACCTCTTCACTACTAAGTGCATCTGCTATATTTTTCCTGATAATTTGCTGTTGTTTACCACTCAAGCGCAGCAGATGAGCCAAAGTGGAGAATAAAGGAAAGAAGCAGCATAAAAATACGAAACCCAAACAAAATGCTAAGACAGTGTGTGAATTTAGAAGAAAATTGAAAGTCTCTTAAGCTTGAAATTTTATTATCAGCACATTTCTAAATATTCTCGCGGAATAATTTTCTCTCGGATTGTTTTGTTCCCGCGGAAAAATTCCTCCAATTATGGGAATTTCGAATATTCGAAATCAGCTGTTTTGGTAATTGGAAAGGAATAAGCAGATTTTAAAATTTGCTGAAGAAATTTCAAATGGTGAATATTGTGAAGAACTCGTTTTAAATTAAGAGAGAAAATTTAAAACAACGTTTAGTATTGCTTTGAATACGTTTGTCGTGGAAATAGGAATAAGAGCCACAGGATAATGAGAATAAGGTACGCGATAGTACAAATACGTTTGAGTTGCCGCAAACAATATCTAAACAAAACTATTATTTTAATATTATATTCAAGTTTAGGTTAGGTTAGGTTAGGTTCGGTGGTAGCAGCCCACTAGGTGGGCCGCTCACTTGGACACTTTGAAGGTCCGTTGTGATACCACATTCTAAACGGTGGCACTAACTTAGGATTACTTGGCAAAGCGCTGCGTAGCGACAATACAACTCCGGATTTGGGACACATCGATTTTCGACACGTCTTCCGGAGACCTAAGAACATCCGAACCGAGATACCTGCGCCTAGTCCTAGCAAACGCTGGACAACTGAGCATGAAATGACTTGATGATTCCACCTCGTCGTCCTCCATGCAGCTTACGCAGCTCGGGTCTTCAAGAATATTTAACCGCACCGCATGGACCCCCTTCGGACAGTGCCCCGTCAACACCCCTATCATCATGGAAAGATGTAACTTGGGGAACCTAAGTAATTCCGCTGACCGCCCGGAGTATATTCAAGTTTACTAAGAGGCCTATCTGTGGTTTATATGTACTTTTGGTTCTAAAATACTAATTAGCTGGTGAACAAATTTCTTGAAAATTCCTTTTTTCTCACATTCATAATACTACTTTTCTCCCTCAACTGGTTTCCCTTGTTTGAACATTATTCAGAATAAGAGGACAGGGAGGGGTGAAAAAATTCCCAATGATTTTTTTATTTAGAATAGAAAGTGGAAATAGAAAAAAATTTTATTTAGAATTGGGCTGAATATTAAAAAAAAAACTGCGCACCAATCAGCCAAAAAATTTGTCGGCGGTTTCATTAAAGCTAACACACTGTGCGATACATTTAGTTCCCTACTGCTTATGCACGTGGTATTCTAGATCACATAAATGCGAAGCAGATCATACTATGTAGGTATATGTAGCAGCTTGCCCTCGCTCATGCCATCACTTTCAATTGCCATGTGAGTCATTCCGCCTGTCTGCGCATGCGTATCGTCTATAGCGCGCATTGTCCTTTGGTTGTTGTTCTGCAGGTAGGAAATAGTTCTTGTAGCGCTTCCTGTTTGCCAATGTATAGTTGTTGTTATTTTTACTTTGGTTACGTTATTTTCTCTACCTCTGTCGTTCTGTATTTATTTGCATCCTCTCATTCGTACTCTTTTTTTTGAAGAAGGATATTATAACACGCGCATAACCAAGGAAAACAGCTGTCAACTTCCAATAGGGCATCCTTGCATGCCTGCTTGAATAGTCAAAAAGATTTTATTTTTATGCTCATACACACATCCAAACATACGTATGTACATGTACAAATGGCGGTGCGATTAAAAAGGACTCGATTTGTAAATGCTTTACAAGCGGTTGCTGGGCCAAGCATCGCATTTATGATGTTGATTTCAGCGTGTTTTTTTTTTAGAAATTTTCTGCCTTTCTTGTTAAACATTCAAATGAGCATAATTTTATGTATCAGACCAATGACTTCGTATAAATGTACCTCTGTCCAGTTAAATGGGGCGTTCACGTCGGCTTGGTTTTAAAATTATCTGATAAAAATTATATGTATCTCTTTAGTGTATATTATGCTTTGAAAAAGCGATTCAACCTTGTGAGCGAAGCAAATCTGAGAAGCATGAGAATTCGAACATATTTGGTTTCAAGAACTGCTTATCAATTTTTTTTTTTTAAAGATGGATTTTAATAATTTAAAAAAAAAAGTTAAATATGTTGTATTAAAATCAGACCTGTTTAATAATGATTACTAATCGTAATGATTACCGGTTTGATTAACTATTTTTTTGAGAATCCATTTAATTGTTGCTTACCATTGATTTGTAGTGACTATTTTCCAATTAATTAAAAAAATAATCCAAAAAATCACGATGTTTTACGATTTCTATGATTACTTTTTATACCTTTGATTATTTTTGATTTTTTTCGGTATTGTTGTGGAAGCAAAAAAATATACACTTCAACAATACTGAGAAAATCAAAAATAATCAAAAAAAAAATCAAAAAAATTCAAAAAATAATCAAAAAATTACTTTCAATTTGTAGTGACTATTTTCCAATCAATTAAAAAAATAATCAAAAAAAATCACGATGTTTTACGATTTCTAAAACAATCAAAAAAAGTGGATTTGATTACATTTGATTATTTTTGATTCTTTTCGGTATTTTTGTGGAAGCAAAAAAATATACACATCAACAATACTGAGAAAATCAAAAATAATCAAAAAAAATCAAAAATATTCAAAAAATAATCAAAACAACTTTTTTGATTATTTAAAATTTTTTTTTTGATTATTTTAGATTTTTTTTAATTTTTTTTTGTACTCGTAATCAATTAATCTTCTTGAAAAAACAATTAAAATAATCATTACCAAATAAAAAAAACCGTCTAATTTATTGATTACTAATTACCAATCATTAAGTATAATGGCCCATAAACATAGTCGTTGCTTAACACGCTTTTTAATTAAAATCTTGACTTAACTTAAAAAGCCATTTAAAATGTTGGTCAATCACAGTCATATTAAACAAGGATTTTAGCTGAAATGAAAAGTAACAGGGTTCTCTTATGAAACAAAATTAAGTTGGTTGGTGGTATGAAGAAATTTTTTATGTTTTGCAAGGTCACCCTGTGTCAGCTATTTAATTCACAGACCATAGGATATCTGTAGCAAAAAGCGAAAAAAAAGCCAAACTCAAGTTTGGAGTAAGCGATGTCACAAACAGAACTGTAGATACAAACCGTTATTTTAAAATGACATTTTCGTCATTTTAAAATTAAAACTCCGTCTTAAACATAAAATGTATTTTAAAATCAATGAATGTGAAATGTTGTTTATTATCGAAACATGTTTAAGTTGATAAAATTCTATTTTAATTTGACTATGACTAAGGTCCAATATCTCTTGCAGCTATTTTCAAAGAAATGAAAGTTCGGCAATTCACAAACATTTAAAGTTTATTAATTGCACGCCTCCTTCATATTTTCAAATCTCTTAAAATGATTACAAATGGTATAAATAAATCAATTGCAATTGTGATTAGCATTTTAAGCACTTAGTTTTTCAGAGATTTTGAAGTATATAAATCAGTGCGGCATCTGGCGGAATATTGTTTCGGCAAATTGTATTGTCATCGTGCCCGGAACTATGTACCAAGTTGTAAATCCCTAGGTCACGGGAAGTTAGTTGAAATTTGATCACAAGATTCCCAATTTCAAAGTAATGTTCTAAATAGCTCGATCCGTGCGCCAACTAGCGTATTTTTTTTTCACTTGCATTGCATACTTTGCAAGTTTCCAAAATATCCCAATATAAAGGTAGTAAAGAGATATAGAGTCCTGCCTATTTTCTAATAACCTTATAGCATTAAAATTTGAACTTCTAGAACGAAAACTGTTTTCATTGAGAATGTTGGAGAGCCCTAGTAAGGGATAAGAGAAATATTATTCCATTAATGTATCAAATGATAACTTGCAGAGGCAAGCAGTTACTTGCAATCAATTGTCCAACCTCTAAAAAAAAATTATTTTTGATTGCTTCTTTTTTGGGTGTTCATCTGCACCTGTTTTTGGAGAGAGACGTTCTTCTGGTGCTATTGTGCCAATCAAAGCGGCTATTTGTGACCAAGTGATAGGTAAAGTTTAAGTTAAATAGTCTTTCATTCTTCGCAATCGTCAGGAGTGCTTTAAGTCAAAAACTTGGCAATTCAAGCAACAACTTGCCTTCGCCTTTTTAGGTGCTACAAATTATTACAACTTTCGTCTGAACCCACGATTTCATTTCTTAAGATGTGCATTGCTGAAGCAAGAATCCATTATTGGTTTGATGAATAAAAACAGTTTACTCGTTTTGATTTGATCGTTTACTGAATAAAATTACTCGATTATCGCTATTAATTTCATTAACATTGCCATCCTTACTCATACGGTACTCCTAATAAAGACGATTCAAAGGGGAAGAGATCTACGACCATGCTCAGGGCTTCACCCGACGTTAATCTTATGTTGGTTGTCTTTCTATCCATTCGAAAACAGCCTAGGTTTTCTTCTAGAATTTTTAAAACCATGTTACAGGTTTTTAAATCTCTGTTAAAAATGTGATATATATAATACTACTTTTAGACAATAAAAAGTCAACTAAACCAATCAAACTACCAACTGCAACTAAAAGAAGGCTGCTACTAAGTGGGCTCTCTGCCTTACGGAAAGGTTGAGTAAATTAGGCGTCATACGGCTGCCAGACTGCCAAGGCAAAATGACTTGTCTTTTTAAGAAAATACCATTTAAATAACTTTCGAAATTTTCAATTAACCAATTTTGAATTCATTTTTTTTTTGCTTATCCATTTATCTAATAACTGTTAACAATTATTAATTAACTCTGGCGAATTTAGCGTTAGCCTTAAAAGTGTTTCATTATGCACTTCAATTTGTATCGCACTGTATTTATTAGGGATGCCAAACAAAGCACCCTGTGCCGAAAATCGCAGAATTTTTTACTGGCAATCACGGAATTTCCAGGAAGGGAAAAGTTTTTGTGAAAAATTAAAAATGTGTGATTTATTTATTAAAATCATTCAAATTTTTTTTGTTGGTTGGCAGTATTTTTTAATATTTTATTTTTCTCTGTTAATTGCGTTACTTAGCAATAAAATTAATAGTTCCATGTATTATATTGTATTCTATGAACCTTTCTACCAAGTACAAAAAACAGTGGAAAGTTGATTTATTTATTCGATATTGGATTTTTCTATTGAAATGTTACTTCTTCTTTCACAAAAAAAAAGTTAAAACGGACTTAAAACTTTACAAAAGTGCCCTTTTCTCATGCCAATTTTATATTGACGGCCTGATAAACACAAATTTATTCACATTTTAGCACAAAATTTTTTTATCCAAATTATGCATTTTAAAAATTGCATGAAAGTATCCACTAACACCCGAAAAATGTGCTTCAAAAACCAAATTTTTTAGAAGAAAATTTAGTAAATATTTGATTTTGCTTTGTTATTAATGAAATAACTCAAGATTTATAAAAAAAACAAAAACATTAAAAAAAAACAATTCTTCAATATTTTTATGATTACATAGTTTGGCAAACAATTTCTTCGCTTTCTCAGCCTAAACTGTTGGAATAGCGAATTACCAAATATCGGAGATATTACCGAGTTCCCGTTATAGTTAAATCATATTCCGTAAATCACGGGATTGTCCCAAATCAAAAATTAGCAGCCCTGGTATTTATGTCTATTGTATGTATGTACAATAGACTTGGTTGATTTATTAACCGATATCGCGCCATCGATTTTTCAAAAGGTTTTGGGCTCAGGAAAAAAAAGTTCCACTACGCATACCCAAAAAAAATATTTTCGAGCCTGCGAAATTTTATTTTTTTGACTTTTTTCGACTTTGATTTTTAAGGTTTCTTTCATGACCTACTAGAAAAATTTTCGTTTGATTTTAAAATTTTCATGTATACCCTGTCCGACCCAAAAATGTCCGCTAAAAACGTTGGTGATAACAGTTTTTTGAAAAAAAAATATTTTTTGGGTTTTGGGGAGTGTTCTGGTCAAAAAATTTACCCTTTCGCCATTTTTTTAGGGGTTTTTTCAGCATACATGCAAACATGTTTTCGATGAAAACGGTTTTGTCTCATATTTCCTGTCCCACTTAAAATTATGTGCTAAAAACGTTGGCGATAACGGTTTTTTGAAAAAAAAAATTTTTTTTCGGGTTTTGGGACTTGTTTTGGTCGAAAAATCGACTTTTCGCAGGCTCGAAAATTATTTTTTTGGGTATGCGTTGTGGAACTTTTTTTTCCTGAGCCCAAAATCTATCGAAAAATCGATGGCGCGTCCATACAAATCGACCCACCCTAATGTAAAATCTCAAATTTCACGAATATTTCACCAAAAGTTAATGAGTATCCACAGTTATAAATTTAAAAATGTTATAATTATCTGTTATCATGTTCATACATATATATAATATATACGTACTTTCAAATCAACGCCTTCGACCTCATCTCAATTCGTCTCCCATTCAAATTCGTCATACCTAATTTTTCGCACATGACTAATGCTATTATATTTGTTCGCATAATTCCCCATAGAGTGGTTAAACAAGTAAAAAAATCCTAACTGAATATGTATATTTATTTATTAGATTATTGTTATTCGAAGCTTTTTGCAAATTTGTTATTTGCATTAGGATGGAATCAAATACTAGAGATCGTGTGAAAATTTCAAGATCGTAACACAGAAAAATTAAAATCGAACTTCACGAGCAACATGTGGAATTGCTAATTTTCTAGCATTTTGTGAGTGAAGGACTATAAACAGGATCATGTATTTGACCTTAGCCTAGCTAAAAAGTAAATCAAAGAGTATGGATCATGCCACTGTCCAAAGCATTCCAAGTCTTATGCAAAAGTTTCCAGAGAGCTGCGTTCTGTATACCGAAACATAAATTAAAGATTTTATGGATTTTTTGCATTCTGAAGTAGATCATTTACCTTCGGCTTACCCACCCTAATACTCAATTTAGCTAATAATCTTCGATTTCATATTTACGTATATGATTACATATGTATATATAGGGGAGTACTTATGTTTGTATTGAAGTGTATGTATTCATAACTAATCTACACAAAACCTGTTAAGATCCATCTGTGGTATTCATTCGTCATGCGTAAAAGCTCAATGCTGAAGAATTCTGGCATTACCATGAAATGCATGTAAATGAGGTGTGATTCACCCGATATCAGAGTTATGTAAGCATGCCAAGTGGAAAGAGGTTACGCTTCTGTAAGCAAGTAAATATTTTTGCACACAACAAGTAAAAAAAAAGAAATTAAAAAAAATAAATAAATAATTGGCGCTATACGAGTATATATCTCCTGGGGAGATTATGGCCAGGCTTCTCTACCAATTTGTGGTGTGCTGCTTTTAATTCTTCCTAAAAATTGGCGGGACCTATAGGGACCTTTTCAAACCACTTTTCATGTTAGCCATACCATGACTCGAACCTTGGACCTTCGGTGTGGTAGGCCAGCAACACTACCGCCACACCACGGCGGCCGCGAAAGAAATTAAACAAAGCTAATTGACATGATATAGGATCAGCTAAATTCAGACAAAAATTAATAATTCTACTACAAAAAAAGGGTGAGAACCAAGTACTCGTTTGTGTACATGTGTATCCTGAACATAAATTTAATTTTTTCGTTTCCTTTACTTTTCTTTTCTTTCCTTTCTTCTTTTTTCTTTTCCATTCCTTTTCTTTCCTTTCCTTTAATTTCCTTTCCTTTACTTTCCATTTTCTTCCCGTTACCATAGTTCCTTTTAATTAATTTAATTTAATTTTATTTTATGTTATTTTATTTTACTTTGTTTTATTTTATTTTATGTTTTTATTTTATTTTATTCCATTTTATTTTATTTTATTTTATTTTATTTTATTACATTTTATTTTATTTTACTTTATTTTGTTTTATTTTATTTTATTTTTTTTCTTTATTTTATTCCATTTTATTTTATTTTATTTTATTTTATTTTATTTTTTTTCGTTTTATTTAATTTAATTTAATTTAATTTAATTTAATTTTATTTTTTTTTTATTTTATTTTATTTTGTTTTATTTTATTTTATTAAATTTCTTTTTTATTTTATTTTATTTTATTTTGTTTTATTGTATTTTATTTTATATTATTTTTTATGCTGGTTAGTTGTTTTGCCTTTCATTCCAAAAGTATAACCACAAGAATTACACAAACAAAACAAATTAACTACCGTCTTGAGTATTCTAAGCTAAAATAAATTTAAAATAAATTATCGCTTATTTTGTTTTTGTAAACACGTGTATATTTACGAAAAAGCAGTTCGCTTCGTCTTTTTCCGATTGATAGCATCCATCGTGATTACCGAATAATAACAATCAGCAAGCACTTGCATACACCCACACACAGAGCGCCACATACATATCAACAAAGCAGTCAAACAACATTCCTACACCCAAGGCACACACAGAAGCACGCTTACAAGCAGCGGCAGAGGCACGCTTAGAGGCAGCGATGCTTAAAGCTGAAGTTATTGGTGCGTTTGTCGTATCGCTGTAGTCGTAACCTTAACGTAAGAGAAAAACCAACATGCAGTATGTCGGTATGGTTACGTTACGGATAGCGAATTACGAGGTAGCACCAATAATCGATTGCATTGTTTCTCATAAGGTTGGTCGAATCAGGTGTTTTATAAGTTTACCGATAACGCACCAATAACTTCAGCTTAACTTTGCTGGACTGCTCTACAGAGCCCAAAGATGTTTACACATCAATCAAATTTCATGTAACTGTGGGACATCACTGATGTTACTCTAACATAACAACTTTACGTAACATAACACATCGTCCCCCAATACAGTAAAATACAGGCTAACATCATACAACATAACCTAATATATAACCGCGAACTACAACGTATTTTTTCACAATATAACATAAGTTGACATTACATGACATAACATAACATAACCTTACTAACTTAGTAAAACATAACATGACGTAACACAACATAACACATCACAGCATGAAACAGTTGAAAAAATATATGACATCCCGTAACATAACATCACATAACACCACGAAACATAACACATCATAACGTAATGTAACATTACATAAGGCAACTTAGCATAACTTAACATAATATAATATAATACAACATAAAATAGCAATGTTTAAAACATGACATACCATAACATAACAAAACTTCTTTGAGTGGTAATGATTATTTTTATTGTTTTTCAAGAAAAGGCGATTATTATCAAAAATAATCAAAAGAAGTTATTTTGATACTCTTGCTTATTTTGGATTCTTTTTTGATGTCCTTTTGATTATTTTTTTTTTCAGTATTTTTGATGTGTATATTTATGTGCTTCTACAGCAATACTGAAAAAAAAATAATCAAAAGTAATCTAAACAACTTTTCTTAATTATTTTAGAATTTTTTTATAATCGTAAAAAGTTATGATTATTTTTTTAATTAATTGGAAAATAATCATTAAAAATTGAAAGTAATGGTAATCAATAATTAAATGGATTCTCAAGAAAATAATTATCATTACGATTAGTAATCATTATTTAACATTTAACTATTTTGGAAATTTTTAACCATTACAAAAGAAATATTTTTTTTCGGTCGCCATAACCAGTATAAATGAGAAATATTTTATTTTTTTTTTGTTAAGAATAACCATTTTCTAGATTTTTTATATATTTCGTCATTTTGTACATCAGGTATATTATATTCCAAATTTTTCATGCAAACATTAGTTTTCAGGACAAAGTTATCATTTAATATGTGTCAGTATATAAAGTGTTCTACAGACCTCTTTATAAAGAGTTCATACCTAACCAAAAAAAAACAATCTAGTCACAACAGACAAAAAAAAATGTTAAGTAATGGTTATTCCTAACCAAAAAAAAATATTTCTCTGTTATATTGGTTATAACCAGCAAAAAAAGATTTTTATGATAATCGTTAATTATAGTCAATATTTGCATTCACCCATGTTAATGGTTAAATATGACCCTCATTTCTATTATAAGCGTTACGTCCCTGTCTAGGGAACAAGCCTTAGTAGCATCGCTTTTTTTTACAGGGAGCTGTTAGATGATATTGAAAGCTTTACCCTACTGCCTGGTCTTAAAAGCTGGCCAATGAACTTATCTTAATCTAGAATAATGACATGGTAAGAAAAATCATTAAGTTTTTACCCTTTCGGAAACGTCAACAATAAAGAAGATAACACATGCCGTATAACTTAAATAAAATGTAAATCCTAAAACTGTAGCAGTTCGCACTTTGAAATCTTAAATTATTACTAAAAGGTCTTATATTTTAACCGACGAGACATTACTAATCTTAAACAATCAGCATCGCTCCAACGCCTAATCCCTAAAAGCACCATAATAAATTAGGCACGTGTGATTTTCACAGTCTCTTTTCTAACAATTCCGTTTCGAAGAAGCATAAAGAGTAGATAATTATGAAAATAGGTAGAGCGTTTTTTCTCATAATGAGGAGAAAGAGTGGTAAAGCCAAAACTGCGTCGGAGCGGTTATGTGCGAAGGTATGACATCTCGACTGGGTAGTAAAGTTTTTGTTAAACAAATACAAAATATTGCGCAGCGCGGTTGTGGTTGAGAAAGAAGATTGTTTTGATAAAAGGCGGACCTACAAGGTGGCGCAAAAGTAATCCTCCTATCAGAAAATGCTATACATTTTGCGATTGGCCCCTAAAGTCAGTTCTGTTTTGACATTTGTGTAGTAAACACATGCGAAATACACGTTAATAAACAATGTTACGCTACACTGCTCCAGAACGCGGAATATTGCTGACTATTTATTTGACCAATAATCGGTCGGGGCCAAACGGTTACTGTGAATGGTGAGCGCTACAGAGCAATGATCAACGAGTTCTTTTTGCCGCAACTTGATGAATTGGGATTGGAAAACATGTGGTTCCAACAAGACGGTGCAACAGCACACACTGCACGTGCCACAACCGATATGCTGAACATCGGAAGCTTACTTTTGCGCCACCTTGTATAATCTAGAAACAAGCAGGACATATGTATGTGCACCAAGGATGTCGTATCAGCGGAAAAGAAAAGCAAACCCCACAAATGTTTAGTTTACTAATTATTTATTTAAATTCAAAGATATTTAAGCTCGTGGAGGAAATCTCAGCAGTTTTGGATTGATGTTTTAATACTGCAAAAGTGAGCAAGTTTGAGCGGACTCGTTCATACCTGGTCAAGTCATTGGCACTCTTATAAATTTTGTCAAAGAGGAGAGGGGTAGACAAAGACAACAAACGGTAACAAAAAGCAAGGGACTAACACAGCAACAGTTAAAAATAGAGGGACGACAACAAGAACAAGGGAGAACAAAAAAAGAGAAAACCAACAAGAAGAGAAGGAAATAGGAAGGAACTAATACAACAACAATAACAACGGGGGACGTTAGCAGGAACAAGGGACACGAAAAAGAAGAAAGAACGACAACAAGAAAGAACAAAAACAATAACAAGGAGCAACAATGAAAACAAGTGGTAACAAAGGACAACAATAACAACAGGAAATATCGCTATAAAAAAAATGGATTTAGCACTAGTTTCAAAAATGTTTTATTATCGGGTACTCAATGGGGCCGAAGCAAAAAACTTGATTCGTAAAATACCAAATTTATGAAGATAAAAGATATTTTTATAGTATTGATGTGACCTCGAGTCGACAAAATCGTTTACTCATAATCGATTTTTTTGTTTAGAAATTTTTCGATTTCAATTTTTTTGTATATTACTATTGACCTTGAATCATTAAGATTTGTTTAAAGTTTGTGTTGAGCTCAAGGCCTTTTTTTTGAAACACGATATCAAACGTTTTTTGTATTTCTAATTTTGTTCGTCGATATTTCAATCCACGTTCAATATTGTCTTTCAATATAAAAAAAAGGATTCGAGCTCAACAACAATTTATACAAGTTTTGATAAATCGATTTGTTAAAATTGATTTTTAGCGAAAATACGATAAATGCTGATACAATGTATTAGTAAAAAAATTTTATGAATAATTAATTCAATTGAAAATAATTTAAATAAAAGCGTAACCAATTGGACGCTGCTTAGATTTTATTAATTCAAATTATTTACATAAAAATTTACAATATTCTTAGAAAATACATTTTCATTAAAGCTTTTTTATACCAACAATTATTGTTGATTTACGGCCTGTACATTTTCAAGTATTCATGAAACGAACTCAAGGCCAAGAATAATAATTTTTCACTTTTTTAATTTTTATGAAAATTATTATTGTTTTTATTTTTTTAATAATCAGAGACATTTTTCCTACTCTATTCAATTTAAAAAACTTTTAATAATTAATTAAAAAATGAGTATCGGAATAGTTGGGATCAACTGTAACCTACCGTAGACGAAAGGTATTGATCCCGGATCACTTTTTTCAGAGATCAGTCGCACGATTTTTTGCAGGGTAGCTACAATTTAGGCTTAAAAAATGTCAATATTATAATCGATTTATTTATAAAAATCTAACTTTACCAGTAATTAAATCGATCTCAAAAATCGATATTAAAAAAAAATAATCGCTTAAAGTAAAAATCACTTTTTGCTTTGACCAATTAATTGTAGTAATCGCCAAGTTAGAGACCAACGTATAAAGTAAGACACCCTGTGCGATAGGAATCAGAATTCTCTCAGCATACAAATATTTGAAGTTGAAACGGAAAATAAAGAAACATCTCATACAAACAAAAGCACCTGCTACCTTCTGTTAAAATGGCTTGCACTCTAACCAGCCTTTATTCTAAACCCAAGGTCACGATACATCACTCCACCAATCCATACATACTTGCGCTGATCTCTACTGTCAACCCTCGTAGACCCACGCTCCTTACATGTTGTGCGATCACCTTGAAGCACCATCACATCAGCTGATTTTGTTTAAATTTCCCTTATCAGTCAAATGCCATGGCGTATGAATTAAATTTAAGATAAGTAAGCTACTGTAAGATGAGCTGCTAATTACATAAGAGCACATACAAACATACCGACAAGCAAACTACCGCAACTACCGCTAAGATAATTTTTTGGTAAATATTTGCGCACAAACTTTTAGATACGCATATGTAGCAAAAAATGTTATAAAGTTTGCTTAAAATAGTAAAAAAAAATAAGAGTAGATCATGCTGCTGATCATGCATGCACGCGTTCCCCATACCTAACATCACCCACACAGCTCACACTATCTGACTTTTACTTAGTTGCTGTCACAGTTGTTTTCCACTTCAAGTTTTACAAAGTCGTGCAGAATTTGTGAGTTGTTGTTGTAATTTATGGTTTAAAGTTGTTGCGGTTTATTGGTTAGTTAGGCTATTTGTTCTTTCTAGCTGAGTAGCACTTAAATTTTACAGAAAGTTTTCTCAAAGTTTGAAGTTACCTAATTCAATTTTTTTTTGCAAAATAGCTTAAATAAATATTCACTTTAGCAAAGTTCTGCTTGTCAGTGGGGCGCTTGGTAAATTTCTAAGAAATTCAAGTATGCCAATGACACCTGGGAATATTTGTGTAAAATTTTGCTAGGTAAATATTTTTTTGTGTGAAAGAGTTAAGTTAAACAACTAATTATGAAGACAAGGATTTTTTTATTTTAGAGAGGAAATTAGTAGCGGCCCCAAATGACAGCAGCAAAAGCAGAGCAAATATTGCAGAAGTACTTGTTTTGTTGTGTCTTTGCGTCAGACCTCTTGAATTTGATTAGTAATTAGTAGGGCTCGGAATTTTATGCGCTAAAAATCGTAAATATGCATAAAATATGCATTTAAAATTAAAAAATATGTACGGAAAACAAGTAAAATATGCAACAAACAAATTTAAAGTTTTTTTATTTATTATCATTTTATTATTATAAAAATAAATATTGCATATATTGCACCTTTTATGATTCAGAAATGTAGCCTTAGGCAGAATAAGAATTATTTTTCCAGAAAACTTTAAATTGTCAATGAATTCTTTTATGTATTGTTCAAGGTGCAATATTTTAAAAAGAAAAACCACAAAAACTTATATCTTCCTTCATAGACATAGATACATACATATAAAAAGTAACAAATATATAAAATTAGCATATTAGTGTATGCATACACAAGCGAGATCAATTTTTATTTATTGCTTTATTAGCGTAAACAAAGAAACGTTTTTTGAAATTTGCAAACATGAAACTTTCCCGATTGTGTCGTAAAAAGTTCTTGTAAATACAAAGAAAATGATCGCTCCACATCAACTGATGTTATAGGCCCATATCTAAATGCACACAGTTCTTTTATAGTATAACTGATTTGAGAACAACTTTCCCCTAAATCTAAAATATCCAAAAATTTCTTTATTTCAAGAAAACCTTTGTTTTTTTGAATAACAAAATTTAGCTTCTCTATAATTTTTTCTGTATACGCGAGGGAGCTTTCACAAATATTTTTTTTCCATTTGATACAAGAGAATTCAGTTCACTAAAATTACTTCTTATTTCTTCCGCTACTCGGTGAAAAGCATGAGCCAAACAAGTAACATGTAACAACTTCGGGTAAAATAGCTGTAACCCCCTTGCCGCCTTTACCATATATGGTGCTGCGTCGGTTAAAAATAGGAGAACATTGCTTTTATCGAAATCTTCACCAAGTAAGCCAATTGAGTCGTTAAAAGCACGAGATATTGTGGCATGGTTGGTTTTGTCTAGCTCCACGACATTGAGCAAAAATTTCTTGTCTCGCATATCCTCATTTTCATGTAAAATTCCCACAATAATATTTGTCACATATCTCCCCTGTATATCGGTAGTTTCGTCTATAGAAACCCAAATGAAATGATCTTTTAGAGCCTTCTTGATTTCGTTTAACAATCGAATATACATGTGGTCGACATAATTTTTACGGATTGTCGACTCATGTGGAATGAGCTCATTAGTATTTGTTTTTAAGAAACTTTTTAGTTGCGGGTTGCTAAGCTTAAACAAAGGGATATCTGCCGAGATAAATGCTTCGCATAAATCCATTGAAAATTTGCTAAGTCCTGTCTCAGCAGAAGTATTTTTGAAAGACTGCGATTTTTTCGAGCGCCAGTTTTGTAATTCCATATGTTTCAAACCTTTCAAATGTTGGTCAACTTGAGATTTTTTTTCACAGCTTACAACACTTATTGCAAATTTTGCAAAACAGCACTGCTCCATCGGTTTGAAAAGCTTCCGGATGCTCAGCCACATATTTGTTTACAATTGATGCTGAAGTTGGTTTAATTTTGGGCATTGGTCACTATAAAGATTGTTAAACATAAATGATTTGATATTAAGAATCACCAAAACGAATCCAATTACCAATATTTAAAAGGTTTTTCGTGTTAAATGAATGAGAATCAAAGTTTCCAGTTGTTTTACAGCGAAAGACGACGTTAAAATGTGGATTTACAAATATTAGGTGTGTTCCTTTGGCCTCTTTAGCAAATCAAAATGCTGCCTTGTAAAATAAAACGACCTTTTTATTCTTTGGGTGACAAATTAAACAATGCCATTGATTGTTTAACAGGGTGGTTCAGATGAGTATTTGGAAACAAAATACTTAAAAGAGAAATATACAAAAACCGTATATACGAGGTGTGTTGAAAAAGTATCGCGAATTTTGAATTTTCGCTGGTTATGTATATTCGAATTTTTTGTGGCGTTATGTTGGTACTCATGTCTCTCACTTATGCCGACAAGCTCGGCCATTTTGAATGTTCAGTTAATTGTTGACAGCTGCTTTGCTTGCACGTGTTTTGAATCGTCTTCGATTTTTACGCGAAATTCGTACCAAAATTGCTCAATTGTGACCAAAAACAGCATCGCATGAACATTGGTAATGAGATGTTAAACTCTGTCCGCGACGACCCAAATTTGCTCCAGAGGGTCATAACTGGTGACGAATCGTGGGTTTATGGTTATGACGTGGAAACCAAAGCTCAATCATCTCAATGGAAGCTGCCACACGAACCAAGACCGAAAAAAGCGCGCCAAGTTCGGTCGAATGTGAAAGTTTTGCTGACAGTTTTCTTCGATTGCAGGGGCGTGGTGCATCATGAGTTCTTGCCACAGGGAAGAACAGTCAATAAGGAATATTACCTGCAAGTTATGCGCAATTTGCGCGAAGCAATCCGCCAGAAACGCCCGGATTTGTGGAAGAACAAAAATTGGCTTTTGCACCACGATAACGCCCCTGCTCACGCATCGTTGCTTGTGCGCGACTTTTTGGCCAAAAACAACACACTAATGATGCCGCAGCCACCGTATTCCCCAGATCTGGCCCCCTGTGACTTTTTCTTGTTCCCTAAACTGAAGAGGCCCATGAAAGGACGACGTTACGCTTCTCTTGACGAGATAAAGACGGCATCGAAGGAGGAGCTGAACAAGATACAAAAAAATGATTTTTTGAAGTGCTTCGAAGATTGGAAAAACCATTGGCACAAGTGTATAATATCTCATGCAGATTACTTTGACGGGGACAAAATAGATATTCATGAATAAATAAATAATTTTTGAAAAAACACAAAATTCGCGATACTTTTTGAACACACCTCGTATATGCGAAAAAATGCACAATAAATATGCAAAAACAAAAGCTTTTGCAAAATATGCAAAAAATATGCATTTATAACAAAATATGTAAAATATGCATTAACGATTGAATGCCATTTTTAAGGAAATTTCATGATTCATAAAAATAACTTAATCATTACCTTTTTAAAATCACCAGTAAAAATATGTATTTACATAAGAATCCGAGCCCTAGTAATTAGTAACGAATTAATTAGATGGCTTTTTAATTGGCAATAATTTATTTAATCGTTTTTCAAGAAAAGCATATTATTAATTGATTACGATTAGAAAAAATAAAAAAAACAACTAACAAATTAAAAATAAACAAAAATATTAGAAAAAAATACAGTTTTTTTTTTTATTATTTTAAAATGTTTCCAGTATTTTAGATGTGTATATTTATGTGCTTCTTAAACAATACTAAAAAAAATTTTAAATAATCAAAAATAATAAAAAGAAAAAATATAAAAAAAAATAAAAAAAAAATTTTTTAAAAATGTATCAAAACTTTCTTCGATTTTTTTAGTAATCGTAAAAAATTACGATTTTTTGGATTTTCTTTTTGTAATTAATTGGAAAATAATCATTAAAATTGAAAAAAATTCAAGAAAATACCTAAGCAAACCGGTAATCATTACTATTAGTAATAATTTTTTAACAGGTCTACTTTGTATAATATGCTATGTTGTGTTATGTTAAGTTAATACATTTTTTGTTACGTTATGTTGTCTTATGTTATGCTGTGTTTGTATGTTAGCCTACCTTATGTCATGAAATAATTGTGTTTTGCTGCCTTATTTTATGTTGTATTATGTTAAATTGTCTAATGCTATGTTATGCTAAGTTATAGCATGTGGCGCAGTTTTTTCATATGTATTAAATGTTATGTTGTGATAAGTTATGTGAAGGTAATTTTGTGTATATTAGATACTTTTTGTCCTGCTATGTATCTAAGCTTTATGGAGGGCGAGTAGTTTTTTTGAGTTATTTTTTATTTTATTTTATTATTTATATAATATTATTGGTTTAGAGAGGAAAAGGGGGTGTGCGGAGCTCATGTTTAATATAGGGAGCCCTTTTCTAGTATTTATTTAATTATTATTTTATTTATTTGAATTATTTGTTCTATGTAGAACGGGGGGTGCGGGGCACCTGTTACACCTTGTATTTATTAATTGGGGGCGAGCACTGTTGGCTCTGAGGCATTGCGCGGGATTGGCTTCCTCATTTTCGTTGTGAAAAACCCCGGTTTGGGATTACAAAACATAAACTATATTTGGGATATTTCATAAGCTGCTTGCGAATTACAAGAGAAAGCAGGGCAAATAAAATAGACGAAATAAATAGTTGTAGCTTATGTCGCTTAAACAATATAATTTTAAATTTTGTATTGTTATGTTGTGGTTCACTGTATTATGTTTCGCTATGTGGTGTAGTGGAATGTCTTGTTCTCTCATTCCATGTTAAGATATTTTTTGTTATGTTATACCTTGTTATATTATGTTATACTAGGTTATTTGGGGTATCTCTTTATATGTATGTATAATAATGCTATGTTGTGTTATGTTATGCCATGTGATGGTGCGGAATTTTTCTCTCTTACGTTACTTTGTTATTGCTTAAGTTACTTTTCTTTCATTCGCTTCGCCTATATCCATAATTGTAAATCAGCTTATCAAACGTTCTGAAGATAAAGCTAATGTCTGCATCTCACGCCTACGTTTTTCCCAAATAAAAAATTAAGGAATATGCCCAAGACCACAAGCTCAAGTGTTCCTTACATCAGAGTAAATAAAGAGGTATGAATTTAAATCTACCACCAAGTCTGGCGGAGACAGAAAGTTTTAAGACTGGTGAAAGTTGCTGTAGCATATAAAAAGCGTCCAAAAGCTGTGGAGGGACTACTTCCTCGCATTAGTAAGGAGCGATGTAGACGATGGTAGATAAACCGAAATTGGCCTTCGTTACTTGTCTAATTTTGAGTTATTTCTTTGAGTTGTTAAACAAAATTAATTAAATTTTTTTCTTTCGATTAACATCTCTTATAGGCCGATGTGAAACACTAACTAAACTAGTCTCTAAAAATACTAGTTTCAAACTAGTTCAAAAAAATCCACATTTTTACAAACAGAAATTCAAATTTTTGGATTCTGCAGTGCCCAGAGCTGGAAAAAGCTTTAGAGCTTACTTTTTTAAATTAAATATTTCCACCACCACCAGAGCTCGAAACAGTGACCTTCCCATGTGAATCGAGTGTTTATCTAAGATTCCCGGAGGTCTTTAAATTATTTTCACTTAACACTTACAACCAAAATTGAATCATAATTTTTTTTTGTCTCTATTGAATTCGTTTGAGACTGTAGAGTTGGCTGACTAGTTGGGCTTTGTGTTCATACTAGTTTTGAAGTAATTTACAACTAATTGGTTTGACTGCCGAGTATATACATATAATGCCTTCTTCATTGTCAGCTAATTTAAGTCTTGCTTTGGAAAACCTGTTCTTGCAGCCATGAAGTCAGCTCCATTCCAGTTAAACTTCTCCACGACTACTGACAATTTCTTTTGCTTGACTCTTCTATGCTAAGAATGTTTGCTCTGTATGCACACGTTCATATAAATACAATAAAGTTGCATATACATACATATGTACGTACATATAAGTTCGCTACTCTTTCAGCTACCATTACTCATCAGTGTGACCAGGTTAGCCTTTTCGAGGCTAGATTTACCCTCCTTTTTTGTCATTTAGCCTCATAATTTTGGTTTTAGCATCGTGGCTTTTTTCTAGCCTTTTTTTACTCCTAACCTTTTCTGGTCCCAATACCATATTTTTCATACAAATTCGACGAATATATAAAATTAAAGTTGAATGAAGGTAGTATTGATGACGAAATACAGAAATTTATTCGTAAAAATTGTCAATTATTTTTAATGGAGTTGATCACCCAATTGGGGCATCGCCTACCTGCTAATATGAACTCTTTAGAAAAAAAATATTTTTTTTCAGTTGATAATTCTTTGAAAGTTACAAAGACGGATGTATTTTCTCACTTTCAAGAAGATAAGTCTAGGTATTCTCCAAGTCAAGTAGCATTGATTGAGCTTCCGTGGCGAAAGCTAATAATAATAGAATTTTGGGCGGAAGTTCGAGTACATACAAATTCATTAAACGAACCCCCTTTTTTAAAACTGTTCGAATTCGTATCTAGCTTTTTGGTATTACCTTTCAGTAATAGGGAGGTTGAAAGAATTTTTAGTGCCATGAACATTTTAAAAACTAAGTTAAAGAATAGATTAAAAATTAAAATGCTTAACTTGCTGCTTAATATTAGATGTTCGTTAAAAAGCTTATCCAAATGTTGCACTGATTTTGAAATTACCGATGATCTTACATCTATGATAAATACCAAAACTTTGTACGCAGACTCAAGCTCTTCTGATGCATCAGAGGAAGATAATATTATAAAATTAATTAGTTTGTAGTGATTTTTCTATAGTATGTATTTCTTTGAAAAAATTTCTAGTCAAAAAAAATGTGCCTGATATGTGTTGAAACATGAATAGTTCCTTCAAGTTATGTCTACAGCTTTATATACAAATAGTTTAAACTAAAATAAAAAGTTTGAAATGGATTTTGTTAGAAAATTTCTGACTTTTTTAGCTTCTTTTTTTCTTAATTTTAGCCTTTTCTAACCTTTTTTTTTGCCGATTTAGCCTCTTTTTCTTCTATCACCTGGTCACACTGTTACTCATCTCTCCGTACGTTTAATGCAGCAGATTTAAGTTTTTCCACCGTTTCTATATAATATTTGAGATTCTGACACAAAATTCTGTATGAACGCGTCAGTTTCTTCTGCTTTTCGCATCAGTTCGCGAATAAATGCTAAAGTTGTTTTTATAATTCCTCTTCCAACAATTCATAGAAAAAAAAAAGTTTGCAAAACCCAGGTACGAAAGGTGTGCAAGCAAGGTGAATGTATTACGAGTATTTGATTTATCTACATCTAACTTAAAGTGCATACAGACTGGGGATGTTGCGAATGTTTAGTTTAAGATGCGAGTTCCGTTGCGGATGGCAGAAAGTCTATATTGAAGTATTAGCTGTAAGAGCTGCCAATTAATATTAATTTTTAAGTTTTCTTAAACTACCAAAATTTACGATAGTTCAGAAGAATTATCGGTAACCTCTAAATAAATCGCGCTTAATTCCAAATTTAGTGATATTTTATTACGAATTTTAATTTTAAAAAATACATACAGTGCTAAACAAATTATATTATAAATAACATTTAACAGCTGTTAATTCCATAGAATTACCGATATTTTTTGTTTTTTTTTTATCTGTATCTAGAGTAGTTAAATATTTATGGTTTCCTTACTATCCAAACACTAGATGGTTGAACTATTACTAGATTGGAACTAGGCTGATTAGTAAAAGGGATTTTTAAAAACTATCGATAAAGCGATGGTGAAAATATCGACAATTTTACACCTGTATTACCTTTTTAAAAAAGAGACCCCCAGTAAAACATCAGTGAGGTGGCGACATAGTCGAGATAATCAGAATACTTGTATTTGTTGTACGATCTCACTTATATGCAGGATATACTCGTATATTATATCACTTACCGAAGTAGAGAAATCCACATTTTATGACATATTTTAACTGACATTCCTCACATTTATTATCATGGGAAATTGAATGAAATGCATAAAAAAATAGGGATGTGCGATTAAGCAATTAATAGCATGTTTATTAACTTAAACTTGATTATCTATTTTTTATTTCTATTAGTTATTATTTTATTAACTAAATCCGAAGTTAATACTAGTTAACTATAATCCAATTAATTTTTTATTCAAAAAACATAGTAATCACATCCTGATTAATCAGAAATTTAAATGTTTATTCATTTTCGCCTTAAAAAAACTCACCAGTCTTAAAATTTTATCAGTTTAGCAGACACCTACTCCTTTCATATTCATATTCATTGAATTATTTATTTGTTAAGTACGTGAAAAACATTTTTAAAATTACTTAGACTCAAATTTGCTTTTTCAGTAAACAGTAAATACTATTTAATAATATTCTTATGAATCAAATTAAGTTTATTTAATCGATTAATCGCACATCCCTAGCAAAAATATTCCAAAAAAAACTTTCTCAAACCAGATTTATGCATCATTGGCACTCACAAAATTAGACTTTTGTGAATGCGGATGCAATAAGTTTACGAATACGAATACGAATACTCCCAACATCCCTAATACACATTTCTTCTAGCACGGGTATATTATACAGTATCAAAAAAATTAGTGACCAGTTACTCCTAAAGCTTTGTGTGTGAAATTTGTGCATTAGATTCGAGGAGTATTACTTCTCGTTCTGATCTTGACCCCATTCATAGTTACTATTTCCGTAATGGCTTAGCTTCCTAGTCACTGTCAGCACTTCAGTCACTATCACGGTTATTGCTGTGATTCTAGCCATCCTTTTGCGAGTTCGGCCACTGTCACGGTTCCGGTTGTTGTCACTATTTAGGTCACGTTTATGTGTCAGAGATCCTCTCACTGTCAAAGTTATGCTTAGTATTTCGTTGACGGTTATAGCTTTCTCATTATTCCGGTCACATCCACGTTTAAATGTCAGAATACCGGTCACTATAGCTATAAAGTTAACTACTCACTCTACGCTTACGTAAAAATTTATGGTTACAATTTCGTTCACTATAATTGGCTTTGTTACCTTTCCAGTAACTGTGACTCAAGCGTTTACCGCGGCACCTACTGTCACGGCTATTGTCACTATTCCGGCTACTGTCACGGTTATTATCACTATTCTGATCACTGCCACATTGTTAACAAAAGTAGATTGACTATGGTCGCGATAAACCGTTTCAAAACGAAAACTCGTTGTTTGACAATGTTTTAACCATCGGTTAAAATGGAGAAAATGCAAAATAGGTGAGGATGAGGCATTCCACCAAGAAATAAGCTGTGTTATTCTCTACGGCTTTCGACGCAATCTACCGACTTTGACAAAAACATATGTTTATAAGTCACGGTTGTCTACGAGAGTTTATTACACTATCGTTGTAAGCCATCGTCGGTTTGAAGTTTAATTTTGGGATCAAGATTTTCACCTCGATAAATAACCTGTGGCCGCCGTGGTGTGGCAGTAGTGTTGCTGGCCTATCACACCAAAGGTCGCAATTTCGAGTCCTGGGACAGGTAACATTAAAAGTGGTTTTAAACAATTTGTTTAGAACGGGGTGGCAACCTCGGCAGTAATTTGGCGAACTTTCCGAGTGTATTTCTGCCATGGAAGGCTGCTCAGCAAAAGTTCATCTGCAGCAGATGCCAGTCGAAGTCAGCCAATTTGTATACAAGATTAGAAGCATGACAGCACAAATTGGTAGAGAAGCTCGGCCTTAATCTCCTCGGAGGTATATCGCGTCAAATATTTATTATTTTTTTTTTAAATAAACTGAATCGATTTAAAAGTGCAAACCTAGAACAAAACCTGTACAAATATGGCCTGTGGGGTGTCCAGAAAAATGTCTAATTACAAAACTCCTTTGCTAGAAGATACCATATTGATACTAATAATATTCCTGACACGGTCTAATGTACATAAAAATTTATGTACACTGTACAGCTTCCATTTTATGTTATTCCACTTGCATTAAATCCAAAGCTTCTTAACACATCCCTCATTTGACTTGCTGATCATATCTCTCCATTGCCAAGCAAAGTCCACCACTTCTTTTTTGATCCATCAGCTTGGCCAGTGCGCAATACAATTTTTCACATAATCTTTTCACAATATCGTTTAAGCAACAACAAAAGGTTGTAAAAGCAACAATTATGGCCAACCTTAAGGAGCATTGGCAAGTGCAATTTTTTCGAATCTTAAAATTTTAGAGTTTAGCTAATCAACGCCGGCAGAGACACGATGACAGTCGAATGCAAGTAGGTGTGACGCGAAGACCGCCGAGTGCACTAACACTTAAAAATTCTCAGTCAAGCCTGCAGTATCATCACGAACTCAGATTGAACGTCTGCGCTATTTGGTGAAGCTCAAAGACGGTCTGCTGTGGACGGTCTTAGAGTCTGTGCTGTAAAACAGTCAGGGGAGCGGCATGGAAATGCAAATGATGCGATATTCTTGGAATAGTACTTGTTATAATGTTGTTGTAATTGTAAATGCTTTGAGTTTTAAACTCTATGCTAACTTGGGCTGCATTAGGCGAGCAGCACTGGTGAAGAATCCAAATTTTCAAAAGCGCATTCTAGATTACTCCATCATTTCTTTGCCAACTTCAAGCCGTTTATGATCAAGCTCCTCATATGTAAGGCATAGATCTCGGACAAGGGATGATTGTGGATTTTGTCCAGCAATCAAACAACCCAATACTGATGGCAAGTTGTTTGAATTGTCATCGCCTTAAGTTGCGCTTACCCCCAAATCTCGGAGAATAAGTTCCGCTTACTACTATTTATTGAAGATGTAATTCGTTTGTCTACACCGCCTAAAAGTATGCAACCAGTGCTTCCGCAACAATTGGCGTTGGTAATTCAATTTTCCGATAATCTAAGAGTTGTCCAAATAATGAAAATATTTCCTATTTTCCTGTATTTGTTGGCGACAGATATTCAAGCCGCCGCAATAGAACATCCATGCACAAAATTCAATTCAATTTACTATTGCACTGTGAAATGATTGCGACCTTGTAACGGTTTTGAGCTCCTAAAAACATAACAACAACGCGGTTGATTATTGTGGCACCTAAAAGGTGATTCAATATAAATTTAATATCTCAAGCTTGTGATTTGTGAAAAAGTGTTCACGTTGTTAACGCTATTGGCTTGCGGAAAGCAAAAAAAAGATTGAATTTGTATTTTGAAAAGCTACAGGTTTATGACCGCATTGCAGTACTAGTAGGTAAATGTATGTAGCATGGAGGTAACAAATAATTTGGGGAAACGAGAAAAATGAGTTTTAATAAGGGCAGACATAATTTTAGGCGATTGCAGCGTTCAAGGTCATTGAAAATATATGACTTCAAGCGGCTTGCCTGCTTTTAGGCGTTGCAGTGCTATATTTTCAAAATTACATAGTTTCAGCTATTTTTGGTGTATATTTTCAGGCGTGCGCAGCAAATATGTTCACTTTTACCGGTCTGTGGTCACTTAATTATACTGTTTACGCTATTGTATTGTAACTTGTAAACAGACATAGTGTACATATGTATATAGGACAATTGCATGCTGACCTGCACTTGTTGGGTTTCCCACTGACATTTCCGCATATATTACACTGACTCTCTACCCCCCTGCTATTACACGCTTTCCACCAACGTTCACATTGCAACGGTCATTATTTTGGGTTTACCTGTAGTTAGGCGCTTCGTATGAGGCATCAACCTTTTGGCATATCGATTTCCAAGTAATTTTAGCACAAAATTTCCGTTTCACTGACGCGCTCAGGCACAACCGTATTAACAAGTGACTTTGCTGCGATATGGCAGAGTTGCATTGGCAGTAAATAGTTGCCGGCCAAATTAGTCAAAGAGAAGTACATGTATGTTTTATGACAGGGCATAGTATTGTTGTTGTATTACCGTGAAGCGTCGATAACCATTAACAAGTGAATTCACCAACAAAAATTTTATTTTCGTTCATTATTGTGAGCAACCTGTATTTCTCAGCCAGTTTATAAAACTTGAAAATTTCTTTGCATGTGTGTAAAACTCAGCTTTCAGTTAAAAAAAAATCTCCTTTAATGAAGCAGCTTTCGAAAGCTTTGCGTTCTCTTATTAGGAATTTTAACAAGTTTCTTTGCATGTGTGTAAAACTCAGCTTTCAGTTAAAAAAAAAATCTCCTTTGATGAAGCAGCTTTGGAAAGCTTTGCGTTCTCTTATTAGGAATTTTAACAAGTTTCAGAACATCAAGTATAAGCCTATTTATGAATAATTTAAGAAAAAAAAATTTAATACCAAAAAAAAACAGCAAATAGCTTTTCAGCCCGTGTGTAACTGCAAAAAAATCATTTCCAATTTTCAAGAAACAGTAAAGCGGTTCTTTCAAGGTACCAGGGAGACCTGCACCAAATTAATTCCTGCTCACTTCATGTATATTGTTTTTTGAACATTTTAAAAAATCGGTTTGATTATAGCAAATTCGAACAACGTAATGCTTTTTCCAAAAAGCTTTCATAGCTGGTTTTGGAACTATAACGTATAAAGCTTTACCGTAGCCAAATATGCTGATGCTTCTACAAGCAAGAAAAAATTTCCACAACTAACCACTTTGGCATTTAAAATGAAAGCTTTTATGCAGCAATAAATGTAATGAAGTATAGCTTAAGAATCAGCAATGAAAGCTTAAGTCCAGGAAGTGTGTGTTTGAGTGGATGGAACATAATTGAAGGTGCGCTGTGGCATACATGCCAAAAAACTAGAGAATGCCCAGCAGTTTCTCAGATGAATTATATATTTGCACTTGTTGCTTGAGCTTTCGAGTGCTTTTATTAAGAGAAAATTCATCCTAGCGCTCAAAAGTTAGTTGTGTATGCTGACACCCAACACTAATGCTCTAGTGGGTAAAGCAATAATATTGATTACGTTTAATGCATCATTCAGCTCATAAAAAGCTTTAGTATCCCAAGCATGTTTATGGGCTTTCAAAAGCTTCTAGCCTCATAATGTAGAAAGAATCTGAAGCGCAAAAGAAAAATGCTTTGAAAGCTTCAAAATATGGAGTTATGTTTTCTGCTCGATCCAAAAAGTTGTGATCGAAAAAAGCTGAAACTTTTATTAGGAAAGCTTAGAATAAAACAAATTTCAAATGGTCAGTGAACATATTTTTTCTTGCGGAAAAAGTTTGAGTGTTGGAAGTATTTACTGTTTTTAAACGCTTTAATTAAAATAGATTCTAAAGTAGCAAGCAACCAAATTAGGAAGACTTAATTACGTATAAAAGTGACCCAAAAAGCTTTCACAGCTAAGATTTACAGTATTCAAGTCAAAATCCTCAAGAAAAACAGCTTCAAATCGCAAAAGCTTAGTAAAAATGTTTATGAAGGTAACGAAAGCTTCAAGTCAAAATGGTTAAAGTCTTAAAAAGCTTTAATTATACTTTTGAGCTTTCACAGCTATGAAAACTTTTGCCCCTGCAAATGATTTACAGTATTTAAGTTAAAATTCTCAAGGAAAAAAGCTTGAAATTGCAAAAGCTGAGTGAAAATATTTATGAAGTCACTGAAAGCTTTAAGTCAAAATGTTAAAAGCCTTTAAACGCTTTAATTGTACTTATGTCTATTGATACTGCTTACTCTTCGTAAAATCTTGATATCAAAAATCAAAATAGTAGTAAAAGAGCATAAAAATTGAGCTTTGAGAAACTTCAAAATAATTATGACTATAATAGCTTAAAAAGCTGTGAAAGCTTTAGCCTACAAAAGCTCTACCAGAGTTATGCCGCTACTGTAGTTAAAAATTGAAAATGACTTAAACTTTAAAAACAATGTTTGGATTTTGCTGAAGCTTTTAGAGAACTAGTTTTCAGTGATGGGCAAATATAAAATTACTAGGCTCGAAAGCTTTCCTTTGAAACTTACAAAATTCTGATGCGATAAAATATCATGTTTGTTGTGTTTACCTCAACTAAACGCACTCATATGTTATTGTTAGACAGCTGTCAGTGTTGTGCGGTCTCATTTCTGGTCACATCAAGGAATCAGAGCATATTTGATGCAAAAAAAAATTAAAAAGAAAAACAAAACAACACGAAAACAGTCAAATCACATGCTCGACTGCGCAAATGAGTCAGCCCAACCCCTCACCTGTTGACTAGGTACAACAAACAATTGTGACGGACGTTGCTATATGACACTAACACTAACAATAATCAAAGTAATTATTAGCTTGAATTATCACAAAACGTAAAAAAACACGAAAAGATATAACAACAGCTCACTGAAAATTGCATGGCAAATGGTGATAACATTGTAGTGATCGATTAAGTGACTGACGAAAAGTTCAAAGCTGAGCGAATACTTTTTTCCCTTTTATTTTTTATTTTATTTAAAAGCGCGAAATCGAGTTTAATCGCTTTATTTGCTAATTCGTTCTTAGTAATTTTTTTTTTTTTCAAATTTTCACCTTTCGTTTACTTTTGTGTCTGTGAATTCGGGCACATACTTACACCAATGTACCCAATTTGGTATGAACGCTTTACAAAAACTCTTGTGAACTTAATCAGTTTAATTCATTTACTTTCCAATTACTTGCTTTGACCTCATTCACCTAACCGGATATTGTATATTTTTACATTCTTAATTGTTCATTATATTAGATTAGGTTTGACGTTTATTTTATATATTGTTCTTATTTCAGTCGCTTCTTTTGATTTCGAGACTAAGGGCATAATTATATAAAAATTGGTCATACATGTTCACACTTTATGATAATGAAAAATCTAACTGCCAGTCACTGCAGTCGGTGCATGCTCGCCTATTATACCAACTTTATTTTACGCTTGATAAAGGCACCTCGACTTCGTTTCGCGTTTTACATAATAAGGACCCAACTTAGAGGTATCTGACTTGAGCGAATTTCGATGTGGGACTAAACACCTTTGATATATAGAATCCAAACATCGTAATCTATACTTTCCCGTTACCTGACGCCTAATGTAAGCCTTGAGCAGCCCACACAAATCTTCCGCACTATCAAGTGTCTTGAATGTACGGATTACGGGAACTCAATTATAACGTTATGGAGCCTCTTTAAAAATTACTTCACCCTTAATACATTCAATAAAATTGGGATCGGACAAGATCCAGGCGAGAAAGAGTTCAGAATGTACTTTACGAAGAAAGTAATAGTTGCCCCTCCGTAGCACATCACAATGCTAAGAGTGACATTTAAAGTCACTGATAGAGAACAGAACCGGTGCTGCCTTTTAATGAAATAGTTATGCGATGGTTTTGAACCAGAGCGATTTAATACAGGGACAACCACTATCTCAACGGATGCCCACTCATCTTGGTTACTTAGCTCAAAGGACTGCTTTTATTAAGAGGCCTGGATTTAATCGAAAGAGAGTGTAAGTTCGCGGAGACTTCGGGCCTACGAAGTTTATAATTTCATTGTCGTGTTCGCAAGAAAAAAAGTATTTTATAATAAAAATGCCTCTTTGTATATGCTTGTAAATGATTTATGTCCATGTGAAGGTGATATATCCGATTACTTTGTTTATTTTTTTACTAATTGCATGTACAACCCCAACTTCAGTTCAGCCTCAACATTCATCGCCAAGTTCATGCAGCCAATTCTAAACATATTTATTTATGCATTTGTAAGTTTTGCTTGCGCCCTCGCCCCATTGTCCTACTTTTTGTCGTCTACTCAACATAATACACCTTTTGAAAGTATTTAATTACAAAGAATAAGTGCATAGAGTACATTTGTAAAGTCGCGCATACACTTACACATATAGATGTATATATATATATATATATATATATATATATATATATATATATATATATATATATATATATATATATATATGCTGTAATCTTTAGCACCAGAACTGCCAAACACATCGTGTTTTATGAAAGCGACAATCGATAATTTCTGGTGCCGGGATTTCTTTCTCACAGCCAAGGGGTTTTTCAGAAGTGGAAATATATTACTAAAAACTAAAAAAAAAAGCATGTTTGATTGATGACTACAAATGACCGCACTATTATTATTATTATTGTTATCATCATTATTATTATTATTGTTATCATTATTATTATTAATATTATTATTGTTATTATTATTATTATTAATATTATTATCAATATTATTATTATTATTAGTAGTATTATTATTATTATTAGTAGTATTATTATTATTATTATTATAAGTATTATTATTATTATTATTTGGTTATAAAAATTATTATTATTATTATTATTTGGTTATAAAAAATATTATTATTATTATTATTTGGTTATAAAAAATATTATTATTATTATTATTTGGTTATAAAAATTATTATTATTATTATTATGGTTGTAAAAATTATTATTATTACTATTATGGTTCTAAAAATTATTATTATTATTATTATTTGGTTATAAAAATTGTTGTTATTATTATTATTTGGTTATAAAAATTATTATTATTATTATTTGGTTATAAAAATTATTATTATTATTATTATTTGATTATAAAAATTATTGTTATTATTATTATTTGGTTATAAAAATTATTATTATTTTCTTTTTTGGATAATATTTATTTTTTATTATAAGTTTTTATTTTAATTAAAATTTATTTAAAGAAAAACTAAGAGACAGTAGCCATCCAATCTATTTCAGAAACTGCTAAACTTCCTCAGAGAAATTTTGCCACGTTCTGCTAACCAATATGCTCTCAGAACGATGGTTTGTTTGTCAGCTAGACTCCTATTTCTATTGATTTCAACCACTCAAAAATGTCAAACATCTGTTGGCATTATCATTGCTAATGACAGATTTGGTTAAAGTGTACATTTGCTTGATTTATTTAAAATTTTTATTTAATTTTTTTTTGATTCTCAACTTTTGTGCATATTTTAATATTCATTGTTGTTTGCTTTAATTAAAGTAACATGAGCCTTTCTAGCAACAAACAAGAAATTGTGAGTCTACCGCATCTACTACCAAAACTTTTAAATTTTCTTTTTTATATATTTTTTCATTCAGATGTAACGTCTTCTATTGATCGATTTTAAAATTTTGATAAAAAGTTACTTAAAGACTCGAAAAGTTTTATTCAAAAATTAGAAAAAGTTTAAAAAAAAGTTTTTAAAACAATTTAGATCTTGTTTAATTAAAAGTCCATTTATTTGTTACCCATTTAAAGGTCAGATAGTTTCTCAAATAATTACTTCACTTTTTTTTTTTAGCCTAAACGTTTACAGAGTAGCGAATACCCAAACCCTGTAGTAGAATTCGCTAGCTTCTATGATGACATTCGCAATCGACATTTCGTAGTAACGATATTTATAACGATATCGGTATTCGCTAACTATTTTTTTATCGATATTCGTTTAGTAGCGATCAGCTGTGGCGTTAAGTAAACAACATACAATTTGGGGTTGTTATCTGTCTGGTCAAATAAACAACACATAATTTCAAGTTTTTAGCAAAAATTAAAATAATATTACTATTATATCAATATTATTATCAAAAAAATGTCATTTGAGTACTTAGCGTACGTTTTATCGCGCGATGAGGAATCTTGACGCCGAGTCGTTATAGCTAAGTTAGTGAATACCACAGTCGATAATGCAGGATACAAAATCGTTAATTAAAATCGCATCGTTATAAGTTAGTGAATTCCACCACTGAACTACTTACGGGATACCGGTATTGTAAAATCTGAACACAAAAATATCGGGATTGCTAAAATACGAAAAACTCTCACCTGTATGAATAAATTATAGCTTGCAAAGATTTGACTAACGAAGAAAGGCATTAAATGCATGAATCCACCTGTTGGTTCGAAATAGTCTGGAAGGGTACAATTGTAACTACTTTGCCAACACCGGTTCATAACGAAGACTTTTACTAACACTCCTCTAACTATATATTTAGGTTTCGTTCCACATGGATCATTTATTCGAATTTTGTTAGTGGTTTTTATCTACTTCCATATTCCATCGAGTATTCTTTTCTAACTCGTTTACAAAAGGTTGCGCTTATACATAGGCTTCATGCACTTGGCTGCTTTAGCGGCTTTTAACACGTGTGCAACCCTGAACGTTGTAGTTATGCGGTAATTGCACCTTTTCTTTGTATTTTTTCAGTTTATTTTTAGATACTGGAATTATGTATTTTTTCATAAAATGTTATTATTCATTGAATTTTTTATCAACAACTAATTTTTACGTTAGCATCTTCCATCCTAATAACTTTCATGTATTATTTCATTAGTGTTATATTGTTTTAAAATCATTTTATTAGTCATTCACAAGCTTTGTTGGGCTTTGTTTTTATTAGTATGCCCAATGCAAAATAATTCCACATTTTTCATGTGTAATGAGGTAATGACTTTGTCAGCAAAACATTCGTTTGTGAAAGTCAACTGTTAGCAACGACTTCAACACTATTGATGGTTGGCAAAAGCAATTAAAGCTTGAAAAGAAAGCTTGATCATTATTACTAATTAATAATAGAAGCGATACAATAAGACTTGATAAATCTTGGTAGGTTATTGTCGGTGTTTTTTTTTTTCAAAAAATGGGGAAGTTGATAGTTTGCGGAACACTGGATTGAGTGATCGTCTGTTTATAACAGACTTGTTAAATAATGATTACTAATCCTAATGATTACCGGTTTGATTAATTACTTTCTTGAGAATCCATTTAATTATTGATTACCATTTACTTTTAATTTTTAATGATTGTTTTCCAATTAATTGAAAAAATAATCAAAAATTTATGAGTTTTTACGATTATTTGAAAGAATAAAAACAAAAGTTGTTTGAATTACTTTTAATTCATTTTGTATTTTTTTTTTTTGTTTATTTTTTTTTATGATCGTAAAAATCATAATTTTTTTTGAGTATTTTTTTAATTAATTGAAAAGTAATCATTAAAAATTGATTTTTTTTTATTATTATTGATTTTTTTCAGTATTGTTGAAGAAGCACATAAATATACACATCAACAATATGGAAAAAAGTTAAAAAAATCAAAAAAAAAAATAAAATTAAAAAAAAAAAATGCAAAATAATAAAAAGTAATCAAAACAATTTTTTGATTATTTTCATAGTTTTTGATTTTTTTTTCCTAATGGCAGTCAGCTAATAATTGGCTTTTCTTGGAAAACAATTAAAATAATCATTACGAATAAAAAAATCCGTATAATTAATTGATTACTAATTACTAATCAAATTTAACAGGTCTGGTTTATAAATATATTCATTTTAAAACGTTGAAGACCTAATAAACATATATGAAAACCGGAACTTCAATATGGAATAATCTAAGATAAATATTTTTTTAAACCAATAATCTGACTTCAACAACTGAATCAGCCTAAAACCTTGTAGTTCAGTTTGAAGTTAAGAGGTGGATAGACGCAAAATCAGAAAAGGCTGACTAAGCAGATGTGTGTGGTTGTTGCTGTAATAACGATACTCTCCCCGCTTTAATGTTGCTGGAACAGCAAACAACTACTTAAAACACTTAATTTAACTTAAATTAATCTTTCTTAAGACCATACCTATTTCATAAATAGGATTTTTTTGAGATCTCAACTTGGTCTACTAATATAAATATATTAGAGGTGGAAAACAATCGGATATACTTTCGAAATATTGATTTTTTCTATCAGTCGATGCAAGTACCTATCTTTTATTACTATCGATTTATCGTTTACATTGCAAAATATGTTATTTAGATCCTTCCTCCTTATTCCTATTTGTTTTAAGTTGGTTGATATATCGAAGTAAAAGCTCACTACGGACCTCATAAAAGGCTCACATTTGGTACCCATATTATATAATTACCATTTAGATCTACCTGGTTCATTAAATGTTTATATATAAAAACCCTCTTACTGTAGTTCTCAATAGGCCCTTTTGTGGGTCATCGTGTGCTCGATATATGGTTAAGATCTTTAAATCTTAATACCGTCCTTGTTAGCGCGTTTTGTTTTATATCCATACAGTAAAAATCTTTATTCTAGTAGGGTCCATATTTTGCTCGATATATAGACTTCAGCCCCCTTTCCCTTGAGAGAGCTTTCCGGGGTCTACATGAAGATTCGCGTTACCCAATTACATGGTGTATATTTTTTATTTTCTTTTCAAGTAATTTGTTGTTAAAAACCTTTGATTGCTATTGTGTGTTGTGTCTCAACGAAGCATTCTAAATAAACCTACAAAAGAGGAATAAAATAAATCTCTGCAAGAAGCATGGAATGCAGTCACAAAGCAAAACCCGGCGAAACATAGTTGGCAATATAAAAAAAAAACTGCATCAACAGCTGAAACGAGTGGCTGAGAATATACGTTTTAAACATACATACATATGTACATGCAGAGGTACGTATATATCCAAACATATATATTCTTCACATTGCATTTACTGACTCTGTTTGCAGTTGGATTTACTCACAAAAACTAGTTTTACTAAAAATGGCATTGACGACTTGGTAAGTTTTTATTGTTGTTTTTTTTTTGGCCCGTGATTTTTGTATGCTTTGCAGACTCAACTTTGGACAAGATTTGCTTTTGTTGATTGCAATTCTTTGCTTTTGTGTATTTCTTCAATTTACTGGAAGAGAATGCATGAGATTCTTGCAGAAATTCATTTATTTGCTAATTATAAATTTATAAAAAAAAATATATATATATGTATGTATATAAATTTCAAACGTTTAAGGAACTAATTTATTTATGTAGTTCAACTAAAAAAATATTATTTGCAATTATTTTGGAGGTGAAAAATTAAAAAAAAAATACGTTTTGATTTTTTAAAAATTACTTTTTAAATTTCAAACCAAAAAATATATAAACTATATATTTCCAATTAAGATGTTTAGTTAAAAAAAAAGGGTATTTTACATTATTAAAATTTTAAAACTAAAAAAGAAATAAAATGAAAGCAATTGTAACTGCTTAAATTTTTTTTTCATTCCAATTACAATATTTTAAAATTTTTTTAACCGCTCTAATAATAATATTAATTAATTAACTTCTATTATTTATTTTTTTTAAGGGGTTCATTATTTTTCTCTTATAAAGCTTTGATAAAGTTTTTAAATTTATTTTTTAGTTAAAATATTAGTTTTATTAGCTTTTTCAAAATATTTCTGTACTTTTAATAAATAGGTTGAACTTTAAACAATTAATTTTATTGTAAATATAATTTAGGAAAAAAATGTACAGCAAAAAAAAATTTTTTTAATTTTTTCAATAAAACATTCTTTGTAATTTTTTCCAAAATGGAAAATTACAAAATTATTTTTTTTAATTTACCAATTTCTTTTTTCTTAATTTGATTCGTTTTTGAATGTTTTATTTTGAACTAAAACGATTACTTTTCATATATATTTATTTTTCGTTTTATAGTTTCGTTTAGGAAGCTTTAAAAATTAGATGCTTTTTTTTATTTATTGGCGAAATTTGTGTTTTTCATAATTTTGTTTTAAATTTCGACTACTTTTTTCCTATGGATGGTATTTTTTAGTTACTTCTTTTATAATTTATATTTGCTTTGTGAGATTTTTCACTTTTCAAAAAAAAAAAATTGAATTTTTTAATTCCAATTGTTTAATATCTAAAAAGTATTGAAAATGGAAAACTGGGAAATATACTTAATGTTGTTTTGTGTTTTAAATACTTTTTAATTGCAAAAAATTCCGCTGAATTGTTATTTACTCTTTTTATTTTTAAATATTGTTAAATCTATAAAACTTAAAAAAACCAAATTTTACTTTGTTTTGTTTTTTGATATTGTTTTAATGTTTAAATAAATTTCAAAGTTTTTTTTTTGAATTTATTTTAACTTCCTGTAGAGAAAACTGCTTTTATTTTGGAAAATATTTTTTGGAGCAAAAAATTTTTTTTTTTAATTTTCGTAGCTTTAGAAAACTGTTTAAATAAATTTCAAAGTTATTTTATTGAATTTATTTAAACTTCCTGTAGAGAAAACTGTTTTTATTTTGGAAGATTTTTTTTGGAACAAATAATTTTTTTTTTTTGTAGCTTTAGAAAACTGTTTGGACTTAAATGTTATTTAAGTTTTTTCTTAAAATTTTTTTTAACGTTTCTTACTGTAGTTATATTTAATTTTTTTTCCCCCCAAAAAAATGCTTTTGAACTTTATATACATATATACATTTTTTTAAATTTGCTAATTTGTAGGTATTATTTTATTGTTTACTATTTTGTTTCATAAATAAATTACCATTTGCTGTAAATATGGAGTTTGCAAGTTTTGGCATCAAATCTAATTGGAAAGAGGGTGAGATGTTTGGCCGCTGGAATTTTTTTGTTGTAATAGGTATTAAGTTGATTTCCAAGTACTTTTTTTATGCTTTGTTTTCTACAATTTTTTTTTTTGTGATTTATCTACTGCATATTTTGTATTATCTTGAATATTTTGCTATTTCTATTTTTGTTGGCTTTTTTTAATTTGTTTACTGTTTATTTCGTATCATCTTTTTATATTAATTTTTAATTTAACATTTTAATTCTATAAAATATTTTTTTGTCTTTGATCACACATTTCACACTGTTTTAAGAATTTAATTAATTTCGTTACTTTGGTTGTTAATTTTAAAATAAATTTTTATTTTTATTTATTTTTATTGTACTATTTTTGCACTTTTAGTTTTCTTCTTTGTTCTCTGACTTCCCTTATTTTGTATATTGAAGTGCTGACTTAATTTATGCTTTTACTTTAATTTGCATATTAAGCTTAGTTTAGTTTTTGCTGTGTGCTAATTAATTCATTCTTTGTTTCTTTTTTTATTTAAATTTTTCTTTTTCATTCTTGTTTTTGCCTCACCGCTGGAATTGCAGTTGGTTTGGGTCCGGTTTGCGTTTTATATTTTTTTTCGTCTGTTACCAACGCGCGCTTTGTTGTTGTTAAACGTTTGCTGATATATTGTTGTAGTTGTTTTATCGATATTATTGTTGTTTTAGTATTGTTTATGTATTGGTTTTGGTTTCTTATTGAACACTCACAAAGTCCGTAAGCTGCGTCAACATTTTCTGTGTCACAACCAGTTTGTATTATTTCTTATATGGAGTTTTAATGTAAGTCTTCAAATCCGATATTCTTCTCTACAATTGGATTTATATTTTCAAATTCTATTACCTTTTCATTTATTTGATTTTTACGTTTTTTTTCAAGCCGATCTTTTTTATTAAAACACACCCCG
Source organism: Merzomyia westermanni (assembly GCA_949987695.1). Classification (NCBI taxonomy): domain Eukaryota; kingdom Metazoa; phylum Arthropoda; class Insecta; order Diptera; family Tephritidae; genus Merzomyia; species Merzomyia westermanni. Next base: position 176,462,216 of record OX465289.1, on the reverse strand, counting down.
TTTTTCGAACATCCGTAGTGCAGATTTCGAAATGTAACGTTATTTCTCGCGTTTTCGAAATCAAATACCGGTATTTATTACGCGCGTTTGAATCATTTATTATAGACGTATTAGACCCCAAAAACAACGTTTAAAAAAAAATCCGAGAAACTTGCCCCGAAGACCCGTTACAAGCGTGCTACACGTATTCACGTTCCAGCCGCTGAAATTACTCTACTGTACTGTCAAACGAACGGTTGGTTGGCTATCTCCCCGCTCACTAAAGCAGAGTTGGTTTGACATTCCAAGCAGTGGTTGTAGTGGTGGTGGTTAAGTTGTTGTAGATTGTTTTTTTTTCGAATTCAATAGTTTATCTGAGCGCTCTTTTGGAGAGCTGAGTTTGAATGTGTATGTGATAATGCGGTACAAACCGTGGACAGCTGTTACGGTGCAAGCGTTTCGAATAGTATAATAAGTATAATGAGTTCGGTTGGAAGCCGATATCATATACCCAGCGGTGTAAAGAAGGCCCGTCTAAACTGCCAGAGGATAGTTGAATTCCCGCAAGTAACAAACGATCTTTGTCGGCAGCAAAGTTGAGCTTAGGCATTGGATTAAAAAGTGAAAAAAATCCTAAATAGTGCAGAAGAGCCAAGCTTCGTTGAGAGAGTTTCAATATTTCGCTTCGCTTATCCCCGGTCATAGTAATAGCGTAGGGGGTATGAGAAGGTACCCGAATGGAAAATCGAAGAATGCACTGAAAGGCAATGAACTTTCTATTGACCAAAGAGTGACTTGAGCCGTTCAAATATTTAATATCTTGGGGTTTAGTTTGCCGGTTCCGCTTCAAACATTGTTCTACTAAGATATTGTGGCTTACAATGAAGTGCCTAACATTTCTAGAGACAAGTTCTGTCGATAGCCTTCGTGAGGTAAGGGAGTTAGATCTCGGGCCCCCTACTTTGTTTGATATAGAGAGTGAGTTGTTTAGGAGAAATAAAGTGGTAAATATCTCGATATACACTTACTGAGCCTATTCAAAATTGGTAAAATAGGGATAACTCCCGTACACTGACCTTGGTAAGCTCTTACTGAAAAAAATAAGTGTTCCTATTCTACATACATAGACCAGAAAGCTCGACCCGTTTCATTTCTTGTCAGGCGGGCTCAAGGATGCCCGGCACGTCTTAATTCCACAAATTTATGAAAGTGAGTACAAAAGTTATCCTTCAAGCCGATTTGTTAACAAAAGCACATAAATCATGTCAATTTAAGATATGGCTAAGGTGCTGGGTAACTCGGCACATTCTTTTCGGATATCAATACAAAACACATTAAAATATTAGGATTTATAAGAAATAATAAAACTTTAGCAATAGTCGAGCGTGTTCCATTCGCTGCCGCTTAGAAAGAGAGAATTGCCTAGTTTTCACCAAATTCGCTTGAGGTCTTTTAAACAGATCCCCACATATGAGTAAGGAAGTCTCTTCTAAATAATGAAGCGTTGTGTACTAGAATCGCATTATTCCAGCCAGTCGTTGTCCATCACGGAAATTGTATTACCTCCACTTTTCATCTAGCACTTCCTTGTAATCACATTCATTATTCAGCACGGCACCGCCCTCGCCCACACAAACTCGAAGAGGACGTAAATTTGATATTTTACGTATAACAAAAAAAAGTTTTAATAAAAGTTAAAAAAATTGGTTCAAAAAAATTCCCAAGGAAATTAGGAAAAATTATTTATTTATTTACTTATTCAGTCAATGAACAACCAGTTCTTACAGACTACTAGAATTGATTAAGTATGAGTAATAAGTTCTTACAGATTAATAACAAAATTGAGTATAATTAAATAACATAATTCAATAATTTAATGAAAATATCAACAAAACAACGAAAAATCAAGCTCGATAGAAGACCTGGTTGAACTCGCTCAAAGCGAGTGCGATTGGCGCATTTCTCGCATAGAATAGATCTTCTGGCTTCCAGGGTTTTAAAGTTTAAAAGAAGTAACCGAGCATGTTATGAGGGAAGAGGGTAAGTCAATCTTATGGAACGCAAAGAGTACTCAAGAAATACTTTCTGTATTCGTTCAATACTGCTGATTGAAAGTTGTTGATAGGGACGCCAAATAATGGTAGCATATTCAAGATGAGATCGAACAAAAGATGTGAAAACCAATCTCAGTGTATATGGGTCAGCGAACTCTGAACTGTTACTACGGATGAAACCAAGCATTGCATAAGATTTAGCAACGATAAACTCAATATGGTTGTTGAAGGTAAATTTGCATCGTAAACAGCACCAAGATCCTTGATATTATCAACAGTCTGTAGTGTACTGTTAGCAATGTTATAAGAGCTACTAAAACTAAAGCGCGTTTTGGAGTAGGTTACGTCATCAGCATACAGCAAAAATCTAGCATACGAAAAACAGGAACTTATATCATTGATGAACAAGACAAAGGGCAAAGAGCCTAAAATACTACCTTGCGGGACGCCGGACATTGCCACGAAGGGACCAGAAGACTCCCCATCAATAGAGACAATACATCAGCTATTACTTAAATACACGCCAACCATTTCAGAAATATTGAGTGAAAGCCAAGACAGGGTAGCTTATGAATTAGAATGCCATGCGATACTTTGTCGAAAGCTTTGGAAAAGTCAGTATATACGAGTATGCAGTCAGCCTTATAACCAGATGAAAAAGTTGAGATACAATACTCACTAAACTCTGTAAGATTGGAAACCGTAGAACGACCCGCAACAAACCATACTGTTTAGCACAAATGAAGCTCTTCACTGAAAAATGAATTTTATCTTAGACTATGCATTCAAATAACTTGGAGGCAGTGCTGAGTTTCGATATCAGTATGTAATTGCAGACATCGCTCTTATTTCCAGTCTTGTAAATAGGAGTTATAGAAACAATTTTCCAGGCATAGCGAAGAGACAAAATAGTCGAGAGACCATCAATGTCCGTATTAGCGGAGGGTTTTAATTTAGAGATACCAGTAGTGATATCATCAGTTAAAAGTGACATTGAGCCGAAGTCAAGAGAAGAATTGATGTCAGATGAAAAGTCAGAAGATGGGACAGCATCATCATGGGCAAAATTAGAACTAAATAATTCTGCGAACTATATCATTAAGGAGTATTAAGTTAGTATTAATTAGAAAGTTTGTCATTGTAGACTAAAGTAGCAGGTATCGCGGTACATGCTTTTTTTTGATTTAATGAAATTCCACAAAGCTTTCGGATTGGACTGATATTCATCTCAAATTTTGCAATATAGTTACTGTGAAGAAACTTGTCCAAACAGTTGAAATCCTTCATATGCTGCTTGTATTTGTTAAAAAATATCGGATTTTTTGTCCGTTTTTTTATAGAACTTTTTTTACAGAACTTTTTCTTTTTAAACGCTTTGTGTACCATGGTAATTTATATGGTTCCTTTTTATAACTTTTAAGCACAGATTAAACATGGTTGATCTAAATACTTCAAAGCAATTAACAACATCGGGAAGGGAAATCAGATTACGCCGGTATATTTCCAAGAATGCGTGATCAAGCCTAGAAAGGTCACACCGCGCAAAGTCAAAAGCGACTTTCTCATTTGAAGTGGGAGCGTCAAACTCATAGAATTATTGTTTGACAATAAGAGTGGTATGGTGCATATCCGACGTAGCAAATCACGCATAGCACTTAGAGACATTAAATCTTTAGAACCGAAAGTGTTTTCGAACTTAACCATGTTAAAAGAAATTTTAAGTGTACGTGTAATTAAAGGTAATTATTTGCCCACGCCCACATTTCATGTAATGATGTTTGGTGTATGGCACCTTTAAAGTAGAAAAATTTAGATCTACGAAACTTAGTTTATCGCATAAGGCCATGTAAATAAGGCTCTAGAACAAAAATGAGCTCAAGCAGAGTAACTCTCAATGTTTTTAGTATTGACACATAAATTTTATATACGCATACATATCTTATATTAAACAAGTAAGGACAGCGCTGTCTTCGCCTGTGCCGAAGGCTTTATACCTTTCATGAATACGTGCATACTTAAATGCGCATTGTTGTTGAGGGAGAAATGGCCATAATCCTCTTATCTGAAAGATCGGTTGTATGGGATATATACTATATATAGCTCCCATCTTACCGATTTTTTTACCAAATTTTTTGCTATCCGTAAGAAAATATCTCACCAAGTTTCAAGTTTTAGTCTTTAAAAATGAGGGAGAAATGGTCATAATCCTCTTATTTGAACGATCGGTTGTATGGGAGATATATGCTATAGTGACCCGATTATACCGGATCCCACAAATGTCTAATATAATACAAAAATACATCCGTGTGCCAAATTTCATCGAGATATCTCAAAAATTTAGTTTGCGTTCAAACAGACGGACGGACGGACAGACGGACATGGCTGTATCAACTCAGTTCATCGTCCTGATCAATTTGGTATACTTAATGGTGGGTATATCTCTTATATTTCTAAACGTTACAAACATCGGACCACAGTTAATATACCATTTCATGTTCATGAAAGGTATAAAAAGAAATAACGCCAACCTTCCTCATTTGAAAAACACTGAAACACTTTTAAAGTTTTTAAAAGTAATAGCACTACTAGGTATTAAAAGATACAGAAGCCTCTCGCAACATTACAAAAACCAATACTAAAGAAAGCATTAAGTCACACACACACACACACATGTTGACACGCAAAATCTTTAAAGTGGTTCGATTCCGTTTGAATAGTGATACGATATTATGAAACCGGTGTGCGTGTTGTTACGCTCTCTGAGTTTTGAGACTTTATTTTGTTTATTTTCTTTTGTGCCGATTTTTTATTGTTTTATTTATATTCGTTTGTAACTTACTGTATGGTATACAAATTCAGAGGTGTGTGTGTGTGTGTATGAAAGTGCATGTGTATATGAAACGGTGAGCCATTTGTGGATGTGTTTGTGTTTATCTTTCCCGTGTTTTATTTTTATTTTTGCAGTTATTTATGAATGCACAGAAAAAACTGAAGAAGAAGCAGATATATGCGTGTGTCTGCTTTGCCTGACAGCAGTTAATATGTCATATACAAAAGGTAGAACAAACACATCTGTCATTGCTCGCAAACAATAGAAAATTACAGGTAAGATAACCAAAATACGTAGGAAAAGAGAGACAAGAGACAAAGAGGTATGAAAAGAGAGAGCTAGAGTTGGAGAGTGATAAAAATAAGAAAATGATAAAACATGCTGCAGCTCGTAGAGCTTAAGTTGCTGTTAGTTAAAATTCGTAAAATACCGATTCAACTTTTATTTGTTCTCAAAATGCAGGTCTATTGATGTAAACCTAAATAAAATTTCAAATTCTAAATAAATCTTGTTATAAATCCGACTACCTTGCTGCTCTCTCTCACTTTAGAACTCTAAACTTCTCCCTCGCTGCCGATAAACTGCATTTTCTCTCCCAACAAGTTAAGCGAAATTTAGCTCGCGCTCTCAGTCTTACTACGCTCTTACCTCCATTAAAACGCTCTTAACTCTAACATACCGCTCTTTAATATATTAACTGCAATAAAAAGTGCAAGGTCATCATATGATCAAATGTTTACCTCTCGAATTAGGGGAATGGAATTCAGGCTGCCAGTATTGGCGGTTTTCTTACAAACTTTGGCAACCAAAATCTGAAAATTGGCGATGGCAACTTTTCTTTGCCGATTATTCAAATATTATGAAGCTTGAGTAAACTTTTAAGTATAATTTTAGCTCTGTTTTCATCCATTACCTACACCTTGCCAATACATCTTAGGAGAAAATGAAGTAGAAAGCAAACGAGCGTTTGAAGTAGATCAATTCGCAGGATCATTACTCATAAGAAAATTAATATGTGTGTAGGCATACATACTCGTACTAAGGTTGGGTATTGGCGCCCATTTTCTGACGACTATGTCAACGAGTGATGAAACCCACTTTTGTCAACACCAGTAGGTCGATTCTGTACCTATTTTAACTTCGCTTAACACCATTTTTAACGCTTTTCCCTATTCACTAACTTTTAACCACACGAAAAGTGTTAGCTAACACTTTTTGTGTGGTTAGCTGTCGCGAATTATTTTCGAGGTGTTAACGATTGCGTTAATATATTTACAAGTGTTTTAGCGTTTGGAAAAAGTAAAAAAATTAGTTTTGAGTTTTTTGCATGTAATTTAGGGCTAAATACGTCTGAACACCAGTATTTCCATATTTTATCACTATCAAGAGTCAGCTGTTTAGCGGCGTTAAAGGAGAGTTACAGAATCGCACTTTCGTTAAGAACAAACGCCAAAATTTGGCGATAAGGTTAACGCTCGGCGAGTGGTTAAAAGTTACAGAATCGGGCTAGAGGGATACAAATCCTTTGATGAAAAATTTTGACAATGTTGTTGTTGTTTTTGTTAACAGTGCTTCGCCCAATGGGATCGATCACTCTAAATTGTCATCAGGCACTTCTAACGGAAGTCCGAGAGGAAAGCTTTTGAATATATTAAAATCCTTTGGAAATAAATTGATAAACGGTTGCCAACAAGTTTGAAAAATTTAAAAAAAAATTCAGTTTTTTTTCCAAAACTTAGTTTAAATCAAAATCCAATAATTTTCCATTTTTGTAATGGAGCGATGAAAAAGTTTTGAGTGGAATTAAAAATCGGGGGAATGAGTTATTGGCAGTTAACTGCACTAATATTCCGAATGGGTTAACTAGCCATCAGAGCAGCTTCGAGGGACGTAATTCATCGGTAAGTTCTATAGGTTTCGTTTTGATAGAAATTTTGCTGGCGACATGTGAGTAAAATTTGGCGATTTTGGCGATTTTTAAGGGAGAATCTGGCGACGGCTTTTAAACAAATACTGGCAACTCTGATGGAGTTAATGAGTTTTATGTACGCTCAGTAAGCAATTTCAGAGAGTTGTGTATTAGGTTTTTTTTATAACCCAACCAACATTTTTGAGACTCAAAAAGAGTGCTCAGATTATACTTGTTTTTTCTTCCTGCACTTCCATGATGTTGTTGTTGTTGAAGCATCAGGTTTGAGGAGCGTTGCAGATATGGCCAGTGCTTTACCGGATTGAGCCCACTATACTACAGTATTAGCACCTGCTTTTAAAAGCTCCATTAAGGCAGGAGCGATTGGTTTGAACTCGCGGACCTTCGTATTTTAATCGCCACTTCCGACAAATATACAATAACGATGGTACATATATTCTAGGTCCCCTAACCTGCTGGAGGAGTAGAGATCACGATTAAAAGTGCCTGTTTTTATTATCGAGTAGTATTTAACGTACGAGATTATGATAACTCATTCTGCGTCTTGTCAGCCACTTCACTGTTGATAGTTACAATTTTCAACAGAAAATCACATAAGACCCCAAAGGGTTTGGAGAGTGTTGTCGAATTAACAGTTCTTGGCCGAATATGCACCCGGTACGCTCCGGTAATCCCTTGCGGTACTGCCCGACTGTCGTGGTAGCGATTTGGTTTGACCTGTGCAACCTTCTAGGTCATGCCAAGGAGAAGATGGGTGATGAGAAGTGAGAGGCATCATATACGTAGATCAACCATCGAGTTACACGTCATTACCTTAGTGCATATTAGTCGCCTCTTACGACCGGTATGCCTACCTCGACCATATTCTAAGCCCCTAACCTGCAGGGGCCATATGTAATAGCAATCTGCTCTGACATCCAGGCGGCTCTCCGAGCTTTCGTGTCAATAATACCATCGAACCTAGTAGATCAGCGCAGAGCGTGGACCATGAGTGCATGTGGTATGTCCCCTCACGATACTAAACCTCTATTTTCCTGTTGAACCTACTCCTCTAACACAAATATCACTTTGGTCCAACCGTGTTGAAATTGCGCGTTTCCTAGAACTTCCGCTAGAATAGCTTGATTGTTCTCAGAGTGCTCGTGCCCATTAGGCAGGCCGAAGCACTATTAATAACAACAACAACTACAGTGGACCATGATTGGAACTGGCAAATCAAAGGGGGTTTTTGACCCTTATCAGGGTGAATATAGAGGTGGGTCTGGAACACAATACCTCGGCTCGTAGCTGCAATCTTCCGGGGAGCACCTGCTTTGTGATTGTCAAGCGCATTGCTTTAGCAGAACAATTTCTAGGAAAGGAGCTTCTAAAATGTTTGACCTTACCGGTAAGGCACGTGGGCCCTACCATTGTCCTTGAGCTTTTTTCAGTTCTCGATTGAGATGGAAAATCCAGGAGGAGGATAGCTTTGGCCCCCTTGCTATTTCCAATTGGTCGCTGAAATGAAATTATTTGCCCGTTTTTATATGGCTAATAATCGCCTAGGGGATACGAACCAATAAACCAGATCATTTTTATTCTTTTTACTTGCATTGCTTGAAATAAGTTCATTAGCTTCCACTTACAAGGGCAATCGAAGAGAACTATAAATAAACTGCTCCTTGATTTCTACGCGAGCGTTTGCCAGTTGGTGGTATTAATTATCTGTTAACTTATCGCCTTTAATGAATAAATGTGTTGCCTATTCAATGAATTGTCTGTCTAGCTTATTGTGTAATATCTTATTTCATTAAAGTGTCATTGATAACAGCGCACAATGGAGTTCACGTTGTCCTCGCACTTATAATAGCAACACCCACACAATTGCGCATATCATACCTGCCCCATACACTCCCTGACGCGTGCCACTAACACCCTGGGTGAGGAATGCCAACACATCAATGCTTGAATTAATAATGAATTAATCCGAAATTCAATCAGTTGAAGCAATTTAAATAATAGAAGAGAACAGTAGGCTTTGTTTTTTCTTTGTTACCAGTACAACTTTTTCTTAGACTACTCACAAATAAAAGAAAAACAATATTAAATACTTAAAGATCTGACAATGACCTGTAGGAAAGACGAGCATAAAAGGAGCTTTTATGTAACCAAATTGCGGTTCTGCGGGTTCTCCAGATTATAACTACAGTTTTGGACACATAGTCTTAATCCGATGGCTTTCTCTCTGAGTTTTAAAGAAAATGTTATATAAAAATATTGGACCGACGCTGCAGTAAAATAGGAAACAATTATCGAAAAAGCCAGTATTAGAGTTTCACACTTTGTATCTAGTTCTTCAACGGCTACAGGAATTGTTTAAAGACACTTTATAGTATCTTATTCTAATAATAACTCACCATCAACCAGACTAACACCAAATTTTACGAGAACTGGGCAAATCGACGTTAACTTAAAACTTTACGAGTTGCAAAGTAATGCACTGCCGTATAAAAGTGGACAGTAGAAAGCATTAGGGTATATCAGCTATTCCGCTCGAACTGCCCGGGGGAAATAATTGTAATAGAGTTTTGTTGTTGTTGTGGTAACGACTAAACCCCTAACCCGCAGGGACCAATAGAGTTTTGTGATCTCTATCGACTTCGTCGAAATTCACAGCCGAACTCCGATTAAATCGGCTGAATTCTTTTATTATCTATTACATTTCCCACGTCGGCACTTTCGTCGGAATAGCTGATAGACCCCATTGCTTCCGTATTAAGCCAAATCTAGTAATGCCTAAAATGGTTTACCGCACGATTATTTCTGAGCTAGTCCAATTTTCTGTAGAGAAAATTTCTTAAAAATAATAAAGAAAAAACTCGCATTAATAATCTAAGCTTTCTTCGTAGGTGTTCCATTGCCATTGATTCGGCATTAGCCCCAATAATCCAGTGACCGCCACTTATCTGAATATGTCCTTACTTCTCATCTTGAGAATGGGCAAGATCATATTTCGTTGAGGAAAACATATTCCTAGAAACTCTACAGAAATACCATGGCTACTGTGAAGTATCACGGGCACAAGGTTCTCCTTCACTTCTGAGAAGGGCCACTAAACGTCAAGCCAGCTCATTGGCCTGCATGCTATGATGTGCGACACCTACATATATCAAAGAAACCATTAATTGACTGACCAGGTGCAAGGTCAACTTTCCGCAATAAACAACAAGACGCGTTGTTAACGTTGCTGATCCGATAGCCCGTGAAGCTCTCTGGTCGGTGATGATTATATACAATACTAGCAGACCCAGCAGACGTTGTTCTGCTAAAAAATTCACTTAACTCTCCCTTCTCCTTAGATCTATATTTTTCTGCCTACTCACCGTCCTTTTCTTCCTCTTTATCTGATTCTCCTTTTTCATATCGTTCATATCTTATTAAACTTACCCTATCTCTATCAGTATTAGTCTCACTATTACTATCACTATCTTTGATCCATATCCTTATGCGTCCCGCTAACCTAAAAACCTTCCACAGAGAAGGTCCTGGAAAGTACTTTTAACATAATGGAAATCGGTTTAGCCGTTTAGACATCCACCGCGGTCATACGAAAGACATTTCAATTTTAAGTATACATGAAACGAGCTCAAGGCCAAGAATAATAATTTTTCACTTTTTGAATTTTTATGAAAATTATTATTGTTTTTATTTATTAATAATCATTTTTAATTAATTATTAAAAGTTTTTTGATTGAATAGAGTAGGAAAAATGTTTAGAGACAACTGCCATAGCTTTTCTTATAGATCCATTTCGGAAGCTGCTAGACTTCACTCATCAGAGAAATTTTGGCACGCATTGCTAACCATTAAGCTAACAATACGCTGGTTTTGATGTCATCTATTCTTCTTTTTACCATATTTTATTTATCTAAACATTTTTCCTACCCTATTCAATCAAAAAACTTTTAATAATTAATTAAAAATGATTATTAATAAATAAAAACAATAATAATTTTCATAAAAATTCAAAAAGTGAAAAATTATTATTCTTGGCCTTGAGCTCGTTTCATGAATACTTGAAAATGTACAGGCCGTAAATCAACAAAATTGTTGGTATAAAAAATCATTTAAATTTTATATATATAGATATATAATAATATACATATATATGAGCATAGTGAAGCTGAATACTTTTGTGTTTTCAATATCAAAGTGCTTAAATACATGACAGCATACGAGTAAAACATTTTTCTCATAAAAAAATAATCAAGTTCACTCAACGATAGTTCAAAACACTTGTTTCACTTTCTACTTAACTGAAAAGCAATTTTTAATTAATTTTCGTTTCTTGTTTACTTACCTTAGTTGGCTGCTAAATATTTATGGGCGTGTTGTTTGATGAATGTTTCAAATATGCTGTGAAGGAAATAAAGGCTGTTAAAGAAAGTTTACCAGCAATTTTGAAATGATTGAAATTTAATTGATTCAAAGACAATATTTTTAGGAGAAGGGAATTGTTTGAAAGTTTTATGACAGAAATATACTGGTCTCAAACTAGTTTAAAATAGGCCAAAAAAAATAATAAAAATAGCAAAGGTTTGTAAAGCTTTTCAAGATTTCAGTTTTTAATAAGTCAAGCGTAATAGTATAAAGTTTGTGAAAGTGGGCTTTGCCGCGCCCACTATTGAAAAGGTGCTAAATCCGCTATATCTCCGAAACTATTTGAACCAGCTATCCAATGTTTATACATGATTGAGTTGATAGAATAGTGAAACGAAGGAAATAGGAAGAAGAGAAGAGGTAGAAAAAGAAGAAGAGAAATGGCAATAGGTTACTCTTCCTGAATCAGATTACTTATAGGAATTTAAATATAAAGAGAAAGAGATATCGAAAGAGGATCAGGTTAGCTACAGAGGAGGAGAAAAAGATAAAAGGGATGTGGGGTGTGGTGTGGCAGTAAAAAAAGGGAAAGGGAGGTGAGGACAATCGAAAGAACAGTTTTTATTTACCGGGAGTTAATTCTCGGAATAGATAGCATTTTCCAGGTCTGCTATTGTTATGCAAATGACAATTGTTTGGATGACATAGTAGCTATTGGGGTCTATCAGATATTCCGGCGGCGCTGCCGGCGGGGAATAATTCTAATAGGGTTTTGCGATCTCTATCGACTTCATCTAAATTCCGATTAAATCGATTATTTCTCTCATAATCTATTACATTTCTCCCGCCGGCAGTTACGTAAAGCAAAAAATTTCAATTTTAATATCAGTGGAACTAGTTTTTCTCTTTAAATGTGCGAGTTTCGATATTAATATATATGTTAGACTGGGTCGATTTATTAACCGATATCGCGCCATCGATTTTTTGATAGGTTTTGGGCTCAGGAAAAAAAAGTTCCACTACGCATACCCAAAAAAATAATTTTCGAGCGTCGGAAATTAAATTTTTTTGACTTTTTTCGACTTTGATTTTTAAGGTTTTTTTCATGACCTAAAAAAATTTTTGTTTGATTATAAAATTTTCATGTATACCCTGTCCGACCCAAAAATGTCCGCTAAAAACGTTAACGATAACAGTTTTTTGGAAAAAAAATATTTTTTGGGTTTTGGGGCGTGTTTTGGTCAAAAAATTTACCCTTTCGCCATTTTTTTTTAAGGGTTTTTTCAGCATACATGCAAAAATGTTTTCGATACAAACGACTTTGTCTCATATTTCCTGTCCCACTAAGAATTATGCGCTAAAAAAGTTGGCGATAACAGTTTTTTTTCCTGAGCCCAAAACCTATCGAAAAATCGATGGCGCGATATCGGTTAACTTTCGTCCATACAAATCGACCCACCCTAATATATATAGTTCCAATTCACATGGGAGTTACTGGAAAACAAAATATTTGTCCACTTGTCCAGGTGGCATTCCAGGCGCTGAATAGGCATTTCTGGACCCACAACAAATTAGGTTAGAAACAGGGTGTATCCTTCGAGTAACCATATCTAGGAAGCAGATGTTTAACCTATGCTTTCGTCAATTTTAGAGGATCTAGTTAGGTATCAGTTTTCGTTACGTTGAAGGAAGAGGATCCAACTTGTGGGATTATGCTGACAAGTCACAGTAATGGCCTCAAACAAATCGTTCAACTGGTTTCAAACTACACAAAAACTAGTATGAACATCAAGTCCAAACAGTTATCCAACTGCCCTTTATTCATATAAGCAACTGGTATTTTGTACATGGTGATTAATTTCAAGATGTCAATTGTCAGTTTCAAACTAGCTTAAAATAGACCAAAGAATTGTATTAACATTTTAGTAGAAATAGTTAAGTGTAAAGAACTAGAAGGAAAACGTCACTCAGCGTTAAAAGAAAGCGTGTATTGCATTATACACGTGCAAAAGAGCCATAGGCAGAAAATGGGGTCTTAGCCAGAAGATATGCAAATGGATTTATACCACGATTATAAAACCCAAACTGCTATATGGGGTCATCGTATTGTGGCCTGCCTTGGGCAAAGCTTCAAACCTGAATCTATTAGGGAAAGTTTACAGGTCTAGCATGATAAGTATAGGCGGAACTCTAAGAACTACGCCAATCGAAGCTCTCCAGGTCATGCTAGACCTTCTTCCTTTAGATATAGAAGGGCACCGAGCAGCAGCAATGTCAGCCCTGCGCCTACGGGAATCGTCCAGCTGAAACACACGGACTAAAGGACAATCTAGCATACTAAACAATTTCAATTTTCTTGCCGGAAGTACGGATCGTTGCGCGACTACTACAGTTTCGTAGTGTGACTTCACGGTAAATATCCCCAGTGGTGACGGTTGGGTCGAGTCGGATCGGTGCCACGACACAGAAGGTAGCATATCCATATACACTGACGGCTCGAAATTAAACAGGATGGCCGGGGGAGGGATAGCGATTTAGAACTCTCCTTCAGACTACCTGATCATTGTAGTGTCTTCCAGGCTGAGGTCTCTGCAATCATGGAAGCCTCAGCGTGGATAGAACAGGACACTATCGGCATGGAAATCTTCATTTTCAGCTATAGCCAAGCCGCCATTAAATCACTTGGCTCTCACTTATTCAATTCTGAACTAAAGCTAAACTGTCGCTGATCTCTTCAAGAGATGGCCAAGCAGAATTGTGCGGGTCACAGGGACATTTATGGTAAATGTAGGGCAGATGAGCTTGCTAGGCAGGGCATTACCAAGCAGGTTTTTCCTGACAAAGAACGTTGGGGTATACCCTTTGCCACATGCAGGCTACTGCTAAACGAATATGCCTATAGACAAGCCAACGAAAGATGGCAACAAACCCCAGGGTGTCGGATAGCCAAGCAAACCTGGCCAAAAAGGGATGCCAAGAGATCTCGACAAATCTATACCCTGGAAAGGGACGATATTTCCAAGTTAATAGGAATATTAACTGGACATTGCCTTATTGGGAGGCACGCGGAGAGGCTAGGTGTCCCCTATCGTCGTTGCTGTAGGAGCTGTAAAGACGACGAAGAGGAAGAAACGGTAGAACACCTCATCTGCAATTGCCCGCACTTTGCCTTGGAATTCCCTCCCTGGACAACATTCACCAAATTGCAGAGTATGACATCAAAGACTTAATGGCCTTCATCAAATCTTCAAATTGGTTCAAAGAGAAGGTGTAACGATGTCTTTACATGGTATCACAAAGGGGATTTTGATGCTGGCCTAAGTGTGCCCTTTTGGAAGCCACTGCAACCTAACTTTACCTTAAGTGTAAACAATTGCATAAGAACTCGGCTCACATTGGAAAGGTAACAGGTTCAAGCTTTTGTGCAGGAAACATCAAACTTAAAAAAAAAATCAGTCATACTGCAACTTTTCGAACTAAGGGCACTGCAATACTCTCCAAAAATTTAGTTTTTGATGTTGCAGATTTAGGCTTTTTCGGTCTAGTGTCAGAGTAGTTAGAAAATTCTAGTTACAAGTTAGTATTTTTTCTCACTATTGGTGTTGCACTGCAGTGATGTTTATCACAATCGCATTCTGTATTTCGCTCAAAATTGTCTCTTTAATCTTACACTCTTAGCTTCTTCTCTTCAAATTTCTAAGAGCGCCTTATCGTAAGGGCTCTTTTTAAGGCATTCAAGCGTGCAAACATGCGAGAGAGGTAAAATTCAAATTGTTTGTAACTGAAAATTCCCACAGTCATTAAATTGGAATGGCAAAAAAGGCGTTTGTATGCCGGCCGAGTAGTTTGACGTCATTAACGTGCCCAAGTACGAGTATGAGTGTCAATGACAGCTTTGGAAAATTGCTAATACCAGTGCAATGGGCTGAGCAAAGTTTTTCTAATAAAATGAAAATAGAGTTTCTTAACTTGCGTAGCTTTATGTAAATGTAAAAGTTTTGTCTAAAAATATCTTTTTATCCGTTTTCTCATCCATCAAATAGGTATTTCATACAACTTCTGTCAATCTCTATAAATATTGTGTTTATTTGTTTGGCATATTTTGCATAATAAATATTAAAGTTGACAAACAACAGTAAATAATTCTTGTCGCTTCTTATATTTTTGTCTGCAGCCTATTTCGTCGCAAAAATTTTGCGCGAGCTTACAGTTCGCAGTCACGTCTTTTGTTTGCTCTTGTAAAAGCGTCAACTTAAATCAAGCGCGTGACTAGAATTTGAGGCTGTTATTAACAATAAGAAATAAGTACCTAAATATATTTAACATTAAATCTGCATGTAAATAGTAGCTCTGACCGGAAGATTTAAAGTTGTCATAGAAAAATGAATTATGCGAGGAAATTATGAGGAGAAATTGACTTGACAAAAGGTGGTAGACTCGTTTGCTCTTTGAAATGACGAAAACACTACGCAAAAGTTGAAAAGGGAGCGTTGCCGATGTGGATAAGAATTTCAATATGGGTTCGTTAGTAGCAATTTTTGGAACTAGCTCGCCCGCCTAGGGAACGATTTGTTTGATCCTCACGAACTTTGGGATATACTTGCTGTCCGCCAAAAGATAACAGTGCAACCTATGGAAGTCAAGACATGCAAGAGCTTTATTGTAAGAGGTTAATATAGTCGAGGGGGGGATTTAAACTCAAGTTACGTAATCAATGAAAAAAGATAAGAAATTTATTTTCGGAGTACGGAAATTGTATTGTCAAAAGTCATATTTAGTTACAATTATTTAACAAATCAACTCTTCGAGGTACTGAAAAAAACTCTTTCAGAGTTATTTGCGGTTCGATTTTGACATCGCGATGTACATTGAGAGAGGGTAAGCCGTTCAGACGATCTTCAGACATTGTTGATCTCAAATACGTTTTTAGTCATCGCAAAGTTGAGAAGGATCGTTCATTCGTCGCTTTTGTCACAGGCAAAACTGCCATAATGCGAAGCATTTGGTTAACATTTTGAAACGCATCTTCATTATGCTTCAATTGAGTTTTTTATTTCCTTTCCGGCAATGAGCTTCCGCCAAAGTTGTACTTTGTTCACCCAGATGTCACGGGAATCGTCGTGCAAAATTGAACAGTATGATTGGAATAGTTGAGCGCAGGACTCTTCTTCGAAAATTTTCATTTTGTTGGGAAAAAGGCAAGCAAAATTTGATAAAATAATAGATCTTGCAACTATGTCAGAAACGAATCAATGTACGGTATGTAGATTGTTATTCGGAAATAATCTTCAACTGAATCAGTTTGTCCGTTGGAACGTTGGGGCTGTTTCAACGTAATCCTTGGCTTTCGCAATTCAATTTCGTATTGCTCGCTAATTTTGCTTACGGTTTTGAAAATTTGTCGAAACTCCCCCTTAGCGTTTTCTCTTCTTTCCATCAAAATTTATTTCGCAGCATCAGCCAATTTGATAACCTCTCCCAGATCACGATTTTCTCCTTGAAGTACTCGACTCAGAGACAATGTGAGAGAATGCACCGAGCTCAAAATATGCATGGATATCTGGAAATTTGCGGTTTTTATAGCTGAAAGCAGGAGCAGGAAAGCTCCAGACGAAGTCGTTGGGTCGCACGGGCCTGCATACCAATGAAACATATATATATATAATGTAAAGTATATTAATTGTTTGTTCTAGCCCTCTATTTTCAGCCCAGGTTAGTTAATAAACCTTCGAAAATATCCAGGCTGCTTCTGAACTGAGGGCTTTTTTCAGAAGTGTATTTGAAATCCATGATTTACTACTATGCAGAAGCAAAGCTGCAACCAAGAAATTATAAGTTTCAAAAGCGCTCAAGACTCCTTTAAACTTTCACCAGTGAGAAGCGAGAGTTCAAACTACCGGTAAAGCTTCCATAAGTTGTGCATAAGCGTGCCGAGAAAGAAAGGAAAAGAATAGTGCTAAAGGCTCGCTTCCGTCGTACAAACATTATATTATTTATTTTGTTGTTGGTTTTATGGTCTGTTCATTTTTACACATTTTTGTAAACTAAAAATCTCTAAGCGATATCGGGCAAAACGTAATTACCTCTCCCATTGAGCTTGGTGTTGAAAAACTATTGCAGCTATAATTTTTAGAGAATCTAGTAGTACTTTTTTATGGAGATTTCCAGCTGGGCGTTGACCTTGGCAGAAAGAGTATTAGTTAGACTTAGGAACAAAGCAACCACCCGGCGGGTTAAGAAGTTAAACACACACATGACAAGTTATGCCTGGGGTAAGGGGGAGACTGGAATCCAATACCCAAAGGTTTTAGTGCTCAAACACATATTTGCCGTGGTAGTGGGGCTAGTACTAGAAAGTGCTAGTAGCGTAACGTACCGTAATATTTTCGGCAAAGGACTTTCCATATCCGCCACACTTCTTCAACTTTAGTTAGCGCTTTGCGTTACAATAACAACAGTAGATAGCAATTGTTGACATCACGCCTTTAGAACTTCTGTCTGCCATAATCTCACAACCACGGTCGCTTTCAGCAGTGTTTGTGCAGTTTTTTGAAGACTTTGAACGTGTTTCCTTTAAATGGTCGGCTGGCTTAAGCAAATATTAATGTTTTCATTTCATCTTTTCCCACATCCCCCACTTCATTATTTTTTTTTTTTTATAAAAAAACATTCTCAAAATATTTTTTGTTTATCCATGTATTGTGCACATTCATAATTTTTTAATTACCGTCAATTATTGGGCGCAGCCTCAGTAGATTTAATTTGATTTTATTTGTACATTGTAAATTGCCAACTAATAGTGGAACGCAGCATAGCATCACCACGCCTATGTGGGTAGTACAGTCAAACATATTTCCCTACAAAAAATGCGATTAGTCTAGCATGAGTCCGGGATGAGTCGCAAAGGAGCATGCGACCAGACCTGTTAAATCTTATTAGTAACTAGTAAACTCGGCCCGCTTCACTGCTTCTCAGAACTAATAATAGACTGAGTCCGATTTTCATCATTATATCCCATACAAGATAAGTTATTGAACTTAATTACATCGCTTATTGCAGCACTCATTGTCACTTTTCGTTTGAGACCCATATTGTACTAACACATTTTGGATCGCCTTTGTCCACATATCGGCCGATACCTCCGAAACTGGTCCAAATATTGGAACAAATGATATCTTTAATTTTAAGTTAAACGTCTAGTAATACAACGGTAAAAGTTCCATTTGATTCCATTCAGCAGTTTTCGAGTGATGCGCGCCCAAAAATACAGACAGACAGACCAAAATTCTAAAAACTGTTGATTGGCTATCGATTTTTCTTAAATATCTGCAATGTACAGACATCGACCTTTTACAATTTTCTTCTATGTAGAGATTAGTAGGCAGTTAATTAGTTTTTAATTGGTAAGGATTATTTTATTTGGTTTTCAAGAAAAGGAAATTATTAATTGATTACGATTGGAAAAAATAAAAAAATACAATTAAAAAAATCGAAAAATTTATTACCTTTGATTATTTTAGATTTTTTTCAGTATTGTTGTAAAAGCACATAAATATACACATCAACAATACTGAAAAAAATCAAAAAAAATTTTTAAAAATCAAATAAAAAGTCAAAAATAATCAGAGGTAATCAAAACCATTTTATTTTGATAATTTTTTATTTTTAAATTTTTTTTTAATAATCGTAAAAAATCGTGATTATTTTTGATAATTTTTTTCCATTAATTGGAAAATAATCATTCAAAATTGAAAGTAATGGTAATCAATCATTAAATGGATTCTCAAGAAAATAATTAATCAAACCGGTAATCATTACGATTAGTAATCAATATTTTATGGGTCTGCATTCAACCAATGCCAGTTTTGATCTCTTTGTACGGGTTGAAGTGATCCCTTTTGTTTTTTTTGAAGAGACTAATTGGTAATTTTCATGCCCAAAAGGGTAGTGTCGGTCAGATACCCTTTGTTCCTCTACGGGTACCTCTGAGAAGTTTACTATCAACACCTAAAAGTAGGCTACGGAAATTAAAATCGCCTTATACCATATATGCCTATAAGAAAGTAGTTGAAATCAATTGTACCCGACGGTACACTAAAAGTATTGATCGCGGTTCACTCTCTTCAGAGATCGGTCGCACGAATTTTTGCAGGGTTGTCACACATACCAATGCACCTACATACACACACAGCACTTAACAGTAAATTAATACTAAGCACTTAACACCACACTTTGTGATACTTGGGCGTGCGAGTGCTCTGTTGAGTGTTGCTTACGAGCTTTGATGACAAAGGCAGAAGAAGAGCATGCTAGGTGATAGGGGTGCCTGACGTAGCCAACAACAACTACATGTGAGGGTGCTTGATTGCCAATTTTGAAAACTCTTGTTCTGCCTGTTATCGTCTATCAAGTGATGTGCTATTCATAGTGATAGTGCTTTATTTACGCTTGCTGTTGTTGTTGTGGTTATTGCTTTCACGCTTGTGTAGTTTGATCAACCCAGAGCAACTACCAAGTATATCCTTTACTTTTATTGTATTTACTCAAACTAATCTACTTTAATATTTTTTAATTGCCTTTATGGTCATTTATAATTGGTAGTCTATCCTTGCGTTTCAATATATACATACATACAAGGATATGACTATGTTTGTATTTGTACATGTGTCACATGAAGGTTTAATTCGTTTATTTTTAACTACCCGATGGTTGGTTATTTTTATATGCGCGTGTATTCATTTGACCAGGGTTGGGTTGCACGCCTAAATGCACGCTTGCTTGAGGTATTGAGAGGAAATTTGCTTTCGCTTACATGTGCAGAAGGGTGCGCGGTGTGTGAGGTCTCTCGATAGTAATTTACCCTTATATGTACTTATTATCTATTTATTTGTAATTGATATCCAATTTGTGGGCACTTTTTTGCGTTAAAATTGTTGACAAAGTTTTTCAAATGTCTTGGAAAGCAGGTAATCTTCCTTCATGCTCTACGACACGGCTTCTGGTCGGTTGTTTGGTGTGGCGAGTAATATCTGCCTTTAGTTTGAAGGAAGCGCCAGAGCGGGTTATGTTGAAAGCGTATGTGCTGATTACCCGAAAAAAGCTATCAGCCATAGCTTTATGCTACTGATGGGTCTATGATGACCTATACCGTCTCTACCCACTTCTTCGACTTAATCAGTGCAAAAAAAAATGTTACAGCTATAATCGAAAAAAAAATTTCAAATAATCAAAAGTAATCAAAACATGATTTTTGTGATTATTTTTTTAATTAATTGAAAAATAATCATTAAAAATTTTAAGTAATTGGTAATCAATCATTAAATAGATTCTCAAGAAAGTAATTAATCAAACAGATAATGATTACGATTAGTAATTAGTCTGATTTGAACTTTGAAACCGATTCAATGGCCTGCGTCAGATCCAACCGTTGTCGAGCCATTTTATTTTGGGCCAAGTTTTTTTAAATTACCATAGATTGGCATAATCGAGCTAAAAATTTTTTTTTCTGAAACGAGCTAATGCACGTAATAACTAAGTACGCATGTTGTTTGAAATACTTTCTCCATTTATTGTGTTAACAATTTTGTTAAACAAAAATAGAAGTGATATAAAAATAGTTGATCACCTTTTTTTCACTGATTTGCATAATGATGAATTGATTGAAATGTATTATATGAATTATATTTTTTTATTGTATAACTTCAAAATATTTGTTTAACGTTAATTTATTTTTTAACATAAAAACGCAATGGGTGCATTCAACTAACCAAGACTCACTGAAGCTTGTTAAAGCGTAATGCAACCAAAAAGCGACCAGCTACCCCCATTTTGTACAAACAAATGTAATTTGTTGGATGGTAATAAAATAAACAAAACCAAATAAATCAAATTAATAAAATGCATAAAATTCAGATTTTTTGGTATTAACTATTAGTAAATGTTTTTTTTTTTTTTTTATCAAAGATATATTTGTTTGCGGGGCATCCAAATCACATATATCACCTACACAATTGCAGATCTAAATTTGATTGTTGCTGCACCCAGCACAACGTTAGCGACACAGCAGTGACAAGCAAAATAAATAAATATTTATAAAGCAAGTGTAATTGCTGCCAATATAGTGCTTAGTAGCATTAACTAAGTGCATGTAGGGGGGTTCAGAATAGTTAAGTAGCATGTGTGCGTGTGTAGCTACAAAAACCCTGTAGGGAAATTAAAGGGTTTGCCATGAATTTTAAATTTAATGAAATATGATACTAGTTCAAAATTCCTGGTCACATGTGATAAAATTTCTGTAGAGCTACATCTTTTCCAGATGTACCACAGACCTTATCAAATGTACTTCAGAATAGTCAAATGTACCTCAGAAACTGTAAAATAAATTTCAGAATAGTCAATTATGTTTCAGAAGTCGTAAAATATATTTCAAAATAGTCAGTTGTACTTCGGAAACTGTAAAATAAATTTCAGAATAAATAATTGTAGTTCAGAGACCGTAAATTGTAATTCAGAAACGATAAATTTTACTCTAGAATAATTACACTGTACAACAAAATTAGGCGTTCATCTCTTACTAATTGATGAAAAAAAAATAAATAAAAAAATTTGAAAAATTGTTTTTGTTTTAGTGTCATCAACGATCACTTCTAATATAAAACAGGATAAAAGATTTACGGGTTATGAAGTATATTTTACAGTTTTTGAAGTACAATTAGTTATTTTAAAAATAATTTTAAGGTTTCTGAAGTGCAATTGACTATTCTGAAATACATTTTACGATTGCTGAAGAACACTTTATGCTTTCTGAAGTACACTTGGAAAAGGTGTGGTCGAATACAACAAAAATTAAACTTTTGGAAATTTTTTAAAATCTTTAAGTTCGGTAGTAAAACTTGATTTTAAATGTCCTTTTAAATTTCTTATTATCTCTTCATAAAGGAAAATTTTGGTTTTTCAAGTAATTTCTAGGTATGAACAAAAACTAAAATTAGGTAGTTAAGCTATTGTTGGAGCAAATTTGTATGGAAATATCATTTTAAAAAGCTGATGTAAACTATAAA
The DNA here is from genome assembly GCA_949987695.1 of Merzomyia westermanni. Taxonomy (NCBI): domain Eukaryota; kingdom Metazoa; phylum Arthropoda; class Insecta; order Diptera; family Tephritidae; genus Merzomyia; species Merzomyia westermanni. Next base: position 176,440,004 of record OX465289.1, on the reverse strand, counting down.
TTTAAAAATAAAGTTTTTAGTTTCTAAACCAGAGCAACTCATTGCCCAAAAGGGACAACGCGAATGCTCACAGCTTCCTTAACCCTAGAAATGTAACCTTCGCTCACTCCCTATAAAACCTAACCATTCGTCGATTCGACAAACATTCTTTAAAATACTTATTATTAATATAGTTATTTAATTTTTGGTTTGATTTATTGTACGCATATGTGTACCAGTTTTTAATCCTCGAAATAAAACATTTTTTTAGAGAAAGGCAGAAAATTTTCAAAAGCGTATTCTTCGAATCGACGAAGGTTACGTGCCTAGGGTTGAAAATGTATGCATTTTTTCCTTTAAATTGTGGGTAATCGATCAGTCTTTCGAACCCATTATAGAAAACAAACATTTCGTTCTCTTTTAGAAATTTTTAGAAGAAAAAAATTTCAAGAAAAACAATTTTTTTTTTCACCATTATTTTTTTTTATTGCAAATTTTTTTTTTTTTGTAAATTTTTTTTATGGTTGTGATGTATGAAGAACAATATACAATCATGGCAACATGGTAAAATAAGTTTTTCTCAAGATATGAGATTACCGAAATACTCTGGTTTTTTATTAAACTACCCGACAAACGAAAGCCCACCCAAAAAAAGCAATAAAAATGTTGCAATATGTAAAAAAAAAATGTGTTTACTTAATGAACAATTTTTAAAATACTATAAGCGAAATGTTTGTTTTCTTAAATGGGTTAGATAAACTGATCGATTACCTACAAATTAAAAGAAAAAATACCCAAATCCATAAATTTTTAAGGAAGTTGTGAGCATTCGCGTAAAATTGCTAATGAGAATATAAGAAATCCCCATTTACCCACTGCGGGGAAAAATTTATTTTTCTTTCACTTACAAAAATTTTCAAAATTATCATTTAACGTACGCTAGAACCATTGTTATTTCCGGTGCTTACAATATTTATTTCCTACAGGGTTTGCAATGCCAATAGCAGCAATGCCACTCTAACGAAAATTGTTTAAGCAAAGGTGCAGTAAACGTTGCTGCAATGTCGGTGACGCTTCGTTGATTATTTTCTTCTCAAGAAAACTTAAATTATGGCTCTGTCGATTTGTATCGTTCGTACGTACATATGTATGTATGTTCTTAGTTCAATGATTGTTCTGTTGTACCTTGAGCGCCACTGCATGCGTGTGCTTTACGGTCATAAATGAGCAGTCAAGCAGAACATGAATCAGTGAAAAAAACAAGTAAGGCAACGGAAGAAGTGCACTTAAACATTGAACTAGTCGCATAAACATTAGTTTGGAACTAGAATTTTCTGCCCAAAATTGGACTAGTGTAATTTGTATCAACTACAAATTTAAAGTTTTGAGCGAACTTAAGTGTCTCACCAAAAACCGGATACAGTTTTATTAAGTACAATTGAGACCAATTTGTATGTGAAAATAATGCAAATAACTCTTCAATTTAAGATCTGGAGTTGGGCGATTTCGTTCAATTGAAGATCGAATGAACTAGCTCCTTTTTCGTTCAGTCGTTCGAACGTTCAATACCAGTTTTACAAAGAAAATCTGTGTATTCAAACGTCGGATGAGGGACTCGGGTGTTAATGACAACTAATGTAAATTTTAGGAGACCTAAATTAATTTTGAATAAGTTAAGCTGTTGTTCCTAACCAATATTGATTTTGGTTGATTTAGTAAATTTTCGATCTTTCTTGGATTTTATTGCTTGGTGACGCAAGAGCTCTTCAACTTCTACATTAACTAAAAGAGGTTGAAAACATTTAAACGAAGTAGTTCGTTAGTTCTGTGAACTGATTCGTTCAATTGAGTTAGTTCGTTCGCCAACTACACGACGCTACGAATGGTCGATGTAGTGCAAAAGACCGAGAGGAGACCAGTAGATTCCTGCTTTCAGAATAGCATTTGTGGATTCTGAAATATATTAAAAAAATTCTAAATACATTTGACTACTTTAAAAATACTTTTGATATTTTCTGTATACAGTTAGAAAAGGTGTATTTATATGTCAGTTGGCATCTAGTAAATTGGACTGCTGGGTATTTACGCCTTCAATTATATGCTCATAAAGAGTAATAATAAATGTCAAGTCAAGTAATGATGAAGTGGAAGACGCCAACAAAGTTGAAAATGACGAAACCAATCCCTCTTATTATTAGTGAGATTTGAAGGTATGTGTGTTACTTAAAACCGCTATGAAACGCTAAGAGCCAGCAACAACAAGAATTTGGATCGGAAGTAAGAGGTGGAAGGTTGAATAGAAGCTGTAATTATACTTCTAGTTTTCCTCTATTCCTATGCCTACACGTTTTATGTGTGAAGCTCTTCCACACATTTCCCTTGGCAATGTTTGTATTTCAGTGGCTTTCTAAACTTGCGAGCATTGCACTCAAGCGCTTTATTGTCTTTTATTCAGCCGAACTTAAGTAACTTCGCTGTTGTACAATCATTGGTTTACGCTCAATTTCTGCGGTGAACCGTTGCCTTCAACTTATGCGTAAAGTGGAGACGAAGTTAACTTGGCATTTCTCATATAGAGTGATCTCTGCTGACCACAAAATGCGGTGTCTTTGGTAATTTAGTAAAGTTACTTGCACATGCAATGGCTTAGCAGCGGTATTTTAGTCGCACGATAGATATATTTTTGATGTTTAGACATTTGATGGTACTGAAGAACTGAAATCTAATTTGATGGATGACAAGATCTAAGTCACAGTTTAACTAAATTAAGTAACAAAATCGGGAGTGGAATAACTGGTGCTAAGCTAAAGTTGTCTTACAATAAGAATATTTCACCAATGCGAAAGTCGGTATTAAATACTTCTAGAAAACTAAATGAATCCTTTCCGTTTTCTGCAACCAAAACAAAAGGTTTCCAATCTGATTAGTATCTGTTTCCTTTCAGAGCGAATATTATGGCCAAAAATTCATTTAATTAGAGAATGTCTGGATTTTTGGTCGAATATCAATGTTTATTTGGGCCAGCGAGTTGGACAACATTTTCACATTTGTATGAGCTTATTTCCTACAAAGTGAAGGATTAGTATTCTTTCATGGTATTGACAGAATGAGGAGCCATGTTCTGACGAAATACATTTTTTGGTAAAAAGCAAGCTGTCTTATTTTATGCTCGCTAAGGTTGTCTTTCAAGGATCTTATAAACTCAAAACGAAAAGTGCTGTTAATTAAGGCATCAGAAAACATGTACTTGTTTTTGTTTTTGTACTATCATTTGACGCTGACAAAGGCGAATGTTAATAGAGTTCTTCAACTTACATGGGCGATGATTGGGCTCCAATAACTTTGAGTTCTTCATAGAGCCAAATCAAGTATGGCGTTACTGCTAGTTTCACTTCAGCAGTACCTAATAAGATATTAATGTTTTTGCCAGTCGTTTCTTTTTTCTGCCAACTGAGGCCAATTGGAAACACCGCGGGATCGCAAAACGGCCTCCACTTGGTCCTTCTATCGGAGTGGTGGGCTTCCTCTTCCTCTGGCACCACCGACGGGTGCCGATAAGAATACCGAGGTCCAACCGATATTGAAAAAAAGTTGAGCTCTTTTTAATTGGCTTTTCATATTGGTATTGTGTAACTTAACCAAATTTTTTCTAACCAAACATTTCTTCGTATTTTCACTGTGCACATCAAATGAGCGATTGTTGTTGTTGTTGTTGTAATAATAGTCCTTCAACATAACAACAAGGTTATACTGAATCAACAGGCCTTGGTAGGTTTTATATCCGACCAAAAACTGTTATCCCATATAGTAGTTTTTCTGCTCTTCAAACAACAGCAACAATCGTCAGCAATAACTACCAGAATAAGAGCAGACTTTTTATCAAACGAATTGTTGTTATTTCGGCATCAATTCTAAGTACTTCCTGTGGAGTAATTTAACTTTATAATAACAATTGAGGAATTTAGTGCCGTTTCCTCAGCAGTCTGGTCTCCAGTTAGGTAGTATAACTTTGTATGTGTGTACGCATATGATTTTATTGAAGTCCACAGTTCTAAAATGAACTTTACTCTAGGTTCATGTAGTCACTGGGCATACGCTTTATAACTGTAAAGCTATTTGGTTCAGATGAAGGACACTATGTGTCGTTTATACCAATATTCCACGCCCCACACTAGAACATCCCCTTGAGGAATAGAAATGATAAGAGGAATAGGAATATGAGTAATAAAAGCATTATGAATTATAATGGTAATATGATAAGGAATAAGAATAGCAAAAAGTATATAAATAGGAAAGGAGTATGAATAGAACGTAAAAGGAAGAGCAGATCCAGAGAGAGAGAGAGAGAGAGAGAGTGATGAGGGTGTTGATAGTATAAATATAAGCAAGTAAAAACTGAATTATTTGTGGGCGTGGCACCGCCTACTTTTGATTGAGTCCAATTTAGAAATATTATTAATCATAAATCGAAAATTCGGTGCGAATATTTACATAACTACAAGGAATTTTCCAGTAAAAATGGGCGAAATCGGTTGAGGTACACACCCACTTTGATATGAATGATTTTGAAATGGATCATAGATATTTTTAATAGGCAATAACTTTGCGTAAAATAACTTTATTACATTTCTATTTAACTTTTAAAGTGTCCGTAAACGAAAAAATTCGAAAAATATAACTTTTCGAAAATGGCGGTGGCCCCACCCCTTTTATTGTGGATTATTGTACAAAACTTTTTAAAATTGATTTATCGAAACGATATTTGGCGAAAATGCTGAGCATATAAAGGTTACTGTTTGTTGTAGAAATGGGCGAAATGGGTCAACGGCCACGCCCAGTTTTTTATCATAGTTCTGAAAAAGTTGTTTGTGAAATGTAAAGCGCGATATTTCTATAACTATGCCAGTTATATCAATAAGATCTTGCACACATAATAAGCTTTTTAAGCAAAACTCGACCGCAAAAAAAATTTTATGAATTTTGGGGAAATAGACGTAGCGCCGCCCACTTTTCAGCATAAAAATTCTGCTATTTTCAAAGGCGATTGCTTGTAGTATCAACTAGATATTTCAATGAAAATGGGTGAGCTGTTTCTCAATAGTAGGTAGTATACTCATGCCAAAAATTAAATTACGCACATCCTTTAACACACAAGCAAAATATCCGGGCAAGTAGTTAATACCCCACTGCAATAGGAAAGTTATATATCTTTTTTGATTTTTATACATTTCATCAACATGAAATGTTTGTAAGTATGAGAAAAAAAAGAGCTGGGCCCATCAATTAGTATACGGAAATGATCAGGACGATGAGCTGAGGCGATTTAGCCATAACGGTCTCTCCGTCCGTTTGTCTATTTGAAATTGTTCATTGTTGTATTTGAATTTTGAAAAAATGTGGAAAGCAGCGGTTGGTAGGGAACCTATTTCTATACAAATAAATTAATTTACCACTCAGAACTCATAACAGAAGTTGAAAACAATCAGCTGGCTATAATACGAACTGAAAAGCATTAAAATAGACCTAATTGGGATACCATAGTGTGATCTGTTTATATAATGTTCGGTTCCACCACCACCACGGAATTCGCTATATTTTAAATGGAAAATTTTACAAGCATAGCTTCTTCTTGTTTCGTCGAACGATATCCAATTTAATTCCACTACTATTATATTGAACACAGCTGTATGTATGTGAATGCTTTGATATTCATAATTTAATTTTTTTGAAAAATAACTTAATTAAAAATATGTCAATGCTTTTAGCATAACTTTACATTAGCATGAATACTAAAAATATAACAACAATATGCTTTCAGACATGCTTCAAATTACTTGTAGCAGCAACCTGCACTAATTTAAACTTATATTGATTTAAAGCAAGCTCAACCACGAAGTGACAGCTCATGTGAGTGAGTGAGAGCTCAACTACAGTTCCACCAACTGATGACGCGTGGCACACAACTGATTCAGCGGTACCACAATGTAATAGGGTGCTTCATTTAAACTTGCAAATGCCTCATAAAGCCCATAACTTGTACGAACAAAAATTTTATTTCGAAGGTTTCCATAGCTACTTAGCAATTTGCGGCTCGAAATGAATTACCCCAATATTTATAAACTTCAGTTATGAAACCAGAGAACGTGTGAATCGTTGTGAAGTTAACTAAGCCCAAGCGCATTGCAAGGTCAATGTGAAAAGCGTAGAGTAGAAAGGGGGAATGATTGGTTGTGTAATATATAGCCGAGTCGTAGGCAGTCTATGACGATGGCGAGAGGCATTAACCTGATAAGCAAATCAGTTGTAAAAAGTGCGCTCAGTTGCGAAATTGTACACGAAGCGCAAGCAAAAAGTAATTGCTTTGCATACACTCACACACACACAGCCAAACACTTATCCGCCTACCATGTGCCAAGCGTGTGAAAGGGAAAGCACAAAATATACTAACGTAAATAGATTATACACGTCGTAGCATATTTCTAGGCGCATTTGCCTTATTGCCCTCATAAGACTAAAATACTATTAGACTACTCAACCAACGTTAAGCCTATTAAAATAGGGATTGTAAGTGTAATGGTGCGGAAAAAAAATTATGAAGTGTGTTATCTTATGGCTTTTTTCGCTCGGGTTTTATTATGCGTTAAAAGTGTTTTTATTTTATGTTGGGAGATAGTAAAAAATGTGTTATTCAACACCGTTCATGTGACGAAGTTTGCAGCAATAAAATAAAATCCTTTCAATATGGATAATGGCAAAGAGAGAAAGGAAAAGGTCGCAGAATGAAGCTGAGGAGGGAGAATATAAAAAAATATTAAAGACCCAATCGACTGACAAATTCTTGTTTGCTTTACTCTAAGATTGAAAAGTTTAGTGGGATCCGATAGATATTTGCTATAGCAGGATGCAACTTTATATAGATATATTTACATATATATGTATATACATGCACATACTTTAGCTATTAACCAATCAAAATGCAACATATGATTTGCTGCAAGCTTTGACTAACTCATTAAAAATTAAGAATAATCAAAAGTAATCAAAACAACTGTTTTTTATAATTTTTTTAATAATCGTAAAAAATCATTATTTTTTTTGATCATTATTTTAATTAATTGGAAAACAATCAGTAAAAATTTAAAGTAATAGTAATCAGTCAATAAATGGATTCTCAAGAAAAGAATTAATCAATGGATAATCATTACGATTAGTAATCATTATTTAACCGATCAGGTTTATAGGATACATTTCATATAGCAATGAAAAATAAATAAGAATAATCAAAAGTAATCAAAACAACTTTTTTTTATTATTTAAAATTTTTTTTTAATAATCGTAAAAAATCTTTAATTTTTGATTATTTTTTGAATGAATTGGAAAACAATCAGTAAAAATTTTAAGTAATGGTAATTAATCATTAAATGGATTCTCAAGAAAAGAATTAATCAATGGGTAATTATTACGATTAGTAATCATTATTTAACAGGTCTGGCTTATAGGATACATTTCATATAGCAATGAAAAATGAAACAAATTTCCCAACATGTTTGATAAAAGCTGAAGCGAACTTAGACCACCTAGCTTGCATCTATTCGCTTCCAAGTTAACCAATTTTCCCGAACCTAAGTTCACACTAGGTATCAAGAAATAGTACACTTGAAAGGTGTAAAATATCTTTAAATACGTTTGAGGTGAAATTTCGAAAAATCTATTTTGATTTCTGTCAAAAGTCTACCCCTTACCGTGGAGAGAGAATGATTAATACTGTACAGGTAACTCTGAATAAAATGTATGCCCTAGTCTCAGATTGGTATTTTAATTTTTTGTCTTCTAAAAACAATCACACACACATCGTCCTATGTCTTATGCAAAGCTGATGCAGGACACGTTTTTGCAGCAATTTCCGTTGCCTCTAGCGGCATAAACAACTTACTGCAATGCGTTTCCTTACCTACCACCTACAGGCCGCTATACCGCTTACATAGCCACACAGTAATAAACCACCCTCTACACACACATATGCATGCATTTGTTGGAGGAGGCGTGACTGCCATCGAACGTCTGTATTTGACAAGCGTGTGGTTGGACCTGTGCTTATATCGTGTGCTCGTTTCTGCATATTTATTTGTGCCGTGTGCTTATTATCCGCGAACGACGTCACAAGCCATTCATATTAGTCCGGTTAAATATGTGGAACTAGAAACGCCTCTTAAATATTTTAGTAATTGCCTTTGTTTAGATTATGATTGTGATTTGAAGGAAGTAAAGATACTCGTAAGTAGCGTGCCTTGTTTGCAGGCTTTTTCGTGTTGGTTCCCGTGGGAAACTTTAGCTTTCCCACCCAACGTCAGTGTAGGTGTGAGAACTATTATGAAGTTTGGAGATGGGATTACTAACCTTTTTGTTTTCTTGTTTTGTTTTATTAAAATATTTCATGAAAATCGTTTGGTCTTGGGGTACAATGAGACACTGAAAAGTGTTGAAAAGCTTTGGTTAATTAAAAATCAACAAATTTGAAGAGAAAGTATTTTTATACCTTTCTTGAACATGAAATTGTATTAAAACTTTGGTCCGATAATAATAAGCCCAACGGGTGAGACCAGGTTGAAAGCCAACAAGATCCAATTTGTTAATGAGTAAAGAGTGGCAAACTTTGTCAAATGCCTTACTAAAATCTGTGTAAATAACGTCAGTGTGAAGATTGTCTCTAAATCCATTCGACACGTGGGTTGTAAATTCAAGTAAATTGGTTGTGGTCGATTTACCCTACAAAATCCATGCTGAGAATCTGCAATCAGTGTTGAGATAGGAAATGTTCTATATAAATTCTATAGACGACTTACTCCCGCTTTTATAAAGAGGTATGAGATGTTTGTAAGTATGAGAAGAAGAAGCGGTAGACCCATCAAGAAGTATACCAAATTGATCAGGGCGACGAGCTGAACGTATATAAGTCCTACAGTTTAAGTGATATCTCGCTGAAATTTGATATGAGGCCGCCAATTTCTAATAAATTAATCATTTGTCGGAACCAACAAGATCGGAGCAATGCAACACATAGCCGCCATACAATCGGTTGTTCCGATAAACAGGGTTTGGGCTATGACTACTGCAATTCAATAGATAGGAACGTAAAATTTTTCAGCTTTTGTATTTCTTATATATGTAATGTATAAACGATAAACCAGTTTTGTAAATACATCTTCAAATTAAGAGGTTAAGGCCGTAAAATTTTAACAAAGTTCGTATTTAATGTAAATAAGGATCGGACACTAGAAACTATGATGTTTATTCATGAAAGGTATAAAGCCTTCGGCGCAGTCAAAGACAGCTCACCCCTTACTTGTTTTTGACTAATTTTTTGGTGTTTCACTGCCGACATACGAGTTTTGAAGTAGCTCAAAATAGACCACACCGGTTTGATTAGTGATTAGTAGTCAATTAATTAGACGGCTTTTTTAATAGGTAATGATTATTTTAATTGTTTTTCAAGAAAAGGCAAATATTAGTTGTTTAAAATTAAACAAAAAATAAGAAACAGTCAAAAAATCTAAAATAATCAAAAAAAGTTGGTTTCATTACTTTTGATTATTTAAATTTTTTTTTTTATGATTTTTTTTTTTTTCAATATTGTTGATGTGTATATTTATGTGCTTCTACAGCAATACTGAAACAACTCCAAAATAATCAAAAATAATAAAAAAAAAAATTCTAAAATAATCAAAAGGTTTCAACCTTTTTTGATTATTTTTTATTTGTTTATTTTTTTTAGTAATCGTAATAAATCATTTTTTTAATTAATTGGAAAATAATCATTAAAAATGTAAATGCAATCAATCATTAAATGGATTCTCAAGAAAATAATTTATTAAACTGATTACCGGTTAGTAATCATTATTTAACAGGTCTAAAATAGACCATAAATATTTTCGTTCAAACATTTTAAGCGAAAATAATTTAAATGCGGTCGGACAAATGGATAAGTGCTCGACTTATATGAGCAAGGTCAAAGGTTTGAGCACTGCTGCCCGAAATCAAATTTAAAAATCACTACTCGGATTTTTCCATGTTTGGATATTTCCAAGGGCTAACCTAAGTTCCATTTTCTGTTGGTAAACATTTAGTTCTTTTCGGATTAGTTCAATGCCAGTCAGGAAAGTTCAGTTGTATCTTATACAGGGTGGCTAATGAAAGCCGCTACCAAAAAAAAATTAAATAACTTTTTTTCTATTTAATGAATCTGGTTAGTTTTTTTTTTATTTTGCAGATTGACTTTTACATTTAACAAAAATGGATAACTGGGACACTGAAACAAGAATTTGGATTGTCCGCCGCTATCACGCACTGGAGTCCGTAGTTTCGGTTCAAAGAGAGTATAGGCGCACGTTTGGCGGCAATCCTCCGAGCAGATGGACCATAATAAGACTTGTAAACAATTTTGCCGAGCATGGGACAGTCAACAGAAGACCTTACCATCGAAACCCTTCAGTTCGAACGGAGGAAACAATCGCTGCTGTAGCTGCTGCCATACAAAACAATCCACGTGTTTCGACAAGAAGCTTATCTGCTCAAATGGGTGTAAGCAGACAGTCATTACAGTCAATTATGCACAAAGATTTGGACTTATTCCCATATAAAATTCAAATGGCCAACAAACTGAACGCTGCAGACTTGCCGATTCGCTTGGAATTTTGCCAGAAGATGCTTCAAATGGTGGAAGAGGATGGAAACATGTTGAACTGTCTTTTCATGTCTGACGAGGCCCATTTCGATTTAAGCGGCAACATAAACAAACAAAATTGTCGAATATGGAGTGTTTCCAACCCACAGATACTCCATGAGACGGAACTGCATCCACTTCGTGTCACAGTGTGGTGTGCAGTTTCATCACGCTGCATTGTCGGGCCCTACTTCTTCGAAGAAAACGGTCACACCGTTACGGTTACTGGAGACCGTTACTTGAGCATGTTGAGAGAGTTTTTCTATCCAGAATTACGCCGAATGAGAATTTCTTTCAACTCTGTGTGGTTTCAGCAAGATGGTGCAGCTCCTCATATAGCCCCACCTGTTATGACAGAATTGCGACGAAAATTTCCCAATAAGCTGATATCCAGAAACTCCACATTCCGTTGGCCACCCAGGTCGCCTGACCTTACTGCACCTGACTTTTTCTTGTGGGGTTATTGCAAACAGGAAGTCTTCAATGCAAAACCAACAAATTTGAATGAACTAAGGCAATCCATTCGAGAAACAATTGCGGCTATTCCTGTCTCAACTCTCCAAGCAGTAATGAACAACTTTTTGGTAAGATGTCGCACATGCATCGACGAGCAGGGGGGGCATTTAAATTCCATTATTTTTAAAACTAATTAAGCTATATTTAATAAAATTTAATGAGCTTTAGCATGAATAAAAGAAAAATGAATTCCATACACTGAAAAAAAAAATTATTTGAGTTTCTTAATGTAGCAAAATTCATCAGCCACCCTGTATATATAAAAGAAAGTTAGTTCCAACGCTCATAACTCAAGAACGCCTGCACCGATTTGGATGATTGACACTAATTTAGATTGTTCTCTGACCAGAATAGAGGAATACCTAATAAAATTTCCGAAAAATTCCTGAAAAAAGGGTGCGAATTTTTAGAATTTTTTTTTTTGTTAGAAAAGCTCAATAATGGATCGATCTATGGTAAAGTGGAATTGTGTGTGTGTGAAATAGTTACATCTATAGGGATAGGAATGGGGATGGCGATAGGGATAGGGATAGGGATAGGGATAGGGATAGCGATAGGGATAGGGATAGGGATAGGGATAGGTATAGGGATAGGGATAGAGATAGGGATAGGGATAGGGATAGGGATAGGGATAGGGATAGGGATAGGGATAGGGACAGGGATAGGGATAGGGATAGGGATAGGGATAGGGATAGGGATAGGGATAGGGATAGGGATAGGGATAGGGATAGGGATAGGGATAGGGATAGGGATAGGGATAGGGATAGGGATAGGGATAGGGATAGGGATAGGGATAGGGATAGGGGTAGGGATAGGGATAGGGATAGGGATAGGGATAGGGATAGGGATAGGGATAGGGATAGGGATAGGGATAGGGATAGGGATAGGGATAGGGATAGGGATAGGGATAGGGATAGGGATAGGGATAGAAATAGGGATAGGGATAGGGATAGGGATAGGGATAGGGATAGGGATAGGGATAGGGATAGGGATAGGGATAGGGATAGGGATAGGGATAGGGATAGGGATAGGGATAGGGATAGGGATAGGGATAGGGATAGGGATAGGGATAGGGATAGGGATAGGGATAGGGATAGGGATAGGGATAGGAATAGGGATAGGGATAGGGATAGGGATAGGGATAGGGATAGGGATAGGGATAGGGATAGGGATAGGGATAGGGATAGGGATAGGGATAGGGATAGGGATAGGGATAGGGATAGGGATAGGGATAGGGATAGGGATAGGGATAGGGATAGGGATAGGGATAGGGATAGGGATAGGGATAGGGATAGGGATAGGGATAGGGATAGGGATAGGGATAGGGATAGGGATAGGGATAGGGATAGGGATAGGGATAGGGATAGGGATAGGGATAGGGATAGGGATAGGGATAGGGATAGGGATAGGGATAGGGATAGGGATAGGGATAGGGATAGGGATAGGGATAGGGATAGGGATAGGGATAGGGATAGGGATAGGGATAGGGATAGGGATAGGAATAGGGATAGGAATAGGGATAGGGATTGGGATAGGGATAGGAATGAGGATAGATATAACGATAGGGATAGGAAAAGCCAATATTTCGTCTGTTAATCTCAGTACGTCGGATGTTCCAGCCAGCTTCTCTTACTCACTGGTCTCGGTCTAGGCTTGCTTACGCCGCGAGTTGCGGCTGTAGACAACTTGGCACTGTAGCGGTTCGACATTCTTCATCATACAAATTGATTTCCGGCTCACTGAAAGAGATTAATATTCGCACCGGTGAAACGTAATGAAAATTTCATAATATCCCCGTCTCTCATAAAGCAAAAAATTCGTTGTCAGTTGGTTGCTTTGCGATGGTCAATAAAATAACAGTATCTATCCCAGATTACTTTCATAGACTTTATGTTATACTTTGCAGTCCAGACTATACTTTTCTCCTGCAGAGATCTCCAGCTCATTTGAGATTTCTTGCCCTTATTACTTTTGTATCTCAGCACCTATGTAAGTTCAAGCGTATACTATTTTTCTACAGAGTTCAGTTTCAGATTTATTTTTGATGAAGTTCCAATAACAGTTCTTCGCCCTGCCTACTCAGCACGTCGATCACTGAGAATTGTCATCAATCTCTTCTAACGGAAGGCCTAGTAGACTAGTAATTTCAATAGGGTTTAACTCAACTTGTCTGTCAATGGCTACCTTGAGCAGCTATTATTCAGGAACTATTCAACTTGATGACATGGGTTATGTTGGGTTGGGTTAAGAATAGAAAGGCGCTATAAAAGATATGACTTCTTTATTATCATGAGTTTCATAGCCTTAACCTAAATTATAAATAAACCCAACATAAACCTCAACACCTCACCGAGCACACATAATGAACTTTTGCGCAGCCAACTGGACACCTCGGCTGCTGCGTAGATGAGTTCATAGTGTAGCCAGTGTGTTGTATGACGGCGTTGTTATTGTTATTAAAAATTCAAGCAAAAATCGAAACGTGCTAAATAGCCAAAACAAATATTAAAACGAATTTCATACGCATGATTGAATACACATTAGGGTGCGTATATTTAGTCGACAGATTTTGCCCCGTAAAAAAATAAATCATTGGCGCTATATATACCTCCTGGGGAGATTAAGGCCGAGCTTCTCTAGCAATTTGGGATATACTGCTTCTAATTTTTCCCACAAATTGGAGGGACCTACAGTTTTTGCTGACTATAATCCTTCATCAATTTCCTTTCAATACAAAAAAGTTTACAGAGACATTAAAGTATAAATCTGGATAGCCCTGTTAAGGGGTGACAACCATAAAACAAATTCTAAAAGGGGTTTTAATGAGCAGTAATTGAAGTAATTGAAACATGAGCGGATCAATAATTCGAAATAGTAAAGGACTTCGTTTAGCTGGGAACCAGCATTAACACCAACAATAATGTTAGCCTAGAAATCCGACGCAGAATTACTCTTGCAAACAAATGCTACTTCGGACTGAGTAGGCAATTGAAAAGTAGAGTCCTCTCTCGATGAACGCAAAATAACACTCTGTAAGTCACTCATCGCATCCGCCCTGCCTGGGAGTATTTGAGAGAAAGGTTCTTCGTAAGATTTGTGGGCCTCTACGCGTTGGCGACGGCGAGTACCGAAAAAGATTTAATAACGAGCTGTATGAACTTTACGCAGACGCCGACATTTCTCTCTCTATGGCGCGATATACAACAGGTATATCATCATCAACCTCCTAAGAGATTTTTGCGCCAAGCTTCTCTTCCAATTTGTGGTGTGCCGATTTGAATTTTCCCTACAAATTGGTGGGACCTACAGTTTTTTGCCGACTCCGAACGGCATCTACAAAGGAGACGAATTTTTGTTGAGAAGCCTGTCATGGCAGAAATACACTCGGAGAGTTTGCCAAACCACTGCCGAGGGGCGACCCCGTTTTTTGAAAAACTTTTTTCAAATCACTTTTGATGTTACCTGTACCAGGGCTCGAACCATGGACCTTCGGTGTGGTAGGCCGGCAACACTACCTTCACACCACGCCGGACGCCGACATAGTTCAGCGAATTAAAACACAGCGGCTTCGCTGGCTAGGCCACGTTATGCGAATGAGCGAAGATGAGCATCTTCCTAGAAGGTATTCTTATTGGCACCTGCCGGTGGAAGCAGAGGAAGAGGGAGACCACCACTCCGATGGAAGGACCAAGTGGAGACCGATTTGCGATCCCGCGGTGTTTTCAATTGGCGCAACGTAAAAACGACTGGCGAGCTATGTTGGATGGTCAAAATCACCAAGGTGGTTAGATAACCATTTAAAGAAAGAAGAAGTCGTTGGCCCGACAATCGACCTTTGGTGAGTGTTTTTCTGCTAAAACAAATCAATAAACACTCTTATTCGAAGACCGTTGCCTCCACTGGACACCGTCCATCTTCTTAGAATATTGGTTGCATTGCCGGCCACCAGCACTCGCTCGCGTAGTCTACAAGCCGACTTTAGGTTTTCTGTATGCAAAAGTCTGTCACATCGTTAACTCCTACAACTCGAAAGTCAGAAGTGTTAAAATTAACGGTAGGAAGTGTCATTACTTAGATATCTCGTTGACCACTTAACTCTACCCGATGTGAATAGGTAACTGGTTGTACTGCTATTGGCCTACTCATGGAGACTGATTTCCACACTCAAAAAATATTGTTTCTTATTAATCCGAAATTATCCAAAACGCCGCTTCACCGTCGTGTGATTTTAGGCGCAATCGGGCAAACAATTTTCAGCACTACAATAGTAAACTTCACAAGAAATATTTCAGATTGGGAAACCGACATTCAGTTGTCAACTGTTAATGCTTAGGTTTTTCAAAGGAAAAAATATTATATGACGAATATGCGAAATAAAATGATATTTTAGCTTCCAATTTCAAACTAAAGTACGATTTCAAAAGTTAGTTTCCAACATCCCGCGTTCTATATCTGATTTCTAGGATTCATACTCCTATATGTAATGCAACTAATAATATTTTTTTATTTGGGAGATCTTCATATCTATTTAAAACTTTAATCTGGTGGTTGTTCGGCATTTGGAAAGCGCACCGAAAAACAAATGTTTTTAAAGTTACATAAGTTGCGCCTAAAAGTATGCAACATGTAATATTTTTACATTTTTGTGGAGTTAAACTGTGAGACCCGACTTATTACCACTGAAAGTGTGAGAGCGACCCAAGGGGCGCTGATCAAACGAAATATCATTACAACAACAACAATTTTCCAAATCAAATCTAGCAAAAGTGATAGTGATGGTTTTGCAAAAAAGTATTTCTACTAGTGGAAACCGTACTTCATTCTACGTTTTGTAACTCGCGACGTTTCATTGAAGAATGTCATGTGCTCCTAAGGGTATGCAATTTTCAGGTGTTAATTAGCAGACAAAGTAATAAAACTTGCATACTTTTTGGCGGATCCGCATTTCGTTTAGGAGTTAAGCCATATCTATAATAATTTTCAGAATTTGTGGGCATACATGATTTATAAAACAAATATTGGTTTGAAACGACACACACTAATGCATGCCTTTGACATATGCTCGTAGATAGATTGCATGTTTGGGGCGCGTTTGAATTGCGTTGGTTTGAAAGACAAACCAAGGCAATATTCTGAAACCCTCTACGCCAGTTTGGCTGTTCGAGCAAATATGAATTTGAGTGTGAAATTGGTTAAATGGAAAAAGGTGATATAGCTTGCAAACTTTTAAGAAAACAACGAAATTATATGAACAGAAATTCTTTATTAGCCAACAAGATGACTAGCTTTGGGTTAGACTTGCCTCTTGAGTAATCCCACATACATATCTCTTTACTAGTATACACTAAGATTAAACAACAAGCAAGGCTAACCCACGACTTAGTATTTTACTAGCTGGTTTAGTTTCCCATGGCTAAATGGGTGTTGATAAACAAAATAAGAACAACAAAGTCTTTAATCTCAAGTGACTAGCAACATTTGGATTTTCTTACTGCGTTTGATGATAACAGTTAAAGGAATAAGATTTGTGAGCTTACGACTTGAGTAAACAGATGCCCACGACATCCGTTTCCGCTTCAATGCTAGGGAGAGCGCATGTAATGTGGAACTCTCCCTCTCTCTCTCCTCGCATTCTAAGTGGAATTAATAGCTTAAACTCAAAGTTGAAGGATACATAAAGCAATGTCCCATGCAGTGAATATAATAAAAATGAATATATTGTGGAATGGAGTGGATAAGATCTGGTAGCTGGCAACAGCAATCCTTTGGCAAGGACGAGCATTTTCTGGAAATGAATAATGAGGGAAAAGTGACTTGCATACGAACGAGTAAATCTGTAGCATGTGGACAAATATAGAAAATGGGTTAGCAGTAAGAGCAATAACAATTTTAATCAGATGAAAGGAATATCCTTTTATATATATAAAATAAATATAACCTTGTGCAGATAACAGAATAAGGACATTACCCCTACTAAAGGATTATTGTTATTACGCGTTTTTACTTATATATTAAAGCTGTGATGGAGTCAATGCAACGAAAGTATTTTTAGGACATACAAATATACTGTCAACATTTTTCATGAAAAGCTAGGTTTGAGTAGAAAGACTTGACAAAAAAGTAAGTTGATGTGACCCATCAATTAAAGTCTTGATTTATGCTGCGAGAGTCGAAGAAAGAGAAGCGTACTAAAGGTCTGGGAGGTCATATTCCTTCCGTATCGAACGACAGCCGATTCTAAGTACCGGATGACTCGAGTTTTACCAAGGATAGTATTCAATCCAGTAATAATAATAATTTGGTGCTAGCAGATTGAGGCCAGGCTTCTCTCCCAATTTCTGGTATGCTGCTTCTAATTTTCCGACTCCGAACGTAATCTGCGAAGTCAAATGAATTTATAAGAACCTTTTTTTGAGAGAATCACACTCGAGGGTTTTCGACCACAACCGAGGAGCAACCTATTTTCGAAAAAAGCTCTTGGAACTTTCGATGTTCCGGTACTTGAACCATGGACCTTTTGGTATAAACTACCTCTATAGCCTGATCGGCCGTCATTTAAACCAGTTTGATTCTCCCACAATTGAAGAGCAGATTCTTGCCTTCATACAAGTCTTGAATGTAACAGCGGTCCAAGAGACGAGGTATAACAAAAATGGTGGGAAAATTTCTATTTAAACATTCACGCTTAATGTTCCTCCGTTTTAAGTTCCGCGATAGACCGAACCCTAAGTTTCGTCAAAAAAGTGTCTCTCTGTTCACGGACCTAGTCGTCCTGAAGCCCGCGACTATCAGTGGTACAATTCACCTAGAAATATTCGAGGCCCGATGTCGCTTTGGCCACTAGGCAGCAGATATCTCCCTACAAATACGTATGTACGTTGCTCAAAACTCAGGGCCAGGGCGGACCTTCGAAACTTGGCAGGCTTAATGCTAATCGGAAGGATAGGATGAGAGACGAAGGGGGCGGTTTCACTCAACCGACCACAGCGATGTCGGATCCCCAAGGCTCCAAATCAATCCGCCCCGACGGTATATCCATGCTGCTGTTAAAACATCTCGGTGTTTAGGGATTATGGTACCTCACAACCGTCTAAATTCTGTCCATTACCACCTTTGTCATTCGAGAAAAATGGAGACAGTCAAAGGTGGTGCCACTACTAAAGCACGGCAAGTCAGCTAACGAGGGAGAGTCTTATCGACCGATATCGCTCCTCTCGCCAATAGTGGAGACCTTGGAGACAGTCCTGCTCCCTTACTACACCGCTAACTTGCGACTAGCCGAACATCAGCATGGATTCCGTAAATTGCAGAGCACTACCACCGCGCTAAACGCCATCACCACTCAGATAGGTGTCGGTCTCAACCAAAATCGCCCTAATGACAGGACTGTACTGGTTGCACTTGACCTTTCGAAAGCCTTCGATACGGTCAACAGAGGGCTACTCATTAACGACCTGGAAGACTCAACTCTTCCCCCCTATTTAAAACGTTGGACCGCCAATTATCTGAGTGGTCGACAGTCATCGGTTGAATTCAGAGGCGAAAGATCAGAACCACGTATAATCAAACAAGGGGTGCCACAGGGTGGTGTCCTATCCCCGCCATTGTTTGATTACTACATATCGAGGCTCCCCTCCCCACTACGCCGATGACTGCACGATCCTGGCGACGGGCCCCTCCCGAATAAACTGTTACCTCCCATCCTTGTCCGGTTTCTTCGCTGGACGAACTCTGACATTGTCATCGACCAAGTCCACCTGGAAAGCGCAGGTGAACATAGAATTAGACGTCTACGTCTACGGCATCAAGCTTCCGACTGTCACACATCCCAAAATCTTAGGAGTCACGTTTGATAACATGTTCAACTACGGCGCTCATGTAGCCGCGATTGTCACCAAAGTACAAAGCCGCAACAAAATCCTCAAGTCACTTGCTGGCAGCACTTGGGGTAAAGTTAAAGAAACGTTACTGGCAACGTATAAGGCAATTGGCCAGCCGCTTCTGAACTATGCGACGCCTATATGGTCCCCGGGGCTAGCAGAAACACACTAGAGGAGGTTGTAGGCCTGTAAAAACACCCCACTCAGAACTACCACGGGATGCCTCCTTATGTCCCTGAATACCATCGTCATAGCGAGGCAAAAATGCTCGGCGTCAAAGAGCATAATGCTGACAAGGCAATTTCTGTTCAACTGCTATAAACCACAGCATCCGAACAGACGCCTGCTCAACGAAAATCCGCCTCCCAAGAGAATAAGGATCCGTCTCCGTAAGCAAAGGTGCATCTATGGGCCCTCAAACTCATCCACACGGAGTCGGTAAACTAATTTGTCGGTTCTCGTCCAGTGAACGCCGATATTCAAGCACAAGCTCCACCTGTTGCCGAAGAAGAACGCGAACTGCCTAGGGAGACAAGGGTCATGAGACCCAGCTTCGTTTTGAATACTGTAACAGGTTAAACTCTTACCTAGCCAGACTGAACCCCGATATGCCAAATGTCTGCCCGTCATGCGGCGTGTCTCCCCATGACAGTAACCATCTATTCATCTGCTCAACTGAGCCTACTTTTCTAACAGCAATATCACTACGGTGCAACCCTATTGAAGCCGCCAGGTCTCTGAGACTCCCGTTAGAAGATCTCGATGACAATGTTAAGTAAGGGAGGTGATAATTAGTCAGGCTAACTATGGCTACAACAATAACAACATGTCGATCACAAAATAATTAACATATACATATCCGGATTTATATTGGAACGAATTTTCGTTATCCCTTGTCAATCTTGGTTTTGTAACAAACCGGTTTCGGCGAACCGCCATCTTCAGAACGAAATCAAGCAGTTTGTTACAAAACCAAACCAGGGATGACGAAAATTCGTTTCAATATAAATCCAGTATCCACCCTGTCGGAAAAACACAAAACCAAATATACATATCCCCTATTACCAACTTCACGAGCGAAAACAGTCCTAATATTAGCGCCTTCCTCAATTAAGTAATCGTCATAGTTTTAGCATGTTCCACGACCTATCTGAAGGTCGATAGTAAAGGACAGGGCCAAGCAAAACGGATAGATGACACTAAATTCATTACAATGAACTAAGATGACTCCATACCAGTGGTAGGGAGTTGTCACAGCTCGCCATATATCTCCATCGTCCAACTGGCAACCCCTGCAGAGTCTAGTGTCAGATCATTTAACAATAATGCTCTCCATCGATGGTCTAGCCAATTAGTCGAACTTAATTCCACCTTAATAAAGCTCACTGGGCGACTTCCATGCATTTACTGAGATCGCCTTAGCTGCTTTGCCCATGCCGTTGTATCCGACAGGGGGAAAGTAAGTTCAGCAAGATCGACGGCTCGGTCTCCTCTCACTTTATACCGACAGATAGAATGCGTAGAAATTCTTCCCAATTTGGCCTTGACAACCGTCCTACCAAACTGCAAGGCTCCAAAAAATTCTGAAGTCACTGGCGGGGGGTACTCGGGCTTTCGCCTTTCAAGCGGCAAAAAAAGCAGTCCTCTCACGCGTAAACTTGATATGTTCAAAGCTTTGTGAGGCGCTCTCCTAAACCGTTTAAAACATGTTTACGTTAACTATTTCATATTTCGCAGTCAAATTAGAACTTACTCTCCAGTTTTTTTATGATTTTTCGTTTCCAATTGACCAGCATGCAGATGATCTTTGATCAAGTACCAGGAAAATATGTCTTGTGGATATGAAGCCTTCTTTGAGATGCTGTTCATTGATTGTTTCTAACTTCGACTGCTAGAACCTAGGTTATGATTGACACAGGGTACTCGGAATAGCTATGAAACTGTTCTGGGCTTTGCGCAAGTAGAATGGAAAACAGTTATAGCTTTCTCATTTGATTTTAATTGTCCAAGATGTGGGATAAAAACTCCTGGAGATTATAGAGACGGTCTCCGAAATAATCACCTTCCTGAAGGAGAACGGCAATAAGCTTTTTTCAACATAGAATGAGTGCTTTTGACCTCGTATCTTTTCTGGACGAGACACTGTCTAACCTAAGTTTAGCATCGTGATTTAACTTTGCTACATTTTGTAGATCAAATTGCTAGAAATCATGATGTAATAATGTGACTTTCGCTAAAACTCCAGTTGAATTAGTTTCTTTACTTGCTGAGACATCATTTTGCTATTCACTGAAGGCCCTGTTAGTCTGCATAAGTCCCGGTCTTGAACCTCTGGGGAGGCAGATATTTGAATTGCGTACCTCCTCCACCGGCTATGACTTTTGGAATTAGTTCAAAATTTGATTTACAGGCTACTGGATAGGCCTCTAGAGTTTAGACTGTAACTCAGTTTGCGTTAGAGCTTTGCAAAGACATATTTTGCATTTCCAATGAACTGATTTATTTGATACCAAATTTGAACAACTCATTGTCAAATGAAGTATGTACTTTAAAACAAAGCAGACAGGCCCCCATTTTCTTGTTGGAGGATTGTGAAACATTAACAAAATCAATTAACGCTATTAAATTAAATGCAACGCCTCTTTTGTCAATCAAAATAGCAAACAGTTTCAAAAACACAGCCAAAAGCTGGTGTCAAGGCTGGTGAGTTACTGCTGAAAGCGTCGTTAAAATGAAATCAACTCAAGAGCCAAATGAAATACCAAAGAGCTATGGGTGAGGGGTTGCGCTGCGACGCAATTTTCGCACACAAATCAAGTGTTACTGTTGTGATGTAATAGGTTACAAATGGACAATGAATAAACATGCATATTTAAGTATGTAACTTTACAAGGTGACTGACGAAAGTGGGTACTATGAGGGGAAAGGCGCTAAATACCACCACAGTGTTCCCAAGCAGGATACAATTTCAGCCGCACAATCTATTCGGTATCTAAAAACAAAAATGTCGACTAGGATTTGAATTTTGGACATATCTCGTCTCGTCTCGAATAATACTATTCGAATAACACTATTCGAATAAACGGATAAATTATTCGAATAAATACTATTCGAATTTTTTAAAACGAATATTCTTATTCTTTTATTCGAATAGTATTCGAAAATAGTCCCACTACTACTGTTTACCCAATGCTGAGCCACAGGAAACTCAACATTCAAGAAACTTCACTCAAAATCCGAGTTGTTGTTGTTGTTGTAACAACAAAAACACTTCCCGAAGGTTTTGGGGAGTGCTGTCGAACTGACAGTCCTTTGCCGGATATGAATCCGGTACGCTCCGGTGCTCCCTTGCGGTACTGCCCGACTGTCGTGGTAGCGATTTCGTATGACCAGCCGAACCTTCTAGGTCATGTCACCCCTCCTACCGTAAGGAAGGAGAGATGGGTAAAGAGAGGTGAGAGGCATCATATCCGTAAATCAACCATCGAGTTGCACGTCATTACCTTTGTGCATATTAGTCGCCTCTTACTACCGGTATGCCTACCTCGGGCATATTCTAACCCCTAACCCGCAGGAGTCTTCCACGCTAGTGGACAATGTGAGATTAAGCTATTTATCAGACTTATAAATGCTTTTTAGATTGTAACCATTAAATATAGAAATTTTATAAAGTACTCTGGAAACAAGGTCATAATCTGATTTAGGCCATTCCCATTCTCACATTTCCTTCTTCATCCCATTAATAGCAAACCAATTCCGATCGTAATCACAAAACAATTTCTCAGTTATTTATAGCTTAATTTCATATTTTTGTTGTTGCTTTTTTATTTAAATTGTATTTGACAGCCACCAAGTCATTTGCGAGTGTATAAATTGCTGCTTGTTCTTCTTCACAGTCAACTCAATTCCATTATGCATGCCGCCCCCGACTTAAAGCAACAAACACGTTCAATCTCAATTGTGTGCGATTATTGCAAGTGTGACGACCAAATCATGAGATACTCGTAAGTATGTATAATTGAGCTCTACTCGACCAACGGATCCAAGTGCCACGCGCTACTCTATCATGGACACATATCCACTATTGGTTATATGCAAACAAAATAATTTTGTGTCTGTCCAAAGAGGGTTCAAATAAATTTGTTTGCTTTGATTGGTTTTTATTAATTTTATAGTTTCCTTTATTCGTCGGATGGCGCTGAGTTGCTTGCAAGACTGTCAACTTACATACAAACATGGATATCTTCGAGCTTGAGGCATCTGCTTTTTGCTTGCCGATCGTAGGCATGCGGCTAGTCTCGGATTAGGGTACCAATTTCTTTTCTATTCCGCATACAAGCTTGAGTTCAAGCTCAGATTACCGTTGTTGTTGTTGTTTGTAATTTGCCAGCTTTGTTTGTGTTTGTGTGGGTAGTGTGCTCATGCTCGACAAGTCTGCTGCCGGCCAGCAAAGTGATTTAATTTCTCATATTTCATTCAATTTATAAACGCAAAATAATTTGGATATTTATATTGTACAGGGTGTTTGTTCGCCTCTGCTCTAATCTTGTGTTTTAAAGTGTTGCACTCTTTATCGAAATAAGAAGTGCTGGGATTTTAGAGAAAGCTGGCCTATGGTCAAGCTCTTTAAGCGACTACTGCTTTAAAATAATTACAGACTCCGGCACCACGAACATTAGCCATCACTTGAATTTTCAAGGTCTTTATCCTTCATCGATGTTATAGCAGCGTACTTCCAATGTAACTAGGCTAATCCTGTTCCTATCTCCACACCCCGTGGGACCGCCGTTAGGCATTACATCACGGGGTGGAAAGGTTAACCGCCACTACTGCGGCCACGCGTTTCCTTGCTCGTCCTTTCAGCAGCCAAAAGTCTTGAATATACATAAACGTCATGTAGCTCACGGCATTCCAAAAATTTTGGACTTTTCAAAGCGAGGGCAATGGAACAAGACTTGTTCTGCGCTTTTCATTTCGATGGCGCAGCTTGGACAGAAAGCATCCTCCTCTATAATGCGCTTGAATAAATACTCCTTGAAACCACCCTGTCCACTCAATATCTGCATGAGATGGTAGCTTAATCCGCCGTACTTCGGCTCGTACGATTGTGCTATATGCCATGGGTATAGCTGTAAGTTTGTAAGCTGCTAATACATCTCTTTGATGGATCAGTTTAGATTCGTGCCACACAGGAGCTGAGTATATTAATATCGTGTTGGTTACAGTGGACAGTAACAGCAGGGCAGATTCACCTAGACCACCAATGTTAGGCATTATTCGCATTAAGGCTCCGTTTACCTTAGCCTCTTTCTCACCGATTGCCTAAGTATTTTAAGTGCGCCTTTGAGGTGATTTGATAATCCCTCATAGTTAAGGCTAGCTCTTATACAGACCGTTTGGAGCTCACTACTACCACTTTTGTCGTATAACTCGCCCGTTCCAGTCCCGTTTTCGTCAGCCGTTTTTTTTGTTCTTCCTGCGTCATCGTTGCATAATGCTTAGAGGAGGATCCAGTATCTTCGTTAGTACTACTGCTATATCATCTGCATAGCCGAGGATTTGTGCGTTTTCTGGAAGATCGAAGGCCGCCGTCGTACATGGCTTTCCATAACGTGAGCCCCAGAACAGATCCCTGAAGGAGTTCGCCCGTGATGTTGTACTCTTTTTCTCCTTCATCCGTATCAAAGAGAAGTACTTTGTCTTTAAAGTAGCTTCCAAATATTTTGCTTATATACGATACGTACTATGAAGCTCATCTCTTGTGGGGATGCGCGAGACCTCTGCGCTCTTCACCGTGCTATATGATATATCTTACGGTCCTCTGCTATTTTCTCGGTCCACCAATGGAGGTACCCAACGTGCTATCTATACCAAGATCTCACGACCGTAACTGTCACATGGAAGACGGCGTCACAAGGTACCTTCTTCTCCGAAATCCCACACACATGCAGGATAGATGCACCAAATGCCACTGTGCTTATTGTAGTAACTATATGTCACCCTGTATAATCGGTACGTTCTTCGCCTAGTATTGTGATCAATGTTTTCTAACTGAATTCCTAGGAAACTGGCAGTTTTAATAGGGTTTGACTAAAGTGAATTAGGTGTAAGAAGAGTATGCTCCGTAGAGAAGTTAACAAATGGTTGAAATGGTTGGGGGAACACACGACATGGCTTGTCTGGGTTTGGTCTGAATAAGTATGCGTTAAACCTATCAAAGTGAAGCCAGAATGAAACTTTGTCTGCCTGAATTACGGCATTTACCGGCCGGGAGCTAACAGAGGAGTTTACCGACTCTGTGTCAATGTTGTTGAAGCACTACCGGTCCACCTTTTGATCAAAAGGCATTGTTATGTAGTGCCGGATGTTGTCATAATACTTAAGCAGATGTTTCCTTATGTTCTGTGAAGGCGGTGTTTATGGAAGTAGATTGGAAGGAGTGGCGTGGGGGATTTGTTTGTTTTAAATATATACTAAATTTGGTTTATACATACATACATATATGTAGCCCTAAAACGTTTGAAATTTAGTCTCAAATTGATAGCCTTGTGGTGTCCTCTGCATACACGGATGCAGAGGATGGACTTCGGTACTTGTGAACTCGCCATCTGGAGTCTGCTCTTAAACAGATAGGCCACAAGTTAGTTGAACAAGCGCTGCGCTGGCGTTACCACTTGCTAAGTTGGGTTTACTAAGGCTCACGTATTCCTTTTGATTGACGTCCTGATGGGGCACAGTATAGTTTTAGTACATGCGATGCGCGGCAATATATTACAAAGTCCTTACTGCTGCGTTTTATTTAGGACTAGTAAACACCGCTCGCTTCGCTGCATCTCAGAACTAATAATAGACTGAGTACAATTTTAATCATTATATCCCAAACCAGATAATATATGGAACTTAATCACACCGCTTATTGCAGCACTCATAAGCACCTTTCGTTTGATACCCATATTGTACTAAACACATTTTTGGTCACCTTGGTCCACATATCGGTCGATATCTCCTAAACCGGTCAAGCGATCAGAACAAATGAAATCTTAAATTTTAAAGTAAACGTTTAATAATACAACGGTAAAAGTTCCATTCACTTCCAATTAGCAGTTTTTGAGTGATGCGCGCCCAAACATACAGACAGACAGACAAAAATTCTAAAAACAGTTGATTTGGCTTTATTTGCTTAATAATGATCCCTCGATTTTTCTTAAATATCTGCAATGTACTGACATCGAACTTTTACAATTTTGTTATATGTAGAGATGACGAGATGAAAGGATTCACTCACTTCATGCTTGGCTATCCAGGTTTTGCCCAGAACTAGGCAGGCGTACTATGCCTATGTACGAAAGAGTCTTTAAAATACCGTAATATTTTTCACTTATTATGGCTTATTGCAAAATAAAATTAAGCCAAAAATGGTTTGATATCAAGAGTTAAAATGTGTTTTGTACTAATTTCCACATATTCATGAAAGTAGCCAATTATAAAGTCTTCTGGCGTAAGAAATTATTTCGCTCCACTAACATGCGCTTTTGTAAACATAAATGAGCCATGAGAGTAGAAAGCTTCCAAATTCGTAAAAATTGTCTGAAAACATAATTTTTGTAGTCATAAGAAAAAACAACCTAAGTCAATATTCGTAAAACGTGATATTTTGAGTTATTATTGTTAAAAGAGTAACAAAGTCTGTAGTCATTTTGTATATGTAAGATATATTGAAATTAGAGTTGTGTCGTTCGCGAACGAACTAATTTAGTTGAATGACTCAGTTCTGTGAACGAACAAAGTACATCGTTCAAATGATTTCAACCTCGTTCAGTGATTGGCAATAGTGCAACTGTTGAAATGCTCTTATAGCATCGAGCAATAACAACCAAAGGCGAACTAACATTTGCTATCTCAATCCAACACAATTGATTTTACTTACCGAACGGTTAACTCCCGAGTTTCAAACCATCGTTTTGTGTCCATGCTTTTTCTGATAGAAAAGAATAATTAGTACCGAACGGGCGAACGACTGCTACTAAATACTTTTGAATAAAAGAACTAAATAGTTCGGTCGATCTTTAACTTGAACGGAAATGCCCAACTCTAGTTGTAAAAAACGTAGCTTGTTTTGATTTATGCCATTATTACTTATTATCATAGATATTTTGCTACAATAACTATTTCTTGTTTCCCTATTAATATAGACCGGTTAGCTCATTGTGGTACAAAAAGAAAACAAATAAGTTTTAGCAGGAAAATATTTAATGAACGTAGATAAAGCAAATAACTACAAAATTGCGCTGAAGTAGCGCTGATGAGAAAGCGGTTATCGAATTCAGAGCTCTTAAGTAAGACAGAGCTGGGTAGTAATCAATACTTTAGGAATTAAATTACTCTCAATTCCCAACTACATGTAATGGGAAAAGTAATCAATTCCTCAAAAAAAATTACCAAATGTAATTTCCTCCTTTTTGAGGCTTGAGTATAAAAATTTGTTTTTTGGAATTGAAAAAAATACTTTGCGCAGTGTAATTTGTTCCCCAATACTTTTGAAAGGAACTGAAAATGTAATTGAAATGTTTCCAATTACATTACAAGGAATCCCAAAAGTAATTTCCGATTTCCCATTCCTCAAAGGAATTGCAAAAGTAATTGAAAAACTGATGAATGTTTCTTTGCGTATAAAATTTGTTTGCGTTTGAAGGTGTGGTGTCCGGTCATGCGTTTTAATTATAATTATTCTTTTAAGCATAGCTAGAAGACACCCCGTAGCACTTTTGATTACTCCAGGTGGTGTCGTTTAGATTCGGCGAACATATTGGCGGCGCGTAATCAATAACCGGATATACAAGGTGGCGCAAAAGTAAGCTTCCGATGTTCAGCATATCGGTTGTGGCACGTGCAGTGTGTGCTGTTGCACCGTCTTGTTGGAACCACATGTTTTTCAATCCCAATTCATCAAGTTGCGGCAAAAAGAACTCGTTGATCATTGCTCTGTAGCGCTCACCATTCACAGTAACCGTTTGGCCCCGACCGATTATTGGTCAAATAAATAGTCAGCAATATGCCGCGTTCTGGAGCAGTGTAGCGTAACATTGTTTATTAACGTGTATTTCGCATGTGCTTACTACACAAATGTCAAAACAGAACTGACTTTAGGGGCCAATCGCGAAATTTATAGCATTTTCTGATAGGAGGATTACTTTTGCGCCACCTTGTATGTATCCATCAACTTTTTTTAATATCTTCTTCAAGTACTGCGTCTCTGTAACCGTCTTTTGTCTCGATATGTAAAAATTAAAGAAAGGGATAGAGCTGAACCCTTTTCTCCCTCCCTCCCCCCCCCTTTTTAACATTTCTATATTTAGATCTTTCGTTCCTAAACATAACCGACGATTGCCAACCGCTCCTGTGCCCCACACAAAAGGAATTACTGAGGAATGTAATTGTAATTGTAATGGAATTGAATTTACCCAGCTCTGACTGTATACATAGAGGCACTATATCCAAAGGTTACACAAAAGTGTCGAAACGAAACGAAGAACTTCCGCTAACACAAAAAATAACGATCACAAAACAAAATAATTTCCATACCGTAATGATCTTTCAAATTTCAACACCCCAAATATTTTCAGCCGCATCGCGTTCTTCGATGTAGGAAATGCGAAAGATGCTTCGGGCATTCCAACGAACGATTTGCGACTGAACTAGAACCGTCAAATGATGTTGATGTCACAGAGAGCCGTCTACTCGTACTTTCTGAGAAATAGGAAAAATATTCTGTGGTGGCTAGTTATTCACAACAACTTAGCTGAGCACCACGATATTTAAACCACTTGGAAACCTTGAAACAACGAGGAATTCTCGCACAAAAACAATTTCAATTCAGACCCCAAAACAGTAAGGTAAGATTAAATTTTGAAGCCGTTAGTAATGGTTCTGAAACTTTTAAGGTCAGTATTAATGATTACGAGCAGCTTGAGATATTAGCTGATGTCAAAAATGCCCAAAGAAAGGGAGTCGTAATGGCTGATATCTCTCCTAGTGGATGTAAGAGATTGCACTATCTCTTAGCCGTTAGCAATTGTCTGAAAAAGGTCCGCCTCCCCGTTGAGTAAGGATAGATCTCTGCAAGCACTATGATGAGGTCCAGCACCACATGATCTCGCCGTTTTATCAAAAGGTGCGCCGGTAGACCGTCAACAACATTCAGACAGAGTCGGTAAACTACTTTGTCAGCTCTCACCCGACGAATGCTGTCAACCAGTCACAAGCACCACCTGTTGTCGAAGAGTACCGCCAACTTCCGAGGGAGACAAGAGTGACACTAACCCAACTTCGATCTGGATACTATAACAGATTAAACTCTTACCTAACTAAACTGAACCTTGACATGCCGAGTGTTGTTCCGGTACGTGGTGTGTACCACATGAAACCAACCATCTGCTCAACTGCTAGACAGAACACACTCTTTAACACTAACTTGACTCTAATCCAACACTACCTGTGACTTCCGTTAGAAAATATTGATGACAATGGTAAGGAGAGCGATAACTCTGGAGGGGAAGCATTGTTACAACAACAACCACCAGCGCCTGAACGTCATAAAAACTTAAATAAATGACGGCCTTAATTGTAAAAGACCCAACAACAAGATGGTACTAGTTTTGCTGGACCTGTTAAAAGCCGTTGATACCAGGCGCCGCTAGTAAATGATGTAGAGGACTCATCTCTGGGAGATGTCTATGGAGTTCGGAAACAAAAGATCAATATTCAGTAGGATCAAACAAGAAGTAACACAAGGTGGGGTCTATTCCCGTTAGGAGTGCCGATCGTTACCTACGCAGACGTCTGTACGATAATAGCAAAGGAGCCCAGCCGTTGATGAGCTGTGCTGCAAAGTAAATAGTTGTCTTGAAACGTCATCCAGGGTTTTCACTTCCTTACCAAATACTCCACCACCATATTCACAACGTGGTGATTTTGAAGTGGAATCTCTTTATTAGTTCAATTACTACCCAGTTCATGCAGCACTGTTAAACTCAAGGAATTGTATTGCGCTTTATAGCCTGTGTGTTAAACGAGCCTCTCCCTTTTCCCTCCGAATCCCAATAAAACATTCTCCCATTATTCCAGTGTAGTCTGCTAGTTTCCAAAATTTAAAATTGCTTCAACAACACACAGACAACCTCGCCAGCTCATTTGCATCAATTCAAAATTCACACATTTTCAGGGACAATTTTCGCAGCTGCAACTAGTGTGCGCTAATTAAATTAGAGAAGCGGTAGGGGGCGAAGGGGAGTTAAAAAGAAACATACCCAATGAATTAAGAAAACAACATAAAAGCCAAACGAGGCAGTCAGTGTTGCAGTAAACGAGAAACTAGAACTTACATGAAAGATCGGAGGGGACAAGGCTTCATACAACACGCCGACCGTCGAATGCTGGTTGGCTGACAAGAGCAGTCAAGGCACAGTAAAGCACAACGAAGCAAGGTAAGACGAGTCATGGTATGCCATTTAATTCAAGCAGAAGCCGGTGTGATGAAATCGGAAGTAAAAATCAACAAAAAGTAGCAAAAGAAATTTTACTACGATGAAAATGTTGTGTTTCTGGGTAAACATGGAAATGGGCCAATGTGATGGGGGGCAACGGAACAACTGAAAGTATGTAAATAATATGTTTCCAATGGATACCGAATGAGCTACGCCGTCAGTTGTACATAAGTTTGGCGGGTCAGAGAGGAAGGCATAAGTCGGCTGCATGCGTTTGCTAGAAAGCGGAAAGGAAATTCATTTAGTAAAGTTTTCGCTAGTGGAAGAAGGGAACTTCATCAATAATAGTTTAGAAAAGCATTCCTAGCCCAGCAAGCAAAGTCAACGAGAAGTAAATTTTTGGAAACCTTACTGAAAGTAACATGAAGCTTGAAAAACGCTGATTTTTCGTTTACAAAACAATTAATTGTACGCGTTTTATAGCCGAAATGGCTCGTTAATCATCTTAATATATAAAAATCTGGACCGAGATTGATGAAATTTTTTTTGTATACTCAAGTGGGCTCGAGGATGGTTTAGATTCCAAATCCGGACCAGTGGAAAACCAGATTTTACCTACCGCATAACTCTGAAAGTATTTATGGTAGGATATTAAAAATTAGTAAAGAATTAAAAGAGACCAATCGCGAACACCTCAAGATAAAAGGAGTGGAAGAGAGATGTAGGCGTGGCACCTCCCATACAAATGAGACTTTGCGCGCTGCATATACGGGTATCTGGAGGTATTTATGGTAGGATATTGGAAATTGGTAAGTAGCTAAATGAGACCAATCTTTAACAGCTCAACAGAAAAGGGGAGTGAGGGAAAAGCGGAAGTGGCACCTCTCATACAAATGGGATTTTTCTTACTGCATATATTTGCAAATATTCATGGTAGAATGTGGAAATTTGGCTCAGAGTAATATGAGATCAATCTCTACCACCTTAAGCAAAAAGGTTAAATGTTATCCTGGTAAGTCTAAAATTATTTTTAGAATTTTTATAGACAAGCAACTGCTACAATCCCTCCAAAAGCGATATATGCTGACTGAGTCTTATTATACGAATGCTTACAAATTTTTTTAACACTTCCTAAACCATCGCTTTACTTTGGCTATTATATCAAAACGCTATTTAAACCCACATCTTATCGATTAGCTAGCAGATATTGGCTCAGTAAAGTAATGTTACGTCATTCTGAGCAAGCACATTACTTCCATTTTATGGAGCATTTCCTAAGCTTTCCCTAGTTGTATAACATTGGAGAGGTGGATTTAAGTTTGGTATTCCCATACCTCGAGATAAAAAATGGAATTAATTTTAGGCATTCCAAAAGAACCAACATATACTTATCAGTCATTTTCGGCAAGAGGGCTGTGACTCAAAAGATCAATAACTCCTTATAAGCAGTTTAGCTTTCTTAGTTACTTACGTGCTAAGTCTTATCCCTGAAGTTTTCAGAATGTTTAGATCAAAATATCAATTGAACTATAACCGAAATATTTTTTTCCGAACTCGGAGATTCGTTTGACAACTTCGAGCTATTAGTGCTAAATCTGCAATACCTGAATCTCGGGACGAAATTTCTAATCTGTCAAATCTAAGTATGACTCAAGCCAGAGCCCCATAAATAGCCTCTTAAGCGGCAGGGGCGTTGTAAAATTTTGCCTCGGTTGTTTTTTGTGTAAATGAATAACTTATCTAACTCCAGCCTTTTTACCCTAACCCAGCCAGAAGATACATTTTCTCGGAAAGTACTTTCGCGCAGGATAAGATTCACTCTACCTAAGCTTAACGAAAAGCGTTAAAACTGGGTTTCTGGGCTTTATTCTGAATACACGTTGAAGCTTCAAACATTATATAGTAGAAGGGTCCTTGTAACTATCTATACTTACAAAAGGCAAGAGGTGGGGACTAATCCTCTGGACATGCGGGTGATTCTATATTGAAACAGATAGACCCATTATTTCAAATGGGGTCTTATTGTGGTGGCCTGCCTTGGGCAAGGCGTCAAACCTTAATATTTTGCTATCTGGAATGATTTGTATTGGCTAAGCTCTTAGGACAAACCCGAGCCATATCTTGAACTTCGATCATGGACTTCTTGCCCTTGGACTTGGCTGGGTACCAAACGGCAGTATTCGCAGCCCTGCGACTACGTAAGTCTTGTCAGTGCGATTTAGAGTGGGAGGAACGTCATGTTTGATAGGGGAAAATACTACCAGTAGGGGTCCATACATCTATACTGCTGGTTCCAAACTTAATGGAGGAACGTGTTTTCTACAAAGATCCTTGACTGAAGTTATCGTTCCAACTACCGATTCTGATAAATTAGAATCTTAGAGCACATTCGTGATGGAACTGTTTGTCGAAAAAAGATAATTTTATCCTTAGTGATAGCCAGACCGCCATAACATCTCTTGACGCCTTTCCATTTAATTAAAAACATGTATTGAGCTAACGGCGAACTCGGCAGCATAACGTACTGCACCATATTCGGGTCCAAGGCATTAGGGGCACGAAATGAAACTGTGTGGTAAATGATCTTGCAATTAAGACACTACCAAGCTGATTCGTCCGGATAAAGAACTTCACATGTAAGCTTCTAATACACGGATGCAAGCTTGTAAAGTGTATCAACTGTATCAAAGCTTTATGAAGGCCGAGTAGCTTACTTAAGTCAATTTTTATATTGTTTTACTTGGTTTGGCTCCGGCTCTGGACGACCGTCTTGCGCAAATGGTTTATGATTTGTTCTTATAGAACGGGGGTTGCGGGCACCTGTTACACCTTTTATGTATTAATTGGGGGCGAGCACTTGTGGCTATGAGGTATAAGCGCTGGATTGGCCTTCTCATTTTCGCTGTGAATAATGCCGGATTGGGATTGCAAAAAATAAACTATATCTTTGGTATATCTCATAAGCTGGTTGCGAATTACAACAGCAGGCAATGCAAATGAAATAAACGCAAGAAATAATTACAGCTTATGTCGCTTTAACAAACTGAATTCGGCTTGGTAGAGGGCTGGGCGAACTTAGCCGAAATTGTTAGCACGCGAGAGAGGTTGGAGATTTTGTAGGAGAGAGTGACTTTCTAGTTGGTTCAAGACCGTGAAATGAACAGTTTATAGTACCACAATGAGCTTTTTTCAATTGGCCAAGCTACTGGCGCACATCCACCGTCCGTCAATTCAAAGACTACCTTGACTGAACTCCACTAAACCATAATCGGCTTGCGCTTATGTGTAGGCCGCAATGCAGAAACAAATTTGAATGAATTGAATGTGACATGCTTCAAAATGCGGTGAAAAGAAAAAGAATTTCACTCCGGTTAACGGAAGAACGTAGGCGCACACAATGTAGTAAGATTATTGGATAAGCAAAACTAAAAATTACCACAACAACAGCTAAACTTGATTAAAACCAAAAAAGTACAGATGAAGTGCAAATGACGGAGGTGAGGTGGTATAACAAAAATAGCAAAGAAAAAATCGATTTTTCGTCAGTCGGCTATAAAATGCGGCGCCTTTTTTTCAGTTTGCACAGGTTTGTTGGTGTTTGTGTGTGTTATATGGATGAGTTTTTGATAAATATATTTCCAGGAAAATACTACTCGCACTCACCTTTCACTCGCGTCTGCGTTAGCTTCCGTGTTGGAGATTGTGTGACTGGATGTATGCAAGGCACGACCTCTGCCAAGTGCTTCAATTTCAATGGAGTCGCGCATCAAAGACTACGCTCAACGCTTTCTCAAACACTACATGCTCTTCACCGCGACACGCCGCCTTAACCACAAATTTACAACTCTATATATGAAATAATTGCACAACTTCGAAAGCGCTTTCAGAACTTTTTCTTTTTTCCTCTCTTTTTTGTTGTTGTTGCGCTAACGGTAAAACAAATTAACTAAAACAAATGTTGTTGTTTTTTGCATTAAATTCACGTTTTCATAAATTATTTTATACAACTTCGAAGAACTTCGAAATTTTTCGAACACTTTTTTTTTTTTGTAATAAATTTCTTTAAAATTATTTTTCAACTTTAATTTTCACAACACAACAAAATCGTGACCGATTTCTCAATTTTCTTACACCACTTTTTATTTTATTTTTATTATCCTCTCTCTCTGCACAAACTTCAGCACATACTCCATTGGCACTCCATCAGCTCCAATATAGAAATTTATGAAGTTTGCTAAATTCATACATTTCTTATGTATTTATATAAGTACCTAAGTATGTAGATGTTTCCATAAGTACGGAGTAAAAGTATGAGCAACGTATATGTAACACATTTATTATAAGTTCAGCCGAGACACGTCTAATTCCATTCGCAGCGCATTGAAAACTGTTCAAATATGACGTGTATGTACGTATGTAACTATAGCGTTGACGGCGTCAAGACTTCGCTTGGAAGTGAGCGCGCTATGTAGTGCGCGTGTCGGCCGGAAGGTCGTTGGCGTTTGAGGTCGACGCCGCAAAAGGGGGAGCTGGAAGAGACCATATCTCGCATACTCCACACAGCGCCATATGGAGTTTGAAAACAAAAACAAAAAACCCGCAGAAAAAGCTTAAAAGAAAAAATCAAAAACTTGAAGCCAAAGCGTTGGCGATACACACATAGACATCAACGAGGTACGAAGCTGGAGTTCTGTTTTTCGGGTGTTGAGCTAGTAACCAAATAGATGACGTTAGCGCTAAGTTGTGCTAAATGACACGTATGGAAAGCGCTCAACGGCGCTGCAACTTCTTCTAAGCTGCGTCTTTTTGAAGCCGGTGAAAAACTTGGCAGCTTCGAAAGCTAAGTTTAAAAATCTGTTGCGCTTCAAACTGTGCTCTTCAACTTATGGACAGCGGAAGAACGTTTGAGAAATACAAAACTAAAAAAAACTATATTTTTTACGTCAGATAAATCAAAATTTGACAATTCCTGTGATGGCTTAACCGTGTATTTGTAATTTTATTTGAGCAACAAGTTTTTAAGAAATGACGTCACGATTTTGAAATTTTCAGTTAGTTTAACTGACTTTTCTCTTCACACTTTCATTGACGTTTTCCTTGAGATTTGAATTTAAATTTCGTAAACATTAATTCTTTTCAGCACAATTTTCAAGTTTTATTTGAAAAAATTTAAAAAAAATTAAGTGTTTTGTGAGTGGCTGTAAAAATAGTTGTGAAAAGGACAAATTCGTCTATTTGTTTGGTCTCCCGAGAGATGCGAAAACGCCAAAATTAGTTTTTTTGTTTTCCTTTTTATTCCCTTACTTATTACATTTCGGACATTTAAAACCAAGCAGACATGTTTTCAAAAGCGTGACGTAACAAACGGATATTTACATTTTTAATGTGAGATCTTGTTATTTGGATCATGTGATTAACCCTTTCCTACACCAACCGAATATTTGATCCGAAACACTCTCCGTTAACTTAGCTCTCTGTTAGGTTGGCTCTGTTGGTGTTGTTGTAGCAGCTTTTATGTCGTGGTGCTTTTAACAAACCCAGCGACGTAATTGTTTTCCAGATATAAGGTAGACCTTCAGTTTCTAAGTCTCGAAATGTTTAACCAATCGATCGTACTAACAGGCCATCATCCCACGAATAGTTTTGTAGCCCTGAGAACGTGTTTTTGATGGTAAAGCTTTCTATTGGTTGAATTATTTTAAATACTTTTCATTCGCAAGTTGCCTAGTTTTTGTTAGTCTCCTCAAATCCTTCGAACCTGAATTGAAGAGTACTTCAACGGCTACTAATCAGGCGCTCTTGGTACTAGCACGGTTGTCCGCGCGAAGAATTTGATATGGTCATGTTGAACTAGGTCATTGTACGCTTTAATTATGTAAGACCTGGTCTCATCGAAATAAAAGCCAAAGAAAATTCAATGTTTAACTGTAGTTAGCCCATTCCAGCTAATCATGGTTGTTGGAAAACCCAACTAAGCTAAGTCGTTCATCGATTCGTCGTCCTTTGCAGAAGTATTGTGTCTTCTCGCTTCCATATACTCATACTTTCCTCGTCTGATAGTCAGTGGGAGGACTGCTGTAGAGTTGAGCGAAGTCAAGCCTTTTTACCTCTTCATGAGCTGCGGTCTAATCGTCGAAGTGGTGCTTTTATTGAAGTGAACTTTTGGTATAATGATGCTTCTTGTTTGGAAATTAAGTAATAAGCCAGCTACCGACCCCCCGAGTGAAAGATTTCAAGGAGCATATTAAGAGAAACATATTAAGAAAACTCGGTATTAAACTCACATGTGCAAACCGCGCTTTGGTTAAGTTACAAAAAGTCATCTAGGAGCGTTGATCCAAACCACTGGGTTACTGAATTAGTCGCATAATTTTACGATTCACTGTAGGATTTTACGTTACGATACACACATTTTTTTATGTAGATTTATTCGAATTGAGGAAAGTCTGTACTCAAATTGGTTTGTACTCCTAGAATTAGGCTTAAGGCTGAGCGATAACTAACTTTCATAAAACATTTACTCAGCGCACATGCGCATTGTGGCACGTATAAGATGCCCAATGTTGTCCTTTCGAAATAATTATAGCGTGATGAAGTGCTCCTTAGAGGAACTAGTATCCCCCCATATGAAGTATTCTTTTCTTAATCCATGCCTAACTATCTAGGCGATTTTGGCTCAGTCCAACAGATGGCGTTATTTGTTTTCAATCAAATCTAGTTCTTCATTTATTATCTATTCGTCGGCGGGGTTGTCTCGGTTTCATAGCGAGCATAGTTTTCGTCCCTTTAGAGAGGACGTGCCTTCCAAATTACCTTTCAAGTCCAAAGCTGCAATTGTTGGTAAAATTAATTCCCTATAGACCGTGTCGAGGGCAATCAACAATTTCCTCTCTACAACCTCAAAGGTAAGTCAACGGAAACTGCACTTGACAACCTAGTTTCTGTCATCAAAACATGCTTGACTGAAAGGATTTACCAGCTTGTGGCCATTTTAGACATTTAAGTAACCTTCAACAATGAGATAACGAATCTGGGTAGGAATAGTGCCCTAGTGGGACTGATTGTTAACCTACTCCAGGGGTGGTAAAGATACAAGTTATAGTTTTCTTCCTGGAATCCCATATGGCCTATGCTTAATATTCCCAGTAGAAATGATTGGGTAGAGGCGGATCCGTGCTTCGCTGCTAAGGCCACCGTCTCTATATACTCCTATGGCTTTAAATTAAAAGCTAGGGTTGAACAAGGAGTCTACTCAAGGGACTGAGACTTCGAATTTTCTGTCAGGCTAATTGATGATTGTAGTGCCTTTCAGGCTGAAGTTTTAGAAGTCATGGGAGTTGCGCTTTACATAGCGACAGCCAAATGCTCATGAAATCTATTTTATATTTCTCTCTTCAATAGATGGCTCACTAAGACCGAGTGAACCTAACATACCCTGCAAGCTAATTCTAATAGATTACATCTACCGTCAACTTAAAGAAAGATGGTTACAACCCCTGGGGTGTGTGATATCTAAACAAACCTAGCCAAAATGGTATCCTGTTTCTCGTTGATTTTACAACCGAAGGTTTAAAATTTCCAAAGAAATGGAAGTACTAACAGGCAAGACCTTATTGGGAAGTGTGCAGAAAGGCTGGTAGTGCATTTTCGTCAATTCTGTATGAGCTTTAGAGATGACGAAGAGGAGGGAGCGGTGTAACACCTCATCTGCAACTGTCCGCCTTTAATTGGCGCCACACGGTGCTGCCTGGGATTTTCCTTTCTGTATAACCAAGTCGAAGAGTTTGACGTCAAGGAATTGCGACCGTCATCAAGTCTTCAAAATGGTTGAAATTGTATCTAACGGCCCTGATTGGCAACCATCAACTAATTTCTATGAGGGTGGCTAATTGTTAAACGTGCAATTTGTTGACACAAATACCATGTGAACGCAGTGATCTCCATTAGCAACGATATCACCTAGCAGCTGACCGAAATGCACAACAAACTTGGGTGTTCTTTTTTATTCCACGCCAAGTAAATGTTAACGAAGGACACTTTCATTCAACATTACGAAATTAAGAAAATGTTTGAGAAACGCGTCAAAGGACAAACGGGCGATAAACCAGAGACCATACAAGAAATTGCTGTGAAATTAGCTGACGAGCAACTGCGCAATTCTCAAGCGGAGAGTGGACCAAAGGAACGCACTATTTTTGTGCTGGGCAGTAGAGGAGCCGTAAGTAAAACGCGTCTATACTCGCATCTCATTTCCATTTTTATTACACACCGCCGTCCATGCACAGGGAAAGTCCACAGCTCTACATAAATTCTTCGAACGCGATGACACTCCACGTCCCACCCTCGCTTTGGAATATTCGTATGGACGACGTACAAGTGGCACACAAAAACAAGTTCTCAATGTGTGGGAACTTGGAGCTCTAGACAATGCAGAGCAACTTATTTCGGTGCCACTAAATATGCATGGACTTAGTAATTTTGCGGCCATTATTATGTTGGATCTGTCGCAACCGCCACGTATATGGCCTGAATTGGAAAGTATTTATCAAACGCTACGTGCGACAAGTACAAAGCTCTGGAATGCAGGGGAAGAGGAGTTATATCGTGAACGTATGGCAGAACGTCTCAAGAAAGATCAAGCTGATTTGGAAAATCTTGAGCTGATGCCATTTCCTGTGGTGATAGTTGGTAGTAAATATGATTTGTATAAAGATTTTGGTAAGTTAGCGACAAGAAATCTGAAAAAAAATAAATTTTTAATATATATATAAACCATTTTCTATAGATGCGGACCTCAAACAACATATTTGTCGTTGCCTCCGTTCCATGGCTCACCTCATTGGCGGCAGTGTGCTATTCTATTCGAATAAAATACCCAAATTGGCTAAAACATTGCGCGACACTATCAGTTATTTGGGTTTTGGCAGTCCTTCGACACCATTCCGTTTACATATCACCGATTACCGAGATGCCTTGTCCATTTGGTTTGGTACCGATAGCTGGGAGCAGATTGGTTGTGGAGATATGCTAAGTGTGGAGCAAATCAGCTCCCGATTGGCTACGGAGGCGCCAGCACTTAGCGCAGGAGGCAAGAAACGTTTGACCAAAAAGAAAGAACTTCTCAACGATCCGGCAAAGGATCCGGGATTCCGTGAAAGTATTATCGATGAGATGCGCGCACAAAAAGATAAAGAATTGCAGGCGATTATTAAAGAATCCCAACTGCGTGGACAATTTGAGAGTATTGTTTGAGAAGACGTCAAGGTACAATAAAATTCAAAAGCACAATTGCTACAGGCAGACAAAGGATAGCCAAGTTAGTGCCGTTGTTGCGAACAGCATAGATATAAAGGTAGTCTTAATAATGAGAAACTAAATTCATGTTTATGTATCTTTAGAGCCGTTTCTTGAAACTATTCAATAAATCTCAAAAATTTTATAAGACAGGTAGTTGTTGTTTGATACTCAGTTGTCCCATCACCAACTTTTTCGAGCTTCAAGGGTAACCGCCTCTCTTGTCGGCCAATTTATTAGAAAGGACTTTAAGGTTCAACGAAAGAATGGTCAAAATTGTTTACTAGCCTGATATCTAAAAAAAAATTGTATGGCCCAATATACAACAGGTATATCATCATAAACCTCCTAAGAAATTTTAGGCCGAACTTCTCTTTCAATTTGAATTTTTTCCTACAAATTGGCGGGCCCTACAGTTTTTTGCCGACTTCAAACGGCATCTACAAAGGAGATGCATTTTTGCTGAGCAGCCTTCCATGGCAGAAATACACTGTTGTTGTTGTTGTTAACAGTGCTTCGCCCTGCCCAATGGGCTCGATCACTCTAAATTGTCATCAGGCTCTTCTAACGGAAGTCCGAGGAAACGCGCAGTTTCCACAGGGTTGGACCAGAGTGATGTAGGTGTTAGAAGAGTGGGTTCAACTGAACAGGAGAAGAGATGTATGGTATCATGAGGGGACATACCACATGCAGGGCATGTATTTGGTATGTTGGGGTTCAGTCTGGATAAGTAAGAGTTTAACCTATTACAATATCCAGAGCGAAGTTGTGGTAGTATGACTCTAGTCTCCCTCGGAAGTACACGCTCCTCTTCAGCCAATTCCGGTGGTTGAGTATTAGTAACGGGATTCACAGGCCGAGATCTGAGAGATCTATCTACCGACTCGGTGTGGAGG
Source organism: Merzomyia westermanni (assembly GCA_949987695.1). Classification (NCBI taxonomy): domain Eukaryota; kingdom Metazoa; phylum Arthropoda; class Insecta; order Diptera; family Tephritidae; genus Merzomyia; species Merzomyia westermanni. The sequence continues at coordinate 176,399,236 of OX465289.1, read as the reverse complement.
TCATTTAGAGCCTGTCTATGGTTCCGCAGATCAAACGGCAAAGAAATATGATGCCGGATCTCATAGTAATGCTTACGGAGATGTCTCCTTATGTCTCTGGGGGGCGGTACTACATCCAAAAGATGCCGGTTTGGATGACTAGGTTTATGACAGTTCAGAAGGAACTGTCTACTCAAGAGTTCCGCGTGCTCTTGAACATTGAGCAATTTTGCCTCTTGATGGAGGTGAGACTCAGATGACATAAGCAGGCATCCCGTAGCAGTTCTGATGGCGGTGTTTTGGCAGACTTGCAATTTCCTCCAGTTGGTGTCAGAAAGATTGGGCGACCATATAGGCGCAGCATAGTCAATAACCGGCCGGCCAATAGCTTTATATGTAGCAAGCAATGTTTCTTTGTCTTTTCCCCAAGTACTGCCGGCCAGTAACTTGAGGATCTTATTGCGGCTCTGTACCTTTGAGGCTATTGCGGTGACATGACCAGCGAAGGTGAGGCCGTTGTCAAATGTCACACCCAAGATTTTTGGGTGGTTGACAGTAGGTAGAGGTACTCCGTCTCGGAGCAAACCCTGGCAGCTGGGCTGCTCCATTGTCTCTTGTTACGGGCTGGGGTCGAACCCAATCCTGGACCAAGAGACTGGATCTGCTGCGTTTGCTGGAAGAAAATTTATATTAAACGGTCGTATTCGGTACAATGCGCCAAGTGTAAGAGATGGTTACATAAATCTGGATGTTCAGGGCTTAACCCTGCCATTCACAGACCCCTCACGCTCACGCACACCAGCGTCTCCATCTTACACGGCCGCTCAACACTCCTATCCCCTCCGGAATAGGTCAGATATGAGCATCGCCGAGCGTCAGTCTCCTCTGTCTCTGCCCCTTATCCCCCCCCCCCTGCTTCCAGCCTGCACGTGGGTCAGGAACACCACCTTCTAGTACCTTTCACTACGTGCACCGTTTGTAGGCAAAGATTATATACGCCTGCGACATCGGTCAAGTGCAACCATTGCCTTGGCCTGTGTCACACCCTCATGTGCTCTGGGCTCGCAAACGGTAACCTTTGGGCGGATTCGTTCATAACCCCCTGTTGCAGTACACAGCCGCCTTCCACGCCAGAAAACATCGGCCATGGCGCTGTCAACTCTAGACTGCGACATAGTTTAGGCCTTAGCCTACCTCCACCTAGGCAAACGCATCCGTCCCTCACGCCTAGTATGTCCCCCGTCTCCCTTCCTACACACTTCAAAATTTTGCAGCAGAAATACACTCGAAGAGTTTGCCAAACCACTGCCGAGGGCGACCCCGTTTTGAAAAAAGTCAAATTCAAAAAAAGCTAATTCTACAGATATTCCACTTCTGAAAGTTTTTGTTAGTACCGCCGAACAGTTATTCGCCTTATGATTTTAGATTTCAAATCCGCGGCTAGGATTTGGAACTAATAGAACAATTTCAGTTTCAAAGATTCTCTTGTAGTTGGAACCGATACACTGGTGTAACGACTGAATATATTTAAATATGCATTGCGGCCATGGACGGAGACTGCAGCAGCATTTACTTTTTCTTTTGGCCAATAACTTTTACGAATATATTTTAGCTTTTATTTTGTAATGTATATGTATAAATGATAGATCAATTTATTACGCTGAATTATGCTATGCGAAACATTTGTTTTATATGTTTCTTATATTAACAAAGACGATTGCTTTCGTTTATGTTTAGAGTGCAGTTTTGTAAATTTTGTATAATGGGAGCCTAAAATGAAAATTAACAGTAAATTTTATTTACAATAATTTCCATTTTATAGCAATACATTGATGCTTAATATTATTATTATTGTTCATAATCGTAGGCATGCATGCATATCTAAATCGAATCTTATTTTATTACATAATTTCTTCTTCACAGTTTCAGCGTGTTATATAATCTAACAAAAGCTGCCTGTGCTTTCACAATTGTGACCATGATAAAAATGGGCATTTTGTTCTACAACAAATTATATTGTTGTTGTTAAACAAATACAAGGTGATGTTTTTTATGACATTTTATGTGCTACTGCACCCCTTGGGGTATTGGCAATGATACGAAATTTAAAATATGGGTTTGAAAACAATTGATTTTAAAACAAATACAAAAGTGAATAAAATTATTAATAAAACAATTTTCTTAATAACTAATAACAAAAAACGGGTATGGTCGAATTGTACCGCCAAACAATTCTTATGTACACTTGACGATTTAAATGCTTAGCTACACATAAAATTTTAACAAATAAATGTTGCAGATCGCTAGAAAGTCAAAAGGTTTTACAAAATTATTTGATTACAACTTTCATCTACAATTTTTTTTCGTTACTTGTCGCAAAAGCTATACCCAGACAAAATGTTTGTAAAAAAGCACACAAACTTTCAAAGAAGATGTTAACAAATGCATCCCTTAAAAAAATGCAAGACTTTTTTCTACTTTTTAATTGTGTGTTTTAACACAAAGTTCAAGTAAGAATCTAGCACATAAAGTAAGTATGTAGTATATCATCCACAGAAATAATTTTTCAAAGCATTCCAAACCATTCGGCTTTTTAAACAATTGTCATTTTAACACCTTTCTATGAAAGTCTTTAAAAATTACATTAATAGCCTACACACAAAATGGTTTTACATTGCAATCATGGAATTATATATAAATAGATGTACACTAGCATTTAAAAAGTCCATATCGTCTCTAGTATAGTATCACTCAACTCCGATACCGGCAATGCTTTCAACGTACGCAATGTTTCCATATAAAATGTCAACTCTGACGTCACCACACCATGTTGGGGTCCACCATTATTTATGATATTTAGTTTTAAAAGCTGTTCTCTTAGCTTATCCTTAAAATTGCGATGAACAATACCATAAATAATGTGTATTTGCTGTTCAGGCAAAATCGGCGCAATAGCTTCATGTAATTTAACCAGATGACGTGAAATGTTACGAAATGTTTGTGATGGTATTGGCGGGCGTGCATCCCATTGTTCCAATTGCATTGACACGCGTTCTGTTACAATACTATATATTTTATTTTCGATCTCTTTTATATGACTATGAAAATCTTTTTCAATTGAATCAAAACCCGAAACTGCATTCGCATCATAAGACTTGAAATGCGCTTTAATATTTGGCAAAAGCCAAAGCACAAGTTGTAGAGCACGTGACACCAACGCCAAATTAGTGCTGGTTATTGTTTTTAGCCCTGCAACACGCATTGCGCCTGCACCAATTACAAGCTGGCAAGAGCGTGAATTAAATGTGCGCAGTAGGTCTACAACATTTCGTGCTAGATAACCTGCAATGATGGGCAAGCGTGTTGCGCAATAACAATAATCGCTTAACATTTGTACGAGCAGTAGGGCAGCACTAACGAGAGTAAATGGTTTGCCTTCGATTAATAAAACGGGATTCGCTTGCTGTTTACTGTTCGCACTACCTTCTTTTGTTGTACTATGACCATTTAGTGTTGCACCAAAATTTTCCGCAAATGATTTACTGGCTGATTGTAGAAAATCCTGCGCACCCATACGATCGATGATTTTTTGAAACTCATTTGGTATATCAACTTGTCGCCAACGTTCGGAGTCAAGTAATAAGGCTAATTTTTGTTTGCGCTCAGTGTGGAAACGATTGGCGAAGCGTGATGCTTGCACTTTAGCAGCAACCTGAAACCAAAATTTTTTCATTTAATATAAGCCTTTTTATTAATAATTAGATTCTAAATAAATATTTGCATTCGCTCATATATATTTATATGATATTTACCTTCAATGGCACACTGGGCGCCCCACAAATACTTTCACAACCTGAACTGAATTCATCCACAATTGCTGTCAGCTGTTCCACTTCATCTGCTGTCGCGACAGCGCGTTCCAAACTTTGTGTTGAAACCAAATTCGCACAGCGTTCATGACAATAATTACATACTGCAAACAACAATTCCTCCAGCCGCTCCGTCACTTGCTCATAATCCGCAGTTGTTAGGAAAGCTTCAGAATCTATCAGATTTACTGCAGATTCTTGTGCTTGACCTTCTGCGCCTCCACAACGTCCAGCCGCAGCATCAGCAGTTTGACGCATAATACCTGTAACAGCACCTATACGTTGTAGTACTGTCAGTAAGGCCACTGTTGCCTTTTTCAGCAACGAAATCCATTCACTAATACTCAAGCTTTGCGCTTCCTCGCCAGCTCCGGTTAGGCAAAGTTCTGCGTCGCTGGATGCTATAACTTCAATAACCAGTTGTTTAATAATGGCCCGTATGGTTACAATTGCTTCATCTTTATATGTGTTAACGAAAGAGAAGTTCTTTTTACGTAGTAGTCCCATTACAATACAAACTAGCTTATCTTCCTCAGCGCACACACTTTCTGTTTCGTTTAGGACATCACTAAGAGGACGATTAAGATCTGCGGTAGCATAACGCTCAAATTCGGTGGTGAGCATTTTATCGATTAGTTTTTCCATTTCGGTAAGTTGCATGGGTAGATGTTTAAAGCAGTGTATGCCAATAAGTTCTTGTGTTAGTATTTCTTGTGTGGTGCCTAGATATAAAGGCGAATAGGTTTATAATTATTTGAACAAGCTATCTTTTTTTACATACCTATCAAATCTAGCGCAGCCACATAGTCCTGCGTACCCAACAAAAGCTGCAGCATTGGTTGAGTCTTATGCACCGTCGCCATTAAACTCAATTTATCCAACGTTTCCTCAAAATTTTGTCTTCTTTGCGCAAAGCGCATAACGCGAAACGAATCGACTACAACAGATTGATGCAGTGTGCGCAAGGAGGCACGCAATTCACGAACATTGCTTGCCGCCTCTTGCATCTCTGCCATAATGGCATCTTGTGAGGTCATTGCATGAAAAAAGGCCGCTGACTTTTGTGATACTTGATGCGCTATCTTCACTTCTACAATATCTAAATAATGTGATAGTTGCTCTTGTAGTAGGCGGCCAGTTTGTTTATTTTCTTCTGAACTCGTAGCACCAATTGAGGGAAAGACGAGCGCAAATGTTGCTGGATGGCTTAAATTTAATTGCTCTTTTAGAAATATATCTGGTATGGCATTAAGGCTGACTGCGTGTGTTGGTGATGGTGATGGCGTTAAGGCTTCGCGTTCTGCAATTGCTGCAGGTGTTTGTTGTGCCGTCATGCGTTCATGACGTCGGTAACGTTTACCTATTTTTGTTATATATTTTTCGAAATCAGCATACGTTATTTCAGGCAAACGTGGAGTGGGTGGTATTTGTGATTTTTCTACGAATGTATCACCCCATTTCTTTGTGAAAAGATTTGTTTGTTTACCACGTGATGGATCATTGAGTACTGCAGGCAAATTTTGTGCAGCCGAAAAGACTGACCATTCGGGTGGTAATAGCGTTAGTTGATTTACGTGATATTTGGATACGTGCGCATCGTAATCACGATCCGAAACGCCATCTAATGGTAGAGAAGGACATACACCATTGAAGCCATAACGACAAACGTAGGAGCCTCCTTCGCGTGTGCAGTGTCGATCTCGTAAGTGCCTACAGAAAAGAAGAGAATGCAATCATTAATCCGAATAATGGTTTCACTTCTAATATAATTCAATATTGGACTTCCTATTTTATCACGTGGTATGGTAAGGACTGTATATATTAGTTACGATACCCTAGATCTTCTAGGGCTCTTTTGCGCTTACAAACAACAAAAAACCCCTGCGGGTTAGGGGTTTAGAATATGCCCGAGGTAGGCATACCGGTCGTAAGAGGCGACCAATATGCACAAAGGTAATGACGTGCAACTCGATGGCTGATCTACGGATATGATGCCTCTCACTTCTCATTACCCATCTCTCCTTCCTTACAGAAGGAGGGGTGACATGACCTAGAAGGTTCCACTGGTCATAAATCGCTACCACGCCACGACCGCAAGGGAGTACCGGAGCGTACCGGGTTCAAATCCGGCCAAGGACTGTTAATTCGACAACACTCTCCAAAACCTTCGGGGAGTGTTTTTGTCGTTACTACAACAACAACAACGGAGAAGAATTCTATATTTTCGAATTATATGGACCCAGCATCGTGGTCTTGTAGCTTCAAGCGATTAATTTACCCCATCCGCAATGAGGGGCATGTTAACACCCCTGCGGGTTAGGGGTAAAGAATATACCCGAGGTAGGCATACCGGTCGTAAGAGGCGACTAACATGCACCAAGTTAATGACGTGCAACTCGACGGTTGATCTACGGATATGATGGCTCTCACCTCTCATCGTGACATGACCTAGAAGGTTCCACTCGTCATACCAAATCGCTACCACGGCAGTCGGGCAGTACCGCAAGGGAGTACCGAAGCGTGCCAGATTCATATCCGGTCAAGGACTGTCAGTTCGACAGCAGAAGGTATGTTAAGAATTCTTTCATTCTGTCCTCAGCGTCGTACCCACTTAATCTACCCCGTGCCTTTTCAATTCTCAGTCTTTTACCATATGATAAAATATAAAACCTTTCCATATTAAATATACTTCACAAAATCTGCTGAAGTTTTAAATGATTCGCGTGGACAATAGTAACATGTCTCCCAACAGCGTTTATTCACTGTCGAGTTATTCATCCGCGCTGTCGTCGTTGCACTTGACACATCTTTCATAGCTCCCATGTGTGAGCGATCTTTCGTAAAAGCTGCCACATCATTCCCGCCTCTTAATGGAGTTTCACTTGTACTTTGTGTTGCGGCCATTATTTATTTTAACTGCAAATTTTACAAGATGCGCTAATAAAGCATGAAGTAATTATATTTTATTTATTTTCTTATTTCTACTCTTCTTGTCTTCAATTATTTTGCACTTTCCGCTTCCGTCAACGCAATTCGTTTTCACTGCTACTCAATTTCACAGCCGCATTTTTATTGTTTCGGTGTTTAAGCTAACTCATTTTTATTTGGTTAATTGCTTTAACATCGTCCAATACATTTTTTATCATTTATCAAATGCTAAAACCGTCAAATCTTTTCATAAAGGTCCATTAAAATCAGCAAAGACGTGTAACTGTCACAAATCAAGAAGAAACGTCATCTAATTTGACGTTCATTACTACCAAAGTGCTGTGTTACGTCTTTAAGTACCACCAGTGTTGATAAAAGTAGGATAAGTTATTTAAAACGGGTAATAGGCTCTTTAGTTGAGCCATGATCCAATAAAACAGGTCGTGTTAATAGACCAGTAGGTCGATTCTGTAACTATTTTAACGCCAGGTGCTAGCGTTTACTTCGCTTAACACCATTTTTAACGCTTTTCCGTATTCGCTAACTTTCAACCACACGAAAAGTGTTAGCTAACACTTTTTGGTAATTCTATACGACAGCACGTAACTGCTAATATACGTCCAAAAATATCGGGAAAGGTATCAAACGACGCGTTTTAACCTTCTTATCAATAAGCCGAAAGCGGGAATTCGATATTTTATTTATATTTTCGGACCTAGGCCATTTTTGGGTTTTTTGCTAATAACTTTTCACTGAAACAAATTATTTAATTTCCGCTTTCGGATTATTGATACAGAGATCAAAACGCGTCTTTTGATACCTTCCCCAAGATTTTTGGACGTATATTAGCAGTTTCGTGCTGTCGTATAGAATTACCCACTTTTTGTGTGGTTAGCTGTCGCGAATTATTTTCGACGTGTTAACAATAGCGTTAATATATTTGCAAGTGCTTTAGCGTTTGGAAAAAGTAAAAAAAATAGTTTTGAGTTTTTTGCATGTAATTTAGTGCAAAATACGGCGAAAAGAGAAGTATTGCCATATTTTATCACCATCAAGAGTCAGCTATTTAGCGGCGTTAAAGGAGAGTTACAGAATCGCACTTTCGTTAAGAACAAACGCCGAAATTTGGCGATAAGCTTAACGCTCGGCGAGTGGTTAGAAGTTACAGAATCGGGCTACAGGTGATTTTTACTTTTGTCTCGAATTTTGACATTACACTCATTTCTCAATACGCTTTTGACCTTAAACTCACAAATTACAAAAACAAAATACATGGACCGGTCCGGATTATTGTTACCGAGGTCAAAACGCGTCTTTTGATACCTTTCCCGATAATTTCGGAAGTGTTTTAGCAGTTGTCTCCTAAAGGAAACAAAGGAAAGTATTATAGGGGCACGCGACTGGTACGGGGAGTGGACTGAAAATTTCTAAGGATTAGTGCGCTTGGCGGTCTTCGTGTCACACCTACTTGCATTCGACTGCCGGCATGGATCGGCTAAAATCTAAAATTTTGCATTTTTAAGGGTGGTAACATTGTATGCTGCTAGGCAATTTCGCCGTCGGCTCAAGCGGAAGTTATTGCTCTGGAGCAATATTCTAGTGAAATTCTTATAAAGGAACAACTTTTATTATTATTTCATTATATAAAATAGAAATAAATTATAAATATAAAATTTAATCATAAATAAATATAACTTAAATGCAATTAACGCCTAAAGAATATATGGTTGATAATTTACATGAGTTTTGAACCCTTGAACAAGTACTATATCACCGCTTTCGGCTATCAAATTTTCATGCGCTAGTTGTTGTAAAGTCAAGATACTCCTTCTATGCATATGGGCAGTTGTTGTTGTTGTTAACAGTGCTTCGCCCTGCCCCAGATTGGGCAGGGTTACACTGAAATAACAGCCCTTGGCCGGGTGAAAAAACCCGGGTCATTCCGGTGCGATAGAACCGGCTGTTGTGGGCAGTCTTTTGCCGCAATGGTTTTTTTTAGGAAATGTTACCTGTGACAAACTAAGACCTCCTTTCATAAAGGCCGGTTACCGCTAATCAGCTTGACAGCTTACCGTACAAATTACGTCAGTTAAACGCCGGTTAGCGTTAACCGGTTTTCATGTAAGCGGCCCTAAATGAGCAGTAAACCCCATATTTTAGCTGTACGTTTTTATAAAAGTTGGGTCAACTATGTACGATCTTAACAAGAATTAAAATTTTACAAGCGCTGGGACCTGTCTTGGCTTTACTATATCGAAACCGCAAAAACTTTCAACTTAAAATTCTAATGCTTAATAACTAAATATTTTAAGTTTTTGTTGTCGTTTTCCTAAGTCGCGATCACTTGTTTTTTTTTCTTGAAACATGATTAAATTATATATGGTTGACGCAAGCGGCTAACAACGCGTGATTACCGTTTGACGTCGTTTAATCCTTATGTCAAAATCCACATGTGAGAGGGAACGCGCAATAACGATCCGCCTATTTTCTAAGCTTTCCACCTATAATACACACACATAATTCACAAAATTTCTTAAAATGTTATCACAAAGCACTCGTTAAATATGAATTCACAGCGAATATTTATTAAAAATAAATAAAACACGAAGCGAACTCCATAGCTTTTCCAAGAACTGTAAACAAAGAATGTAAACAAAAAACAAAGATATGATAGTTTGACATAAGGAGTGGATGAGGAAAAAGAAGACACTATACGACAGCCATATAAATTATTTAATCATGCCTTGAAAGTCTTTCTGAGGGAAATTTCACGAGCAGAAGCTAACAACTTCCGTTGGCAATGAAATGTCAAAATGCGCTCTCTCCCTGCAAGTGATTTGTGTCCCCGAGCACTATTTAGTAAAAATTGTATGCTTGCCAAACAAAGATATTAGGTATATTCGGCGAGGATAACATTTTTTTTTTTTAAATTTTACAGTAAAATGCTCAGCGACACAAAACATTTGCAGGGAGAGACATTTCGTTGGGAGGAGAGTTTGTAAATCACTGCTGGGGAAATTTCACTCAGTAAAACTTGCAAGTAAAAATCAGTTTATAATGACATATAAAAACAACAAAGACTTCAAACTTTGAGTTATTAACCAATGAAAATAGTAACTACTCTTTTGCTTGCAAGTTTTTACAAATTTTCTGTAGGCGGAAACTTTTTGTTTTTTACGTTTCAGGAAAGTTTTATGCCGCTATTTCTTTACTGACAGTTCTTAGCATGTCATTGCATGCCGAACATAACTATTAGCTATCGTATTATTTCAGATGAATCTATATGGCAAAGCGTTATTAAATGCTACTATATTATTTACCGCAAAAAGACGATATATAAACGCAGAAAAAACAGGCAAATTGTCAAAATTTCATTTGTCCTTTGGCAAAGCAAAATGGAAAATATTTTTACACCATAAAAAATTTCTTCGCCTTATTTTACACGAATTGTTTTTTTCTTGTGTATTTGTCATATTTGACGTATGGATACCAACATATCGTGTAAACGCAATTTTAATTTTCCTTTGCATATCTTATAGGGTAAAAGTAATCAGATAAATTGAACTGTTTTAAGTGTTGAAAGTCATACGACAGTAGAGAAAGTGGTAGTGATATCACAAAGACATATCGTGTAAAAGACCTTTAAGTGAAATGTTCCCGATTGGCATACAGGCTGAGTGAAATTTCCAATAGAAGCTTGCAGCTTCCTCCCAAAGGAAGAGTCAAAATGAGCAAGCTCCCTGCAAGTTTTTTGTGTAAACGATTATTTTTTTGTAAAATTTGTAAAGTGATAGCTACGTTAACACTACCATGTAAAATGGCAACCATGCTTTAGAACAGATCCCCCGTAAACGTAGCGCATATTGGTTTAGACAATCAACTGTCAAGAATACGATTTGCGCATCACTGGCTGCGGGTGGATCAGCTGCTCGTAGGGTCAAACAATTTATCAGATTTTTGTTGTCGAGTTTCGTTTGTAGCGTTGGCGGAAAAGGACGTGAAAGGTTGAAAGGTCCAGCCAATTTTTATAAATAGACTTGGTGTTGGTTGGACCTCAGAAACGGACTTGGTCAGCTCTTGCACGCCTTTTTCGTCAATTTGGGAAGTACAATGCTTGCTTGAGCTAGTATCAAGCACAGCTTTTGTGCTCCCCACAAAGGAACCACGAGAATAGAAAAAAAATTACCATTAATTTGAAAGCAAAAAATTTGAGTTTGTGAAAAAAAAAAAAAAAAATCGAATATTGAAAATATGTGAAAATAACGGAACTATGAAGATAACGGAACGATAAATGTGATCGAAAAACTTGAGCTTGTGGAAAAAAGGAATATTAAAAAAAATATGTGAAAATAACGGAACTGTGAAGATAACGGAACATATCGGATAACGGAACGATAAATGTGATGTGATTTGACTGAGAGATAGACCATGTGTTTTTGTACCTGGCAATGTGGTCTGTGACCAAAGCCATAAGCAGCTGAATTATAATTCAGCTGTGAATTAAATACCAAAAAAAAAAAAAAAAAAAAAAAAAAAGATTTTTGTTGTGATGGACTAAATAACATTAAAGCTTCTCTGGATGAACATTGTTTATTTATTTATTTCAGTCTATGGTGTTACGAACCTTACAGACTAGACAACAACAATACAGACTAGACAACAATTTAAGTAGAGAATAAAATTAAAATTACCTATATGCTTTTACAATGGTGTGGGATTTGAAATGGATTTCATTACAAAAAACGTGCACCTGTTTTTAGTCGATAAATGGAATCAAGTCCACCAACTGATTGCCTAGTAAGTCAAGCTTCGGTAGGGCATTGGAAATAAGGAGTAATATAATTAACAAAAAGCAAAACAATTCATAAAACTTTTAAGTTATGCATGCCTTCGTTTGTTTTGCGTATTAATGTGTACTTAAATATGTAAATAAGTACACGCATTCATTTGTACTAATGAATAATATAAGCAAAGAAGAAAAAAATCAGTTCCACCGGATGTTCGTTCTCTGCCTATACGAGATAAGAATTCTTTTGTAATGCACTCATGCATATTTTTTAAATATTTAACGGAGTGGTTTGCCAGAGTGGCAGTGTTTATGTAAATATTTCAAATGATTATTAAGTAAAAGTTGCCAAAATTAAAAAAAAGAAAATTTTTAATAATCAACTTTTTATGCCGTAAGCAATGTCCTTTTGGAAACCAATTCGATGCAATAGACATTTTAATCTATTAATTGAGAAGCGCACATTTCGTTTGATTGCATTGCTGGGGCTTTTCTTCGTAGTTTTGCTACTACGGGTGAGTAACATTTCTTTTTTCCTTGAACCCAAAAGTAATTATTTACCTTTCCTTCATACAGGCTTCAACAAAACAACTATGGGAACGCAAGAGTAAAACATTTAAATATTCTAAACCACAATGCATTTTACTCTCGTGGAATACTCGTGGCCTTGATACCTTTCATAGCTTTTTTTGCAATTATAAAAACTGCATTTTAACTGGTGATCGGAAGCTCCTACCATATGCATCGGTGAGTACATTTCCGTCACTTTCACAAATTGGAATCATGAAACCCTTGGTCTTTTTGGCGACAAAAACACTTCACGAAGGTTTTGGGGACAGTTGTCGAAAGTGACAATCCCTTTCTGGATAAGAACCTGGTACGATATAGTTGCCCCTTGAATCCCGACTGTCGCGGGAGCGATTTGGTATGATCAGTGCAACCTTCATGTGGGGAGGTGGACAATGGGAGGTGAGAGGCATCATATACCATCCTTACCTTTGCACATTTTAGTCGCCTAAGGTATGCCTAACCCGGCATTTCAACCTGCGGTATTCGGTGTGGTAGGCCAGTGCACAATTACTACGCCACGGTGGCCACAAACATGGGAAATTCCAGAGTACATTCCTTACAAATTCGGCCAGGTATGAAAATTCCTGGTCACCATGGTTAGGTTTACTGAGGGGGGTAGTCTTGAACGTGGGTTTGTAAAGTAAATTCAGTCGGAAAGATCTAAGCTCGCTACGAAAGCAGTTTTTCAACATACATAAAGTATTCTTATCAAATGAGTTTTTATTTTCAGGCAATAGTTTTCTACGGCTCCTCTTTGGTCTGGCACGATCTTCCATTACCGCGCAATCCTAATCAAATATGGGCGTTATTACACGAAGAATCGCCACGCAACGCACCCGAACTCATGTTTGCAGAGATTTTAAAATATTTTAATTATACATCGACTTTTAGTCGCTTTAGCGATGTTCCTTTGACCACAAATGAACTTGATGACATAGCGCTTATTACAGATCAACGGTTTATTATGCCAGTGGGTTATAAAAACAATTTACGTACTTCTTTAGCACCTGTTATATTTCTGCAAAGCGACTGTATGACTATGTCAGGAAGAACGAGCTATGTGGAGCAGTTAATGAAATATATACCAATAGATTCGTATGGAGCCTGCTTGAATAATCGTAAGCCGCCTAAAAGGTAAGTGGGACAATTTTAATTACTATTCCAGTTGTATTTTAAGAAGTCCAGAAATGATCGGGATCTGTTTGTTTGTTTAATGGGACCCGTTGAGAAACTTTTTATTGCAGAAATAAACTCAGTGGGTTTATTAAGATTTTATGAGATAACTTGACCTGAGAACCGAGCGTGAAATCCTCAGAAGCCTACATTCTTTACCACGACAATCCGGATGTATGTACACTCAAATGTGTTTTCACAATATGCCCATAAAAGGAAAGAAATTAAGTCTATATATCAGCCGGTCTCGGTGATATGGGCAAATATGTGGGCATACGTAAACCCACGGTTTTTAGCGACTTGGTATGTATACAATTAGAGGCAGTAAAATACTGGTACTTGTCCTCGCACTGGTACTTGCTTTTTACAGGTCTAAAACCAAATTTATTGATTTGAATCTAATATTCCATGATTTCAAATTCATAAAAAAAAAGTAAATTTATTTTGTGATTCGCATTGCTAAATTTCAAGAAAAGTAATAAAAAAATTGGTTTTCAACGAAACAAATAAAAAAAATTTGCTACTTTAGTTAGAGCAAGTTTTGATTTGTCTTAGTAAGTAGCACCCCGCGTGAAAGAAAGTAAACACCGCAATCAGCAACCTTTTTATCGACCGGCACGAAAATCAAGGCATGCCACGGCGTCGACGCACACAAAGGGCACATGTAGATCTTGCTGGTTTTATCAAACGCGCGCAAAAACAACAACTGAAACAACAACATTCTCATAGTCGTCGACCATCGAAAATTCATTCGCGCCCCACACGCACAAACATGTTTCCCGCCGACAAGGTACGCAGTCGAAATGTGCGCTCTCGTCATAGAAGTCGCAATACTTTTATAGACGTTGGCAGAGATGCCGTTTGGAATACGCTGGTTCAACCCGTTTCCCTACTGCAATGGTTGCCCATGCGTCGCACCTTCCGTTTACGCCGTAACTATCGTAGTCGTAGTAGACGTAGTCAACGTAGCGGCGGTGGTGGTGGTAGTTGCAGTGGTATCGCTGGTATTGACGGTATGAAGAGCCAGTGTGGCACACCACAAATTGGCAGTCATTCGCGTATGCCTGCAGCTGAAATAGAAATGCCGTGCTGTGCTACTGAATCACCAACAGCAGAAGTACAAACGATTAGCCAAAGTAGGGAGCGCTGTCAACATCAACACGCGCTTGAAAACCACGTTCAACGAGAACAGCCTGGTAATGGACATACATTTACCCCACCCCTAAGCACAGTCATTCTTCACCAAAACCCACTGTTTGATGCTGAGGGTAACACACGTTCGGGTTTGATAGCTAAAAGTATGCAAAACACTCGAATCGAAAGCACTAAAAGTAGATGGAATGTAAAAGGTGTTGATAAGACTCCATCAAAAAAAAACACATACTGCTGAACCAAAAGATGTCGCTAGACAGAAATCTGCCGCTGAAAAGCGTGTGCTTGCAAAGAAGGGTAGTGGTTCAGATGAATCGAGTGCCGCATCCATGAATGCTTCCAATCAATCCCATTCAACTGTAGATTCAGGTGCTAGCAGTGAGAAATCTAAGTCGGATACAGATGAAAGTAATTCGTTTGAAGAGAGTATCGATTTAACACTGCATGACGAGCTAGGCCTCCAATTAGATAATGTGGCAGGTTCAAGGAATTTATTAAATCGAGGCGCAGCATTGTTGGAGGCAATCAATGGCAATGCGCAAAATAATGGTACAGCTATTAAACCGAAAAATCTCGAAACAATGCTTGCTAAGTAAATATTACAGAGTTAAGAATATGTAATAAACACTAAATAAAAATGTATATTTAATGTAATGTTTGATGTTTATATTACGTGAAGAGTTTATGCTGTTAGGAAAAAGCGTCCTCCCGGCGCCTTCCCGCAACAGCCGGTTCTATCGCACCGGAATGACCCGGGTTTTTTCACCCGGCCAAGGGCTGTTATTTCAGTGTAACCCTGTCCAATCTGGGGCAGGGCGAAGCACTGTTAACAACAACAACAACAACAAGGGCCCGAGCAAATCTTTTAAAAAGGTAGTCGAGCTGCTATTAGAAGGTGCTAGTATCGGGGTACTAGTATCGGGGTGCACTATTCATTTATTTATTCCTTAAAAATTCAGTAAGTGTTTGTGCGGTTACAATAACAACAACAGAAGAAGAATCGCACAGTAATTGCTAGAAATATCATTTGAAATATTCTGTAACTGAATGGCAAACGGGTTACGGACCACCTGACCACCTACCAATTATCCTCTTAATCGAGCGACCGACTGACTTCATAACTTCCGAACGCTGTACATTTATATACTTCAGCAAAGCGGACTGGGACCGTTTTACGGACTATACAGAGCGCTCCTTCGCTGCCTTACCCACACCGACTGACGTACGCCAAGGTGAACGAGAGTTTCGCAAGGTTAATGATTCAGCCTACGGCCGCTTCATTCCCGCTGGAAGAATTCCGGGAATTCGCCCGAATTTTCTTACGGAAGCGGCGAAGTCGGCAAATTATGGCCAACAATCAAGGTTCTATCAAATCCAAATACAATGACAAGGTCGCCATTACATTTGGTGACACGTCAAATCCTCCCAGGCGATGTACGAGCTCATTTTGCCGACAGTGTACACAAACACACACAGCGCCCATTGCCGTCTCCGTCGCCGAGGTCAGGGAAGCCATAATGAAGACCCGACGGTATTGCCATGAAGATGTTGAAACACCTAGGCCAAGAGGGACAGTTATTTGGCGACTCTCTTTAACCGCTCGCTAAAAACTTTCGTCATTACAAAGATTTGGAAACAAGCGATTGTGGTCCCCCTACTACAACCAGGGAAGCCCCCCTGCGGGTTAGGGGTTTAGAATATGCCCGAGGTAGGCATACCGGTTACGACTAACGTGCACAAAGGTAACTACGTGCAACTCGATGGTTAATATACGGATATGATGCCTCTCACCTCTCATTACTCATCTTATCCTTCCTTACGGAAGGAGGGGTGACATGACCTAGAAGATTTCACTGGTCATAAATCGCTACCACGACAGTCGGGCAGTACCGCAAGGGAGTACCGGAGCGTACCGGGTTCAAATCCGGCCAAGGACTCTTAATTCGACAACACTCCCCAAAACCTTCGTGGAGTGTTTTTGTCCTTACCACAACAACAGCAACAAGCCGGCGAACTAATGAGAATAGTCCGATATCTCTGCTGTCGCCGGTTGCGAAGGCCTCGGATACCAATCTGTTCCCGTTTTACAATGCAAACCTGCACTTGGCCAGACACCAACATGGCTTCAGGAAGACACACAGCACAACATTTGTTTTGAATGCCATAACGTCGCAGATAAACTATGGTGCCGCAGATAAACTATGGTCCAAACCATAGGACTGTGCTCGTGGCACTTGACCTCTCGAAAACCTTCCACATGGTCAATCACGCCGCGCTACTAAGAGATCTGGAAGAGACACCGCTCCCTGTAGGCCTAAAAAGGTGGACCGCTTACTAGCTCAACGGTCGGCAGGCGCCAATCAAGTTTGGGAACAAGAAATCTAGACCACGAAGAATCAATCAATCATAAATCAATCAATTTCTATATTTCGAGGCTTCCACCAGAGGGAGTCTTCATTGTTTCCTACGCTGACGACTGCACGGTTATGGCCTGGGGTAAGGGCCCCTTCATATATGAACACCGAGCGAAATTTGACCCTGTCTCCTTCTAAATCGACGACGACGACTCTTTACTTGGAATGCGCAGATAGGGCAAGAATTAAACGTCCACGTAGATGGAGTACCTCTACCTATTGTCAACCGCCTTAAAATCTTGGGCGTCACCTTCGCTAGTCATGCCACCGCAATTGCCGAAATGGTGCAGAGCCTAAATAAGATCCTTAAGTCACTGGCCGGCTGTTCTTGGGAAAAAGATAAAGGAACGTTGCTTGCTACATATAAGGCTATTGGCCGACCGGTTATTGATAGACCTGGACCCATATGGTCGCCCGACCTTGCTGACACCAACTGGAAGAAGTTGCAAGTCTGCCAAAACACCGCCATCAGAACAGCCACGGGATGTCTGCTTATCTAATCCGAGTCTCACCTCCATCAAGGGGCTAAAGTGCTCAATGTTCTTGAGCATGCGGAACTTCTGAGCATACAGTTTTTACTGAGCTGCCACAAACTTAGTTATCCAAACTTTTATCTATTGGATGAAGCTCCGCCTCCTAGAGACATAAGGAAACATCTTCGTAAGCACTATGATGAGTTCCGGCACCACCATAGGCGGGCTCTGCACGACCTCCATACCGAGTCGATAGACAGATCACTCAGGTCTCGGCATGTGAACCCCGTAATTGATATCCAATCACGTGAAATAGCTGATGAGGAGCGCGTTCTTCCGAGGAAGACTAGAGTCGTGCTTGCAAAACTTCGTTCTGGATGTTTTAACAAGTTAAACTCTTATCCAGACTGAGCCGCACCATACCAAATACGTTCCCTGTATGTGGTATGTCCCCTCATGATACTAAACATCTCTTTTTCTGTTCAATTAAACCATCTCTTCTAACACCAATATCACTCTGGTCCAACCCTATTGAAACTGCGCGATTCCCTGGAGCTTGATGACGACCCGTGGCCCGCGGTTAGGGGGTTAGAATATGCCCGAGGTACGCATACCGATCGTAAGAACCGACTAAAATGCATAAAGGTAATGACGCCCAACTTGATGGTTGATCTACTGATATGATGCCTTCCTTTCTTTTTCTTACGAAAGTACGGGGTGAGATGTCCTAGAAGGTTCCACTTGTCACACCAAATCGCTTCAGCGGCAGCCGGGCTTGTCGGACTCTCACTTACGCCAACACTCCCAAAAACTTGCGGTGAGTGTTTTTGTCGCTAAAAACAACATAGGGAGAATCCAAGAAAATATAAAAAAAAAAATGAATCCTAAAAAAATTCTACCTTTATTTTATACTTCAGTAATCTTAATAACTATTTAATCTTACTTTCATTTTAATTACAGCCTACAAGGAGACTATCTCAACAATTTGTATTCAGCTGAGATTCTTCGTTTCATTGCGCAGTATAAATTTATGATCAGCTTTGAAAATGGTGTGTGTAATGATTACATAACTGAAAAGTTTTGGCGCCCCCTTGTTGCTGGCACTATACCGATTTACTTTGGATCACCAACAATAAGAGTATTCATACATAAATTTAATCTCTAAATACTAAATAATGAAATTTTTTTGGTTTTGCGTTTTTCACTATAGGACTGGGAACCCCATAAACACTCCGCCATTTATGTATCCGATTTCAAAAGCCCTAAAGATTTAGCAAATTATTTACTCGAATTAGATAAAAACGATACAGGGTATATAAAATATTTACATCACAAATTCAATCAAATTGAACCAATCACAAACATACGTTTGATCGAAGAAATGTATTTGCGCGAGAAAAACGAAATTGAACTCATAAGCTTAAGTTGTGAAGTGTTGAAATCTATATGGTCTAATGGTAAACCAGAATCAAAAACGGCAAATGGTATGCATTACAATTGCTCAATACCATTATCCTATCCAACCATGGAGGGTGGGCTGCCAAAAGAAGTGCGTATATGGCATGAAATAATAGAAAGAGCCAAATGTGTGGCAAAAGTTGTGGATGATTTTTTGCAAAGAAATCAAGCCTTCACAGAAAAAGAATTTAATGATACCTTTAATTATAAATTAGAGAATAATTTGTGTCTCTGAAAAACGCTTTGTATAATAATTAAATTCCATGTACCATATTAAATTATATTTTATTAACGAAATTGTGTTTACTGAAATGAATGATGTACCAAATTATTGTAAATAGAATTATGCCAAGATATTTATGTTTATAAATTACATAATGAATTATTTTTATAGCCTACTTGTTACTATTTATTTGCACATAAATATATATTAATATACATATGTAAATAGTACATAAAAGTGTATTCTAACAAAAAAAAATGTTTAGACTAATTATAAGTAATTTCTACTTGATATGGTATCATGTCATGTAAGGTAAATTGTATTTGTATACATATATATATATAATTAATGTATATTGCAATTGACGGATGAGATTCTTGCAACACCAATTTTACTTTGGTCCAACCCTACTGAAATTGCTAGTATCCTAGGACTTCCGATAGCAAAGCTTGATCACAATGGTCCATAAGGATGACAGACAACAACAACAACAATACCAAACAACAAAATTCAAAAATTTTATAAAAATTTTATAAAATTTTCAAAAATGTTATCCTCACCGAGCACAGATGGTGTGTTGTTGTTGTTGTTGTGGTAACGACAAAAACACTCCACGAAGGTTTTGGGGAGTGTTGTCGAATTAACAGCCCTTGGCCGGATTTGAACCCGGTACGCTCCGGTACTCCCTTGCGGTACTTCCCGACTGTCGTGGTAGCGATTTATGACCAGTGAAACCTTCTAGGTCATGTCACCCCTCCTTCCATAAGAAAGGATAAGATGGGTAATGAGAGGTGAGAGGCATCATATGCGTAGATCAACCATCGAGTTGCACGTCATTACCTTGGTGCATGTTAGTCGCCTCTTACGACCGGTATGCCTACCTCCGGCATATTTTAAACCACTTACCCGAAGGGGCGGATGGTGTGTCATGATGTGATGTGACATAAACACCATTTGATATACTCGTACAGGCATGTTCTGCAATTCACTTTCACTCGGATTTGCTTGCTGTAACCAGCTAATTTATATAGGCTCAACACGCAATTTCACTCGAAAGTGAATTGCAGAACCTGCCTGATAAATATAAATTTGATTTAATGTTGTGACAACTGAAGAGTATTTGATCTATGTCATGTGATGTGGTATCGTGATGTTATATGGATCGATTTAAATTTCAAATCTTTGAATAAGATATTATGTAATGTGATGTCAAGTAGTTATGAAGTTTGCTTTAATCTGGTGAAATGCTATGTAAATTCGTTTGATTTTATGAAAAATGGATTGATTAATTTCCATCACATCAACCACCACTATGTAAATCACAATCTGATATCAAATGTATTGGTGTGATACGAAATAGCATGCAGTGATACGTATAGTTTTGTTCTGACTTGAAATCAGGTTGTGTTTGATGTAACGTAGTGACTCTTGCAGTTTTACCTCTTTGAAAAGCCGGGTCTTCTGTATAACTAACCCTGGCGATGTTGTCCCACTTGCCGGAGCCTAGCCAAACGTAGTATTTCTAATTCTAAAAGTTTAGTTTAACCCTTGAACAAGCTCAATTTATTTTTATTTCGTACAAAAAATGCGTGGCAATGTCAAATTTAACAAAATCCCCGAGCAACCAAGGCTTGCAACACGTTGGTGGAGGGCGTAATGAAGTTGCCCGTGCTCATACGCAAACGTTTATTCAACAAGTATGCGGTACATTTACTGACTGCCCATTTCGATTTCCATTGCTGGGCATGTTGGGTTTGGTACTCTGTATTGGATGGCGGATAGGGTTGTGGCATAGGACAATGAATGTGTGTGCGATTTGCAGATTTACACCGCGATATTTTGTCTTCATGAATTCTCCGGCACATATCCTTTTCGAAAGCCGCAAACTTATTGGTACGATATGCATCATTGCGCCATAGCAGACCGTTGAGTAAATATGGATTTGAAATTAGCTCTTCTTCATTATGTTTATGACGTAAATATTCGGTGAATGCAGTCACATTTCTATCCAAATAGGAAATATAAGTAGCTAAGTCTTTAGGACTCCTGTAGTCTGATATGTAGATGGCAGAGTGATTATGAGGTTCCCAATCCTGAAAAGGTTGAAAGTTGGATGAGGTTTAAGTTAATTCTGGGAAATTCTAAGGGCTCTTTTCTCATCTAGCTTTAAACGTTAAAGGTCACTTTAAGTATATCGGCCACTCCATCTTCCCTGTAAACAAAGGTACAGATGAAGAAACGGCCTAGATGAGAAACGGCCCTAAATGCTTTAGAAAATATTGTTCACTTTCAAAGAACTGTCAATATCGGTAAAATATTCGGGGAGTGCTTTTGCTGCTAGTACAACAACAATAACAAGAAAAGGGCTCTTAATGGATATCTTACCTTTTTCCTTTCTCCAGCTGAGGGGCAGCCCACTTGAACACTTCTACGATTCGTTCTCATTCCACGCATATAGCGACCTCAACGCTATGTATCGAGATATTTTCGCCTAAGCATGAAGTGACTCTATGATTCCATCTAGTAATTTTCCATACAGCTTACTCAGTTGGAGTTTTCCACTATGTTCAGAAGCACCGTATGTAGTCCCACTAGCAGTGGCATGTCGACAGTCCTATCAACATAAAGAGGTACACGCCTTATTAAAGCCTAGAAATTCCGCCGAGCGCATGCCATCGACAGCCGGCCAGGAAGACATGAACTACTGTCAAGAAGTGTCAGCCCAGCACTTGCTTAGCTGAGTCGAACCCGACCTATACAACGGAATGACAAATGCGGCTGAAAAGATATGCTATGGCCG
This sequence comes from Merzomyia westermanni, assembly GCA_949987695.1. NCBI lineage: Eukaryota > Metazoa > Arthropoda > Insecta > Diptera > Tephritidae > Merzomyia > Merzomyia westermanni. Next base: position 176,377,411 of record OX465289.1, on the reverse strand, counting down.
GAATTCTAGGGTAGGTCAAGTATTTCCTGACAACCCGCGACCTTACTACGGCCGCTGAGTTCGGCGCTTTAATTGCCGTTTGGATCATACATATATAGATCAACGCCAAAGGTGACAAGTTCGACAGGTTAATGTCGAAATAACAGCCCTTGGTCGGATAAAAAACCCGAGTCATTCCGGTACGATAGAACCGGCTGTTGTGGGAATATACGTCAACAGCCCTTTAATGGCTCGTTGCTTAACCGTATAAACGGTTTGGATGTTTCAACAAAGCGCGCCACCGGACTCATTTTCGAGCTGACGTCAATAAGAAACGTGAAGGGATCGCAGGTCGCTCTTCATTTAGTATTTTTTAACGGAGTGGGGGCCTCCCTCTTCCTCTGCGACAATAATACCTTCTCATCGCAGCATATTCTTCCACTCGCATCACATGGCCAAGCGAACGTACACGCTGAGTTTTGAATCGTTGAACTATGTCGATATCTGCGTAGAGCTTATACAACTCGAAGAAGATTTAACTTCGGTAAACATCTTCGGCATCGCGTGGAGACCCATAAATCCCTCGAAGCACATTTTCCTCGAATACTTCAAGGGCCAACTCATCAGCGGCTTTCACCGTCCATGCTTTTGCTCCATACTGCAGGACGGGTATTATGAAACCTTGTCTAGTTTCGAATGGCTCGGAGAGGTCCTTCTCGATTACTACTGAGCTGGAGGTGTTGCTCAACGTCTGTTTGGTTTGGATCCCTTGGAAGAATATTACTCCTGCTTCAGGTCTACCATAAAAGACAATAGGCTTTCTAACGGCGGTATCAAGCAAAAGTTGAGGGTCACAAGCGGGCTTAAAGTGTTGTTTGACTTGGTTTGAGTCGTTGTAACCTAAAAGCATCCACCTTCTACTAAATTTGAAAACATATTCCCGTGACAGAAGCTGACTAGATATAGGTGTAAAAAATCCAGGAGAATTTGTGGACTTCGCTTGCCGACTCTTCAATACCTATTATTTTTATAAACATTTCCATCAGCTCCTGATGAACAAAGTTTACTTTATAGGCCAAATATTATCTGCAGTTCTTGCAATAAGATTCATGTGTATCCCTTCGTAAAATATACGTCTTATTTGATTCTATTTTCGACAGCTTCCGTACCTATGCTGGATTGTCGAATTCGTGCAAGATACACGTACATATCTGTACTCCAGTTAGAAAACATGCTATATCAACAGACTTTTGTAGAACGACCTAACTCAGATATTGTTTTATAAACGCTTTATCTCATGTTGTTGTTGTTGTAACGACAAAAACACTCCACGAAGGTTTTGGGAAGTGCTGTCGAACTGACAGTCCTTGGCCGGATATGAATCCGGTACGCTCCGGTACTCCCTTGCGGTATTGCCCGACTGTCTTGCTAGCGATTTGGTATGACCAGTGGAACCTTCTAGGTCATGTCACCTTGCGGAATGAGAGATGAGTAATGAGAGGTGAGATGCATCATATCCGTAGATCAACCTTCTAGTTGCACGTGATTACCTTTGTGTGTATAAGTCGCCTCTTACGACTGGTATGCCTACCTCGGGCATATTCTAAACTCCTAACCCGCAGGGGGTCGCTTTATCTCATCTACAAGTCTACACAGGGCGCTCTTCCGCGCAGCCGTTTATATGCAGTTTTGTGTGCTCTTTCATCCGATTGGATACTTACTTCTATATTTGGCGCACCAAAATATATTGGGATAGCGCCAACAGTTAACGCCTTCCAGTACATGCTTGTTATGTAATCATCACAAATGGCGTCTTCAAAAGCTAAAACGAACTTAAATTGAGCCATAAAACGTAGCAAATCGCCATCATGTTTTATCCTGGAAAATTAAAGAAAGTAGACTGCTAGAGTTTAATTATTCTTTAAAAGGATAAATGACTTTGGACTGCTGCCAAGGTAGCAGTTTTTCTCGGGGAACCTAAAATTTTTATATTTAACAACTTTCTAGTTGGGGGGCCTGAATCATCCAAGCACTCTTTTAAGCCCACATATTCGCCAGCTCCGTCTAGTTATGATGCATGCAAACGGGGTTTGCTCCTACTACTAAGAAACATCTAAGATCTAAGTGCTATAAGAACCACTTTTAAGACCAACCAAAAATTACTTGAATCGTTTTTGAAAGAAAAAGAGCCATCTTTCTTTTCAATGCAAACAGAGGACGGAGCTCTATTGTGATATTATTACGGGATACATACGCCTTAAACCTGTTTACGTTGAATAGCAGAGGCTCTTGGTAAGTCGAAGCTGACTTGGATTGCGACGGGAGTTCTACCATATCCCTTGAGGGTTTGTTATAATAATTTGACTAAACCTAACAACTAACACAAGCAGCGGTCCGCAACACTTTCTTTACAAATAGGAATACATTGGATACAAACATAATGTGCGTTAACCTTAGCATTAAGATCCTCATTTAATCTTACCTGGGAGTATCCGCATTACGTAGACAATTTCCGCAAGAGTAAACCAAGGCATAGGACATGAGCTCACGTACATAATTTTCACGTCCGGACATTGTATCACAATTATTTTCCATAAACAAAATAGGAGTTGAATGCCTCTTTTCAAACGGCAACAAGTATGTGGACTTGATGAGCTCACGTGCATCAGGCAGTGAGTTCAACGTTAGCGGAAAATCGCTATAACGACTAAAAGTTGACGTAAAGTTGAAATGCTGGCTGAAATTCGTACAAAAAAGTAGTTGCAGCTCTTGAGGAGATTCGTCGTGAAGTACACTCCACAAATGCGTCAAGCTGCGGGGTATTGGCAAGTCATGGGCTATGATATGAGGGCCGTAGAAAAGTATGACCTGTAGCATATATTGAAGCTGAGTTATAAAATATGAGTTTTGAAACTTTTCGAGCTACTACCTTTGCTTCCCCCAAACGTTGACGATCGTACGTGATTTTGCAAATATAATGACCGCTGTAGATTTGGCGTTGGACTTTATTTCCTTTGCACTCGTTCCACCAGAGCATCAAGTGTGAATCCTCGCTTATTTGTAACGGTTTTTCATACCACTCAGAGCTTTGGTACATCCAAATTAATAGGAAGAAAATAAGAAGTAATAAACCCAACATTAATCGCCGGAACTTTTTGCTACATCGCGGACACATAGTGTCCCATTTCTCAGGAATCGGCTCCGACATTCTTTCTCGATAAAAAGATCCTGTGATAACTAACATATTTATATTGAAAGACTTTTTGAAATTAAAAAACTTTTAACAGTTTTTATGCTCGTTTTGACGTTTATGGACAGTGTTCGGGGAAGACAGACATAAAATTACCCAGATATCGAATTTAGAAGCTGAAGCGGAGCTTCGACTAGTTTTGTGTTATTCCCTTAATAGAACCACTTTTGAGTTAGTAGAACTTGACGATATTGAGGGCTAGTCCTCCATGACTCTGGTCCACACTTCTAGTTTCTTTGGATTTCCGGTAGAAGAGGTTGTTGACGGTCCTCAGAGTTATCTTGCTCATTATGCAGGGCAAAGCAGAGTTAACAACAACAGCAACAACATAGTGAAGACAACTGGAGATATGGAACTTGGAGGTAATATTTACTACCAATTCATATTGAGGTAATTGCGAATAGGTTCTTTACTCAATTTGCTGAGAATCTTAAAAGGTATGAGAGCTTTGTCAGTCCCACTTATCGATGTTCATAACCTAAAAGTTTTTGAGATTTGCATACAGAAACTGTTGTCTTTTTTAATACCGGTAGTGCTACCAATATTTTCAAAGTAACCACTGTAGTAGTCGTTACGGCGCAGTCATCAAAGTTTGTTATTTCAGCAAAGTTAATTAAACCCAAAAGTCGGAAATTCAATGACTTCGTATAATTTATTCGCTTGAAGTTTCCGTCTTCGTTTGATGCTAGTTGGGTGTTATAGGTAAATCCTTAAGAGACATTTCTTAATAGAGTCAAAGGTCTCTACTCTAAGATGGAAAAGCTCTTGAAAAAAAAATTAGATCCTATTCCTATATAATAAATTCACGTGGATATTTTCTCTACGCTTAGTGGAATATCCTTTCGAACTCTTTTGGAATGAGTGAATGAGCCAAAAGAAATGGCCGAAAAGAAATAAAACCAAGCAGATCGGGGATGGGAGGCAGTACTATTGGTAGGAAATTACCCACTCTGGGATAATATATGTTGTTGTTGTTGTGGTAGCGACTATTTAACCTGCCTAAAGTATCACCTCTTTTATCCAACATTATCATCAGGCTCTTCTAACGGAAGACCCAGAAACCCCGCGGCTTCAACAGGAGTGGACTACAGTGAAATTGCTGTTAGAAGAGCATATAGTTAGTATCGTGGTGAGATACGCCGCATGCCGGGCAGACATTTTCTATGTCAGAGTAAGCGTTTAGTCTGTTACAGTATCCAGAACGAAATTGGGCCAGCATGACCCTTGTCTCCCTAGGCAGTTCGCGTTCATTCAGACGACGAGAGCTGACAAAGGAGTTTACCGACTCCGTGTGGATGAGATTAAGGGGCCCGTCGATGCACCTTTGGATCAAATGGCGAGAAAATGTGATGCCGGATCTCGTCATAGTGCTTACGGAGATGACTACTTATTCTCGTTAAGCAGGTTCCTGTTCGTGTGCTGTGGTTTATACCAGCTGAACAGAAATTGCCTGGTCAACATCTCGCTATGCTCTTTTACTCGACTATTTTTATTTAGGAATGCTCACGAGATATTAGGAGCCACCCCGTGGCAGTTCTGAGTGCGGTGTTTTGGCAGGCCTGCAACCTTCTCCAGTGTATACCTGCTAGCCCCGGCGACCATATAGGCTTCGCGTAACTCAGAACCGGCTGGCCGATTGCCTTGTACGTTACCAGTAGCGTTTCTTTTTCTTCCCCCGCTGCCAGCTAGTGACTTGAAGATTTTGTTGCGGCTTTGTACTTTGTAGCAATCGCGGCTACATGAGCGCCGTAGTTGAACATGTTATCAAACGTGACCCTTAAGATTTTGGGATGTGTGACAGTCTGGAGCTTGATGCCGTCGACGTTGACGTCTAATTCCATGTTCACCTGCGCTGCCCACATCGCTGGGATAATATATCATAGGCCCGGCTCATATATCCAGAGGGAGAAACAATTTAAGTTTGTGCTTGGTACTTTTGCCTTTGGTCCTTCGAGTGGTCCATGATCCCAAAAGTTCGAAGTTAGCTAAAGACTTAGGCTGCCTGATTACTGGAGTGAATGTGATTCTATCTAACGCTTCAACAGACAGAGAATATATTACCTACTTGGACAGTCAAACGGCAATTAAAGCTCTGACCTCCGTCACCGCAAGGTTGCAGGTTTTGAGAGAATACCTAGAGGTTGTCTGACACCTCCTCTTGCCACGCTAAGGTTACCATGCATATATTTTGGCCCTTGCAAACCCGACTTGGTTGTGTAAATGGATTTCGAAGTTCCACTGGCTACTTCGAGTCGGCTTCTGGACTTGGAGTCAGCTGAACAAGCGCTTGCCTGACACCTCCTCTTGTCACGCTAGGGTTCTTTATGGTGCTACCATAGTCCGTTGGTAATCCATGCTTTGCGATTGAAAATATCGACAACCACAGCAGTATAAGCTGTTTGGAGGATGACAAAGATTAGTTTCCCAGTCTCTTCAAGGACACAGCAAAAATACCTCAGTTTCGATGATGTCTAAAGTTTCTCTAGGCGAAGTAAGGTCACGCTAATTCGTTCTGTAAGTAAGATACCATATACCATCCAGAAGTATGGCTCGGGGTCATAAGCGTAGTCAAAAGCAGATGAGCTGATCGTTGGAGTATTCGAGAGAAAGCGCCTATCGATCTTCTGGCGGATTTTTAAACATTCAATGGAGGTACAAGATCTGTATTGACTTTCACCATGAGTCATTGATGCAGAACCAAGGGAGTTTGGGTTTACCATATCCGTAGGTTTGACCTTTCCTCGGCAAAAATGTAGGTCGCCTTCCTTCACAGGGCGTTGTAACACGAGCTTTGGGTGGGTACATAAGATCCGAGGAAATGAAACAATGGGTTTCGTTGTCATATAAACAGTTGGAAATATATTACTCTTAAATATCTACAATTAGTGTGTTGTTGTACCAATAGTAAAAAATACATTACACTAATTAATCACAGTTATTGTTGAAAGCCTTCTTTACCTACTAAATAGCAAGCGGCCAGCGACCTTTGGTCAGACCAAATACGTTAAAATACATTAAAATAGATACTTCAGCGCTACTTCGTGCTTCGAATGCATACATCACTGGTGGGATCTAACGGCATAGTCTAGCTGCAGTTACAAAACTCAAGTAGCTAAGCTACAGCGCCGCAGACGCCACGAGATTAGAAGGATTAGCGTCACAAAGAGATTGAAACTCGGCGCACACAACGTCGCGCTACCAGAATCTGTGTTCGTGGCTGGTACCGAGCTAGTTACGTCGAGCTCGTCACCGTCCTTCGGCATATAATCGTGGCATGTCGGAAAGTTCTTTGGCACAGGCTTCATTTGATCATTATCACCGACTTTGAATACAACCGCCATGCCAATCTCAGCATGAAACTCAATGTGACAGTGGAAAAGCCAATAGCCGGGGTTGTAAGCCTCGAAACGGATAATGGTATAGCCACCGTCTGGTACGGTGACAGTGTCCTTGACCGGTGGTCTATCCAGATTGCGCTTCAATAAGTTATAACGATCGAGTTGTTTGATCTGCCCGAAAAAAGAAATGAGAAAATGTTGAGTTTTAAATTTTATAAACTGCGCAGAGCTGCCAACTTACCATTTCTATTGTTACATTCGAACCCAGACGCTCCAAACCCACAACACGAAAGGCATTGCCATGCAAATGGAACGGATGATTCGCATCGAATGTCACACCCTCATCTACCATAATAAGTTCGACTGTGGAGTTCAGTGGCACTTGCAGCACATGATGACATTTACAAAACTCCTTCCGGCAGTCGATGCCTTGTTGCGCTAAACTTGTTTCATTGCAGAAAAGTGAGTCATCCACTTCGTTCCGAGCCGGCAACAAAGCCATAGGCGGAAATTTGAGCGTGATGTGATTAAGTTGTGGTGTGAATACTTTGTTCTGACGTCCCACAGTATCTGCAAAACCATAGTATTCGCTTGGATGATATACTGGATGATCTTTAGGATAGAAATCATAGTAGATGAAAAATTTATAATCCGCCACCGGTTTCAGCGCACCACGTCCCACACCGGGCAAACTATCGTAAATGGGTAGCGCGGTAATTTCTGCCGCCGTCAAGCTGTTCGGATGTCCGGAGCCAACATTCATTGCATTCAATTCGATACCAGCGGCTTTGTGTTGCCAACCGAGCATACCGCTTGGCTCCGCAACGGGCGCACCTTCGTAGCGTAGTATGCCAACTTGAAAAGCGGATGTAAATTCTTCGCCACAATCCATGAGACCCTTAAAACGTATCCAATAGTTACCGACAGACTGATTTGCGTTCAGTACAAAATCGAAACGTTCGCCAGCATAGGTGACAATTGAACCCACCTCGAGCGGCTCAAAATCATAACCGTCTGAGTTTATAGCGGTGAGGCTGTGATTATCGATAGATAGCGCAATGGGACAGTTTAGAAACTCAGCATTGATGATGCGAAAACGATAGCGAAAACCGCGACGTACAGTGAATGTCTGTAGGGGCATTTTATCCAGTTCTATCTTACCGACTGCACGTTTCGTGCGATGAGTGGTAGTGGCGTTAACTTTGACTGCGTCCACATTGGATTTTCCTGCAGTTCTATTAGCTGGGAACGTAGAGTTGAGACGCGCGACACGCGCCAGGCGTAAAATCTCATTGGATTCTCTTAAACGCATCAAATTGTAGCTGGTATCATTTAGCGGATGAAGTAAATCGATTTGAGAAGGTTGCACATTCGAGGGTGGTGCATCGGTCTGGTTGGCCACTACAAAAACGGGCGCTGGTGGAGTTGAAGTCGTGCTCATTGGTTTTGGTCTAAAGCCAAGTGGTGTGCCACTTACTTTTCTCATTTCCGCTTTAGCCTGCTTCTTTGTTTCATCCCAAATTGCATAGTAGAAACGGCCGCGTCCATTCACCAACAAATTCACCGGCTTATTATCACCACGCGAATGGTGATGTGATGCGAAAACGCTTACACCCGTTTCATGTATCCAGTCCTGCAAAAGCATTTTATGCTCCGAAAGATCAAAATCATAGAGTTGCCCATGAGTGTCCGTGTTGCGTGGTTGTCGCACAATTAATGCGCCAAAGACACCATCACCACGCTGCATACCAGTATGTGAGTGCCAGAAGTGTGTACCGGCATTGTCCGCACGAAAACGATAACGGAATGTGGAATCTGGTGAAATGGGACACTGTGTGATATGTGGTACACCATCCATGTAGGGATTTTCAAGTTGATGCATACCATGCCAATGTATGCTGGTACTATCGCCGTGCAGATGATTTTGCACATCCACCACAATTGTGTCACCCTCGCACACTTCCAATGCTGGGCCCGGCATCATGCGATTCACTACCATAACACTACGTTCGATACCATCGGCCAATATGCAATGTGGTCGTTCACAGTCTGTGCTATTTCGTGGACATTCGTAGCAAGCTTTCGACAAAGTTTGATACCATTCAAGCACGAAAGTATATGAGCATGTCATGGGGGGAGCGTTCAATTGACAATTGCGTGCGCATGGGTGATTACGGTAGAATTCCTCTGTCCAAATATCGTTGAACTCGTCGGCACGCGCCGCATTGATACGCGCCGATGTTGATTCACTACCACGACATTGCTGACAACAATCTTTTACGTATACTTGGCTTGGTGCACAGTCGGGTGGTAGTGATGGGCATGATTTCTCAAATACATTTACCATAGGTGTGACGGTGAGCGCGTCTGGGAGTGGTGCACATTCGTACATAGTGCAACCATCGGCACTGTGCCATGTCTGGCCGAGTTCGTAGACTGTGTCGTTGAAACGGCATTTGGTGCGTACGCATTCTCCACAGCAACTACCAATTTGTGGCCGTAATTCCGAGTCCTGTGAAAAAGAGGGAGAAGGAAAAAAATAGTTGAAGCAAAGTAACTTTTTGTAGACCTTTGCAGCACTTACCACATCGCAATAAACTTGTCCGCAATCTACTTTTGTGATTGTTTCTTGTGGCACCCCAACGTCATCAAATTCACAAGCGTGTATGGCACAGGAGTCCTGTGAGGGAATCCAAACTGCGCCAACTTCGCGCGTCTCTGTAGTGTCGTCTATTAGAACAAAGCACTGCGTAGGTGTCGGATCTAGAAATATATAAATACCAATTTTAATATACTCGTATAACCCAAAAAAGTTGCTGGCATTTGTAGTGCGAACTATCTGTAACAAAATATTTTGTAGTCGCTTAAAAAACTTAACTTGGGCTACAGGGCCTAAGTGAACCACCATGCACATCTTTGCTGCGCTCATAAACATACATACTCTGACAACTCTGATACATATGAACGATCGGATCTTATGAAGCCTAAGTAGAACTGGCTATGGGAACATTGTGCTGACAACGGATGCAACTGGTGGCTCGAGCTGAATGCAATTAAAAGGTGTCGAGCAGTATTAAGAACTCTTTAGAGGTCATTTACACAAATTAACTGATGGTTGGAGATTATTTTACATCCATTACCTAGAAGGAGAGAACTCCCAGCGGGCTAGGGGGTTTCAAAATCATACCCGTGAGAGTCGGGCTAGTACCAAACGGTGCTAGTAAAGCAGCTTATCGGACTCATGCCGGCAATTTACTGCCCATATAAGCAAGATCTGAAATAATACGTAAAAACCTTCCGATGAACTTTTCTTTCGAACATCTCAAGAGCTGTTATTATATTAATCGCTAAAATTACTCCCGGAAGATATAAGGTGTTACTAGTGTTGACAGCCCTGTGTCTGCCTTTGCGGGTACTGCCCGACTATCGTGGAAGCGATTTGGTATGACCAGTGTAACCTTCTAGGTCCTGTCCTCCTTCCGTAAGAGACGACTAAAATCCACTAATTCGCTACCAAGGCCGTCGGGCTGGTGCCGCAAGGTGCTCTTACCGGATTAATTTCTGCCAAAGGACTGTCAACTTCAGTATAGTCGTTTGGCCCATTACCTCCCATTCCAAGAATAGATGCGCAAACTACTGCTACAATAGTAATAACAACCCTTTGACGGTTATAAATTAGGTCCGTTCCGGTAATACGCAAAAATGTCAGAGAACACCACACACTGGAGCGCAGCTATGTTCCCTTATGATTTTAAGAACAACTATAGAACGCACTGAATTTAGTCTTCGTTCAAGTATCAGTTATATCAACAGCTCCATAGGCTGAAGTCTGTATGAATATAGTACCCAGCTCGAAGTGTAGGTTGAGTATCAGTAGTAATTGGATAAGGTTACAGGTTTGAGCTCCGTTATTGGAAACATCACATTTAAAATGTAAGTTCTACTGGGAGTTTTTCAACTTTGGGCAATTCAGTACACTCCAAAAAGCTTCGTTGGTGCATATTCTATCTTTGTTGGACCAGTCGGGGGTGTGTTAGAAAAAACTAGTTCTAAACTAGTACTTGTCCTGACTAGTTTCACTGCATGGTTGTAGTAGGCAAGGGCTGCATAGCTAATGAACTAGCGATGGTGGCGGCTTGCTCAACTCTGTAATTCGTGATAAGGTATATAAAACGTGATTTATTTCAAGTTCAATGAAAACAACAAAAAAAATTTACCCTTGAAAGTCGATTATTTTGAGTGTAAAAAGGAGGTATAAAACCACAAACTAATAGAATAATTTAATTTACTTCTAACACTGAAGTCACGACTAATTTAAATATTTGGAATATTATAAATGACATTCGTTTCAAAGTGGCAGCAAACAGGTGGTTACAAACAAAAAAAGTACAAAAAGATAAAAATCAAATCACTAAAGAACCCCAATAAGTCAAATGTCAATATATGTGATCATAAATCTTTAATTGCTTTGTCGAGTTTATGACAAGTCTTATAATAATTAAGCAAGTCAGGCATACACGAGTAGACTAAACGGAACTTTTCATCTTTCTTGGGAGGGGAGAAGTTTAGCAAATAAGCAACACCCACTAAATAGAGCAAACAAGCTAACAGCTGTTGATCTTCAATGTCTAAAGTTTGTTATGTGATTGTTTGCACGTAGCAACGATGAGTATCGAATTCATTGACGTAAGCTTAAAATATTGCACCTGTAATCAACGAATATTCCCGGACACAGCTGATGACAAAGCGTAAACTTGTTTCTTATTTGTTTAAATAAAGTGATTGATGTGCGCATGATTGACGATTTTGGTTAGCTTACACTAATTTACACTATCAAAAGACAGCTTAATATGGTTTTGTTATTATTTGGAATACTCGACCAATCGGCCCTAAACAAGACATTGACCAAACTAGCGGTTTAGAGGGCTACTCGTAAGAGGCGACTACAATCAATAAATCGCTTCAGCGGCAGTCGGTTCTATAACCGGAAAGTGCTGTTTTTATCGATAGTACTCTCCTAAACCTTCGGAGAGTGCTTTGCCGTTACAAACAACAACAACAACAACAACATCAATCACATTCATTTGATAGTGCATCTGTCGAATTGGCATATTTTACCCATATTTTAACTGCCACACAGTGGGGAAATTTTGGCATTTGTTTTCAAGAATCTTGAAAAAGTTAGATTTATAATGTGGGTTCAAATCTTGAAAAGATGCGTAACATTTTTGCTGCATATTTTAACCCTGCATTGATTAGAACACATAAATTTATTCTGACATTTTTTCAAACGAAAAAAAAGGTAGTAACGAGCGGTTGATAATGGGTTAAAATATACTTGACATGGTTTTAAGAAAATTTTAGAACCATGCAAAAAATATTGCAAGACATTTTTTATAAGTTGAGGCTTTAAGATCCGTAATTTGGTAAAGTTTTAAAATATTTAAACCCTCCTAAAAGCTAATCATTCTTATTTTAACTGTTTAACTAATTAATAATCTTGCGCATATGCTTGTTGGAAATTTTAACCCCGCCCTAGGAATAATAAATTCTGATTTTACAAACTAAATGATCAACCCACGTGGCGGATATTGGGTAAAAAAAACTTACAAAAATAACTTTAAGGTAAATACAGCATGAAAAAAAGTTTGGAAATTTTATATAGTAAGTTAAGTTACTGGATCAATGTAGGGTTGAAAATGCGAGTGACTGATTCTGGGCTAAAATTCAAATAAGACGAAATTAATAAACTTTTACTACACCGCAAAGAGATACGGGAGCGTTAGTAACTTGAAAAACTGGCAAACATTTTTGTTCGAAATTTTTTTAGCCCTCCGACGACCCCTACTAATTTTTGTTTTAATATTTTAAATTAAGTGTCAGAATGATACGGCAGGGAAGCAAATATTGAGTTAGGTAGCATCATTTAATATATTAACGGGACATTCTTGAGGGAGGAAACTGTAATTTCCTACGGTATTCTTCAAATAATTTAAATTAACTGGTAAAAAAATTAGGAACTGGTAGTAAAAATGATCCGAAATCTTAAGAAACTTAAGTTCTTACATAGCTTGTTAGATATATTAGCCCTGCCATACAAATTTATTTAAATACTTATAAATTAGTTTGTGAAAGTTTTTTTAATATCATATTGGTGGCAGTAAGTGGGTTAAAACGTTTCACATCCGACAAAAAATATATAAATCAAGGAATAACATGAATTTAACTAGGATTTCTTAAAAACAAACAAACAACTTGGTTTAAAAATGGTAAAATTTAAGTACACTGTAAAAAATATTTTGATGAAATTTTAAAACAATTTTTTCAACTTAAGTAAAAACTTTTCAACTTAAAAAAATAAGAGTGTCACATATTGGGTTAAGAAGCTCTGGAAGTTGTTACCATAAATGATCAACGTTATTTTGTTCATTATCTCAAATCAATTTGGGATGAAAATAGCAAAACTTCAGCATCTACACTGAAAAAATTTTTTTTTCTAAACTATTTCATTTTCCAATATTTCCCTACCTCAATCTCATTAATTTTAATTCCTTCAATTTTGTTGCACAGTGTTACTTATAAGCTATTTCGAATGCTATCGAGCATATGAACTAAGTAATTAGCGCATGCATTTTTTGTTGATTAATAAATTATACTCGAGTTAGAGGAGTTCAAACGCTTTTGCTTTGTGCGACATCATTTGGCTTTAATAGTTACTTAGAACTTATTTTATTTTAATTTGACTACGTTATGTTCGTAAGTACCTAACATATGCTGCGCTTTGTAACTCAAGGCCCACATGCACTTTAGCTTTGAGTATATTTGATGAACTCCCATAAATGAGTTCACGTGCAGGTTGCATATGGGCACGTTAAAATTTCATCACAATTTCAACGTGATATTTAACATTAAATAAAATTTGCATAATCAATAGAATAAAAATGATTTTATGTTAAGCTGGAGGTGGTTCAGAATATTAAAGGTAGAGCTTATAATTTATACATGAATGAATACTCATAGGTATCCTAAGTAGAAACGATTTCTTACTGCTGAGATTTTGCCATTAAAATCGCCCACAAATTGCAATGAGCAACATGCCGGAATGTGTCCATATATAGAATAACATACAAACCTTTTAGATCGTTAGTAAAATTTTTGACATTTTCCATTGGATGATTTTGTTACTTAATTTTATAATTGTTTCTCAAATATGTTCGTTGTAAAAAAAGGTATCTGTATCGAGTGCAAAAAACATGCAAAACATGACACATTTCCTAGATGAAGGGGACTGACAACCGCACAAAAATAACTTTGGAGAGAAAGGAGGCTTTCGATATAAATGTGATACACATTAGAATCTGATTTATCTTCACATTAAGTGAGAGGTGTAAAGACATTCTAAACTGTCTATAATTAAACCCAAGTAAGAAAGTGTAAGTTTGTGTAGAAACGAACATTAAATACCCAGCTGCAGGAATCGTATATAAACCCGTGATTAAATAATACAGGTAATCAGTAATAGAATATATAGAAATTATAAAGAAAATGTTCTCATAATTACCAATGCTTTATATTAAATTATATTAAAAGTGGGCGTGGTCGCTCATTTGCACTAGGTGTACTCTTCACAACCGTGATATGTCTATGCATTGCTAGACCATTTGCGTTTGTATTTAGAGAGCAGCCACAAACCAAACATTGCTCTACTTCAATGGCCATCTATAGCAGCGTCAAAATGTCAGGGCACGAGAAAAATTAAGAGGTACATAAAGGAGTGGGAAAAGATGGAAAATTGGGGCTTGATTATTATCCGATGTTCGTTAAGTAAATTTGCAGAAAGGGTAGTACTTATGGGACTTTTGATGTGTAAACATCTTTGGGGCTGTCCAGAAAAGTTACGCGTCGCTGCTTGCAAGCGTAAGTGTAAGAACCTTTGGGCTCGATAGGGCAGCGAAATTACTCGTAAGATCTGCCTGCGTCTCTGTCTGTGCTTTGTCGTTGATGTTGTTCTTGTGCATAACTGAGTTGTAGCTGAAATTTGGCTTAGTATGCGTGTATAGAATCTTGTTTGACTGCTTTGCTGATATGTATGTGACGCTCTGGTTATGCGGGTGCGTGTGTATACAAGTGCTTGGCTGATTGTTATTATTCGGCAATCGTGCCTAAACTCGATGAATGCTATCAATCGGAAAAATACGAAGACAACTGCGTTTATAATAAATGTACATAGTGCTTACCAAAACAAAACAAGTGATTCAATTTATTTAACCCTAGACGGTCATCCTTCGTCAAAATGACTACGAACTATTTTATTTTCACTGTAAATAAGTTTTTTATTGTTCGTGTTGATCTCCGCTTTCGTACAGCGATAGTCGGTTGTTTACTCTCTTTGAATTTGTATTTATTAATAATGAAATAAATAATTAAAAAAAATAAAACGCGTTCATTATTTCGACTCACACCCTACTGAAAATGGATTTGAAATAAATCGTCGTCATATTGACGAAGGATGACGTTAGGTTAGGTTAGGTTGTGCTGGCAGGCCAACGCAGTGGCCTCACATAGACGCATAGCGTCCGTAGTGTTACCAGAAAAACTTTGACGACCTCTTGTTATACAGTTGACACTTCAGTGTCTATTTTACAAAACAGTAATGTTTTCTTCGCAAAAACCAGAAGCCTACTTGGGCCTATTTCTGTCAGTGAAGCTAGGTTGGGCAATTGTCCCTTTCCAAATGTTTGAAGCCGCAGTCTGGATAGAGCGGGGCATGTGCACATGACATGCTCCACAGTCTCCGTCTCCGCTTTGCATTTCCTACACATGCTGTCGGAAACAAGACCGATCTTGTGGGCATGGCCTGCCAGAAGGCAGTGCCCTGTAAGGATAAAGGATGACGTTAATGTACAACAAAAAAAGGATGACCGTCCAGGGTTAAGCTCGGAATACTCAAGACGGGAGTTATTTATTTTGTGTTACTTTGTGTCTATGCTTATGGAATAAAATGCAAAAAATTAACTAAAATAAAATTAAATAAATATATAAAATAAATAAATAAAATAAATAAATAAAATTAAATTAAATACAATTAATTAAAAGGAACTATGATAACGGGGGGAAAGAAAGTGAAACGAAAGGAAAGGAAAGGGAAGGAAAGGAAAGGAAAGGAAATGAAAGCAAGCAAGAAAAATAAACAGAAAAATATAATACAAACAAATAAATTAAAGGTAGAGACTGTTAAAAGAAGAGAAAATAAAATAAAATAAAAATATATTACAGTAAAGGAACAGGATAGAAGAGAAGGAAAAGGCAGGGAAAGGAACAGCTAATAACTAAAATTAAATTAAATTTTGTGGTTGAAATTCAACCACTGGGCGAGGTCTAATCTTATTAAATTTATGTACAGGACACATGCCTTTTTTTTTTAATTAGGTAAGATATCTGTAGTGAAAAATGTCATTTAAATTAATGTTAGCACTTAAAATTTTATTCACCTCAACTGTCAAAAATTTCCAATTCAAGGTACATACATAGCTACTGATAGGAAGTTACAAAGTTTGAAAACCAAGGAATCCGTAACATTCCTACCACGATTCCTTCATGCCCGACAAAGTTGTAATAAACTTTCTACCAGCACAGCTGGGTGTATTCAGATCTAATTTAGATTTATTTAAACTTAACGGGCATTACATTTATTAATAAGCATTTATGTATGTATGTACATATGTATGTATGCGATTATACATGATTAAATGCAAATCACAATTTAATTTAACATTGCATTCCCTTCAATTAATTCATTAATCAACCTTCACTTTCATTTACATGTTCTGACGTTCTATCCCTTGTTCCATTTGTGCGATCAACTGGCTAGTCATTCAACATTCAATTGTTATAGTAATACCTACTGGAAGTTATAAAAAACCTATTTAATACTGTATTTATGTATGAGCAATCGGCATGAGAACCCTTTTCAAATGCTCACGTCACAGCGCATCTGGCAGCAGCAAAACAATTAATGTGATTCCATTTCAAAACTAAATGAGTTGTTAAGTACTTTTTGTAATGTATGCATGTATGTATTTATTTATAGTTTAAAAAAAGTAAATAAAAAAAATTCAATTGCTAATGCATACTTCTTGCAATTAGACAGTAAGTCTCGTGTTTGAGCAACGCGACACCAACAATTAACGTAAGTACTCATCTAGCAAGTTGCTTAGGCGCTTAGATGCGATATGAAGAACGCTGACACCAGTGGCAACTACTTAAGTGCAAAATGAAGGTTGGGAAATTTGTTATTTTTGTTTTTTACCGATGATAATTACATTGTTGTAAAATACCATTGCTAGGCATACAGTAACTTACAATCAAAATGGGACTGCCTAGTTTTGAAAATTGTTCAATCTATAAAGCGCTTATTTTTACACCTTCCATGATTAAGAGAAAGTGATGTACCCACCACAAATCTAGTTGCCACATTTTGGAGACTTCCGTGCAATATTTGCATATATCACATCATGCATCGATCATGAGAGTGGGTTTACTTGATGACAAGCAATATATTTATTTCTAAAAAAACCTATATTTCTATAAAAAAAACTAGATGCCCGCGGCCCTATGGCGCTTCACCACGCCCTGAAAGCAGCTTATACAGAAGGTACGAAAAAATGCATTTCATATTTCGGTGAGGAACCCATTCACTTCCAAGCATACATATATACATACTCACAAGTAATTTAAAACCAACTTTTATTGCTACCACCGCGTAAAGCGGGAACACAATACTTTCATGTAGTTAAATGAACCCTAACCTTAAGTTAAGAATCTGACAGTATATCGGTGAAATTTGCATTCCATTCCAAACAGTGGTTTCGGAGTCATGCGCGAACAAACATACAAACAAACAGACAGGCAAAAACTCTAAAGTCTGTTATTTTAGCTGATATTACTTTAATAGGCATTTCTTCTGAAAATACATAATGTTACAATTTAAATAGCAGTGAAAAATACCATGACTATAAACGAGCTCAGCGCCAGTAATAATAATTTTTCTTTTTATTTATGAAAATTATTATTGCTTTTATTTTTTTAATAATTATTTTTTATTAATTATTACAATTTTTTATTAGAATAGAAAAGGAAAATTTTTAGAAACAACCGCCATGGCTTTTCTTATATCTGTGAAAAATTTAAAAAATAACTCAACAAACTTTTCTAATGCAAATAATGAGAAAATGTTTGTACCATTTCCGATGTCATTGACTGTAACCGCATAGTTTTCAATGACGGCTTCTGCATTGAAGCATATAACTGCATACATATGTTTGGAAATATCAAAAAATGTAAAACTATGTAGAGTTGTATACAATCACAACTCCACCTTACGCTAATAATAGCCACATATACCCCACGCCACCCTCAACGCCAAATTATGTAGGTTATTCACGTACAATGACCATTGATTGAATGAAAATATGCAAATGTCATGCGTACATACATACATTAGTTTTTATCTTTATGGTGAAAAATAAACATGTAAACAAAATAAAAAAAAAACGTAGTTACTAAATACAGGGTGGCTAAAGAACGCCGCTACCAAAAAAAAATTAAATAACTTTTTTTCTATTTAATGAATCTGGTTAATTGTTTTTTATTTTGCAGATTGACTTTTACATTTAACAAAAATGGATAACTGGGACACTGAAACAAGAATTTGGATTGTCCGCCGCTATCACGCACTGGAGTCCGTAGTTTCGTTTCAAAGAGAGTATAGGCGCACGTTTGGCGGCAATCCTCCGAGCAGATGGACCATAATAAGACTTGTAAACAATTTTGCCGAGCATGGGACAGTCAACAGAAGACCTTACCATCGAAACCCTTCAGTTCGAACGGAGGAAACAATCGCTGCTGTAGCTGCTGCCATACAAAACAATCCACGTGTTTCGACAAGAAGCTTATCTGCTCAAATGGGTGTAAGCAGACAGTCATTACAGTCAATTATGCACAAAGATTTGGACTTATTCCCATATAAAATTCAAATGGCCAACAAACTGAACGCTGCAGACTTGCCGATTCGCTTGGAATTTTGCCAGAAGATGCTTCAAATGGTGGAAGAGGATGGAAACATGTTGAACTGTCTTTTCATGTCTGACGAGGCCCATTTCGATTTAAACGGCAACATAAACAAACAAAATTGTCGAATATGGAGTGCTTCCAACCCACAGATACTCCATGAGACGGAATTGCATCCACTTCGTGTCACAGTGTGGTGTGCAGTTTCATCACGCTGCATTGTCGGGCCCTACTTCTTCGAAGAAAACGGTCACACCGTTACGGTTACTGGAGACCGTTACTTGAGCATGTTGAGAGAGTTTTTCTATCCAGAATTACGCCGAATGAGAATTTTTTTCAACTCTGTGTGGTTTCAGCAAGATGGTGCAGCTCCTCATATAGCCCAACCTGTTATGACAGAATTGCGACGAAAATTTCCCAATAAGCTGATATCCAGGAACTCCACATTCCGTTGGCCACCCAGGTCGCCTGACCTTACTGCACCTGACTTTTTCCTGTGGGGTTATTGCAAACAGGAAGTCTTCAAAGCAAAACCAACAAATTTTAATGAACTAAGGCAATCCATTCGAGAAACAATTGCGGCTATTCCTGTCTCAACTCTCCAAGCAGTAATGAACAACTTTTTGGTAAGATGCCGCACATGCATCGACGAGCAGGGGGGGCATTTAAATTCCATTATTTTTAAAACTAATTAAGCTATATTTAATAAAATTTAATGATCTTTAACATGAATAAAAGAAAAATGAATTCCATACACTGAAAAAAAAATTATTTGAGTGTCTTAATGAAGCAAAATTCATCAGCCACCCTGTATGTAACAGGTGGCGCAAAAGTCATCCTCCTATCAGAAAATGCTATAAATTTTGCGATTGGCCCCTAAAGTCAGTTCTGTTTTGACATTTGTGTAGTAAACACATGCGAAATACACGTTAATAAACAATGTTACGCTACACTGCTCCAGAACGCGGAATATTGCTGACTATTTATTTGACCAATAATCGGTCGGGGCCAAACGGTTACTGTGAATGGTGAGCGCTACAGAGCAATGATCAACGAGTTCTTTTTGCCGCAATTTGATGAATTGGGATTGGAAAACATGTGGTTCCAACAAGACGGTGGAACAGCACACACTGCACGTGCCACAACCGATATGCTGAACATCGGAAGTTTACTTTTGCGCCACCTTGTACTTTGGTTTGCACCTACATACATACTCGTACATCGAATGTGAGTGGTACATCGGCAATGAGCTAAATTGAAAATCTTCGTATGGATGGCATACAAATTATGTGCTAAAAAGTATTCTCATTTGTTACTCCTATGAAATAGCTACTAGATAATGAATTAATATAAACAATTAAGCAATTAGATACTAATTGTTGTAATTGAATTCATTAAGCAATTGCAGGTAAATTTGGAAAGTGATTTACTCGAGGGTTGAAAATAAGAATTTGGTGAAGGGTGATGTTTCAAAGTAACTTAATAAATACTAGATTTTAGTCTTTTTTACTTTAATTAACCGCAGTTCCTTTCCTTCGCCTTCCTCTTCTTTGGAATTTCTTACCCTCTATGCCGTGCCTTTCCTCTTCTACCTTTTGTCTTTCTAATTTTCTTTGTACGCCATGTAATTCCAAAGTTTCTACAGGGTGTTTTTTTTACAGGTTTGTTTTTCGAATAGAGATAAAACTGGCATTTTGTGGTCAAATCTGGCAACTCTAATGTCATTTATGTTTAGTTTGGTTTGCCATTTCATCATGAACAGGTTGACAAAAGAAAAACGCTTGCAAATCGTGCGAATTTATTTCGAAAATAATGGTTCAGTTCGCGAAGTTTACCGTGAGCTCCGTCCATTTTATGGTCGACATAATCGTCCATCAGAGCAATTAATTCGGTTAACCATGGATCGTTTTCGCACTACGTTTACTCTATGTGATAATACGCATCCGCAAAGACGTCGAACAGTGCGCACCGAAGAAACAATTGCCGCTGTAGAGCAAAGTGTTGAAGAGGACCCGAATGAATCGATTCGCCACCGTGCACAGCAATTGGAGCTTTGTCCATCAACTTTATGGAAGATTTTGCGCAAAGATCTTGGCTTGCGACCTTACAAGATCCAGCTTGTGCAAGAATTAAAGCCGCGAGACCATGCAATGCGTCGTGATTTTGGTGTATGGGCCGAAAATGAGATTGATTTCGATGCTGATTTTCATCGCAAAATTTTGTTCAGTGATGAGGCTCATTTTTGGTTGAATGGCTACGTCAACAAGCAAAATTTCCGCATTTGGAGTGAAGAGAATCCACATGAGACCCTTGAAACGCCATTACATCCACAAAAACTGACTGTTTGGTGTGCTCTATGGGCTGGTGGAGTCATTGGGCCATACTTCTTCCGCAATAATGCTGGAGAGGCAGCTACCGTTAATGGAGACCGGTATAGAGCCATGATAACCGACTATTTTGTTCCCGAATTGGATGGCATGAATGTGGATGAGTTGTGGTTCCAACAAGACGGCGCTACATGCCACACAGCGCACGTCACAATCGATTTATTGAAGGAAACATTCGATGAGCGCATAATTTCGCGGAATGGACCTGTCAATTGGCCACCAAGGTCGTGTGATTTGCCACCATTGGATTATTTTCTTTGGGGATATGTGAAGTCGCTCGTCTACACCAACAAACCAGAAACGTTAGGGGAATTGGAAGCCAACATTCGTGGCGTTATTGCCGACATACGGCCCCATATGCTCGAAAAAGTGGTTGAAAATTGGACCTGTAGAATTGGCTTTATTCGAGCCAGCCGCGGCGGCCACATGCCCGAAATCATATTTAAACATTAATGGCATAACATTATCCTTCCAATAAAGCCAAATTGATGGACCTTAAAACGATTTTCTTGTGTTTTATTTCACTTTGAAGTTCTATACCCCTAAAAAAAACACCTTTTATATCTATTTTGACTTTTATTTTATTGTATTCTGTTTTATCTTTTTATACCTTTAATGAACATGAAATGGTATTATAACTTTGGTCCGATGTTCGTAAGTATGAGAAGAAGAAGAGATAGACCCAGCAATAAGTATACCGAAATGATCAGGGCCATGAGCTGAGTCGATTTAGCCATGCCCGTCTGTCTGTTTGTACCCAAACTAGTCCCTTTTTGAGATATATTGATGACATTTGGTATGGAGCCGCCATTTTACATAAGATTAATCATTTATCGGAATCGGAAAGATCGGAGCAATACAACGTATAGCCCCATACAATCGATTGTTCCGATAAACGGGTTTTGGCCTATCACTATTGAACTTAAACAGCTAGGAACATAAAATTTTGCAGTTTTAGTATATGTTATATATGTAATGTCTGTAGTGAAAATCGCCCAGATCGGACCAACATAACATATCTCTCTCTATGGCGCGATATACAACAGGTATATCATCATAAACCTCTTAAGAGATTTTTGCGCCAAGCTTCTCTTCCAATTTGTGGTGTGCCGATTTGAATTTTTCCCTACAAATTGGTGGGACCTACAGTTTTTTGCCGACTCCGAACGGCATCTACAAAGGAGACGAATTTTTGCTGAGAAGCCTGTCATGGCAGAAATACACTCGGAGAGTTTGCCAAACCACTGCCGAGGGGCGACCCCGTTTTGAAAAACTTTTTTCAAATCACTTTTGATGTTACCTGTACCAGGGCTCGAACCATGGACCTTCGGTGTGGTAGGCCGGCAACACTACCTTCACACCACGGCGGCCGCCAACATATAGCTCCCATATAATCGATAGCTTCGATAAATGGGTTTTGGGTTATAAATGTTGCAATTAACAAGCTAGACACGCAAAGTTTTGCAGGTTTGGTACACATTATATATGTAATGTGTGTAGTGAAAATCACCCAGATCGGACCACCATAACATATAGCTCCCATATAATCGATAGTTTCGATAAATGGGTTTTGGCCTATAAATTTTGCAAATAAAAAGCTAGGAAAACAAAATTTTGCAGGTTTGGTACATATTATATATGTAATGTGTGTAGTAAAAATCACCTAGATCGGACCAACATAACATATAGCTCCCATACAATCGATTTTTCCGATAAATGGAGTTTGGGCTTTGTATCTTTAAATTAACAGTTTTGCAGAGTTTGTGCTAATTGTGAGAAGGATCGGACACTTAAAACCGTGGTGCGTAATTATGAAACGTATAGTCTTCTACACAGTCGAAGACAGCCCTTTCCTTACTTGCTTTTTACTTAATGTTCCTTTCCTTCATCTTCATTTCCGTAATTTTCCCTTATGCTTTTGTCCTTTATTCTCCTTCCCTTTCAGTTCCGTTTCTTTACTACCTTTAATTTCTTTCTTTCCTTTGCTGCCCTTATTTTCCGCTCCTTTTCTTTATTTTCATTTTCTTTCCACAACAATCAACAATATAACCATAAACAGGAATAATTACTTTTTTTGGTTTTGTAAACACTGTTTGTATCAGCAATCAAGTTCACGTTACGCTCATGTTCTGTATTGCTGGCTTAAGCTCAAATTATTGGTGCTTTATTGGTAACCTTATGAACAGCTGATTCAACCAACCTTATGAACAACAATGCAATCGATTATTGGTGTTACATCGTTATTCTTTATCCGTAAGTAAACTAACCGGCCAATTGCATTTAGGGTTGTCTCTTACGTTAAGGATACGACGATAGCGATATGTTTTGAGCTTTAACGTCTCCAACAAAGCAATTCTTCGTGCTCCCAGTAAGAGTAGCTCATACGATACCAATCAGCGATTACTACAATATCATGGATGACATGCCCACTCACACAACCAAGGCTCTTTAGTGTGAATACATGTTAGGCATTTGTAGAGGTGTCACTTGTAAGCTGATTTTTCCATATTATTATTAACTTTTCAAACTTTTTTTTTATTTTTGGCAGATCTATCAATACATATATAATTGTTTACGCCTTATGTTTATAGTTTGATCGTAAAAGGCGGCAAACTACTTTCCTGATAAAAAGTTGCTATACTGGTGAGTACGCCTTGGCTTTGTAAAATTTTAGCAGCTTAGCACACTAGAGAGTTCTTTAGGACATATATCTTTAGGCGTGCTTAGCTTGTAGGGTTATGTATAATAATCAACTTTTACTTTTTAAGCCATTTTATTAATAGTAAAAATCGATTTTAAATAAATCAATTATAAGAATTACAGATATTAAAGATTTTTTTAAAAAGTGCCATCTGTGCGCGTTATGAAAAAATGCCTAAAACTATGTGCACACTACAGCTGAAAGCACATAGTTTCGTTCAAATCACTTCTAGTCATTTTGGTTCTAGTCAAACGTTAAGTAACACCGAACATTTGTGGTAATTATTTATTTAAGTAAACTTTTCGTTTTGTTTTCTTTTATTTTTATTGTAATAAATTATTAACGAGTATCGAAAAGTTTTATGGAATCGTTTGAGTCTGAATTAATAAAATCTGTAAATCGTCCATTTATTTATGTTAAATGACTTTTACTTTTACTAATTATTCATAATATATTTTATTTTTTATTACATCGAATTGACATTTTTCGTATAAAAAATCGATTTATGAATAAAAATCTAAAACAAAAATTTCAATCATTAAGTAAGCGATTTTTTTGACTCGAGCTCACATCCCTATCAGCATGCAGAAGTATCAAGCATGTCCTGTTAAAATACCCAGCAAAAGAGATATATGACTTTAAGTGAGGCATAAGACCATCGGCTAAGCATTTCGCTTGAGTATGGGGAAATAAGTCTAAGTCTTTACAAGAGGATGAGATTTAATTAAGAACATCACAAAATCTGAATAATATCCGGCTTTAAGAAATACCCACTTCGCTTACGTTAAAGATTTAACTCAAAGCCATACCATGACGCCGCTATAAAACTGTGTGAATTAAGAACGCATTACTAACGAATTCCGGTAACATACATACTTATGGAAAACCAACCAAAAGTTTGTTTCAGTAGCAAATTTGATTAATGAAGCTGAAAACGGATGACGAATTATTTTGATTTGGTATTTCGCTAATTATGTATGTACTCGTATGTTGGGAAAGGCCCTTCCGAAATTAGTAATGATTGTGAACAGATGGAAGTTATAAATAGCGAAGTTCAAAATTAAAGCAAAGATTTATGCATATACATATATGTATAGACCGTCATGAAAAATAAATGAAATTGAATCATCGTCATATACATAACTTTAAGGATTGGAAAAGATTTATTTAAAATAGGTTTCTACTCGTATACCTCTCTGGTTACCGCAATCTATATTTGTATAAACAGCTCTACCAGGACTTAGGGTATGATAACTTTGTCCACATAAGGGGGGTTTGTAATGGCATAAAGGAAGCGAGATAGCTATAGAGTTCCATACATCAAAGTTCTTCAGATGAATAGAGGAAAATATTGAGCTATGCACGTCGAAAAAATTGCGACTTATAGCGTTAGGGCCCTGGAATATCACTACATACTCGTATAATAAAATTGTAATAGGTTAATGTCTTTACATTGCAGATATCAAGCTAAATTGCTAGTCGAAACTATTATTGAGCCAATAGAATCCAAAGCAACATTTTTTAGAATTTTTGTCTGGCTGTCTGTATGTTTGAGCGCGTATCACTTAAAAACTGCTGAATCGAATTGAAGGGAACTTTCACCGTTGTATCACTAGATGTCTAACTTAAGCTTTAACTTTCGACAACTCGACTGGTTTCGGAGTTATCGACCAATATGTGCACCAGGGTGGCCCAATATGTGTTACTACAATATGGGTATCAAACGAAAAGTGATAATGAGTGCTGCAATAAGCGCTATGATTAAGTGCAATATCTCAACTGGTTCCCGAAATATAATGATTAAAATCGGATGGACTGATTATAAACTCTGAGAGCACGGTTTGCTAATTAATATGTGAGTTGCCATTATATATAAAAAACTGAATATGTAGGATAATCTTATGGCATGGTATGGATGATCATTTCTAAATTATGTTCTGTATATTTGTTTTGAGGTAACCTGTAGTTATGTATGTTTGCATAAATAAATATAAAAAAATCCTTTAAAAGTCAGACAAGCAATCACATGTCTAGCATAAAAACCCAATCTATCAAAAGCTTACGTGCACGCGTAGATACATTGATCGGAGCACATGAGCTATAAGTAATCATAGACATCAATAAAAATAATAATCTTTAATTGAAGGCAATTAATCTTATCTCACTTTTGGCAAAGTGATCGCAATAATAATTAGTTATCTTCTTTTATGACTTCATGATTTATGTTAACTTAATTTCAAGCACATAATTAAAAATAGAAGACTAAAATGGCGATCTATTCCCCGTGCTTGTTGTTATACATTTTCCTTAAATTAACTAGATAAGGAACCTCGATACGATATGTTGCTATATTGATACTTTTGGCCCTTAGTAATTAGTTTTATAGCGTAATTGTTCGGAATGCAGTATCTAAATAAAGCAAATTTACCCTACATCTATTACTATAACAAATTGAAGCTATGTCCCTGGTAGAAAATAATATTTAACCTAGGCCCTAGCTACATTTCCCCTACATTAGACACCTCTGCATGGGGACGGCAGGACAACGAAAGCGTATGTTTTCCCATTTACGAGCAATTTGCCATAAAACCTGTAAAGTTCCTACCTAGGTTTTTCAAACCTGTGTCTCCCTCCACTTTTTTTTCAGCGATAGCCAAGCCACCGGTAAATCCCTTGGTTCTCAGTCGTTCAATTCTGAGCTAGCACTAAAATGCCGCCGATCTCTACAAGAGATGGCCAAGCAAAATTGTGTGAAACTCATGTGGGCCCCGGATCACACGGACATTGAGAGAAACTGTAAGGCAGATGAGCTTGCTAGGCAGGGCACGACCAAGCATGTTCTTCCTGATAAAGAGCGTTTAGGTATACCCTACGTCACGTGTAGGCTGATGTTAAACGAATACACCTACCAACAAGCCAACGAAAGATGGCAACAAACCCCAGGGTGTAGCATATCCAAGCAATCCTGGTCAAAATGGGATCAAAAGAGATCACGTCATATCTACGCCCTAAAAAGGACCGAAAACTCTAAGTTAATTGGAGTACTAACTGGGCATTGCCTTATTGGGAGGCACGCAGAGAGGCTAGGTGCGTCCTACCGTGGTTGCTGCAGGAGTTGCAAAGATGACGAAGATGAAGAAACTGTGGAGCACTTCATTTGTAACTGCTCAGCGTTAAGCGGCGCCAGATAGCGGTGCTTGCGAGCGCACTTCCTGTATTCACAACGGGCTTTCTGATCCTGACCTATGTGTGTACCTGCGGCAGCCACTTTAACCTAACCTAACATCCCTCCACTCCTTAACTCTCTTTTCCACTACAATCCCTCAGCCTTATTCTACCTCTCCCATATCCTCTTGATTTTATTCACCCTTTACAACTTCATTTGATTTCTATAATGGGCACGATCTCTGTCAGAATCGTTATCAAGCTCTTCTAATGGTAGTCTGTGACCGTGTATAGTTCGCCGTCTCTCTGCTGTTTACTCTTTTTCATATATATGATCTCTTCGCCAAAATTTTCATACATATGTAGCTGGAATAAACAGTTACGAAGATATAGTTTATATAGCCTTTTCCTAGTGTGAAAGGAAACGGTAAGATCTGAGCTCTGCTAACTACTGCTGGGTAAATGAATATGTACCGCTTTATTTAATGACTATTACTTTGTGTATTTTATTGGGTTTGGTTTGCTTGCGTTTTTTGAATATTAAATAAGTATGTACAAACATATTTTTTACAGAAGTATGCACTTTATTTTTTTGAGTTGTGTTTTTGGGCATTCTCTGAAGAAGTGCTAAAATTAAGTCATGACTAAATTTATGTGTATATGACTGCAAATGTGTTTTCGACTGTGTTTTGAATTGCAATTTGCATTTCTTTTAAATATATGCATACACAATTAACAAAAAAAAAATTGTTGTTTGATTGTTGGCAGCGCATTTTGTGGCGGTGACCGTGCGTAGCCGCAATCTTCTCACGAACATGTGTTTTTGATGTTTGGAGCTGTTATTGAATTATTCAAGCGAATACAAAAGCTCCTTGTGTTCAACAAAATAAAAGCATGAATTGGACAAAAAAACTCAGTGCCGCGCAGACGCATTGACATATAATTACAACCACGTGAGACCGGCACGTACGGTAATGCATAAAGGATTACCCAATAAACATAACAAAATGAAAAATATATTTTGGTGCAAGCGATGTAGGCGCAGAGGAAAAGGAGCTCGTGATGAGAAGGAGGGAGGGTCTGCCGTTATTCTAGTTATTACCTATTCTAGTTTTAAGAATATATTAAAGTAAGATTATTATACAAATACTAGCTCCCAAGCTGAAGCCATTTTACACCAGACCCCACTTTTCCTTCCTCTAATTTAAATAAAAGTTGTGTTCGGTGAGGATACAGTTTATAAAATTTTTACTGGAAAGAATTCGGTGACACAAAACATTTGCAGCGAAAGAGCGCATTTTGACATTTCATTGAGAGAGAGAGTTGCAAGTTTCTGTTGGGCAAATTTCATTCAGTAAAACTTTTTAGTTAAAAACAGCTGATAGCGAAATAGGAAAGCAACAACAAAGACTTAAAAATTTGAACTAGTAACCAATCAAAAAAGCGACAGCTGTTTTGTTTGCAAGTTTTGACGCCGAACACAGCTAATAATGTGTGCGAAACTCTTGTAGTCTGACCCAGCTGACCTTAAATGTCTTAAGATTTGTATCTGATCTCTATAATGACTAACCCTCTAAGTGGTATAGCATAGTACTATTATATTTCCAACTGATTTGAAAAAAAAAAATCAAAACAACCGGATTATGATCAGAAACATTTCAAATTCTTATTAGCCATTAAGCTTCTTAATGTTTTGAAAAAACCAAAGCTAAATTGATAATTAATAAAGAACTAATTACCAAAGACCAGACAAAAAATAAAATTACTCGTAAAGCTACTTAATTAAATCAGCTAAATTGGGTGTCGGTGGGGGGGTTGCCAGAGAAATGCTAAATTAAGCAAATGTATTAGAATTAACAAATTGAGCCTAACTTACGTACGTAAACAAAAAATGGAAGATATAAACAAAATAAGCCACACTTACCTGTTGTTGTTGGCGCTGCCACAGCCGCTGCTGCTGCTATCGCATTGATTGCCTTCTCTATTGAGCCACCGTTGTTGTTAATATTTTCGCGTACGTCTTGAATGTGAGCACTGCCTGCCGCTGTGGCGGAGGCATCAGCTTGAATTGGAGAGATTCGCAGCGTTAATGAGCAGAGCACAATTAGCAGCGGCAGCGACGTTGACAGCGGCAATGCCATTGCTAACTTCAAACGAGTAGCTACGCGTGTTATGGCAGTGAACTCGGCGCAGCGAAGCTGGCGTCTGTTGGCAAGTAATTTGTGATTGTTGCTGTCTTTGTTTTTGTTGTTATTGCCTTTGTTGCAATTATTATTATTGCTGCGTGTGGTATTGCTTATGACGTCACAGTAGTTTGTGTTAATCATTTTTTTGCTACAGTTGATGTTGTTGTGCTTACTATTGTGCTGCTGCTGTTTAGTGTTTATTTGATTAATGACACTGGCACACATTTTTGCATCTCCTATTTTTGTGCGGTTGCGTGCCGGCGCTATGCTTGTATGTGCCTTGGTGTGCTTGTTCTTAGAGATATTTTTAATTTGCAATAAATTTTTAAAGTAATTAGAGTCGGGGATTTTTTGGTATTTTTGTTTTTGCACTCTCTGTAAGTAAAAAAATAAAAATTTACATCTATTTAATTATTCGGTTATCTAAATTTCTTCTTTTTTTTTGCAAAAAATTAATTGAATAATTATAGATGTATGCACTTTAAATGAGTTAGAAACTGGTTGCCATTCACTTAAGCTGTTAATACATACTTTTTTTTAATTTTAAATGGAAAAGTTCAAGCCGCGAGGAAGAAATACAAATTAACGTGTGCCTGTCTGTATGTCTTTTATAGGCGTCCAAAGTACTCAACCGATTTTAAGAAAGTAGCCATGCCCTCCAATTTGTTTGTGTTTTTTGTCCTTTCTTGACATCTAAAGCCCATCACCGATCTTTATGAAAATTTCACATTGGATCAGGCGTCCTCACGTTCATACTATTTGTAGTTTTTGAAAAGTAAGCGGTGCCACCCCTATACTTCATAACTACGAAGATTATTCAGCTGAAACTTTTTCGAAAGAACTACTAAGTATTGTCAATGGACAAATTGAAAGTTAAATCGTTCGAAGTGTATTTCATTTGCACAAGATTTTTGTATCAAAATTTCGTCAACTTGCAAGTTTCCTACAGGTTGAAATAAAGTTGGAAAACCATAAATGGCTTTGCGAACGTGCTATTTTGGCTGCGAAACAAAACACAATAAACAATATGATTCAAGGGCAGACTTCAGGCGGGTGTACGACCTAAAATAAGAGGGCTCTGTTTCGAATGCCGCAGCCGCTGTTAACTACACGATTGAGTTCCTGAATTAATTACATCTTACGGGGAAGCTACCCTACAGAATATTTTGTAAAACAGGTTCACTTATAATTCTAACAATGCTTGAAGTGAAAAACTTGATGCCCATTGTAATCGAAGGAACCATTCTCCGCGGAAAATTAAGAGAAGAAGATGTTCTGATTCCAGGAATCCCTATCAGTTTCAGCGATATGTCATTTGACTATAAACGTTTACACTTCCCCGTTCGGCTTGCATATTCAATGACAGTAAATAAAGCACAATTACAATCGCTAAAGGCTTGTGGAACAAACATTGAGAATTTATGTTACTCACATCGTCAGCTTGTACATCCGAAAAATTTGTTTGTTTATCCCAAAGACAGGAAAACCATAAATTGTTTATCCTAAGTCACAATAACGGGTCAATTCTGTGCGTAACCGGTAATTATGTACCTAGAAGATTATCTAACCGAAAATCGTAAACGTTGGCAATGCAGTTCATGTAACCGCGATTCTAGCGTACATGGCAACGCTGTCAAAAACAAAAAATGCGCAATAGAGAATAAAATGCATACGTGACCAACACTTCGTGTAAAAAAGTGCTTTTATTGTTTTTATTGTGTTGCTAGAAGGCGCATGTTACTTTAAGTAACAATATGAACAAAGAAAAAAAGTACTGAAAAATACTAGCCTACCAAAAAAAAATGGCGTGAGTACCAAGTACTCGTGGAGTTTGATGTGTATCCAGTGATTGAATTTCAATAACAAAACTTTATTTTATTTTAGTTATTACCTACTCCTTTCTTGGCCTCCATTCCCTTCTCTTTTATTTTTGCTGTTCCTTTACTTTATTATTTTTTTCTTTATTTGCTTTTCTCTCCCTTCAACAGTCTACTTTTGATTCATTTTATTATATTACATTTTCTGTTTCTTGCTTCTTTCTATTCCTTTCTGTTCCTCTTCTTTCCTTTTCTTTCCTTTCCTTTAGTTTCCTTTCCTTTCCTTCCCGTTATCATAGTTCCTTTAAAGTCATTTCATTATTTCACTTCATTTAATTTAATTCAATTTTATTTCATTTCATTTCATCTCATGTCATTTCATTTTATTTTATTTTGTTTTTATTTTTTTAAATTTTATTTCTATTTTTTTATTTTATTCTATTTTATTAAATTTTTTTATTTTATTTATTTTTTTAATTTATTTTATTTTTTTTTAAATTTAACTTTATTTAATTTTTTTTAATTTAACTTTATTTTATTTTATTTTATTTTATTAAATTTTTTTATTTTATTTATTTTTTTAATTTATTTTATTTTTTTTTTAAATTTAACTTTATTTAATTTTTTTAAATTTAACTTTATTTTATTTTATTTTATTTTATTTCATTTCATTTAATTTCATTTAATTTAATTTAATTTAACTAAATTTAATTTTATTTTATTTTATTTTATTTTATTTTATTTTATTCTACTTTATTTTATTCTATTTTATTTTATTTTATTTTTATTTATTTTATTTTATTTTATTTCATTTCATCTCATGTCATTTCATTTTATTTTATTTTGTTTTTATTTTTTTAAATTTTATTTCTATTTATTTTATTTTATTTTATTGTATTCAATTTTTTTATTTTATTTATTTTTTTAATTTATTTTATTTTTTTTTAAATTTAACTTTATTTTATTTTTTTTTAATTTAACTTTATTTTATTTTATTTTATTTAATTTCATTTAATTTCGTTTAATTTAATTTTATTTTATTTTATTTTATTTTATTTTACTTTATTTTATTCTATTTTATTTTATTTTATTTCATTTTATTTTATTTTATTTTATTTTATTTTATTTTATTTTATTTTAATTAAATTTTATTTTATTTAAGTTCATTTTCTTTCATTTCATATTATTTAATTTTATTTTATTTTGTTTTTATTTAATTTTTTTTTTAATTTAATTTTTTTTATTTAATTTTTTTTATTTTATTTATTTTTTATTTTTTTTTGTTTTTTTTTTTATTTAATTAACTTTTTTCTTTTTTAACTTTATTTTATTTCATTTCATTTCATTTGATTTCTTTTCATTTTATTTCATTTCATTTCATTTCATATCATTTCATTTAATTTAATTTAATTTAATTTAATTTAATTTAATTTAATTTAATTTAATTTAATTTAGTTTAATTTAATTTAATTTAATTTAATTTAATTTAATTTCATTTAACTTTATTTTATTTTATTTTATTTAATTTAATTTAATTTTTTAAATTTTTTTTTTAATTTAACTTTAATTAAACTTTATTTTATTTTATTCCATTTCATTTTATTTTATTTTATTTTATTTTATTTCACTTCATTTCACTTTATTTTATTTTATTATAGTTAATTAAATTAAATTTAATTTAATTTTATTTTATTTTATTTTATTTTCTTTCATTTTATTTCATTTCAGGTCATTTCATTTTATTTTATTTCATTTTATTTTATTTTGTTTTAGTTATTATATTTTTTTAATTTTATTTTATTTTGTTTTACTTTATTTAATTTAATTTAATTTAATTTAATTTTTATTTATTTTGTTTTATGTTATGCAAAAGTATAACCACAAACAAAACAAATAAACTAATTTCCGGCACATAAAAAAGTACGAGCTTTTCGTATCTACCGCCAAATCATGTAGGTAATGTGCATAATCTTATACAAATCCAGTTGTTTGTCAATATTTATGGGAAACTAGTAAATTTGCTTCCTAAGTGTTATCAGTATTTATGCTGTCTTTGTTTACAAACATCGCCACAAATTGCTACAAATATTAATCATACATTCTGATATCAATTTGTTTATTAATTTAATAGTTTTTTAAAATATTTGTAAAAAAATGTTTTTACATTTTCCGCGTTGTCTGTATATTCCCAGGCTTCATTCAGATTGCCACCGTTGAAATCGATGCTATCATCATAAAAATCTCTACTAACTAGTAATCGGAAGTACACCCTTGATTGAGTGCTTTCCCCAATGTCGTTGGCCCCGCGCAAGTTCAAAGTCATTAAAAATGATGCAAAATTAAAGATGACTCGCTTAAATGATTTAAATATCTACTTTAGTTAGAGAGTGAATTCTGAATATGTATGTATATAGATAGTTTGGTGAGCGTTAACTGGGCATAGGCGCCTCTTTGAATATGTGCATAATTTAATACTTGATAAAATGGAAATTATTGTTGTGTTATTATATTTTTATAACACAACAATAATTAATAATTGCATAATAGCGAATGCAACACTTGGATGACGAAGATAAACGCAAGTATATGAATATTCTATTAAAATTTTGATAAAACAATTTGCCAGACAAATGAGTAAACTTATCATTTGCACTGTCGTAAAGATTATGAGAGTTCATGTGAAACAATATTTAATTAAACAAGCACGACCATGTACGACACATTAGGCTGTCTCTTATTTTGAAAACTAAATCTATTCTTACTTCTTGCCTAGTCTATTGAAATTTTGTTCCAGATCCGGAACATTCGTGCAGATAAAATATCAGAACTTTTCCTACTCGATACCGAAGTTTTCCTAGCTTTGGGTTATATCGATCTATTTAAGGATTTAGAAATCGAATAGTTCTGCTAAGATATTTTTAGTGATCGAGTATCGTAACGACTAGGATAAAATAAAAAAAAGGAGATTCCAATATTATTTAAATTTTTAAGTCATACCATATACTTATGTCGGCTGTCGGGGTTAAAGGTCATACACTTTACTGGCAGTTGTTAGTGTATTTCCGCTTCCCTCGTAGTAGGACGCGTAGATCTTCCAGGTAAAATGTCAAATTTCCTCAGAACTAAGCCAGGATTTATGTTATGGCAAACAGTTAAAGAAGTCAGACTTTTTTAAAATTGTGGACCGTAGTTTCCATAGTCTGTTAGTGAGACAGAAATACATATGTTGCAACCGCTCGGTTACATCACTACTTCGAAGCCGGTTCTCAGAGGAGGCACGAGAGAATAGATCACTTACAGTGCAAAATAATGGGGTGGGCAGCACACAAAAAAAACTCGAGAACACAGGACACCCTAATGCCGCATACATAAAACGATAACAGTGCCATACTACATTTTCAAAGTCACGTTAATTAAGAGGTGAATCTTCATTTTTACATAATCTAAATACTAGATTAAACGTTGTAATACGAGCTACGAAGAAAAGTAAAATTTTTATTTTTATAACCAAGGCATGCAGATATTTCTAAGAAACCGAGTAGATGGAGAAATCTAGATAATTTCAAAGTTAAAGAAAACAATGTTCTTTAGAACTTATGAAATGTTATAAAAAAAAGTAAATTAAGTAATAAGTAGACTTAAGATTTATTATTTAGTGATTAGTAAAACAACGAGTTATAGTTGCTCTATGCCACTGCTGTGTCGTATGTTCATAACTTTAGGCCCAATTCACTTGCGCAATATTGGCTGTACGAGTAAATTGAAGGTATAAAAAGCGCAGTGACAGAATCGAAGATCAATAAACTGGGCCATATCCAATCGCTTTGCAACGCTATGAACAACTTGTTGCTAGTTGATACTAGCTGCTGTTGCTATTATTGCTTATTTTTGTTGTTGTTTATGTCACTTGCTGTTGTGTGTAGTTGCGCTTACCTGACCAGCTCAACACACTTTATATTGGCCAAGATGCAAATGACGATTTTAAATCTTTCAAGTTGTCGTACCACTGATGGAGGGAAGTGCCAATAGTGGTAGTACTGTGAAGATTTTTCATGAAATTTTGAGTAAAAAGTCACATTTATTCTTAAAACTGCTGATCGATTGACGTTGTCAGGTAGCCTACATTTATTTAAAGTTTTTATATTAGATTTCTTGAATTGAGGTAATGGATGATCCTACAACCTCACCCTTTACATTTCCATGAGAACTTTTGTTTCCCTTAACTTTTTATTTGCTTTTCTTTTCCCCATTATCTTTTTTTCATTCTCTCTTTTCTTTTTTACTTTTCCCCTCCCTTTAGCTTTATCTTTCCCTTTCTCTTTCGCCTTCTCTTCCCAGTCACCTTTCCATTCCCTTTCCATTCCTTTTTAATTTTCTTTTGCTTTCCCTTTCCATTTTTTCTTAAATTTTACCATTTCTATTTTTTTCTTTCTGTTATTTACCTCAGCCCAACTTGATTCGAAATGTAATTGGTCCCACTGAATGGAAGAAGGAGATCAATTATCTCCAAAGAACGAAATACTATCCAACATATCGTGTTTATTCTAACATAAAAATGAGCTTAGAATTCCTTTACCTTCATCTAGTTACCGGTTGTACTGTTTCACTACTTAACCTCGATTAACTAAGCACTTAATCCAATCTAAATTTGATCCTAACACAAATTATAATTGACGACTGACAGCATGAAGGCTCACTCTCATTACAGCTGAATTAAAATTATTAAGAAAAATATAAATCAAATCATTTGAGTTCAGATATTCTTTGTAAAAGGCAATGAGAAAAATTACAACAAATCACACAATCCTTCTAAAATTTTACTTCCAACCCATAAGAATATGAGGGCGTGGCACCGCCAACTTTTCTAACATTATGTAAATCTTGAATAAAGGATACAAAATATCATCAATTTAGATCAACTAAATGTAGAGTTATGACAAACTGAAATTGTATGTGGCGTCTGGGCGTGGTACTGCCCACTTTTTTTTAACCTAATATATCCTGTGTCGCGCTCAGCGAATTCCTGAACCTATCTTGAAACTTTCGTAGACATCGACAATAAACTTTGGATAATAATGTAGCACAAACAAACCACAAAATATGTGGTCGTGGCACCGCCCTATTTTCCAAACCTAAACTACGCAATATTCGACAAATCCCCAGTTGTTTTCTTTCGACTAGTTGAGAGATTCGACTATTCGAAAGGTATAATAACTTTGGTCCGATATTTGTACGTATGAGAAGAAAAAAGATGGATCCACCAGTAGCTATGTTGGGATGATCAGGAAAATGAGCTGAGTTGATTTATCCACCTCTGTCAGTACGTCCGTCTGTCTGTTTGAACGCAAACTAGTTTGGCAGATGCCACTATTTTATCATATATTAATGATTTGTCGGAACCAACAACATTGGACGCCCTGTAGTGGTGGTAATATTGCTGGCCTACCACATCAAAGGTTCCAGGCTAAATTGAAGGGATCAGTAATATAAAAATGTTTGGAAACAGTTTTTTCAAAACGAGGTCGTCCCTCGGCAATGGCTCGGAACTTTTCTGATATGAAAAAGATTCTGTTTTGAAGGAAAAATTAAAAACAGCACACCACAAATTGGTAGAGAAACCTAGGGAGTTATATCGTGCCAAATTATTGTTATTATTATTAACAAAGACGGACCAGTATAGACGCATATAATCGATTTCTCCGATAAACGGGAGAGAATTTGAATCAAAGATCGCCTTCAAATAATCTTGGAGTTCATCGGAAAAAAATACTTCTTTGGAAGTTTTTTAAAAAGACAAAATAAAAGTTGGTGGTATTTGTTAGCATAATGGGAGTTTATTATTATACGTCCCTAACTTTTCATAAAAGTTTTTGGTCACCTGTAAGACCTTGTGCTTCAGTACCATGGCTACCTACCGTCTAATTAATGAGCTGCCAATAATTTAGCAACAGGTTGACCTAAAAGCATTAACTTTAAAATTGGTTCATAAAAAAAAATCAATATGTAAATAATAGCAACTCAGAGACAAAAAAGCAAGTAAAAAAATTTACTGAAGGAAAAAAATTTAAAATAACAAATTATTTTTGATCGCTTTGTCATATGTTTTATTATTTATTTAACTACCATGAAACTGGTACACTGGTTAGATATTTAACTAGGTATGTGCGACTTTTGACTTGAAAATTATTTTTTTAGATATACATATGTACATATGTGTGTGCGATTATAACCGACACTAAGCTTATGCAACTCGCACGTATTTCGTTACCAGTAAAATAGCAACAAATTCAAGTTTATGCGTGCATATTGTTTACATATGGATGTACATTGTGGGCCACGGATTTGTTTATGTGTTTTGTTCGAAGAGTGATTTCGAGTTTTTAATTGTTTGTTTTTGCTGTTTGTTATTTAAGATTTTTAAGTGGAGATAACATAAAATTAAATTCAAAATAAGTGGAAGAAGAAGAAATAAATAAAGTCATCAAAGCATATGCGGATATACAGTGATGGTCGCATAAATAGCACAGCCTTTAATTTTATACAGTATTGAAAATAGTTTTTTTTTTTTATACATTTTTGTTTCAGTACTCTAAAATTGGTCCTCGGCAAAAGAGTCAGTAAAAGAGAATTTCAGATTTATGAATTTAATCGTCAGCGATGAGCGTGCAGACATAAATACATATACATACATCTTTTCCAAGTGTACTTCAGAAAGCATAAAGTGTTCTTCAGAAATTCAGTTTCAGAATAGTCAGTTGTACTTCAGAAATCGTAAAATTTATTTCGGAATAGTCAACTGTACTTTAGAAACCGGTAAATAATTTTCAGAATAAATAATTTTAGTTTAGGAACGTAAAAAATACTTCAGAAAACGTAAATTATAGTTCAGAAGCTGTAAAATGTACTTCAGAATAATCAGTTTTACTTTAGAAACCATAAATTTTGAAGTACAATTTACAGTTTGTGAACTACAATTATTTATTATTTTACGGCTTCTGAAGTACAATTGACTATTCCGAAATATATTTTACAGTTTCTGAAGTACAATTGACTATTCTGAAATAAATTTTACAATCTCTAAAGTACATCTGACTATTCTGAAGTACATTTGATAAGTTCTGAAGTACGAGGTGTGTTCAAAAAGTATCGCGAATTTTGAATTTTCGCTGGTACGTATGTTCGAATTTCGAATTTTTTGTGGCGTTATGTTGGTACTCATGTCTCTCACTTATGCCGACAAGCTCGGCCATTTTGAATGTTTAGTTAATTGTTGACAGCTGCTTTGCTTGCACGTGTTTTGGATCGTCTTCGATTTTTACCTATTTTTTTACCAAAATTGTTCAATTGTGACCAAAAACAGCATCGCATGAACATTGCTAATGAGATGTTAAACTCTGTCCGCGACGACCCAAATTTGCTCCAGAGGGTCATAACTGGTGACGAATCGTGGGTTTATGGTTATGACGTGGAAACCAAAGCTCAATCATCTCAATGGAAGCTGCCGCACGAACCAAGACCGAAAAAAGCGCGCCAAGTTCGGTCGAATGTGAAAGTTTTGCTGACAGTTTTCTTCGATTGCAGGGGCGTGGTGCATCGTGAGTTCTTGCCACAGGGAAGAACGGTCAATAAGGAATATTACCTGCAAGTTATGCGCAATTTGCGCGAAGCAATCCGCCAGAAACGCCCGGATTTGTGGAAGAACAAAAATTGGCTTTTGCACCACGATAACGCCCCTGCTCACGCATCGTTGCTTGTGCGCGACTTTTTGGCCAAAAACAACACACTAATGATGCCGCAGCCACCGTATTCCCCAGACCTGGCCCCCTGTGACTTTTTCTTGTTCCCTAAACTGAAGAGGCCCATGAAAGGACGACGTTACGCTTCTCTTGA
This sequence comes from Merzomyia westermanni, assembly GCA_949987695.1. Lineage (NCBI taxonomy): Eukaryota > Metazoa > Arthropoda > Insecta > Diptera > Tephritidae > Merzomyia > Merzomyia westermanni. The sequence goes on along the minus strand of OX465289.1, from coordinate 176,338,629 downwards.
CGAGATAAAGACGGCATCGAAGGAGGAGCTGAACAAGATACAAAAAAATGATTTTTTGAAGTGCTTCGAAGATTGGAAAAACCGTTGGCACAAGTGTATAATATCTCATGGGGATTACTTTGAAGGGGACAAAATAGATATTCATGAATAAATAAATAATTTTTGAAAAAACACAAAATTCGCGATACTTTTTGAACACACCTCGTACATCTGGAAAAGGTGTAGACTGATATGCATTGTGAACTTGAATACTTTTCTCTAATAAAATTGCATTTATACATAACATTTAATAAGTGCACACGTTCACCTGTTATAACTTCAATACATCCAAAAAAATTGCTGACCCAACTTTCAATGCCAACACTGTATAAAAAGTGAAAAAAAAAATTTTACTACCTTGAAAAGGGTTCTAAACCTTGAGTTGGACATCTAGCCATACATCCTTGAAAATTTGCAATAAATTTTATGAAACAGTTCTCGAATGATGCGCGTACAACCATATGGACAAACATACTAAAACTGGCTGCTGCTACTCTAACAAAGAACTCTAGCAAGCAATTTTCTTTTCAATGAAGTATGAAGTGTTAATTTAAATTGAACATCAATGAAAAAGTTAAAAATAAAAGTAAATCTGTAATCAGTGTGCTGTTTATGAGAACGCCACTGTATATATGTATATACTTATAAATATATATAGTCGCATAAGAGCTGTTATGTTTCTTGAATGAATTTCGGCAATTTTCTTTTGTTGCTGTAACTTTGAAAAATTTACTTCCGTAAGATGATGAATATAATCTTAGATTATTTTTGGTTAATATGGAAATTGAAATAACTTGCGTGCGTGATGAGTTCAGCTATTTGTTTGTTAAATGTTCTTTACCGCGGAAATTTATTGTTTTTGATTTTTTAAAAAATACTAATTCACTTCTGGTTTTTGTTGACAAGGTCGTTAGGGCAATACAAAATAATTTTCAGTCCAGTAATTTTCATAATTGTACGATAATTTGATATTTTTGTATTTATTTTTTAATCAAAAAGTTTCAACAAAAAGTTTTATTAACTAACTAAAAGCTACATATTGAGTCAAAGTGATCTGCGGAATGTTACCAGTTTGAAAGCATTTTGCTGCTGAAGATCGTTGCGGCACGATAAGGATTATTGGTGTAATCGTTTGCCCCTACGATTATGATTTCTTTAATAGTAATTTTATATAGTTTTAAATTACTAATGCTGTTGTCTTTAATTAACGAAACTGCGCCTAGGATTACGGAAATACGGAAGGTACTAGTAACTGGACGTACCTGATTGACTTTCGAAAAGGGTCCTTCAAATACAACAACACTCTCCAAAATGTTGTCTGGTAAAACAAAAACAGCAAACAAGCATGAAAGTTCTAGGGAGGTCTCGAAGAGCATACATGGATAGAGTGCTAACAGGGTAAGGTAGCACTTCACCGGATTACCAGGTATCCCAAAGGGCACTACTATCAACTTCGTGCCTTCCCTAATGGTAGGTGTTAACTCAAAAATTTGTTTTGAGAACAGAGCAGTAACATGAGAAGTTGTCGAACAAATCGTTTTCGCGACAATATATTGCTTTGAATTTTCGCGAGTTTTTTCGCAATTTTTGTTTTGGAAGCTATTTTGCACTATTGAATTCTAGAGGTACACTACTTTTATCCGAAGATGAGGCAATGCGCGATATACCTTGCGCCGAGCTTCCCTTTCAATTTGGGGTGTGCTGTTTTGCATTTTTTCCTACAAGTTGGCGAGACCTACAGATTTTTGTCGACTTCGAATGGCAACTACAAAGGAGATGCATTTTCGCTGAGAAGCCTTCCATGGCAGTAAGACACTCGGAGAGTTTGCCAAACCACTGCCGAGGGGCGACCCCATTTTAAAAAAACACTTTTCAAACCACTTTGATGTTACCTGTACCAAGATTCGAACCTTGGACCTTCGGTGTGGTAGACCGGCAACACTACCGCCACACCACGGCGGCCGCCATTAATTTATTTGTATATAAATAGCTCCCCTACCAACAACTGCTAAACACATTTTTTCAAAATACCAATACATGCACATTTTATGTTGGGAAAATTTTGCGTTCAAATAGACAGACGGACAGACAGACAGACGCACGGAGAGACGGACATTGCTACATTGACTCAGCTTATCGTCCTTATTATTTCAGTTTACTTATCGCTTCTTCTTCTCATACTTACAAACATTTCATGTTCATTAAAGGTATGAAAACCAGAAAAGGTATATAACTACCCTATTGCAGTGGGGTATTAACAACTTGCCCGGATATTTTACTTGTGTGTTACCCGATTTGCTTAATTTTTGGCAGGGGTATACTATATACTATTGGGAAGCAGCTGACCAATTTTGATTGAAATAGCTGCTTGGAACTACAAGCAATCGGCTATTGAAATAGCTATTGAAATAGCTGCTTGGAACTACAAGCAATCGGCTATGAAATTTGCAGAATTTTTATACTGAAAAGTGGGCGGCGCCACGCCTACTTCCCCAAAATTCACAAAATTGTTTTGCGGTCGAGTTGTGCTTAAAAAATTATTATTATGTGTACAAGATCATATTGATATAGCTTGCATGGTTATAAAAATATCTCGTTTTACATTTTACAAACAAATTTTTCAGAACTATGTTAAAAACCTGGGCGTGGCCGTTGCCCGATTTCGTCTATTTTTACAACAAACATTTCCCTTTATATATATTGAACATTTTCGCCAAATATCGTTTGGATACATCAATTTTTGCCGGGGTTATGGCATAAAAAATTTTGTGGAATAATCCACTATAAAAAAGGCGTGGCCACTCCCATTTTCAAAAATTAATATTTTTCGACTTTCTTCCTTCATGAACACTTTGGAAGTGAAATAGAAGTGATATAAAGCTTTTGTACGCAAAGTTATTGCCTATTAAATATATCTATGATCCTTTTCAAAATCTTTCGTATAAAAGGGGGCGTGGTTCTTAACCGATTTCACCCATTTTTTTCGGAACATACCTTGTATTAATATAAATATTTGTGCTAAATTTCCTTTCGATATCTTGAACGGTTTTTGATTTATGAATAATATTTCTAAATTTGACTTAATCAAAAGTGGGCTGTGCCATGCCAATTTGCAACAGTTTCTTGAAAATTTGTTTTTGCCTTACTGTTAATGTACACACTAAATTTTGTATTTTCAAAAATATTCTATATATAAAAAGTGGCCGTGGCTATCATCCGATTTCGCCCATTTTAAATAGCGCTCGGAGATGAGTGCCAAGGAACCTGCATACCAAATTTTATTAAGATATTTCAAAATTTACTCAAGTTATCCTGTTCACAGGCGGACGGACGGACATGGCTTAATTAATTTCTTTTTTCCTCCTGAACATTTTGATATGCATAAGTCAATATCTATCTCGATCAGCTTATGCCGTTACAAACTACCGTGTGCGTAGCACTACTAGGTATAACAAACATGTTTGACCAAGAAGTCCCTTTTTTACCCAAGGGCCCCTAATATAATATTATTATATAGCAAAAAGTGATCGAGCCGAAATTCGCTATCTTTGAGAAGCACTTTCTAAGGCATTGTCAACGTATCTAAATGGCCCCTCTGGTTTGTGGAATTAATTAGAAATTAGTACCAATAAAATGGAGAAACGTCAATTCCCAATGTTCGTCACATTTGAATTTTATCATTTTATTATTTGATTATACAAAAAAAAAAAAAAAGAAGCCCAAGTCATAAACTTTATTACCGATAACATGTTTTCACATTGCTTAATTAGTTTATAACACTGAAAGACATGACTGGACGTGTTTGACAACTTTATAAACTCATACCCCTAAATACCTGCAAGAAGTGTTGTTATTTGTGAATTTTTTACTTTCTCAAAAATACGCGTTTGATCACATAATTAACAAAGTAATTAAATTTATTGCTTAACGATTTATTCTTGGTCTGGATATTATCTTCAGACATAATTTGGCCAATTTAAACACAAATAGCAAAATCACAAAAGTGTTGACTGTGAATGATGCTCACCGCATGCCCCGCTTATCACAAAAGGTTTTTTGAAATAAATTTTTATCTTGACTTTTAGATTTCTTATCTTAAATTAAATTGTTTTCGATTATAAAATAATTATACATTGCTTACACTTTAGATTCGCACTGTTTTGCACCGTGGGTCTGTAGGCGTTGAATCAGCGATTAGTTCGCAATTTTTTTTGTTCATTTATTTAAAAATCAATGATTTGCGATTGATATACGATTGCGATAATTGTCAATAAAAATTTACACTTTATTTCGGAATTCTTCAAATTTTTTGTTTCATACACTTTTACCAGTTTTGCGCGCACTTCCTTGAGCTGATCCTGTTTCAGCGCGCTCAATTATATTTACACTTATTTTCCTTCAATGTGATTTCTTGTTTATTTCTGTTAACCGGCGAACTGCGCTTGTAACCGTTTGACAGGCGACTAAGTTTCATTCACAGCTGGTTCGTTGTATTTGAAGTAAAAATTGCTGCCGCTTGCAAAACTACGACTGATTGTTGTTGTTCGTTTGTTTGTTTTGTTTAATATTTCACTATGTCAATTGCTGATCGCGCGTAGGGCGCTAACGCAGCGTTGCCGTTGAAACGCGCAGCTGTTGGCAGTGGATTATGGTTCAGCGCTTTTAGTGGCCTAGAGCGGCGCGTTGTTATTGCAGAGCGCGTTGTCTTATAAACAACAATGTTTATAATTTTTTTTTCAATTCAAGCCCTGTCTAGTGAACGTCTGAAAGCAACGTGTTTAACTGCACCAGCGCAACACGACCGCAGTTTATATTGAGAGCGCTATGTTCAGATATACAGAGATAAGCAGCTAAGTGAGCGCGCAAGAGATTGAAAGTTTGTTAAATACTTAGGCGAGTAGCGCGTTAGCAAGCGCTTCAGCTTTTAGCAGATTAGCTGATGCGCAAGCAAACGCTTAAGTGATCGTAAGCTAAGCGATCGAGTTAACGTGAGAAGTAAGGTCAGCGCGCTAACTTTGGACAGACTAGGCGTCATTTAAGCTAGCGATATTTTGGTTTGTCAAGCGCTTTGCCTGGCATAGTCTAATCACGTTATGCAGCGCTCATTGGTTTTGTAAGCGTGCCGATTAGGCAGTCCGAAAAATAATTACAACAAAAAGGCAATCGTTCGTTTAGTTAGACGATTTAGTGAATTAAATTTACAATTGTAATAACTGAAACGCATTGCAAGGAAGCAACGAGGCAGCGCGCTGCTAAGTGCTAATGTTAACACAGCGCATCGCTCCCGCTAAACCTTTTCATTCATATCGTGTTGGAACTAACTACTTTCATACATATTTAAAAGACGGTAACAGATTCAACGCTGAGCACGCGCTCTACCAGTGCTCTCCCTTCATATAGCGAGGCGGCGCGCATTGTTAAACAAGTTTTTGATAAGCATGCGACTGCGACGCTCACGACGACAGCGGAAGATGTTGGCTCATGTAACAAAACGCAAATTAGTCAGCAGGTTAAATATTATCATTTTGAGTTTTTGTGTGTTTTTTTGTTCAATTTGTTTCCCATTTTTTCAAATTGTTAGCTGTGATTTAGTTTTCCCTGAATGATATCATTGCGTCTTTTGGAATTTCAATCAATGCAATCGCGCGGCAAAATCACCGTTCGCATGTCAGAAATGTAATTGAACTTCATATCAGTTGAACAAATTTTAATTTCTTTTTTGCTTTGCATTGTAAAAGATCTTGCTTATCGCCGCCTCACCTTAGGCGCGCCCAATTGGTACGAGGATCTGGCCTGTAAGCGTCAATGAGTTATGTTTTTGCATACAAGCGCAAACAGTTTCAGTACGTTACTTACGGACTTTTGCATACAGACTGCTTCAAAAGTAACGGTATGCACCACTGAATCACTGACCGCCTGCCCAAATATAGTTTCGCGGGTAAAAATTAAATTCTAAGTATGCTAAGCGCCCAAACTTATGCGCACAGGGAATCTGATTGACTAATCTTTTGTGCATGTGCTTGGTTGATGCTTATTTCGGCGTTGTTGTTATTGTTATTAACGGTGCCTGGCACTGCGATATGTGCACGATAATTCTGAAAAACGTCGTAAATTTCTTCTAACGGAAGTCTGAGAAACTTAGCAGTTAGAACAGCGTTGAACCAAAGCGAACTGGGTATTAGAAGAAGAGGGTTGATTTGAACAGTTGAAAAGATGTTTGGTCCCTTGAGGGACATACCACATGCAGGGCATGTGTTTCGTATGGTGGCGTCGAGTCTGGGTTAGTTTAACCTGAGTGACTTGAGTTTCCCAACCAAAGTTACTTGAGTCTCCCTAGTAAGGATTCTCATTGCTCCAACTATTTCGGGTGGTTAGACTTAAATAACGAGACTCACAGGCCTAGACCTGACAGATGCGTCTACCGATTTTCCAAACCCTGCGGGTTAGGGGTTTAGAATATGCCCGAGGTAGGCATACCGGTCGTAAGAGGCGACTAAAATGCACAAATCCAATGACTTGCAACTCGATGGTTGATCTGCGGATATGATGCCTCCCACCTCTCATTACCCATCTTGTCCTTCCGTAAGGGACGACATGAGCTAGAAGTTTGAACTGGTCTTATAAAATTGCTCCCGCGACAGTCGGGCATATACCTCAAGGGAGTACCGAAGTATACCAGGTTCATATCCGGCAAATGACTGTCACTTTCGACAGCAATCTCCAAAACCTTCGAGGAGTGTTTTTTGTCGGTACTCAAACAAATAAAACAAAGCGACTTAGTGTGGATGTTGTTGAGAGTCCATCTATTTTTCTGCGGATCAAACGGTTGAGTAATATTGTGTCGGATCTCATCATAGTGCTTACTAAGACGTGTTATTCTGTCTCTCGGCTGGCGGATCCTCTAACTGATGTCTGTGCCTAGGTTTATGGCAGTTCAGTAGAAACTGTTTGCTTATATTTTTTAATATTAAGGAATTTAGTCTCTCATTGGAGGGGAGGCTCATGCATCATAATAAAACATTTCGCGGTGGTTCTGGTTGCGGTGTTTTGCCAGACTTCTAACTTCCTCCAGTTTATGTCACTTAGACTTCGATGCCCATATTTCCAGGCCAGCAACCTTGTTTGATGCCAGTAACCTCCACGTCCATATAGTCTGGCCAGACAATCGAGCTTTCAACGTTCCAGACTACGGCACAGCGAGCTACTTCCGAGAAGCATTCAGTTACCATGAAGTCGGGAAAATCCGAAACACAGCAACGCATCCATTGGTCTATTCACCAGAGGAGTTCTGTTAGACAACGATAAAACCAAATCTCCAGACACATTGACCCTGACACTGTCTTCGTTCTGATGCTGACGCTTTTTCGTCTTTTCCTTGGGATGAGTGTTTCTAATGATCTTTCTACAGTCTTTTCATAGCATACATATATTTTGATACTCGACCCAATGGAAAAACTCTAAGTCTTATCTCATGCGCTTTGAACAGTGAACACGAAGTCGAGAAAGCAGTGGAGAAAGATTATATATTATATATGTCGACTCCTAACGAATTTTCTGTGTGGTAGGCCAGTACACTGTCGAATATGCTAGGACAGCCGGCAGCCAAACAAAATGAGTGCCATCTGTTGCACATAATTGCAGTGTTTGTAGGCAGAAGTTGTAGCCAGCAAGGGGGGAGAGAAATAGCTGAGAACAACCTTACTCTGAACAATGTTTCTTCGGTACGACGAAAGTTATATCGACCTCTTCAACTCAATACTAATGGAGCATAGTTTCAAGGATGTTTGATATAGGGAGATTTTCAATCGGCCGTCGATTTGTGATTCCTGGTCAGGGCCTCAAACGTATTTGAAGTGTACCCTAAGGATGAAATTAACCTTTCTTGAAAATTTTTGTCTGGGGAAGGAGGTGTTCCGCCGTCTTGTTAATTATGTTGCTGTTGTTATAACAGTATTTTTGCCTGTTTAGCCGTCATGTACACTCATGGATGTGGATTACATAGGTTTATACCGAGTTGGAAGTTCTTGGTCGCATAAAACCCTAGCCATTCCAGTACGTAGACCCGGCTATCGGAGGAATGAACCGTTACTTATGCTGGACCTTGTATATGATAACTGAATCTACACGTATGTACGAGTATGTATTTATATCGCTTCGTCTATAACATTTCTTAGATATTTGCAATATCATGCGATTATTTACCTACTAAACTAAGTTATAGCTTATCAATTCTTTACATTTCATAGGGGATTTTTTTTTATAAAAAAATATTTGATGTACTGGAATTTCACTAAATTAGACTTTTAATTAAAAATGGTTGGCAAAGTTTTAGCAGTTACACCCATCCTCTTGAATTTTGCAAATGTTTATGTGGTTGCTTGGTTGATTTGTTTTATTCACAACAAAAAATAGTAATTAAAAAGATCATAGAATTAAAGTCGGTTTGTAGTTCACAAATTGATCTAACTTTTCTGTTTGGAATAATTTCAAGTCATCATGAAATACCAAGAACAATTAATTTATTTATTCTTGGGGCAAAACCACTGCAAAGAAAGGGTATAATTCAAAGCGGAGAGGTATCGTTGTTAAAGCACAATACTGAATTCCATGTAGGTAGGCTGCTATTTAAAACAGGCGAAATCGAACCATGACCAAGCCACTTTTTTCGATATCGAAAATTTCGAAAAACGTTTAAAATGAGATAATTCAATAATAAAAGCAGCTAAAATAAGTAGATTTATTAAGTTGATCATCCTATTGATGATTTTAATAAATTTTTGAAAAAAAGGCGTGGCACCGCCTACATATAAATGAACACATTTTCAAACTTCGACTGTTAATAACTACAGAACCGTTTATGCTAGAATAACGAAATTTGGTAGGATTCATACTATGGTTGTGGTAAATATACTAATAGAATTTTCGACCACGCCTACTTTTTCATAAAAGTTATCTGAAAAGGAGGTAGAAATACTGAACCAAAGTTTTCTAATTTGGTTGTTGTTGTGCCGACAAAAAAACTCCCAGAAGGTTTTTGGGAGTGCTGTGAACTGACAGTCCTTGGCCGGATATAAATCCTGTACGCTTCGGTATTCCCTTGCGGTACTGCCCGACTGTCGTGGTAGCAATTTGGTATGACCAGTGCACCCTTCTAGGTCATGATACCCCTCCTTCCGTAAGAAAGGAGAGATGGGTAATGAGAGGTGAGAGGCATCATATCCGCAGATCAACCATCGAGTTGCACGTCATTACCTTTGTGCATATTAGTTGCATCTTACGACCGGTATGCCTACCTCGGGCATATTCTAAACCGCTAACCCTCAGTGTCGATATAATTTGGTCCTCACAATGACCTAATGATCGTATTAATAATTTTTTTTTGAATTTTCACATATAAATGAACATTTAGTACCTCTCCCTTTTTCCAAAGTTTCTTTTTTCTTATCCATTTCATTGGTTAGCGCATCAAACCGTTTGTCCAGATTTTTACCCTTTGGTGGTTGGCTTGGAAGTTTAGTCGCTTCTGGACGAGCAACCTGTATAAACTAGCGGAACGGTCAAAAGCTAAAAATACGCTGAGAGCGAGAGAGTAACAGTGAATAGTACTGGGTTTGATTTATTAGGTTATCGACAAATGGCAGAATATTGAATACTGGTGGTGCTCAAATTATTTTATATGGAAGGGTAAATCACATCACATGTACAAAAATATGTGTACACTGAGATTTCTTTTTTGAAATTGGGTACACACAAAAAAAAAAAAACATTTTTTTGGAGGAGTCGCAAAAAAAAAATTTTTTTTTTAAATAACGAGTCCGGTTCCAAGCAGCATCAGTTCAGCCGTGATCAAGTTCTACTGGGTATCAACAAATGACGGAAAATTGAATACATAAGATCATCAGCTTAAATACAATAAAAATTATTAATCGAATTGTTCAAAAGGCACTTTTAAATACATGTAAAAGGCTACGTGGTCCTTTCAACCATCAAGTTTTACAATTTGTTTTTACAATTTTTTGTCAAAAGCATAACAGCTGATCGGTTGAAAGATTTATCAGCAGCAGTCAGACAAAACTTTGCTGTCTAAAATTTGCAACTTCTTCCTAAGAGCGAACCATATTAACTCTAATTTTTTGTGCTCTCTGCAGCCAGAGAACCGAGTACGGGAGTCATATTGTTTTCTCTTTCACTCTTTGTTGTTTCTTTCATTTATTTTCGCTTACTTTTACTTTTACTCTTATTATTTTCTTTTTATTTCCTTTATTTCATTTCCCTATCTTTCATTTAACTTACTTTCTTTTTCCTTTCTTAAAGCTGACTTCCATTTAAAGAAAGAAGGAATCTTTTAATATGTTTTCCGTCTTTCATTTTCTTTCTCTATTATTTAATAATACAATTTCTATTTTTGTTTCAATTTATTTTATGCTATCGTTTCCATTCCGTGCTGTTACTTTATTTCGCTTTCTTTTCGCCCTTTCCTTGCTGTTTATATAATTTCCATTTATTTACTTTTCTGTCTAGAGAGTACCAGATTAATATCCGGCAAAGGACTGACAATATCATTATATCCTTGTTTCGTTATGCAAGTCGGATTCCATTAACAGATGTACAGACTAAGAAGGGCGAAGTACTGCTACTACAACAACAACAACAACACTTAAAACCACACAATAGATAATTCTTTCGATTTTAAGTGTTTCCATGTGTGAATTGCCTCAATTAAGCTACATTACGCTCCAGTCTATATCCCAAGAAGTAAAATTAATTTAAAATAAATATCAGATATTGTAAAACACTTGTATATGAGCAAAATTTGACCGAAAGGCAAGCTTGTGAGTCAAACAAAGTTTTTATCAAGAAAATAAAGGTAGCTACATGCTAAGTGCCCTTAGTTTGAGTCATGGGATGGGTAACTTAAAATAAGAATATGTTTCTTAGAATAATTGCTTAATTACAGCAGAAAATACCACAATCGTTATTAAAACAAAAAAATTAAGCTCGAATTTTTGTTCTTTTAATCAGCAGCTGTGGATAATTTATACCCGAAGGTATAAAGGTTTTGTCGTAAATAAAGTAATTCAAGTAGACATGTGTTGGGCGCAAGCAAAACGCCATATTAAGGGGGGCAAAACTCGTGAAGCTAAGAAGGAAGATAACCACCTTTTTAGAAAAAAGAAACACGAGGTGCGATAGAAGGTTTCAAAACCCGGGCAAATTCCTGAGAACATTTTTGCGTACTGCTCACTTGCGACGTGGATGACGAACCCGATATCCCAATCCCACCATGTAGATAACAATATGCGCGCCGCAAGTTTTGACCTGGGTAAAGAAGCGAAGAAAAGGGCTACGTGGTGCAGGTCGACAAGACGAAGTTTTATCTGTCATCAAATAAGAAGTAGGCGCAACTGAGTCATTGTTGATATTAACAAATTTTAAACTGTGAGGAGCTTCCTCTATTCGGGTACCAGCCTTAACACCGAAAATAATGTCAAGCCAGAAATTCAACGGAGAGTCACCAACAGATGCTATTTCGGATTGAGTACACGGCTATTTCTTTTCATTTATTTCTGAAGTTTTTTTTCAAGTCATTGAATTTTTTCTCTAAACAGTTTTGTGTGCGCCGTAGCTCAGTGGGTAGTGCAGACGAGTCTGATACGAAGGGCGTCGATTCAAATTCTGCCAACTAATACAAATGATTTTTATGTTTTTTTTAACTGCTAAGACATTTCTAGTTTACAATTGAAACCCTTTCCTTTACGCTCATTTTCTCGAAAACTGGCACAATTTAAATTCTAAACTAAAATTGTTTTGGACTTATATGCAGACCTAAAAAGTTTAAAATTTAGGCTAAAATCTTTAGCCGTGGATAAAGTAGCCCTTAGAGTAGTCAAGAGAAAAGTTATCCGGAAAGTTTAGGATCCTTCCCGTTATGCCAACGGCGAGTATCGAAGTACATTTAAGGCGAGCTATACGAGCTTTGCGCTTTGAGGACTTCACTGTTGTCACACAATATTATCATTCCCAAAATAGCCGGTTCAACGCACTGGAATGTCTAAGGTTTTACTAGAGCATGCGCAGTTATTACAGTAAAACCTCGTTGTCCCATCCGAGGGTCTATAATTTCGTACTTTTTTACTTCTAATATTTTATAAAGCTCTTTCGCTTTCTACAACGACCTAAGATTCCACAAGGATGGTTAACTCTAGATTGCTCACATCGTCTGGAGCGCGTTATACCAGCAATTTATTGAAGTCCAGTTATTTTTTTAGATACGGTTTAATAGGGACATCCATCCCTTTCTCAGCTAGTTACCCCCAAGTGCTGGAAAATCAGTGCAAATGCACTTTTTCGCAATATTGGTTTCTCCCAAGCAGATTTGGTATGAATGGCCTTAATAAGCGTATCCATTACATATTTTCTATTTCAAAAACTCACTTTCCACTCTAGTTGACATGATGCAGATAGTTTGAATTTTGATTCAGAATGTATTAATGTGGTATAGGATTGATAATTTTCGATTTCCACTCACCAACACACACATCATTTTGGTTGTATGTACGCAGAGCTCAGTCGAGGAACAAGAGAAGAAATTGAACTGGCTTTGAAATAAAAATTTTTATTTTGCTTGCTGCATACATATGAATCTACGAATAACAATAACAAAGTGAGTGCACTAATTTACAAACTGACCTACGTAAAATTATATGTTAGTATTTTCGTTTTGAAACCCATAAACTGTATATTGCTAGCCGGATATGATTATTTGCAAAAAGGTGTAAAAGTTATAACTAAATAGCACCTGCTATCTTTTATAGATTTTAAATTATGCAAATGTTACTAACGATAGTAAAAATATCATTATTGAAGTACTTGTAATGTATACATTAGTGTCCGAGCGAATACTCGAGTATTCGGCTACCCCGTAGTTCAGGCTTGAATTTCGAAACTGAGTTCGGTTGTCGGGACATACGAGCATTTGGAAAGGGTCTCCTCAACTTCTTAACTCGTGAAGGTTAATCCATCGAGTAGTCAGTATCATGAAAATAAAAAAAGGAACAAGAAATGCAAGGGAAATTGAAAAGAAAAATTTAAATTAAAATAAACGTTAAAAAATCACACCAATTGCAAAATTTGACTCATATAAGAGTCATCTGAGTCTGCATACTAACCTTAGTACACATATTTAAAAAGTAAATTTTTGAAAGTGATAAGTTCAAAAAATCACTACATATAATCCAGTGTTTACACCAAAACAAAAATTATATATTAAACTGGGTTAAACAATGTTTAGATTTTAGTTGTACATACATTATGTTTAAAGTCATCACACTTTATTGATTCTAAAAGTATGGAGTAAATATTTTGAACAAAGAATATACAACATTTATAGTCCAATAATAAAATTTTTTTTGTTTGCCAAACTATTTTCACTGTTTTTATTATTAGATACTACTATCTTCTCTCTGAATAAATATCATAATTTCCTTCAATATTTGGTACGTCAAGCAATTCATGATAACAATGGAAATATTTAGTGATTTATGAGCTACTTGTAAAACTCACTTACCAATTTGTTTTTGTCAGTCTTTAATATTCTCCAAATAAAAGTATGTATATTAGTATATATTGATTTTTTAAGAACAATAAACTTTTAAGCTTGATTTCGCGATATCATCATTTTAGCAAATTCATGTTTTGGTAAGAGGGCGACGATATCAACTATTTCTCAATTAGGGATGTTGCGGATGTTGAATTTCAGACACCACTACAGCTGTCAAAGCACACACTTAGAATAAATACTGAAATGAAATAAAATAAAATAAAATTATTGCTTTTTATTCCAACAATTTGTGGTTTTTACGGCCTATACATTTTTAAGTATCATGACTAGAATAGAAAATAAAATAAAATAAAATACAACAAAATAATATAAAATGAAATAAAATAAAATAAAATAAAGTAAAATAAAGTAAAACAAAATAAAATAAAATAAATTTAAATAAAATAAAATAAAATAAAATAAAATAAAATAAAATAAAATAAAATAAAATAAAATAAAATAAAATAAAATAAAGTAAAATAAAATAAAATAAAGTAAAATAAAATAAAATAAAATAAAATAAAATAAAATAAAATAAAATAAAATAAGATAAGATAAAATAAAATAAAAGAAAATAAAATAAAACAAAATAAGTAAAATAAAATAAAATAAAAAAAATAGAATAAAAGAAAAAAAAATAAAGTAAAATAAAATAAAATAAAATAAAACAAAGTAATATAAAATGAAATAAAATAAAGTAAAATAAAATAAGGTAAAATAAAATAAAATAAAATAATGTAGAATAAAATAACATAAAGTCAAATAAAATAAAATAAAATAAAATAAAAAAATGAAATAAAATAAAATAAAATAAAACAAAATAAAATAAAACAAAATAATATAAAATTAAATAAAGTAAAATAAAATGAAATGAAATAAAATAAAATAAAGTAAATTAAAATGAAATGAAAAAAAATAAAATAAAACAAAATAAGTAGTATAATTGCTTTTTTATACCAACCATTTTTGTTTATTTACGGCCTGTACATTTTCAAGTATTCATGACCCGAGCTCAATGCCAAGAATAATAACAGCTTCCGAAATGAATCTATAAGAAAAGCTATGGCGGTTGTCTTTAAACATTTTTCCTAATCTATTCAATTAAAAAACTTTTAATAATTAATTAAAAATGATTATTAAAAGAATAAAAACAATCATAATTTTCATAAAAATTCAAAGAGTGAAAAATTGTTGTCCTTGGCCTTGAGCTCGTTTCATGAATACTTCAAAATAATATAAAATAAAATAAAATAAAATAAAGTAAAATAAAATGAAATGAAATAAAATAAAATTAAAAATATAAAATAAAATAAAATAAAAAAATAAAAACAAAAATAAAATAATACTAAGTAAAATAAAACAAAACAAAATAATATAAAATAAAATAAAGTCAAATTAAATGAAATGATATAATCCAAAATAAAATAAAATAAAAAAATAAAATAATATAAAATAAAATGAAATAAAATAAAAAAATAAATAAAATAGAATAAAATAAAATAAAGTAAAATAAAATAAAATACAATAAAATAAAATACAATAAAATAAAATACAATAAAATAAAAAAAAATTTTTGTCGAAACTTCCAAGTAGCATACTACAAATTAGAAGAAGCTCAGCCTAAACCTCCTCAAAGTTATATCACGGTAAAATAGAGGAATAAAGTGACGTGGGTTCAAACCAGTCAGTGCATAAAGCATTTCTTATTTCCACAAATCACAACAAAAAAATGTGTATCTTTCATCTATCAAGTACCATTATAGGAATGATCTTCTAGGACAATAGCTATACGATGCCACAAATATCCAGACACATCTGCCCAACGATTATTATTTCAAACACATGACACTTCGGACTGAGAAAAAAAAGTCTCTCTGAGGAATAACACTCTAAGAGTGTAATCTGGGAGTATGCGAGAAAACGGTTCTACGGAAGATTTAAGAACCTCTACGCGTTGGCGATGTATGGTACCGGACAAGCTATTTGACGAGTTGGCAGACATCGACCGATTTGAGATCCGATGATGTTTCCAAATGGAAGACACGACTGTGAGTAGTAGAGTAAGAGTATAACAAATCCTTTAAGGGTTTTAAAACAACGAATATGTGTTAAAAATATATATAACTTAGCAACCATTTCTTTCAGTGCATTTCAAATCATATTCACCACACTTTCACCACACAACCACATGCGCAAACGGGATGTATGCAACCATGCTTACTGTGAGTATAAATTTTTGTTGCTTTATTTTGTTTGACCCTACAAACAGCTTTTGTTTAACATAGAACATATTGGGGTGGTGATGAGCTTTTGAAATCTCTTCCTCGGCCGCCGACAGTGCAATGATGCCGCATATGGCGGAGGATAACTAAAAATCGTGCGCAGCATCAGTCAGTTTGTGCCTCGACAACGGTGTGGTTGTGTTATAAAAAGTGAAAACGGAAAGGCTAAGAGAAAAATTTAGTTGAATTCAGAAAAAGCAACAGCTAAAATAAAAAAAACACACATAATGCGGGTCGAAGTTTAAACGGACGCCCGACGGTTGCAATTATTAAAATGCGTGGAAAAGAGAGAAAAAAATTTAAATTATGGAAGTGACGAAAGTTTATGAGAAAAAGAAAATATATATAAAAAAAACTTAATGTATGTAGAAAGTGCTAAAAATTTTGCATAGGAAATAAAAATTGTGCGAGCGTGTGCGTGTTTGCAATAAAAAAAAAAATTTCAAGAAAATTCGCCAAAGAAAAGGTTTTAACATTTAAAACCACCAAAAAATTGTAAAAATTTGAAAAGTTGAACAGTAATGCAGTTGTTGTTGTTGTGAGTACGTGCATAGGTATGCTGATAAAGTGAAGTGCATGTGAAGGAGGTAAATGCCGTTTACAGCGGCAGCCGAGTTCAGACATCGAGTGCATGATGGCACTTCAATATGTTTAATAGCAAGCTTATATACTTGGTCACAAAGCATCATATCCATCTATATGTGAACACGCATATGCATGGCGTTGCCTGTGTTGCAGTGCACTTACCAAAGTGTTGCATGACTTTGACGGAACATGTTTTCAGTTCTTTGATTAATGTGCACATGTTAGGTGAAGCCATTTTCCTTTGAAATTAAAAAAAAAGGTTGGCAGCCACCATCACTTTTAGCCGTAAATGATAAAAAAAATTTTAAAAATTTATTTTAGGAAAAAAGCAGCTTTCAAAATAGATCTATCTTGGTAATTGTTGCTAATTTGTTTTTTAAATTTTTTATATTTCCCAGCAAACCATCGAAGTCATAAATTAGTCAGAAATGCATTTTTAACAGGAGCGTTATGAGTCCAAAATGAAATGATTTCGCTTCTTGCGATGGTCATCCGATATGAGTCTAATCTCATATATGAAATTAGCTTTACTACATATACTCGTGTACATATATAACACTTTTTGGTATCATGATTGGCCCTTATTGTACTCCAAAAAGGCTCCTTTATGAAGCTTTTCAAGGGGATTTACAATATGCTCTTTTTGAGCCCTTAAACATACTTTCTGGAATTGATATTAAGCCTCTAAAGAACACCATTGGTATGATATACGGATAAATTCACAATCCAGCAGAACATTGCTTTAAAAACCAAACGATATGAATATTTGTTCCAAAGTGGCTTTGTACTCTCGTTATACGGCTCATAATTTCGATCACTTCGAAGTTATAGAACACTTTTATGTAATTATATATTTGAGGCTTATATTTTTCACATAATTATGACTCATATCTGACTCCTAAACTATGGTCACTCTGAGAATATTTGTGGGGTTATAAACAAAGTGTGCAACCGATTAAAATAAAGTTTCAGCTCCTGTTCCGTTCTGCAACATTTATTTCGGTTTCAGGTTCGTTCCTGTTTTGGTTCAAAATAAAATAACAAAAAAAAAAGTTTATTAAGTTTATTAACCCTAGAAATCTAGCGATTCGTCGATTCGACGAACATTCTTTAAAATATTTATTTCTAATATAGTTATTTAATTTTTGTTTTGATTTATTGTACGCATATGTTTACCAGTTTTTAATCCTCGAAATAAAACATTTTTTTATTAGTTTGGAAAAATTCAGATATATTTTTTTTAGTCTTTTAGAAAGGCAATCTAAAAAAGTGTTAAAAACGACATCGAATCCAGTACAGTGCTGCTCAAGTTGGTTCTTGTACTAGGCATAATAATCTTTAACCCAGAAAATAACCTTTCTACGCTAACCTGAGTTGCAGCTCTGCCAAATGCCGGTTTAGCAAAGACTCATTCTTCCAATATTGCAAAAACATCCATATTCGCATCTAACTTAGACAACTTTAGCTTAACATTAACTCGTAAAGGTCCGTCTCATCTTCAGAGTTTGCGTCATTTTGATTACACATAGAGCTTTCATTACTACTTGTACTTAAATTGGTTTCTTCTGCCCTAATTATGCTATACCTTGTTCTCCCTTGGTCAGCCGCTAAAATGATTTTTCAACGTGGATCCATTAAAAAGCCATTTAAGCCGAGCTGCGACCATTCTGCAAAAAACCCCCAAAACCAGCTGTTCCTTTTGTAACTTCTTGGTGGCAACGTATGAGGCTTCGAGTACTTTTATAATATCCTTGGTAGTTCTCAGCAGCGAATGAATGAGCGGTCTTAGGCCGCAAATAGCTCTGGGTATAATTAAAAAATAAATTCCCTCTTTCAGTTTTTTTACTCTTTTGTAACCTTGCCCGACTATCTTCGATGGAAATTAGACAGGGTATCATCTTGTAAAAGAAAAGGAATTTTAATTAAAAAAAGTCAAAACCGCTTAGAACCGATTCCGATTTTTCAAACAGTTTCGCTTTCTTTCTTTGACGGTTTCTATTTCGGTTTTAGTCCTTGGTTATATCTATTACGTATAACATTGTAAAAATAAAAACCTTATAAAAATATTAAAATCTTTATAAAAAAATTGAAAATGTAATTGAATGAAAAAACAAGTAAGGACGGCGCTGTCTTCGGCTGTGCCGAAGGCTTTATACCTTTCATGAATACGTGCAAACTTAAATACGCATTGTTGTTGAGGGAGAAATAGCCATAATCCTCTTATCTGAACGATCGGTTGTATGGGATATATACTATATATAGCTCCGATCTTGGTGATTTTTTACGAAATCTTTTGCTATCCATAAGAAAATATCTCACCATGTTTCAAGTTTTAATCTTTAAAAATGGGGGAGAAATGGTCATAATCCTCTTATTTGAACGATCGGTTATATGGGAGATATATGCTATAGTGACCCGATTATACCGGATCCGACAAATGTCTAATATAATACAAAAATACATCCGTGTGCCAAATTTCATCGAGATATCTCAAAAATTGAGGGCCTAGTTTGCGTTCAAACAGACGGACGGACGGACGGACAGACGGACGGACAGACGCACATGGCTGTATTAACCCAGTTTATCGCCCTGATCAATTTGGTATACTTAATGGTGGGTCTATCTCTTATATTTCTAAACGTTACAAACATCGGACCAAAGTTAATATACCATTTCATGTTCATGAAAGGTATAACAATCAGTAAAATGTTCCAAAAGTAAAATGCCCAAAAAAGGGCGTAACCCAAGTCCTTTCGAAAAATCCCTTGAAAATAAAATTTTTTTATTATAAATATTTGAATGAAGAAGCAAACATACTTCTACATTCAAAAACATGTGAAAAAATTTGACAAAGAACTCGTATAAAAGAGATCAAAAGCAAATGAGTTCGAGCAGAAAAAAATATCTATTATATACCCAGTAGTTCCTTTCGCTAGCAATCTTAACGCAAAGTCCAACCTTGTTCTGTAACACTGGATCACAAATGCCAACTTTTTTTCTGCACCAGAGACGCCATAGTGAAATTCCTATGTAAAATCACCTCCTAATTCCGAAAATCAAGGTCATTTTTACTTGAATGGTACCGTTTTTGAGATATTTACGATTTACCGTTATTTCAAAAAACAAAAAAGATGGCTCCACTTAATCGTGTATATCTCAAGAACAAACTGAGCTCTTCCAAAACGGTTTGAAAAATTTGAAAGCTTATAAAATTTACTATAATCAGTACATACAACACTTTTTGCTAGGTCCTGCAGATTCAAACATATTGAACAATCATTACGGATTTTTTAAATTTTTTTTGTAAAAATATAAAAAAATTTGTACTTTGCGAGGAAGCATCTCGAAAACTTTTTGTTTTTTTGCAGATATTTTTTCCCCCCTCTAAGCTCTGTTTTATTACAAAAAAAATAAGCTATCAGTGAACAAAATCGATGAACTAATACAAAAGTTATAAGCATTCAAGTAAATATATCCATTTAATACTTAAGTACCCTACAAATAATAGCATATGTACATATGGTTCTGTCTTAACTCTATGATCTTATTTTATAATTGAAAAAGTTATGTGTCTTGTTTTGACGCTTATTTAGATTAGGATCGGTTTCTCTTATGAGAAACCAACAGTAGTCGCCCATCATAGCGACATCCCAGAATCCTTGATACCGACTTTCAATCACTTTCATTTGCTGGTGAAACCTTTCGCCATGCTCGTCACTTTCGTCGCCAAGATTTTGCGGGAAAAAATTTAAGTGGGAGTGTAAGAAATGAATTTTTAAAGACATATTTACTCCTGAAAGAAAAAAAAGTAAATTAGATAAATACATAAGTGACACATTAGTATATAATTTTCTTAGGCTGGATTTATCTTTCAATTCAGAACAAATTTTTTGTTTATATTTTTCCCGTTCTTGTTTGTTCGGAACTGGACGATGAATTCAGATTTATGGCTATATATTCTCATGTAAATTTATGTAATATATAATTTATTATAATATGTTTTTTTATTTACCCATTTCCGCATAGTTTTTGATTAAGTCGTTCACTATCATCTCGTAGTTAGGACTTTTGTGTTTGCCTAAAAAAGAAGTAACGACCTTTTCAAAAGAATCCCACGCTGCTGCCTCCACTGGTGACAATAGTTCTTTGAAATGGTTATTGGTCATCATTTTCCTTATTTGCGGTCCCACAAAAATCCCTTCCTTTATTTTTGCTTCTGAAATCTCTGGGAAGATTGTCTTCAAATGATGAAAAGCTTCGCCTTCTTTGTCCAAAGCCTTCACAAAGTTTTTGATAAGGCCGAGCTTGATGTGGAGCGGAGGTAGAATTATTTTTTCCTTCTTTATAAGTGGAGAGTATTTTATGTTATCTACCCCAACTTGAAACTCGATTCGTTCTGGCCAATCCTTTATGATGTAGTGGTCTTGACGAGCTCGGCTATCCCATTTGCATAGAAAGCAACAGTATTTTGTGTATCCACTTTGTAGACCACATAGCATTCCAACGACTTTAAGATCGGCACATATTTTCCAATCATGTATTTGATTAACTTGAGCAATTTTTGCATTATCTCATATGTTTCCTTCGTATTTACTGCATGCGCGATCGGGATAGATGGCTTTTGGTTGCCAATATGCAATAATACGGCCTTTAAACTTAATTTATTGCCGTCTATGAACAATCGCCACTCTTTTGAATCATATGGTTCACCAAATTGTTTGAATAGACCAGCAATGTCTTTGCAGTAACAAACACTGTCCTCCTTCGTATAGTACTTGGAAAATTCTTCGTGACGAGTTCTATAATATGTTACCTTAACATCGGATGAAACAAATTTAAATTGTTGCATTCGAGAGGCGTGTAGTTCGGCCTTTTCCTTTGACAATTCCAAATCCCTTATCCAATCATTGAGTTGTGCTTGTGACAAAGAATTTCTTTCGTTTTCCGTTTGAAATTCAGTACAACATGATGCCGCGTAATCAGATACTACTGTTGACAATGAAACTGGAGCCGGAACTAAAGTTAAATTTGATTCTGGCAATGTCGCTTCTGTGGACTTTCCAACCCCAAGTACTTTTGTAGTACAAATATAGCAGTCCGTTGAATGGCAAGTTGGTTCCCTCCACTTCACTGGTGTAATAAATTTCACACGTCGCCTAAATAGATAGTTTCAGGAATTAGTCAGCTATGCATTAAAAGGGAACAAATTCCTAATTTTTACAACGTACCTTTTTGTTCCGGTTTCCGAAGAAATCAATTCGACTCGGCATGTGGTGCACACAGTGTTCGGTGTCCATGGTTTTTCATTGTTTTTAGGCTCAATTCCAAAACACTTATAGTATGTAACTTTCAAAGGATTTGAAAACACACGTCTCATACTTTTAACAATAAATTGACCGCAGATGAAACAGAACATATCTGGATCATTTGTACACTCAAACTCTCGCGCCCTTTTATTCATTTTTTATTTTAAGTAAATGACGGGTTATAAACTGCAATTATAAACTGAACAGTATCCGGCGAGCCTTGCAGATATTATGAAGGAACAAGGCGCATGTACTCTTATTTATACTTAGATCCAGTAAAAATTCAAGCCTACCTAAACAAAAAGGTTCCCTAGTTCTACAAAGAAAACACTACCTGCCTCAAAAATATGCTCTTGTTTAAAATGTACCTAGGTTTGAGAAAACGACACTAACAGCTTTTTGTATCTAATAACTTTTCGAAAATCTACCTGCTAACTAACTGATATACGAATACTAACACATATGTACCAGTAGGGTACTTAAGCATTAAATGGATATATTTACTTGAATGCTTATAACTTTTGTATTAGTTCATCGATTTTGTTCACTGATAGCTTATTTTTTTTGTAATAAAACAGAGCTTAGAGGGGGGAAAAAATATCTGCAAAAAAACAAAAAAGTTTTCGAGATGCTTCCTCGCAAAGTACAAATTTTTTTATATTTTTACAAAAAAAATTTAAAAAATCCGTAATGATTGTTCAATATGTTTGAATCTGCAGGACCTAGCAAAAAGTGTTGTATGTACTGATTATAGTAAATTTTATAAGCTTTCAAATTTTTCAAACCGTCTTGGAAGAGCTCAGTTTGTTCTTGAGATATACACGATTAAGTGGAGCCATCTTTTTTGTTTTTTGAAATAACGGTAAATCGTAAATATCTCAAAAACGGTACCATTCAAGTAAAAATAACCTTGGTTTTCGGAATTAGAAGGTGATTTTACATAGGAATTTCACTATGGCGTCTCTGGTGCATTTTGGCTGTAAACCAGTGTAATTATCGCTGAGTAGTGTTTCTATAAGTCTATAAGTTTGGTGAAAACAATGATAACAAGTGTAATTATTTATTAATAATTAATTATTATAAAAAAGGATCAAAAATAAATAAATAAATAAATGTAAAAAAAAAAGTTGAAAAAATATAAAAAAATTCCCACGAATCGTACCCCTTCGCCGCTGAGAGAAACCATTTTAGCTGCTAGGCTACTGAGACGATTGGACGGTGTGCGTTAAATGTTTTTTTTTTTTTTGGAACCTAGGGATTGGGCACACTGCAAGCTGATTTTTTTTATCATACAGAAACACTTTTCATAATGAAATCGTTACCAGCCATGCAATAAAAAATTATTCGTTATTATAACGAAAAGTTACAGAAGTGATATTGTCATCATCTTGTTTTGATCATCACCATCACTTAACACGCCAGTCATTCTTTTTAGCGATAACTTACACCAACAACAACAACAACAACATAACTTACACCAATTGGAAACACCAAAGGAGGGCAAGTCACCCTCCAACTTTTCGAGTGCCAATAGAAAGACGGCTTTAAAATCGGCAAAAATAGATAAAATAATGTGGCGAATTCGATGAGTCTTCGATTATTAATCCTGAGTTCGATCACTATAAAGTCAAATAACCACTCGCACAGATATTGTTTTATTTACTAGTAATAAACGCAATACAAATTTAAGAGTTTGGTAACTTTACAGGAGTTCACAATGCTTGAAAATAAACTGATCCACCTGCCTTGCTTGGTCACTGCCTTATATAGTCCAGCAGGGTGCTTCCCCACGCACCGAGAACTTTATTGGTTGTTCGTTCTTCATGTTCTCGAAAAGTCGGTGTTATTTATTGACATCTCCTCTTTGCCTTGTATTTGCACACACTCGCACCATCTCTCTTCCTCTTCCTAGCATTACTGATAAATTAAACTAAAATGTCAAAAATAATTTTTAATATAAAAATAATACTACATTTACACTGCACCGCATTTGGAAAATTCAAATGAGCCATTTCAAACCCATTTACATTACTTCATTTGCATTTTGTTTAATAGTTCCTTTATCCGAAACTTCAAACACAATGCGTTCGAAAAAAATGTCATGTTGTAGCGGCCCAAATGCGAGCAAATGCGATGAAATCAGGGGAAATGCGACGCATTTGGATTTTTTCGCCCAAAATGGCTCATTTGGGGCAGTGTAAATGTAGCATAAGTCATGTTTTTACGTTTTTTATACCTATTAGTGGAACGTACACAAGGTATATTAACTTTAGTCGCGTAACGGTGGTATGTAACGGCATAAACGGATCGAGATAGATATTGACTTATACATATTAAAATGTTCAGGAGGAAAAAAGAAATTGATTAAGCCATGCCCGTCCGTCTGTTAGCACGATAACTTGAGTAAATTTTGAGATATCCTAATTTAAAATAGGCGAAATCGGATAATAACCACGCCCACTTTTTATATATAGAATATTTTCGAAAATACAATAAAAAATGGTTATTCAGTACATAATGCTCTTATACGGATACAATTTGGTGTGCACATTAATGTTAAGGCAGAAAATAAATTTTTCAAGAAATTTTTGAAAATGGATGTGGCACCGCCCACTTTTGATTAAGTCAAATTTAGAAATAATATTAATCATAAATCAAAAAGCATTCAAGATATCTAAAGGAAATTTAGCACAAATATTTATATTAGTACAGGGTATGTTCCGGCAAAAAATGGGCGAAATCGCTTAACGGCCATGCCCAGTTTTTTAAGATAGTTCTGAAAAATTTGTTTGTAAAATGTAAAACTCGATATTTTTATAACCATGCGAGCTACAGCAATAAGATCTTGCGCACATAATAAGCTTTTTAAGCAAACCTCAACCGCAATAAAATTTTGTAGATTTTGGGGAAGTAAGCGTGGCGCCGCCCACTTATCAGCATAAAAATTCTGCTATATAGATATAGGCAGATAACTGGGTATATAATGTTCGGTTCCACCCGAACTTAGACTTCCTTATTTGTTTAAGCTATATTAATTTTTTATTTTTTAGTTCATCGTATTTATTTTTGTTGAACGGAGTTTATACATTTTTGATTGATGAAGAAATCTGTGTAAAAATTATTAAAGTTACATTTAGGTTAGTAACAAGATAGTAGCCAGAAGAAATCACGCGGCAAAGATGTAGACAACAGCCCACAAACTAAAATGCCGGAATAAACGTCGACTATGGCGAAATTCAAATTAAAAAAAAAACTAAGAATAGTTATATGTAGAATATAGTTTATATATAGCTCTGAGTCGCTTTTAGCTTTGCGACTCTTGTATAGACAGAAAATTGTCATTTTTCGACTAAGGCCCTGTGCCAATCGGTTGAAAATTTTAAATTTTGACAGAGCGAAAAAAAATTCGGAAATTTATCGCGGTGAATATGAATGCCGGAATTTACCCTAGCTCACGGGGCTATACCAAATTTTGACCATTATGAATGTGTACACATATATATGTACGGGATATTGCCAATCATATTATTTCAAATGAATACGAGTATATAAGCCAACACGTTTTTAAACGGTAAAATATAATTTATTGCAAAAATACAAAATATAATGGCAGAAAAATTACGTAAATTTAATATTTATTCACACACCATTTGCTTGCGCGTGCTTTTTTCAAATGTCAAAATTTACAACTGTCAAAATTTTGCATTTCATTGGGCACAGCAAAATAGAAAATATTTGTTGACCATAGAAAATTTGTTCACCTCATTTTTCCTCTGAGTAAAATGTTTTCGATTAACACATGGACATGTGTAAATTTTGTTTGGATTGTACAAGGTGCCGCAAAAGTAAGCTTCCGATGTTCAGCATATCGGTTGTGGCACGTGCAGTGTGTGCTGTTGCACCGTCTTGTTGGAACCACATGTTTTCCAATCCCAATTCATCAAGCTGCGGCAAAAAGACCTCGTTGATCATTGCTCTGTAGCCCTCACCATTCACAGTAACCGTTTGGCCCCGACCGATTATTGGTCAAATAAATAGTCAGCAATATTCCGCGTTCTGGAGCAGTGTAGCGTAACATTGTTTATTAACGTGTATTTCGCATGTGTTTACTACACAAATGTCAAAACAGAACTGGCTTTAGGGGCCAATCGCAAAAGTTATGGCCTTTTCTGATAGGAGGATTACTTTTGCGCCACCTTGTACTTAAAAAGCACTGCTGATGTCGACAGTTTGAGAACAGTTGCTAAGACAATGCAGACTGCTGGTGGCAGGTAAAACAGTTTCGTAGCCAGTGGAGTGTGGCATTCAAACAGCTGGGCGTCAATATTGGCTTTGTGTTATAGTGAAGTGAAAAGTAAATACGACAATTCACCACGATTTTCGATTATCGTTTTACTTTCAATTTTGGATTTAAAGTGAAGTGAAAAAAGTTAACGCCAATATAAATTTGGTGTTAACGTCAAAATTAAAACAAATGCAAACATCGGTTTTTGTACAAATGTAAACATTTCAAGTAATAATAATTAATTTTTATTCTACAATTTTAAAATAAACTATCATTTAGCAAGCACAACTTGTGTCCACGCAATTAAAAATGTTCTCCAACAAACAGTTTTCACCGCATTTTTCAGAATCGCATTTTTGAGTTCAGTGAAGTGTAGAAAGGAAAACGTCAAGTGATAATCAAAGTGAACAAATTTTTTTCACTCCACGATAACGTAAAACCAGAATTGACCCACTGGTCGTGAGTAGCTTAAGAAGAAAAATAAAGGAGAATGTGAACAAAAAAAATGAATTAGCGAACAAATTGGCAGATACATGAATAATAAAATGCATTCCGATAACAATGCAATATAAGCGGCAAAAAAATGTTTAAATCACAATATTTAGCAAAAAGCACGTAATATTCCCTGCATTATTATTTCACAACAGCTCGCTACATTAAGTTGAGTATTTCAGTTTGTGAGCCTAGAATTTATTAGCCTACAAAACTGCATACACAAAAGCAATTTAGAAATTCTTGTCTCAAATTTGACAATTCTCACCCGGTAATATTATTAATAAGGTTGTGTCAATTCATCAGCTGATTGAATTTTTTTGAACACACTGGCGTATACATTGTCAAAAGGAGATGCAAACAACAGAATCTAAACTAGCAAAATGTAAACAAGAGTGATTTGCATTTGAAATTTTGTGGTTTTTCTAAAGCTTATACTAAAAACAATTGCTAATTTGGCCATATTATTTATTATTTTTAATCATGCTTGCACCACATAACTTCTTACAAATGAAAATTTCTCTGCTATCTCTTTCCTTCATTCGCAAACACCAGACAGTTGCTTTTGACAATCTTTACGCCCGTTTGTTGTTGCTGTAGAATTGACTTTACCTTGTTATTATACCATGCGGCCCATTAATAATAATTAGGAGATCAACATAACAAGTTATACATGGCCATAGGCCATTGATAACTCTACAATAGCCCCTAGCTGCCCCCAGTAGAACCAGCAATTATTGTTTTATTAATCCCTGCGAGTATTGAATTAATACCGATTACTTTCTATACTTCTGTGTATTACTATAAAATTTTGTATATTCCCTTTTCACATTGCATGTCCTAGGAGGGCGAGTAAAAGAAAAACTCCCTTCTACCTCTCAAATAACAATAACGGAGTTTTCGTTATTACTTTTTTATGAATCGCAATGTTGTATTGGGGAAGTTTTGGAGAATTTTAGAAAACTTCCCAGGTGAGTAATGAGGGAGACATTTCACATTCTTCCTAGACGAATAATGAAAGAACTTGGAGAAGCATGTCTTAAACCTTCTATGGAAGCAATGGAATAGAACTCATATACGAGGTGTGTTCAAAAAGTATCGCGAATTTTGTGTTTTTTCAAAAATTATTTATTTATTCATGAATATCTATTTTGTCCCCTTCAAAGTAATCCCCATGAGATATTATACACTTGTTCCAACGGTTTTTCCAATCTTCGAAACACTTCAAAAAATCATTTTTTTGTATCTTGTTCAGCTCCTCCTTCGATGCCGTCTTTATCTCGTCAAGAGAAGCGTAACGTCGTCCTTTCATGGGCCTCTTCAGTTTAGGGAACAAGAAAAAGTCACAGGGGGCCAGATCTGGGGAATACGGTGGCAGCGGCATCATTAGTGTGTTGTTTTTGGCCAAAAAGTCGCGCACAAGCAACGATGCGTGAGCAGGGGCGTTATCGTGGTGCCAAAGCCAATTTTTGTTCTTCCACAAATCCGGGCGTTTCTGGAGGATTGCTTCTCGCAAATTGCGCATAACTTGCAGGTAATATTCCTTATTGACCGTTCTTCCCTGTGGCAAGAACTCATGATGCACCACGCCCCTGCAATCGAAGAAAACTGTCAGCAAAACTTTCACATTCGACCGAACTTGGCGCGCTATTTTCGGTCTTGGTTCGTGCGGCAGCTTCCATTGAGATGATTGAGCTTTGGTTTTCACGTCATAACCATAAACCCACGATTCGTCACCAGTTATGACCCTCTGGAGCAAATTTGGGTCGTCGCGGACAGAGTTTAACATCTCATTAGCAATGTTCATGCGATGCTGTTTTTGGTCACAATTGAGCAATTTTGGTAAAAAAATAGGTAAAAACCGAAGACGATCCAAAACACGTGCAAGCAAAGCAGCTGTCAACAATTAACTGAACATTCAAAATGGCCGAGCTTGTCGGCATAAGTGAGAGACATGAGTACCAACATAACGCCACAAAAAATTCGAAATTCGAATATACGTAACCAGCGAAAATTCAAAATTCGCGATACTTTTTGAACACACCTCGTATAAATACCTCACATATAAGGGATTAATTATGGAAAACAATTATTATTTAAATCTTTATTTAAATTGTGTTTATTTCTCATATTTCTACGATTGCAGCTTTTTATTTTTTTTGAAAAATTTTTTCTATTTGTTGAAAATTTGTTTTCTCTTGTGTTGGCAGAGCAATTTGGCTTACTCAAAAAGTTGTTAGCTAGAACTAGAAGTTGGATAAATCTTTACTTTCACTCTAAAAATATATAGAAGAGAGTAATCTTTTATTAACAACTTAACGAGTTCTCCCCTATTGCTTCAAGATAAGTACTGAGTGTAGAAATATCTGTTATTGCTCCGAAATGATGTTAAGGGTAATGCTCTCTTATGCCACCACAAAGAGTAGCATACGAGCAGCAGACAAAAAAAAATATCTCATATTGTTCCAAAGGATGTCATAGAGAGTTCTCTTTTGTTCATCGCTTGGGGAGATCTCGCTTCAAGTTCTACTGGGTCTTCATTATTTCAATGAAATTCGCCGGTTTAAACTTTGACAAGTTTTTGATAGTTACTGAATTACGGTATTTGAAATGTTTCACAATCATGTCCATACCGGTATCCGTGCAATGTCTTTTTTTAAGTTTTAAAAATTAAATCCACAACTATTTTGCGGCGAATGGACGATACGCACTCTCAATGCCAGTAAGCATAGTGTAATAAACAGATGAAGTAAATCAAAAGAGACAGCAAACGTACGCTATCTGAAATTGTACGGGTGTATTTTCCACTTACGCAAGAGGATAAAATCTCAAAGAATTTTTGCCCGTTTTTGTAAAAAAGTTGCCAAAAACTTAATTACTTTCTGACATTAACAACAGCCGAAATTTTGTTTTTGTATATTAGTCGAATGTGAAGAATAAACAAGTGATCAATAGCGAGAGGGAATGGGGTCACATGCATGGATAAGCCATTGAATGGTACTTTACTACCTTTTACGACTCTTGAATGGTTTCCTGCTTTTCACTCTGGTATGGAAAATTTACAGAGGCTTCCCGGCTGGAATCGATCCAAATGGTTTCTTGCTAAAACAATTTCAAGAGAGGTCGATAATAAACTATATTTAGCTCCAATCTTTGGCGGAAACTAAATAGCATACCGCCATAATTTGAATAAGAAGCTTCTCCATAAAAGTTGTCACACTTGTCTTATGAAACTATTACTTATAAATATTTTTCTTTGTTTTATATTATTTGGTTGTTTGCTGTATGGGTAAAGATATTTCTGACTCACATTTCACATCAGCTTTTTCATATACATATAAAGCGTCGTTTGAAAATTTTGTCTCTGTGAGGTACTGTTAAGAGCAGCGTCAAAGATGCAGGATAGGCTACCATATTCTTTGGTTGTATATGAATCGGAATCGTTGCACTGTTTAGGTCCTGCTTTTTTTTGTTTAGGTTTGCTTTTCTAAAGGCCTAGATACATTTTTCTGTAAACAAATTGAACTTATTTTATAGCGATATTAACAATGAAAGTATTGGTTTTACACAGGCCTTACTATAGTGATATGTCAGTTAATGTATTAGGTGAAAACTCCTTAAAACTTCCTTGAAACCTACAGTTTTGTAATTTCATTGAAGGATATCTCAACGATGCATCGCCTTTTTTCGTGAGTATATCTTCCACGTTATGATTTTGCTGAACTCTGCTTTCAAGAACTATCAAAAAAGGCATTACCCTTTAGGACCGTTAACCTCGTATATTTATATAAAAAATAATAGTAAAATAGTAATTTATGTACTAAAACGTACTTGCTTTACACAAAAAAACAACACTTTCGCGGATACAACATTTGCTCCATATTTTCAGATAGCCGAATGACAGAACAAAGCAGAATTTCGAGCGAGACAACTGACAGCTTACTTCATTTGTTGATTACACTATGGCCAGTAACAATGAAGAACTTGAAAAGTGTTATCCGAAACCATGATCCAACTACAACAGGTCGTAGCAGCTCGACAAACATACAGACACACAAACATTTTCCCCGTATTTTGTTTTTGTAATTTATGAGTTTAATGTCAAAATCGTACTAAGAAATGAGTGTAATGTCAAAATTCGAGACAAAAGTAAAAAATCAGCTGGTCTATTAACACGAACTGTATTATTGGATCATGTCCGAAATATTATTATTACACCATGCCTTCAAATGTTAAATAATTACAAAGATATGTATTTAAAAAAAAAAACAAAAAAGAAAGGTTTTAAAGTAATTAATTAAAAATTGTTTTCAAATCAACCGGAACAAGCAGTTTATTATTAATAAACTATGCGGAAGACTGTTCTCTTTTGTTTGGGCTTCCTTCCTTCTTTCCTTGTTTTGCTGGAGTTCCCTTTTTGTTCTGGGAAGTACTTTGTTCGTTTTGAGTTGGTCTCTTTTCCTTTTGCAACAAAATTCTACGTTTCTTTTTTAAATCCATAATAAATTCTTTTCGTTCGTGTTCGGCGCGTGGCACAGCTTGATCCGGGGATTGGCATGAGGGTGTAAGTAACATTGTCAATAATAATAAAATGTAGAACGTTTCAATGGTTTCGGAACCATGTCTCCCTTCCGGCTTTATGAAACAACAACAAATTAGATAATAGAAAACAATAGCAATAATGCCGCAAAGTGCATGTAAGCCAGCGCGACAAGCATAGGCCTGTGGGGTACGATCTTGACAGATACAAAATAGGAAGCAAGCAGTAATAATCTGAAAGATAAATATAATAAGAAGTAAAAACAGTGAAATAAAATTTTCTTGGAAGAGAAAACACCCACCTGCAGAACAACAATAACTGAAAGTAATATTCCACTTAATGCTCCTACATCCTTCCACGTGTAAAGAATTATTCCCAGGGGTAGGAAGCTTAACAAAACATGCAGACATTTCACAATGATATGAGTACCAAAAACTCGAAACAATGGCATACCTGTTAGGGTGAGAAAAAAAGGATATAGTAAATCTAAGATTTCTTTTAACCAACGTCCCATCTCAGAATTTGGCGCGAATGTATGGGCACTTTCAAACGAATTTTCAAAAACATATTTTTTTATATAAATTAAAAACATTTTTAACTAAGATTAAAGAAGTTTCTCAAATACCCACTGCCGGTTAGGGGTTTAGAATATGCCCGAGGTAGGCATACCGGTCGTAAGAGGTGCCTAATATACACAAAGGTAATGACGTGCAACTCGATGGTTGATCGACGGATATGATGTCTCTCACCTCCCATTACCCATCTTATCCTTCCTTACGGAAGCAGGGGTGACATGACCTAGAAGGTTTCACTGGTCACAAATCGCTACCACGACAGTCGGGCAGTACCGCAAGGGAGTACCGGAGCGTACCGGGTTCAAATCCGGACAATGACTGTTAATTCGACAACACTCCCCAAAACCTTTGAGGAGGGTTTTTGTCGTTACCACAACAGCAACAAGCTTCTGAAATCAACAGCTTTTGAAGCAACTCCTGCAAAAGATTGTTCCCATATCTGTGGAGTCAGCGCAACAAAAGAAGTCAGACTCGTACTAAGCGAAGGACGTTGCATTTAACCATTAACACAATATATGGTGCTCTTCAAGCGCCTTTTTTACTCACCACTTGACATTGCCATAAATATAGCAGCTCCTGGTGCATATGCCTTCTTATTAGAAAGATATTCTAATTCATCATATTGGCAAAGCAAATCGGCTACGATTCCTGCCAGAAGGAAGATCCAGAAAATATAAGCCAAGCAACGTCCATGATCGTCAAAGCAAGCCATATTTGGTTGATTTGAAAGTGAGTCACCTGATCTTTTGTGTGAGTTTTGGAACACAAAACGCTATAAATTTATTTATTTAGCCGCATGAAGTTAATAAAAAAAAGTCGAATAAATTGATTTTGACAGTTAAGCATTCAAAAAAACTCTAACGTTACCAGATCGTTTTGAAGAACTAGCAGGAAATAGGTTCATATCTAGAAAAGGACAGGCATGCTGGTAGTACTCCACAAAATATTAGTATATTTGCATTACAACAACGTGTTACGGCGAAGATGCTCCTCAATCTTATCGTTTTAAAAAACTTTAAAATCTGGTTGAAGAATCTCCTATCTAAGAATGAGATTCGAAGAGGCCCTATATTAACAAAAATTCAATATAGTAGTGTCTCTTTGAAAATTATTTCCTCTCATCCGTCGATAATCACTACTCTTTTTGAAACTTCTGAACTGATTCGGATAACATTTGATACATAGATTGTGTACCGCTTCTTACGTGTTATCACTTTGAATGTTTTTAAAAGGTTGCCACCTATTTGATTTTTTAAAAATCAACTTTAATATCCAATATCTTTATTTTACAGTAGATTTCAACTAAAATATTTCAAGTTAACTCTGCTACCTAAGCCCTGCCACTTATGACGTTTTTACACCGTTGCCACCCATTTGTTTTTTTAATGAATTGAGCTATGTTAATGTGGATATCAAATGAAAGGTATTTCGAGTGATATTTGCAGATACATATTACTTAGTAGGATTAATACCTAAAATTGCCACCTAATTCTAATATATCTATTTTTTCGTATTCGTTGTTATCTCTTAAACTACTTGATTTTCTTGTGAAGTTTTGGTTTTAAGGTTATCTGCTACAATCTAAGCTCTATAAATGAAGTGTTGCCACTTAGATTGATTTTTAAACGGTTGCCACCAATCTGAAAAGGAAATAAAATCCTATATGCTAATATGGGTTTAAAGCGGATGGGGTTGCCACCTGAAACTTATGAGTTTTGATATCGCTAATATTTCGAAAACGACTTGAACCAATTGGATCCACTTTCGTAGCTAGGTAATATTCTCCCTTCCACCACTTAAGTGTTGCCACTTAGGATGTTCTTTACCAATAAGTATCTGGAGCAAACTACTTGATTTGGCATTCTCAAAATACGATGCAAATCTCGGTCGCCCGTGTACTAACTTATTAAGAGTGGACAACTGGAAAGACCGCACGCTTAAAAGGAAAAGTACAACAGTTTTTCGAATAAAATTAAGCGAACGTGCGAGGCCGTGAAACTTTTCCGAGGGGCATGCAAAGCACTACAACAGTGATATTGGATTCTTAGTGAGAGCGGTACTGTGTCGCCTTGTTCATTGCTCTGAGCATCATAAATTCCTTCGCATTTAATTTGTTTTCATAACTGTCAATCCAAGACATGATCGAGGTTTGCAGCTCTAGCATTCCATCTCGAAAGATCCCTGGAGAGCAGAAGCGTTGGTAAAGCTCGTCGCCATCGCCTTAATTCACGTCCCTCACTAGCTGACTTAATTTCTAATCCTAAAAGAGTGAAGTTCAATGGAAAACTGCCCGTTGAACTCGCGCGATTCCTACGTATATTCGCCTGTTTTAGGAATGATCTCTCTTGGCCCCCGACTCTGACTTTATCGTATGCCTGTTGTGCATATATTAGAACGTGTTATCAGCCCCACGCAGCACTTGTCATGACTCCTGATATTTTCAGGAATATTATGACTTTGGTAGGCTCAACCTATTTCTCATCTTCTCTAGAATCTAAAATCCCTCTTTTTAGCACTGAATATATCAATGCAGTCATAACTAGTCCCCGAAACCTCGCCAAACTATACACCTTGCACTCGACGATGGACAAAGCAAGAGAATATACGAGTGTAAGAGCGAATCACAAAATAACTTTGTATCCTCACGTTTCCCTCAGGGCATCCAAATCTATAAAGACCGGTGCTTTATTAACGGCACCTGAATCAAGCAGGGCACTTAATCTAACACTGTTCACCGCAATGATATTTGATATTTGACTAAAAATTCAGGACGAGTTTTAAGTTTCTCTTCCCAGGAGCTTAGACACCGTCCCCATGTTACATATCACACTTGTGTCCTTATAGTCTCTGAGTGCAAAATCATGCTCTCATCCAAATAGTGTATTAACTTAATGCATCAACTTGATTAGAAAGCTTCGGTTGCTTAGAATTCGTAACCATTTACGCATTGGAAATTCTCTTTTCCAGTAGTCATATTGGGTAACCCGATTCGAAAGTTCATTCGAATTGAATAGGCATTCTGTAAAACTTTCTGATGGAGCTGTCAATTTTGGTCATTTTAACTTTTCGATAACAAAATGTTAACTTCGAACGGACAGTAATAAAATAAAAACTATCCGAATTCGAGTTATAGAATAGAGCACAACTCCGAAAGTTGGACAGAATGCTTTCATAAACTCAAGTCGAATAACAAATTCCAATAAAAGAATAAGGCCCCTGCTTGTCGTTAGATTTTATTAGATTTTCGCCGGTGACTATGTACAAACCTATGATTTTTAATTCCAAATTTTAATTTTTTACTATGATAAGAATTTAAAATATTTATTCCTATTAATTTTTAAGTCTCACGAAAATGCTGTTTGGTTTATGCGATGTCATTGAGATGTCATGTGATACATAAACATCACGCGTTATATTACCAAAACTGCAATAATGTCATAATGGCTTTATTTCACATTCATTGTAGAAATAATGCCATATTGATTAATGTGGCCTTATTTTTCAACATCTTGGCCATATGGCTTTGTTGCCTATGGCTTTATAGCACCCCGCCGGGCTTGCA
This sequence comes from Merzomyia westermanni, assembly GCA_949987695.1. NCBI lineage: Eukaryota > Metazoa > Arthropoda > Insecta > Diptera > Tephritidae > Merzomyia > Merzomyia westermanni. The sequence continues at coordinate 176,303,363 of OX465289.1, read as the reverse complement.
ATGTCAATTAATGAAACTAAAAAAATATAGACATATGTAAAAGGGGCGTGGCGAAGTAAATGTAAAATCTGATAAAAGTTAAAGGCTCACACTGCAAAGTTTTAAAAGGTAATATTTTCTCAGTGAACTCCCGCGATTACGACAAACTAGCGTATGCACTTACTTTTGCATGCATTTCCTCTTTTATGGATCTAGAGTTATTTGATGCCGTTTAACAAATTCTTTAAGAACATATATTTTCTTTATTCACCAAAATAATGTAAGCTTTAATAAAACAATAGCATTTCTTCTATTCAAGCATTACGGTGCCATTTCGCTTCACAACGGCGATATATTTTTCGGCTTCGATGACTTTCAAACTGATATTTGCCCCTTGTCACGTGTTGATTTGGGCGTTGGTGAACCTTTTGACGTACCAGGTGTTGACTTTGGTACTTTGCTACGAGATTGTTCACGATTTCCTCCGCTAATTGGAGCTATTTGCATATGCATATGTCTGGCCATATCCAATCTAGCCTGCGTCACCGCCTGATGATGGGTCAAAAATTGTGGTGATAAAATCATAGCCAAGTATAGCAACATATAAAACATTTCGAGTAGACATTGAAAATCGCTTCCATTAACGTAGAAACAAATCATCCAATAGTAGATGATAATGATCATTATACCGACTAATGCATGAAATCCCACACGGCAGGCTCTTTGAGACTTCGAACGGCCAGGACGGAAGATAACCAAATGTAGCGCAAGTATGACCTGTAAGAAATATATGTAAAGAGGTATATGTTCATAAGAAAGTACCAGGAGGGGTTGTTGCTAGCTATCATTGCTTTACATGTTATGTGATATAAATTGGGGTTAGCTGATAGGAGACCTGAATCTAGGGCGTTAGTTGCTATAGACCACCACCCTATCCACTATAGAACTGCTCCCACCTTTTGCTCCTCCAGTTGAAAAATTTATAAGCAACAATGTAATACATTCTAACGAGACGATTTCGCAACCATCAAATGTAGTAGCAAATCTTTAGCATAAAAGGCTCGACCCAGTTAGCTGGCTGCCTCCGGCTCAAAAACGCTAGTCAGAATTCGATGGCTGATAAAGCGTTTGAGATGTGTTGGTTTTCAGAACCAATATCACTTTGGTTTACTTTCATATGGCAGGCAATTAAGAGCCATGCACCTGTGTAGCCCGGAGACACTGATTCGAGGGTGTCGCTAAGCCGCGTGGATCAAAACTAAATTTTTTTACAAAATTTCAACGGGATTTTATTAGATAGATAAAAGGGAAGGTTGTGTAGAAAAGTCTTTTCTTAATTGTTTCAATCGGCAGCTAAGGGTCAAAAACCCTTCAAAATCACCTAAAGGATAAAATACTCTAAATTACTTGTCTTACAAATTACACTTTGTACCCAATAAAAAAAAAAAAACTATCACACCAGTTAAATTTGATTACTAAATAGTAATCAATTAATCTATTTTTAATTGGTAATTGTTGTTTTAATAGTTTTTCAAGAATTCCAATTATTAATTAATTACGGGTAGAAAAAAAAAATTTTAGAAAAAACAAAAATTATTTAAAAAAATAAAAAAATTAATTTTTTTTGATAACTTTTGATAATTTTTATTTTTTTTTTAAATTTTTTTGTATTTTTTTTTGGTTTTGTTATATTATTATTATACAACTATTTTGATTAATTTAGGTTTTTTTTAATCATGATTTTTAAATTTTTTTTTTTAATTCATTAAAAATTGCAAGTAATGGTAATCAATCATTAAACGGATTCTCAAGAAAATAATTTACAAACCGGTAATCATTACGATTAAAAATAAAAAATTAATAATTGGAGCGATATATACCTCCTGATGAGACTAAGGCAAAGCTTTTCTACCAATTTGTGGTGTGCTGCTTGTAATTTTTCCTTCAAATTGGCGGGACCTACAGTGTTTTGCTGATCTCGAACGGCATCTACAAAGGAGATACATTTTTTCTGAGAACCCTTACATGGCAGTAAGACACTCGGAGAGTTTGCCAAACCACAGCCGAGGGGCGAACCCGTTTTGAAAAAACTCTTTTCAAACCACTTCGATGTTACCTGTACCACGGCTCGAACCTTGAAACTTCGGTGTGGTAGGCCGGCAACACTACCGCCACACCACGGCGGCCGCCATTACGATTAGTAATCAATATTTAACAGGTCTGCATGTAAACTTCGGAAAACATATTTTCAATTTTTTTTTTATTTTGTTGCACAGTGTAATTGGACACTAACACCTTTTTCAATAAATCTTAGCATTTCATTTAGCTAACAAAATCCTGTATAATTTTTGGAAAAGGTTGAGGCGTTTTGGTCCAGATTTCGGAGAAATATTCGAGATTTATACTAGAGCACTCATCGCCTTTTATAAAAAGCGCCTTAAAAAAAGGTGGTCGATTCCCAAGTACGAATGGTAGAAGTGAAAGCATCTCTGGTTTAGGGGAAATTGTGATAGTTGAACCACTTTAGTTGTAAAAGTCCGAAAACTGGGTATGACACTTGCATAATACTACCATTTATAGTCATTACGGCCGGAATGCTGGATGTACGCATTAAGCCCAGCTATGTAATAAGGATACTCACCTGCACTAACACCGCTAAAAAACAAAGGGTCGCATTGAATTGATTGCTGTAATCCCATTTGATTGTTGCAAAATAGTAAATAATATACAGTACACAAACATTATGGATTATCCATGGCAGAAACCAGCAGCCTAGTAATCGATAGACTAAAGTTACTGTACCAAAAAACAAAAAACAAAGAGAATATTGCCGTAATAGCTTTCATTATTTTTCGACGATAATCATAATTGCATACTCACAATTGCATAAAAAATAGAATAAAACATTTTCATCAGTCTCGAAACGTAAATCGATTACTAAAATCACTATTGATGCGAAGTAGAGCATCCATAGGATAAAACGCGCTACTATTTTACGTGGATGCATAATTGACGTGATGAAGCTTAGTTAACTGTTTTTTTCTTTTTTTATGTGTAAAATACCATCCAAAATATATTAGAAAATAATTTGAAACTATTTTGCTTTGTCTAAATATTTTTTCCTCCATTCTACATGACGTTATTACAAATGTAAGATAAGGAAATTTGAAATTACAGTGTTTGAAATCGGTTTATTTTTTAAGTGTTCTTGTTTTATTCATAACATTGGACACCAAGCGTGAAAAGTGTACCTGATGTATTTTTACCTTCTTATTATAGTAATATCATTATCTTTGCCGCCAATAAGATCCACCAAAACACTCTTTACAATTTAAAAAAAATATTAACTTTTGATGTGATGCTATGACGTGATGTGATGTCGTGTGATGATATGGTGTGGTCGAAATGGAATATTTCGCACCGTGCAATCTGCCGGCAGTAATTAATATTCCACATTTTAAAATACATTTTTTCTTAAAAACAGATTTCAAAGTTTTCAAAAAGTTCAGGAAAGTTAATTATACTTTAAACAAGTAAGGAAGTCTAGGGTTCGGATATTTTGCTTGTGTGTTATCCGATTTGCCTCATTTTTGGCAGAAGTATTCAGTATACTACATACTATTTAAAAGCAGCTGACCAGTTTTAGTTGAAATTACAAGCAATCGCCTTTGAAATTAGCAGAACTTTTATGCTCAAAAGTGGGCGGCGTCACGTCTAAATTTTTTGCTCAAAAAGCTTGTTGTGTGTGCAAGATCTTATTGATACAGCTTGCATGGTTATAGAAATATCGCGTTTTACAATTTGTAAACAAACCTTTCGGAACTATGTTAAAAAACTGGGCGTGGCCTTTAACTGATTTCGCCCATTTTTACAAAAAACAGTTACCTTTATATTTTCAAATCGTTTGAATAAATCAATTTTTGCAGGAGTTATGGCATAAAAAGTTGTGTGGAAGAATCCACACATTTCGCGCCACATACTTCGCTATATTTTAAATGAAAATTATTAAAAGCACAGGTTATTTTTATTTCGTCGAACGATATCCAATTTAATTTCGCTACTATTATATTGAACACAAGTGTATATATAGATAAAATGCTTACCATGAAGGTGTTATTAATAGTTTTGAGAAGTGGTTCATAGTTCCTTAAGGGAACACGGCCCCGAGATATTGACCAAACTGTGGAGAGGAAGAGAATGAAGACGAAGAAGAGGAAGAAGAAGAAGAAAAAGAAGACGAAGATAGTTAAGGAACGAGTTTGTGATTGAGAGGGTGAGCGAGGTGAAAAAGAAGGTGAAAAAGTTGATAAATTGCCTGGACAAATGTCATCGGTTAGGAAAACGTCTGCCGGGTTCGCTACTATATTAAAAAAGAACGTGAAGAGTAGAAAACTTGACGAACGGTAAACTTGATGGGCACTTGTCGCCTAGCTGTCAGCAAAATGATCGTTCACGTCTGAATCGCCATACAGGCACTTTGGATCCTCGACTTTTTCCATTCATAATTTCCGTGCCCAGAAAGAAAATTCTCTAGTGCTCCATGCTCTAACGTCAGTAGTCAGTCTTGCTATCCAACTGCTTGTTATTGTTGTTGTTTGTAACGACAAAAACACTTTGCCTCGGTGTACACTTTTCCAGTCAAAATGTTTCCTAGCTGAATTTGCGACTTTTATGAGTATTCATTCGTGTGCTTTTAGCTTCGCATAGTCTTATTCTTTGCAACGCCAATAGGTCAATGGGGATCGCTATGGTTATCACTTGCACGGCTGGTCCTGATACGGTTCAATAAGCTGGAGCTACTCTCACAGCTGCTGAAGTTTTGAGTTAACAGCGGTTCCTTATCTTAAGTGTGTCTGCCCATAGCTCGGAGCCATATAGTAGAGTGGATAGGGTAATGTCCATCATGTGTGGCTATCACCAGGTAAAAATCCGCTTTGGTACCAATTTTAAAAAATTTGAATATTTCCTTTGGATCCCTTATCAAGCACATACAAACTACAGGGTGGCTGATGAAAGCCGCTACCAAAAAAAAATTAAATAACTTTTTTTCTATTTAATGAATCTGGTAAATTTTTTTTTTATTTTGCAGATTGACTTTTACATTTAATAAAAATGGATAACTGGGACACTGCAAAAAGAATTTGGATTGTCCGCCGCTATCACGCACTGGAGTCCGTAGTTTCGGTTCAAAGAGAGTATAGGCGCACGCTTGGCGGCAATCCTCCGAGCAGATGGACCATAATAAGACTTGTAAACAATTTTGCCGAGCATGGGACAGTCAACAGAAAACCTTACCATCGAAACCCTTCAGTTCGAACGGAGGAAACAATCGCTGCTGTAGCTGCTGCCATACAAAACAATCCACGTGTTTCGACAAGAAGCTTATCTGCTCAAATGGGTGTAAGCAGACAGTCATTACAGTCAATTATGCACAAAGATTTGGACTTATTCCCATATAAAATTCAAATGGCCAACAAACTGAACGCTGCAGACTTGCCGATTCGTTTGGAATTTTGCCAGAAGATGCTTCAAATGGTGGAAGAGGATGGAAACATGTTGAACTGTCTTTTCATGTCTGACGAGGCCCATTTCGATTTAAACGGCAACATAAACAAACAAAATTGTCGAATATGGAGTGCTTCCAACCCACAGATACTCCATGAGACGGAATTGCATCGACTTCGTGTCACAGTGTGGTGTGCAGTTTCATCACGCTGCATTGTCGGGCCCTACTTCTTCGAAGAAAACGGTCACACTGTTACGGTTACTGGAGACCGTTACTTGAGCATGTTGAGAGAGTTTTTCTATCCAGAATTACGCCGAATGAGAATTTCTTTCAACTCTGTGTGGTTTCAGCAAGATGGTGCAGCTCCTCATATAGCCCAACCTGTTATGACAGAATTGCGACGAAAATTTCCCAATAAGCTGATATCCAGAAACTCCACATTCCGTTGGCCACCCAGGTCGCCTGACCTTACTGCACCTGACTTTTTCTTGTGAGGTTATTGCAAACAGGAAGTCTTCAAAGCAAAACCAACAAATTTGAATGAACTAAGGCAATCCATTTGAGAAACAATTGCGGCTATTCCTGTCTCAACTCTCCAAGCAGTAATGAACAACTTTTTGGTAAGATGCCGCACATGCATCGACGAGCAGGGGGGGCATTTAAATTCCATTATTTTTAAAACTAATTAAGCTATATTTAATAAAATTTAATGAGCTTTAACATGAATAAAAGAAAAATGAATTCCATACACTGAAAAAAAAAATTATTTGAGTTTCTTAATGTAGCAAAATTCATCAGCCACCCTGTACATACTCGTACTCAGAATTTTTAGTATTCCCTTAAAATGTACGCATAGGTTAAATCATACATAGTACAGGGTGGCGCAAAAGTAATCCTCCTATCAGAAAATGCTATAAATTTTGCGATTGTCCCCTAAAGCCAGTTCTGTTTTGACATTTGTGTAGTAAACACATGCGAAATACACGTTAATAAACAATGTTACGCTACACTGCTTCAGAACGCGAAATATTGCTGACTATTTATTTGACCAATAATCGGTCGGGGCCAAACGGTTACTGTGAATGGTGAGCGCTACAGAGCAATGATCAACGAGTTCTTTTTGTCGCAACTTGATGAATTGGGATTGGAAAACATGTGGTTCCAACAAGACGGTGCAACAGCACACACTGCACGTGCCACAACCGATATGCTGAACATCGGAAGCTTACTTTTGCGCCACCTTGTATAAGTATGTATATTAAGGTGGGTCGATTTGTATGGACGGATTTGAGTAGATTAGTTTTCGAAATTTTGAGTATGCTTAATAAGGGCTGTAACACAGGCAAATGGCGAAAGGGTAAATTCTTTTTAAGGGTTTTTTCAGAATACATTCAAAAATGTTTTCGATGAAAACGAATTTGTCTCATATTTTCTGTCGAAAAATCGACTTTTCCAAAACCCGAAAATAAAATTTTTTCTTAAGATTGATTAGTAATTAGTAATCAATTAATTAGCCGACTTTTTTAATTGTTAATGATTATTTTAATTGTTTTTCAAGGAAAGGCAATTATTATTTGATTACGATTAGAAAAAAAAAAAAATTTAAAATTATCACAAAAAGTTGTTTTGATTACTATTGATTCTTTTTGATTTTTCTTGATTATTTTTAGTATTGTTGACGTGTATATTATGTATTGACCCTTAACTCCAGATTTTGAGTAGATTAGTTTTCGAAATTTTGAGTATGCTTAATAAGGGCTGTAACATGGGCAAGCCTCGATAAAAGTGATTTAAAATTTTGTTTCTTTGCTACACAGTGTAGTTTAGTTACACTTTTATAACTGTTGAGGGGTTTTCAACTTTTCTTTATTCGACAGAGGATCACTTCTATATAATTCGGATATGCAGAATCCAATGGTCTTAACCGTTTTAAAATGCAAGTTGAAAAATTCTCTTGATTTTTTTAATAAAACTCAAATTAATAGGAATAAATATTTTTAATTATTCAAATCATAATAAAAATAAAAATTGGGAATTAAAAATCGCGCAATAATATGACTAAAAGTGTGAAATTTTCTGATTTAGTGTGCGATGTAATTATATGGCTTTATTTCTCAAACTTCTATGACTTTATTTCACATTAAATATTTCACGTAGTGGAAATAATTGCCATATTGATTATTATAGCCTTATTTCTCAATATGGCTTTATTGCCTACGGCTTTATTGCACCCCACCGTTATTTGGATATTTGCAGATACTTTCGAGGACAAGGATTGTGAAAAAATAATCGATAATTATTTGGTTTTCAATCGATTTTTTAGGATCAATTTTACTAATGGCAAAAATATTCTTTAAGAATTACACATTTTATTTGGATGTTTGTAAATAGTGCCATCTGTGAGACGGATGAAAATCAGGGTAAAACTACTATTTACACACAACAGCTGGAAACACATGTGAAACACTTTTTTTTCCTAATTTCATATTTTTCACACATTTAGAACTCATACGGACTCCTAAATTATGAGCACTCCGATATTATTTGTGTGGTAGAAACCAGTCAAACCAGAAAGTTTAGATCTTTCTAATAGTTTTCAACCAAACAATATAACTAAGCTATTGGATCATAATTTATCACTCACTATGTAAAGCCGCTGTGGACATTGTAGGGATTCAGTGAAAATCAGAAGTGAAAGCAGTCCTAGCACAAATGAAATCATTCGAGCAGTTCTTAATTTGCGTTTAACTCTTTTATACGTACTAGTTCGTACCCACTATAAAGGTCAACTAATCGTTTTTCATGTGCAAAAAATATTCTTGTGAGATCCTCTTTGGGTAGAATGAGTGTTCAGTGTCAAGAGTTTCCATAGCACATATCAATATTGTGAAATAAAGTTTACTCTTATCATTGCCTCTCTGCTTGGCTATCAAGCCAGCAGCAGCATACCTTGAAAGTTTGTAGTATGAGCAAAGCTAGTAAATTCATGCTAATGAGCTATATTTTCGCGAAACGAAAAATGTTGAAAAAAATTTACTTTAACAACAAACTCGACTACTCCGAAGTTCTTTGTAGAGGAAAAACTTTCGCCTGCTGACACTGAACTAACGAAATTCAGATGTTCAGCTGGGCAAAAAAAAGAGGGTAATGTAACAGAAAGAAGAAGAATAATGTGTAGGAAAACAAAAAGAAATACAAGAAGGATAACGTTGTACTACTTCTCAAAGTGACAAAATGGCTACAGTACAACAACTGACGCAATGACAGCGGTAGCGGAAAAGTTAGAGCATACAAAAATAAAGAAGAAAGAAAGCAAAACAGAGAAAGACTGAAAAAACTCGACATTGCGGAATCAATCATTCGACTTTGTCATGTGAACTCTTCTTTTCCTTTGATATGTTGACTGAAACAAATTCATACTTACATACGGACATGCTTTGTATGGATACGCATGCAACCGTGTACACCATGGATCTAACTATCTTCTCCCACCCCTGTGACCTTCCTTTTTGGCAGTGTTGCAAAGTGAAGTTGACGTTTTTATTGTGCCTCAGGATAAACTGCCAATGTGGAAAAAGTATGTAAAGAGTGGTAAATACTGGTTGTGCTACAAACACAATTACAAGTATATGGCACACTCATACATATAAACCATTATTAACCAAAAATACACTAAGGTATGCGCCCGGGAGTCCTGTCTGCCACAGAGTAAATAAAATGCACTGTATCTTCTTGGGTTCTGCTACTGAACGCCCTCAACAGAATTGTGGGTGAAGTATGCATACTGACGGGCGTTTAAGAAATCTGTTCCGTATACGTAGAGGTGCACTTTAAACTTTTGTTATTGATATGTAAACATCTCTGCCCACGGGGGGCGTGTGAATTTTAGTTATTTGACTGGCTGATTGAACTGATTTGAGCGCATTAAGATATCAAGAGGAAAACTGAAATGTCAAAGTGTTAGAAAGGGGAAAAGTTAAAATAGAATAGTAAATGTAAAAGTAAAAGTAAATTAAAATTCAAGTTAAAATTAATATTAAAATTAAATTTTGTATTAAAATTAAAATTAAAACTAAAATTAAGATTAAAGTTAAAAATAAACTTGACTCTAAAATTGAAAGAAAAAAATTAAAATTAACATTAAAATAAAAACAAAATTTTGAAATTAAAATTAAAATGATATTTTAAATCAAAATCAAAATTAAAATTAACATCAAAATAAATGAAATTAAAATTAAAATAATATTTAAAATTAAAATCAGGATTAAAATTAAAATTAAAGCTAACAATAACGTTAAAATTAAAATTGATATTAACATCAAAGTTCAAGTCCAAATCCAAATTAAAATTAAAACTAAAATAAAATGAAAATGAAAATTAAATTAACATTAAAATAAAAGTAGAAATTAAATTTAAAATTAGAGTTGATTAAAATCAAAATTGAATCAATCAAATTAATATTAAAATAAAGTTAAAAATTAAAATTTAAATTAAAACTAACAGATAAAAAAAAAAAAAAATTTAAATAAAATTAAAACTGAAATTATAATAAACATTTAAATTAAAACTAACAATAAAGTTAAAATGAATACTAAATTTAAAACTGAAAACTAAATTACCATTAAAATAAAAATTGAAATTAAATTTAAAATTAAAATTGATTAAAATCAAAATTGAATCAATCAAATTAATATTGAAATAAAGTTTAAAATTAAAATTTAAATTTAAACTAACATTAAAATTAGAATTAGAGTTAAAATTAAAATAAAAATAAAAAAATTGATTGAAATCAAAATTGAAACAATCAAATTAATATTGAAATAAAGTTTCAAATTAAAATTTAAATTTAAACTAACATTAAAATTAGAATTAGAGTTAAAATTAAAATAAAAATAAAAAAATTGATTGAAATCAAAATTGAATCAATCAAATTAATATTAAAATAAAGTTAAAAATTTAAATTTAAATTAAAACTAACAGATAAAAAAAAAAAAAAAAATTTAAATAAAATTAAAACTGAAATTATAATAAACATTTAAATTAAAACTAACAATAAAGTTAAAATGAAAATTAAATTTAAAACTGAAAACTAAATTACCATTAAAATAAAAATTGAAATTAAATTTAAAATTAAAATTGATTAAAATCAAAATTGAATCAATCAAATTAATATTGAAATAAAGTTTAAAATTAAAATTTAAATTTAAACTAACATTAAAATTAGAATTAGAGTTAAAATTAAAATAAAAATAAAAAATTGATTGAAATCAAAATTGAAACAATCAAATTAATATTGAAATAAAGTTTAAAATTAAAATTTAAATTTAAACTTACATTAAAATTAGAATTAGAGTTAAAATTAAAATAAAAATAAAAAAATTGATTGAAATCAAAATTGAATCAATCAAATTAATATTAAAATAAAGTTAAAAATTAAAATTTAAATTAAAACTAACAGATAAAAAAAAAATATAAAATAAAATAAAATTAAAACTGAAATTATAATAAACATTTAAATTAAAACTAACAATAAAGTTGAAATTAAAATTAAAATAAAAATAAAAAAAATTTTTAATTATAATTAAAATTAACATTAAAATTAAAACTGAAATTGAAATTGAAATTTAATTTAACTTAAAAATTAAAATTAAAACTGCAATTTAATGTCAAATTAAAATGAATTCTAAAATCAAAGTTTTGGTTAAAATTATAATCAAAATTTTAAATAAAATTTAAAAATAAAATTAAAATTGAATTAAAATTAAAATAAAATTAAAAGTAAAGTTAAAATTATGATTAAAATTAAACTAAAATTAAAATTCAAAATAAAACTAAAACTACATTTGAAAGTAAAATTATAATTAAATTTAAAATTAAAATTTTATTAAAATTAAAAATAAAATTAAAATGCGAAGGAAGAAGAGCAAGAGGAAGATGCGGAAAAAATATAACTATGACAATTTTTTTTGTATACCACCAATTCAATTGAATTGTTGTTTTTACTGCCTATAAATTTTGTAAAGTACCATGAATATAAATGAGCTCAAGCCCAAAAATAATAATATTTCCTTTTTTATGCAACTTATTATTGTTTTTATTTTTTAATAATTTTATTTATTTTTGTTTTTTTTTTTTAATTAATTATTAAAATTTTTTATTAGAGTAGCTTTTCTTATAGATCCATTTCGAAAGCCGCTAGACTTCTTCATTAGAAAAATTTTGGCACGCTCTGCAAACCATTAAGCTAACAGAGAGCTGGTTTTTGTGTGAGTTATGACACTTTTAATATAATGAACAGGAGTATACAGGGTAGCTAATGAAAGCCGCTACCAAAAAAAAATTAAATAACTTTTTTTCTATTTAATGAATCTGGTTAATTTTTTATTTATTTTGCAGATTGACTTTTACATTTAACAAAAATGGATAACTGGGACACTGAAACAAGACTTTGGATTGTCCGCCGCTATCACGCACTGGAGTCCGTAGTTTCGGTTCAAAGAGAGTATAGGCGCACGTTTGGCGGCAATCCTCCGAGAAGATGGACCATAATAAGACTTGGAAACAATTTTGCTGAGCATGGGACAGTCAACAGAAGACCTTACCATCGAAACCCTTCAGTTCGAACGGAGGAAACAATCGCTGCTGTAGCTGCTGCCATACAAAACAATCCACGTGTTTCGACAAGAAGCTTATCTGCTCAAATGGGTGTAAGCAGACAGTCATTACAGTCAATTATGCACAAAGATTTGGACTTATTCCCATATAAAATTCAAATGGCCAACAAACTGAACGCTGCAGACTTGCCGATTCGCTTGGAATTTTGCCAGAAGACGCTTCAAATGGTGGAAGAGGATGGAAACATGTTGAACTGTCATTTCATGTCTGACGAGGCCATTTCGATTTAAACGGCAACAGAAACAAACAAAATTGTCGAATATGGAGTGCTTCCAACCCACAGATACTCCATGAGACGGAATTGCATCCACTTCGTGTCACAGTGTGGTGTGCAGTTTCATCACGCTGCATTGTCGGGCCCTACTACTTCGAAGAAAACGGTCACACCGTTACGGTTACTGGAGACCGTTAATTGGCATGTTGAGAGAGTTTTTCTATCCAGAATTACGCCGAATGAGAATTTCTTTCAACTCTGTGTGGTTTCAGCAAGATGGTGCAGCTCCTCATATAGCCCAACCTGTTATGACAGAATTGCGACGAAAATTTCCCAATAAGCTGATATCCAGAAACTCCACATTCCGTTGGCCACCCAGGTCGCCTGACCTTACTGCACCTGACTTTTTCTTGTGGGGTTATTGCAAACAGGAAGTCTTCAAAGCAAAACCAACAAATTTGAATGAACTAAGGCAATCCATTCGAGAAACAATTGCGGCTATTCCTGTCTCAACTCTCCAAGCAGTAATGAACAACTTTTTGGTAAGATGCCGCACATGCATCGACGAGCAGGGGGGCATTTAAATTCCATTATTTTTAAAACTAATTAAGCTATATTTAATAAAATTTAATGAGCTTTAACATGAATAAAAGAAAAATGAATTCCATACACTGAAAAAAAAATTATTTGAGTTTCTTAATGTAGCAAAATTCATCAGCCACCCTGTAGTATATCGCAACCTCTTCGTCAAAGTTTAAGGAAAACTTTAATGGAAATTCTAAGACTCCCTAACCTTACTTTAAATTGAATCTCATCATTTTCCTAAGCAAGTACGTTCGCTTCTGTTGATCTAAGGATATGATCTCATCACCCACCTTCTCCTGACCTAGAAAGTTGCGCTGGTCAAAGCAAATTGCTTACGCTACACTTGGGTTAGTACTGCAAGGTGCTGGGACAAACAAGCAAAGGTCAACTATATAATTATACCAGACTTAAAAACAGAAGGTTATGGAGCAAATGAATAGGGCTATTCTGTACCTATATGAACGGACTGAGCATATCGATCTATGAAATTTCTGACATAGAAACCGCTTGCCTACTCCTGAGATGATTTCTGTTACACATAAGTATATCACTAATTTTCGTACTGCACTAATTCATTTTCCGAAAAAAAAAGAAGAAATAAGATAAAGGAATAAATAAAATTAGTTTAACGAGAAATCGTGACTTCTTTTGAAATAGTGCTATAACTATAGCCTGTATGTATATGTTTGTTGCTTTCAAGTTTTCCTTTAAAATCGAAAATAATAAAAATTAAATAAGAATTATTATCAACTGGTCTTGAGCTCGCAAAAATAGAAAACGATTGAGTGCTTCATGACAACGATTTACGAGAGAAATTCAATTTCTTAGTTGACCAGCATAAGTTTTTGTAGTTGTTGTTGTGTCAGCCGCACATGCCACTTAAAAATGTTAGTGGAACTTTTGTATCTACAAACATACATGTCTGTACGAAACAAAAAAAGTTTATGCGAGTTTTATTTGTGATGATACGGAGCTTTGGCGAGGATACCGAAATGTTTGAGCTTTCGATGTCTGATGGCAGTTTCGGCAGTGATTGTTTTGAAGTGCAGTTATGAAAGGTTTTATTATTAAATTATTTAAATTAAAATTAAAATTAAAATTAACATTAAAGGTAAAACTAAAATTGAAAAGAAAATTAAAATAAAACTAAAACAAAAGTTAAAATTAAAGTTAAAATAAGAATTCAAATTAAAACTACAATTGGAAGTATAATTAAAACTTAATTTAAGTTAAAATCACAATTTTGTTTCCTTTTTTTAATTTGTTCTATCTAAAACTCATATACCATATTATTAGTTAAAGAGTCTAAAAAGCTTAATGTTCACTGAAATTTAATAATCTGTGTGTAAATATCTATCACGGGTCGATCCGCGTTCAATGAAATCATAAAATGAAAATTTTCATATTTTCGTAACACGCGAATCGACCCCCAGCTGTATGTATAACTGTTTTTCGCAATGCTCCAACATCCGCTTTTGTTTTCTATTCCGATTCCGATAAATCGAATTTGAAACATCCGGCTGCGACTCCAGTTACGGTAAACTCATACATCTTTGTTTATATGTATGCATTTATGACTATCTACGTTAGTGTACTTAGTTGGTCTACTTGATTGGAAAATATGTCAAATGCTAAGTCGATAAATAAGTTAAAAAACACAAAACAACAACAAAAAAGTCATGTTAATGTAACTGGTCAACAAAGTTAAAGTGACTGTCCAACATTTGGGACAAGTGAAACCAACAAATGCAAGCAACTGTCAATATACGAGGTGTGTTCAAAAAGTATCGCGAATTTTGAATTTTCGCTGGTTACGTATATTCGAATTTCGAATTTTTTGTGGTACTCATGTCTCTCACTTATGCCGACAAGCTCGGCCATTTTGAATGTTCAGTTAATTGTTGACAGCTGCTTGGCTTGCACGTGTTTTGGATCGTCTTCGATTTTTAACTATTCAAAAAAATGGATCAAAGAACCTGTATCAAATTTTGTGTGAAAAACGAAATTAAGTGCGCGGATGCATTCCGAATGTTGACTGTGGCATACGGAGAAGCTACCTTGGACCGAAGCAACGTTTATCGGTGGTACAAAATGTTCTCAGAAGGCCGAGAAGATGTGAACGACGAAGAGCGTCGCCGGACGCCCGAGCACTTCAACAACAGACGAAAAAATTAATGAAGTGGAGAAAATGGTATTGGCCAATCGTCGAATCACCGTTAGAGAAGTTGCTGAGGACCTTAACATATCGATTGGCTCGTGCCATTCGATTTTTATCAATGATTTGGGCATGAGACGGGTCGCCGCGAAATTCGTACCAAAATTGCTCAATTGTGACCAAAAACAGCATCGCATGAACATTGCTAATGAGATGTTAAACTCTGTCCGCGACGACCCAAATTTGCTCCAGAGGGTCATAACTGGTGACGAATCGTGGGTTTATGGTTATGACGTGGAAACCAAAGCTCAATCATCTCAATGGAAGCTGCCGCACGAACCAAGACCGAAAAAAGCGCGCCAAGTTCGGTCGAATGTAAAAGTTTTGCTGACAGTTTTCTTCGATTGCAGGGGCGTGGTGCATCATGAGTTCTTGCCACAGGGAAGAACGGTCAATAAGGAATATAACCTGCAAGTTATGCGCAATTTGCACGAAGCAATCCGCCAGAAACGCCTGGATTTGTGGAAGAACAAAAATTGGCTTTTGCACCACGATAACGCCTCTGCTCACGCATCGTTGCTTGTGCGCGACTTTTTGGCCAAAAACAACACACTAATGATGCCGCAGCCACCGTATTCCCCAGATCTGGCCCCCTGTGACTTTTTCTTGTTCCCTAAAGTGAAGAGGCCCATGAAAGGACGACGTTACGCTTCTCTTGACGAGATAAAGACGGCATCGAAGGAGGAGCTGAACAAGATACAAAAAAATGATTTTTTGAAGTGCTTTTCGAAGATTGAAAAAACCGTTGGCACAAGTGTATAATATCTCATGGGGATTACTTTGAAGGGGACAAAATAGATATTCATGAATAAATAAATAATTTTTGAAAAACACAAAATTCGCGATACTTTTTGAACACACCTCGTATCATTTTGCAACCACATACTAACACATCTACACACACATACATACATGCACAAAGAATACACTTAAAAGTTTGCCAAAAAAAATGCCTAAAATATTTATAAGCGCACGAACACTTAGACACTATTGTAAATTTGTATATGTGTGTGTAAGAATACACCGTCAGCTGGTTATCTTCCACTGCTACTCTCTCGCTTTGCCTTTTGAGATATTGTTGCTGTCAAACAATTTGGGGTATACGTGACGAAGCAGGCGAAGTATGTAGACTGCTGCAATTGTTTTGAAATATTCCCTTGATACTCTCAAAAGTCGCAAACTTTACGAAATACTGACATCACTTTCATTTATCGTGATTGTTGTGAATCATTATGTATCACTTTTTAAGTTGGAAGATGAATGCAAAGAGACTTTTGGCCATGTGCTACGCCTCGTGCTAGATAAATTTATGCGGTACGCAACTCAAATCAAATAAATTTCAGGGCAATAGATTTTTGGCAGCTGTTAGTCTTGAAACCTGGAACTACCAAAACTGAAAGCAGAATTAAAACCGGAATCGGAGCAGAAACATAACCAAAACCGAAACCGGATCCAAACGTGAAACTATAAAGAAACTGGAAACAGAACGAAACTGGAACAGAAACTAGAAGCTTAAATGGAACCAAAACTTCACTTGAAACCGAAGACGAAACTTTAACTATAATCGGACAAAAAGCGATACTGAAGAATGCCAAATTACTGTTTCTGTAATCATAGAAACTGTAAGGTAACTGGAACGCAAACCAAAACCGAACCGAAGCGCAGCCGGAATTTCAAACGAACTCTGAACAGATATTAGAACGGAAGAAGAAATCGAACGGTGATCGTACTGTAACGGGAATCGGAGCAGAAACTGAAACCAAAACTGGAGCTAAAACGGGAATCGAAACAGAAACTAGAAACAAAACTGAAACAAGAAATGGAACTGAAACTGAAATGGAAACAAAACCTCGGACCGAAAATGGATCCGAAACGGGAAACAGACGAAACTGAAATCGGAAGCTTAGCGCAACTTGAACTCTTTTTGGACAGGAAGTGAACCGAAAAAAGGAGATCTTACTCTTTCTGTTATCACATAAGCAGAACTGGGAACAAAACTGGAACTGAAATTTGAAACGAAACATAAACTTTAGCCAAAACCAAAACCGGATTCAAAATTGAGACCAGACGGAAACTGGAACCGAAACCAAAACTTGAACCTAAAGCCGAAGTGAAACTGGAATTCCGAACGAAATCGGAACAGATATTGAAACAGAAGAAGGAATCGATGGTGATCGTACTGTAACGGGAATCGGAGCAGAAACTGAAACCAAAACTGGAGCTGAAACGGTAATCGGAACAGAAACTAGAAACAAAACTGAAACAAGAAATGGAACTGAAACTGAAATGGAAACAAAACCTCGGACCAAAACTTAAACCGAAAATGGATCCGAAACGGGAAACAGACGAAACTGAAATCGGAAGCTTAGCGCAATTTGAACTCCTTTTGGACAGGAAGTGAACCGAAAAAAGGAGATCTTACTCTTTCTGTTATCACATAAGCAGAACTGGGAACAAAACTGGAACTGAAATTTGAAACGAAACATAAACTGTAGCCAAAACCAAAACCGAATTCAAAATTGGGACCAGATGGAAACTGGAACCGAAACCAAAACTTGAACCTAAAGCCGAAGTGAAACCGGAATTCCGAACGAAATCTGAACAGATATTGAAACAGAAGTAGAAACCGAACGGTAATCGTAGAGGCGGAAACTCAAATTGTTACCGGAATCAGAACAGAACTGAAACCAAAACTGCAATTGTAACGGGAATGGGAACAGAAACTAAAACCAAAACTGAAAAATGGAACTGGAACTGAAACTGAAACTGAATTGGAAACAAAACCTGGGACAAGAACTTAAACCGAAACCGGATCAAAACGGAAACCAAAACGGAACTGAAACCGGAAGCTATGCGCAATTTGTACTCTTATTGGACAGGAGGTGAACCGAAACAAAAGAGAGCTTACTATTTTTGCCATCACATTAGCAGAACTGGGAGGAAAACTAGGAATGGAATTTGAATCGGAGCATAAACTCTAACGAAAACCAATACCGTATCTAAAATTGAAACCGTATGGAAACTGTGCCTAAAACTAAAACCGGATCCACAATTGAAACTGGAGGGAAACTGGAACTCAATCCGAAATCAAAACTACCAAAACTCATAACGGAACTGAAACTAGAACGCAACCCTGAATAAGAAAAGAAAGCGGACCGAAAAAATATAAAATTGCTGTAACTCTATTCATATTTCATGTAGTGAAAAATTCCTATTAAAGTAATCATAATAGGGGTTCAACCAATTATACACATACATAAATTATAAGTTGCTCGGTTCTGTTTCATACGACAGCTGGAGCCGGGGCGTATGAGTGACATTTCGAGGTGTATCTTTTTCATTAAAGCGACCAGCTATTTTGCTAATATTACATTTATTTTAGTATAGCTTTGTACTAGAAAAACAGTTTAAACTCAAAAAAGGCGATATAAAGAACAAAACGAACAACTGAAGACTGATTGAATTCATAAAGCATAAATTGACTTAACCTAATAAATCCTTGCTAATATGATTTCGCACTTTTCAAATTGTACTTTGGTGACCTCTTTCAGACATCAATTTCCACTTGACTGCAATTTGTAACTGAACTTAAATAGGTAGTAAATTAAGGTAAAGTACTATTAAATACAGACATTTGATTAATGCGAAGCTAATGTAATATTTCATCTAATAAATGCATGCATAAATTGGTACGTGTCTATGAAAGATGGTCACATCTCATTAGTTGGAAAGTGTTTCGAGACTAAAATAGCTGAACGACAACACAGACGATTCGTATGAATATATTTATTGCAGAGAAAGAAAAACCTGACGACGTATACTAGTAACCTAGCAAACAATCTTATTTTAATAATATAAATGCGTAAGTTTGTGTGTATGTTTGTGGGTCTTTAACGTCTAAACTACTTAACATATCTTTACGAAATTGTGTACACTTGTTCTCAGGAGAATGGAATAACTAACAGGTTCATGCGGTTTTGGAACAGTGGACCAGGGACCGACCTATTAAAAAAATCTTATTTATGACGCAACTGGCTGACAAATAAAAATGTCTTCAGAAGAACTTTCGATATTTTGCTTTTTTTGTTCGTGCAGGCGGAGCCACGGGTAAAAGTTAGTTTTATATAAAAATAAAGGTTTTGTAAGCATTCAAATAGAAGCAAAACACATTTTGATTTCTTGCTGGCCCTTACATTTGAGAACTTTAACCCAGAATTACTTCAAAAAATTGTTGTTTGGTTAATGAAAAAAAAAGTACTTGGCGCGATATACCTCCGAGAAGAATAAGGGCGAGGTTGCCTTCCAATTTGTGGTATGCTGCTTCTTGTTTTTCCTACAAATTGTCTTGACCTACAACGTTTTGCGACTCGGAACGGCAAAGCGAAAGAATTTTTGCTGAGAAGTCTTCCATGGCAGAAACACACTTGAAGACTTTGCCAACCCACTGCGGAGGGGCGAAGCGATTTAAAAAAAAAACTATTCCAAACCACTTTTGATGTTATCTGTGCCAGTACTCGAACCTTGTACTTTCGGTGTGGTTTGATTATAGTTGAGACAATTGGGCTTAACATTTATAAAACGATTGCATTGTTAAGGAAAAACTAAGCGACATTAGAAAAATACCTACAATGCTTAATATTTTATGAATGTTGAACTTGAAATGCTTGCAAAAGTCTTAATCATATAAGCTTATTTGCAGTCTGATTTTCAAAATCCTTACCAGATCGTTTCCTGAGTAGACACGCACTTCTGCGCTGTTGTTGCAAGACAAATTATACCTTTTGAGTGGTTGTAATTAAATTCTTTCAGTTTCCGCACTTTCCATATGCTTTTCGCAGATTCTTTTTTTCCCTTGAGGCTACTATTGGTATCACACAGCGACCCAAATAAGCACCTATTTGTATGTATGTATGTTTGAATGTATACTCGTACATTGTAGCTGTAGCTGACAAGAAAACCTTAATGATTACAAATTTAATTTGGCCATTTTATTATGCACTTACACAATTTCTTCCTTTTCTCACTTTTCACTGTTTTCTTTTTTTTAAGACCAAACAATATTAAGAGCAACAAGTAAGGTTGCGAATGTTTTCGACTGTGTCGAAGTCTTGATACTTTTTACGAATATACCTGGGCCCTTACTCTGTAGTTCTATTCGAAAGAAAATTTGTTTGCTTTCGAGTGATTCGTACTCTGTTAGAAACTTTCGAGTAGAACGTATTCGTTTTTCGAGTTTCATTTTGTTCCCTTCGGAATTGACTTATTCCCATTTAGATTGTAGAAAATTTGGTGGTCACTATTTCGAAAACATATGCCAAAATGGTCGAAAGTTTGAAAATTCTAGACAACAACAATTTTCCAAACGGAAATCTACAAAAGTGTACTTTCTTATGCTTATCATAAAACAATTGGGGCCGGTTTCACCAACGTGACTAAGACTAAAACTTAGTCGTGACTTAAGTTAGCACAGATTCGAGACTAACTTAATTTTGGGTTTCACCAACTGAGCGACTTAAATAATTTTGAGCACAACAACCCGACCAGCTGTTTTATGCATAGTAGTATTTTTTCATACCAGACAACTCTGCGCATCCCAATATCCCAGTGCGAAATGGGCATGTATGACTATACACGAAGGAATGTATTGATCTTACACCCATTTCTCTTTAGCTGGAAGGTACTAAAATTAGCGCTTAATTGAAAAAGATAGTTTCGTAATGGTTGCATGCTTGAAAACTAGCGTTTACATGCATCTACGCTTACCCCGTTAAAGTCAAGCATGATCAAGTTTCCGACTGGGACGTTGCACAAAACAAATTAGCAGGATTACTGACATTAAGGTTTCGAACCAAAGCAACACTGCTTAGTGGAGAATAAGTCAGCTGGCAAGTTGACTAAGTTGTGACTTAGCTAAGTTAGGTGGTGAAACTGAAAAAGTGAAAATCGCGACTTAACTAAGTTAAGTCGAGTTGGTGAAACCGGGCCTAAGTGTTTTTATCCATAAAGAAATCGATTTTAGCACATAAAGAGTTAAGCAATTGCTGTTGACCGAATATAATTGAAAAATGTTGGTTAAAAAATTTGAAAAATTATATACATACTTAAAAAAAATTAATTTTATTAAATAAACATAAAATAAAAAATAAAACATAACTTTTTCGACGCATTATTACACTATTCAGAGTTGATCACACTAATTTTAATAAAGTTGAAACTAAGATTATAGTAATCGTAGTCGTCGGTCCCTAATTAATGATTACAAAAGACTTAATTATAAAAATTTCAAATTATGCTTACAATAGAAATAAATAAATTGAAGTCACGAACACTGTAATTTTAATTATGTAATTATTCAGGTGCTAATTTAAATAATATGAAATTACAATAATAGTAATTATAATCGCGTGTACACAAAGTAATGATTACAACAGTCGTAATTAAAAAAATAGCTATTTTGATTAAAGTTGTCGTAATATTAGGTACTATCGATTACACACAATTAATAGTACGATTACAGAACGACTATTATATATTACATTACCATTACAGTAATCGCATTCGTGCTGCAACGACGTAATCGTAACTAAAAGAGAGTTTAAGCATTTTTAAATCAGAATACCTACAATTGTAATCTAATGTGTCTGAATAAACAATTACAGCAGTACTTATTTAAAAGTGTTGTAATTACGATTGAAGTAATTTATATCGAAGTTAAAATAATGTCACATATAATGCTAATCACATAGCTGTTACCCTACGTTATGTAAAAAAAGTCTCACATGCAATTTTTTTCAATATCCCATGAAATTTATAATCTTCTTGACTATCGAAGGAAGTAGTGCTATCTGACAAATTGGTCGTACAATATATAAATTGTACATATCATGGCGGCCGCCGTGGTGTGAAGGTAGTGTTGCCGGCCTACCACACCGAAGGTCCATGGTTCGAGCCCTGGTACAGGTAACATCAAAAGTGATTTGAAAAAAGTTTTTCAAAACGGGGTCGCCCCTCGGCAGTGGTTTGGCAAACTCTCCGAGTGTATTTCTGCCATGACAGGCTTCTCAGCAAAAATTCGTCTCCTTTGTAGATGCCGTTCGGAGTCGGCAAAAAACTGTAGGTCCCACCAATTTGTAGGGAAAATTCAAATCGGCACACCACAAATTGGAAGAGAAGCTTGGCGCAAAAATCTCTTAGGAGGTTTATGATGATATACCTGTTGTATATCGCGCCATAGAGATAGACATATCATGGATGCCGTTTTAGTTGTAAGCATCAGAGAAAATGTGCAAAATCCTCCCAGATAAAGAAGCAGTTGTATAGAAAATAAATTATGCCTCCTTAAATTATATGAACTTAGGAGTATTAAACAAAAATTTTGCAAAATTTTTTACTATTAAATGATTTGTGATAAAATTAGAAAGAGTGACAGCTGAACAACCGGATACTTTATCTAATTTATGTATTTTCAAAAAAACTCGCATAACATATTTATAAAAAAAATATCGCATGATATGTTAGTAACAAAATACTATGCAACAATAATTTCAATGCAATAAGGTTACAAATTCGCGTAATTTATTTTCGGCTGTTGTGACGAGAATGCTGAAATTTAAAGCTAAGCTATGTAGGATTTATACATATTAAATATATCACCTACATTCGCTACATAAAAAAATCTCACATGATATATTGTTAGATATCCCATAATTGTTTTTTGCAGATATCGAAATGATGTGTATTACCATCTCATAAATATTTTGTACGGCAAATACTATCATATATGTAAATACTGTAGATGTTGGTTATTTTTTCAAAAATCTCCCATGACATATTATATTCATGGTGGCATTTTGACGTAGTTGTATGAATAAGGAACAAATGTAGAAAATCCTCTTGGGCGAAGAATCAGTTGTAAAGAACCCATATTATATAATTATGAAACCCGCCACCCACCCCCCAAACCGTGCAATATAGGCAAAAGAATTCTCGCATGATATATTATAGTGGAAAAATGAAAAGTCGTGCTATTAGTAGACAAAATAAGAAGGGATTGTGCCAAAAAAAAAATCCATGAAATATTTATCGAGAAACACTCTATGCCCTGGTAAAAAGTGCCATGAAATAGTAATGTAGTGTTTTTGTCGTTACAGCAACAACAACAACAGTAATGTCAATGTCACAAAGTTTTAAGACTTTGGCTATCTATATTCGGGTGTTATGGCGAGAATCATCTTATTTAAAAGCTAAGTTTTGTAGGATTTATTATTAAATGTATCGCCGAAAAGGCAAAAAAATCTCATATGACATATTGTTAAATATCCCACGACATTTTTTTTTAGCTGTAAAATTACTGCCTAGATATATATTATACATACCGTCGATATTGGTATGTTTCTCTCCCATGACATTTTCCAATAATTGGAGTTAGAAAATCCTTGTTATAGAACAAACAGCTGCTTGGAATATAAATTATATACTTTGCTTTACAAAAGAAAATTCTCGCTTGATATATTTTTGTTGGCAAATAATATTCCTTGCTTTGGGGCGGGTATCGAGAGATGGAGAGGGGAAGCGGTTAAGATTTCAAGATTTGAACAAAAGGTTGGCGTCAGGCGAAAACCCTGTTCAACGCATAACACCGTACTGATCATGGCTTATCTATACTTGTTTTTGTACTTACAGACTTCGGTCAACGGACCCAAGTTTATGTACTCATTCTATGTTCAACAAAGGTATAAAAATATACATACCTATATATTTGTTTGTATGAGTGAAGCAATTACATTGCCACCTTAACTTAACTCACGCAGAAATCTCTGATTCATTTGGAGGCTGTACTTGAACGATAAAGCAGCCGGAAGGCATTTGAGTTAACTGTAGACAGCCTACAAGTGCACTACTGTCCATAATTTATGTAGATGCATGCAAATATGTGCCCAAGAGTGTGTGTACAGTTATTCATGGCACATTTGCGAGCATAATTAAATGCTGCTCTGGGGCTAAGTAGAAGTGAAGCAAGTGGAAAGAGGGTTAAGAATACGAATGACGATTCCTTTAAATGTAGTTGTGAGGATATTAAATTGACTTATAACACATACAAACAATAGTCATGAACTATGCAGCGCATACAACAACAAGTTGCAATGAACAAAAGCACAACATTAGAGGCGCACAAGAGTCGACGCACGAAAGCACTTTAAGCAATCAAATAGATTAAAGATGAAATAATTACATTAAAATGTGAATCACAAGCAGCAAACACTTTTCATTACAACAAAAAAAGGCATAAAACTAGTTCTCGTTAAGAGTGCAACAAATTCAGATAGCATTTAGTAGAAGAATTAACCCATTAGTTGATCTACTAGTGGCTTGTTATGATGAGCTCTAAAAGCACTTCAAATAGTTGAATGAAGTTTTGAGATCATTGAGTGGGAGAGATAATTTTTGTAAATTTTATTTAAATTCTAAAAAATTCTAAAAAAATTTTTTTTGAAATTTTTTATATTTTTTCAATAATTTTTTATTTTTTTTTTGTAATAGAAATAAAATTGTGATATATACCTATAGAGCAAAAGTTAAATTGTGTGTCACAGCTTTTTCTTAAGAATTTTTTAATTTCAATGAAATTAATCGGTAGTCTAAAATTTCTAACCACGTCTTGTTTCTCAGAAAAACGGGGATTGCAGCCCCTAAAGTGATATAATATATTTTTTTTTTGTTTTTTTTTTTTTTGTAAGTTTAACAAGCTCAAGACCAGTTGATAATAATTCTTAGTTAATTATTATTATTTTTTTGATTATAGGAACCATTGAAAGCAAGTCGAAAAATCGACTTTTCCAAAATCCGAACATAAAACTTTTTTTCAAAAAACCGTTATCGCCAACGTTTTTAGCGGACATTTTTGGGTCGGACAGGGTATACATGAAAATTTTAAAATCAAATGAAAATTTTTTTAGTAGGTCATAAAAAAAAACTTAAAAATCAAAGTCGAAAAAAGTCAAAAAAATGAAATTTCGCAAGCTCGAAAATTATTTTTTTGGGTATGCGTAGTCGAACTTTTTTTCCCTGAGCCAAAAACCTATCGAAAAATCGATGGCGCGATATCGGGTAACTTTCGTCCATACAAATCGACCCACCCTAATATACAGGCTATAGTTATAGTACTATTTCGAAAACAGTCACGATTTCTCGTCAGACTAATTCGTATAGTTTTGCTATTTCAGAGGATCTTGTGGAGAATCGAACCCACTCACTCTGATTGCAAGCGCAGCCGCCTAACTCATACATAGTTTTACAATTTTGTATTTCTGATGAGGTAAACCATAAAAATTAATTTACCTCGAACAAGCAAAATTAGACCTTCAAGGTTCCCCTCCCATAATTAAGCCTGTTATTGAAACGCCCCTGCTTCATCAGTTAGTTATTTAAAACCCGAATAAAAAAAAATCTACTTTTAAAATACGCGAAAAAAGTTTCAACCCACTCTATCATAAAATTTTCTAAATTGAGTAAAATTCAAAGGTCGTAAATGGGTCAAACAGAGAAATAAAAAGCCAAGAAACTGCACAGAGGTGGGGTTTCTCTTGACTTATGCAACGAACTGTGTATTCTGTCATTGTTATAGTGAGATAGAGTGTCTCTCTAGTTACTGGATTGGTGAGCTTTTTAACCCTCTAAAGACGCATTAATTTAAGAAGTTAATTAACGACGACTATTCATTATAAAAGGCTTCTCAGCAAAAATTCAGCTGCTTTGTCGTTTGGAGTCGTCAAAAAACTGTAGATCCCAACAATTGGTAGAAAATGTTTTAAGCAACTCACCACGATTTGGCAGAGCTTCTGGACTTAAGCTCCTCGGAGGTATAACCTGCTAATTATATATAAATTTTTTTTTATTTTGATTCATAAAAGGGCCTAGGGTAATTGAGTTAGTTAGGGCTGTTTTTTAGAATCGATCAACCCCCTTAAAAACAACTAACCTTGAATTCACCAGGATTAAAATTTCCGAAGAAACACTTTTTGCGACTCGCTCAAGACACCAAGAAAAAAAAATTTTTTTTTATTGCTTTTTTTTTTTGCTTTAACTTATTTTTTTTTATACCAACAATTTTTGTTGATTTACGGCCTGTACATTTTCAAGTATTCATGAAACGAACTCAAGGCCAAGAATAATAATTTTTCACTTTTTGAATTTATGAAAATTATTATTGTTTTTTATTTTTTTTTAATAATCATTTTTAATACATTATTTTTTTTTGGAATATTCACAATAAAAGTCCATAAGGTCGATTTTATAGCAATATTTTGTCAGTAGAGTTTGCTGTATATTCCAGCGGCCAGATAGGGTTATTCTGGTGTCTAAACTAGGATGTTTTGTATGGAGCAACTTAAACCCCGGGCGACCCTAACAAATAATTTAGCTCATAATAAAACGGTTATAGCGGCTTTGTGTTGAGGTAAATCTTAAATATTAAGTTACTGACTGATTAATGGCTATTTTTACCAACTGCGGTTAACGCTAACTGGGATAAGAGGTAACTGGCTTTATGCAAACGTCCCAGAATGATTTTTTTTGATGAATAAATACTATTCGAATAAACGAATAAAAATACTCGTTTCAAAAAATTCGAATAGTATTTATTCGAATAATATTATTCGAATAGTATTATTCGAATAGTGGTATTCGAATAGTGGTATTCGAATAGTATAATTCGAATAGTGGTATTGGAATAGTGGTATTCGAATAGTATAATACGAATAGTGGTATTCGAATAGTGTTATTCTATGCTATGGTGTTATTATTATGCGAGAGATGTCGGAAACGAAATCCACTGTCTTCATCCCTTGTACCTATGAACATGCATTCACGTTTTGTATGTTTACGTGTGCAAATGTGTGCATAAGCTGTAGCGATATTTGTTTAACTATTCGAAAAACCTATTATTCGAATAGTTGTCATTGTCTTCGAATGCATGGATTTTTTATTCGAATAGTCCCATGCTTAATTTACAGTTTATAATGCTCTGACGACTCTTCAAATTAAATTAAATAACCAAACTGAAAATATCATACTAAAAGCATTATAAAGCCTCTCTGATATTTGAGTTAGAAACGTTTCATCTTTGATTTGACCACATATTACAGTAGACACATATATTTTAACCCTACAACGACCATTTAAATGTCGGAGTAATTTAATTACATTATAACGAAGCAAAACTTTAAAAACAAAACCTGCAAAAGAATTATAACGTGAGAGAAAAGCATCAGCACCATGAGTGCAATGTCGAGCAATTTAATTATTCTTTAGAAAATGCATTTGCACGTACACAACACAACAACAACAACAAGACTAAACGTGTAAAAGTAATAAACGTGCATTCCATACTTAGTGAAATATTTCAACAACAAAGAATGCAGTAATTTGCCAAAGTGCAGCAAACAAAAATGAGCAGAAAAAAATCCATGATAATTTATGACAGAAATTACAGCAAACAACAACAACAAAAACGAATTATACTTAGCACAATATCTACTAGTTAATGCATAAAAGTGTGAAAGTGTTAATTGCGCATAACTTGAGTGAGCTGCTTAAAAGCGCAAGCGAAAGCGGAAGTGCGCAAGCAAAGCGCCACAAGTCAAAAGTTCAAAAGAAATGAAAAATTAAAGAAAAAGTGAAAAGTGCAGTAAAGTGGTCAAGTGTGTGTGTGTGCTTAAAAGTATTTGTCACACAAAGAATGTTTTTGTTTTTGTTGTTTCATCGCTGGTGCAGCGTGCTCTTTGATAGCTACAATTTGCGGCCACTCTGGCGATATACGTAACAAAACGGGCGAAATTTCGTACGCTTGGTAACCTAAGCTTTTTAGCTTTTTCGGTAGCTTAGGAGGCGGGGACGCGTGAAGTGAGAAGTGTAACTACTGTGACAAGCCATTTGAAAGAGTCGCATGCTGCTGCTGCCAGATTACGTTTTGAAACATGGATGGCGAAAATCGGATTATACTCAATGTGGGCGGCATAAGGTGAGTGATGGAGATTTTGGCTTAGCTTTGATATTATCCTTGATGTTATTTCTATTCGTATAGAATTTTTATGCATACAGTTGTGTTCAATATAATAGTAGTGAAATTAAATTCGATATCTTCTTCTTTAAATGGTCATCTAACCGCCTGGGCGATTTTGACCGTGCAACATAGCTCGCCAGTCGTTTCTTCGTTGCGCCAACTGGCGCCAATTGGAAACACCGCGGGATCGCAAATCGGT
The DNA here is from genome assembly GCA_949987695.1 of Merzomyia westermanni. Classification (NCBI taxonomy): domain Eukaryota; kingdom Metazoa; phylum Arthropoda; class Insecta; order Diptera; family Tephritidae; genus Merzomyia; species Merzomyia westermanni. Next base: position 176,274,930 of record OX465289.1, on the reverse strand, counting down.
CTCCACTTGGTCCTTCCATCGGAGTGGTGGTCTCCCTCTTCCTCTGCTTCCACCGGCGGGTGCCGATAAGAATACCTTCTGGGCTGGAGCATCTTCGCTCATTCGCACTACGTGGCCTAGCCAGCGAAGCCGCTGTGTTTTAATTCGCTGAACTATGTCGGCGTCTGCGTAAAGTTCATACAGCTCATCATTAAATCTTCTTCGGTACTCGCCGTCGCCAACGCGTAGAGGTCCACAAATCTTTCGAAGAACCTTTCTCTCGAATACTCCCAGGGCCGCCTCATCAGATGTTGTTAGTGTCCACGCTTCTGCACCATATAGCAGGACGGGTGCGATGAGTGACTTGTAGAGTGTTATTTTCGTTCGTCGAGAGAGGACTTTACTTTTCAATTGCCTACTCAGTCCGAAGTAGCATTTGTTTGCAAGAGTGATTCTTCGTCGGATTTCTAGGCTAACATTATTGTTGGTATTAATGCTGGTTCCCAGGTAAACGAAGTCCTTTACTATTTCGAAATTATTGCTGCCAACAGTGGCTTGGTTGCCAAGGCGCGAATGCGCTGACTCTTTGCATGATGACAGAAGGTACTTCGTTTTGCCCTCGTTCACCACCAAATTCGATATCGTTCGACGAAATAAAAAGAAGCTGTGATTTTAATGATTTTCATCTAAAATATAGCGAATTCCATAACAGAAATCACATACAAAGAAATTTCATAGTTCATGCAAAGCTTCATACATCTAAATTTCAATATATTTTGGAAGAATTTTAGTACGCAGTTTTAGAGCGCATTCAATTTTAGAATAACGATGTGCAATTTAGAGGTACCTCAAAAATTTCCGCTGAATTTTTAGAATTTTTTTGTCCATGATGTCGGGTATTTTCTTCCATAAAAGTAAATTTTTCTTCATGTTTTGTATGGAAGAAATCACTTCACACCCTTGACGAAATGCTAAAAATTCAGGGAAATTTTAGAGCGAGTTCTGACTTGCACAATGTTATGCTAAAATTGATTGGTCTACAAAACTGCGTACTTAGAAATTTGAAGATTTTTTTAAGTTTGATCAACTTTCCTGAACTTTGTGTAAACTTTGAAATTTCTTTTTATTTGGTTTTTGTTGCTATATTTTAAATTATGAAAATCCCAGGTTCTTCTTATTTCGTGGAACGATATCCATTTTAATTTCACTGCCTTGTATGTATACATAAACATCATCTTAGGGTAAATCGATATAGTTTTTATAGGTTATAAAAGCAAAAGATTTTAGTGGAAACCCTTACTCAACCTATACAAGGTGGCGCAAAAGTAAGCTTCCGATGTTCAGCATATCGGTTGTGGCACGTGCAGTGTGTGCTGTTGCACCGTCTTGTTGGAACCACATGTTTTCCAATCCCAATTCATCAAGTTGCGGCAAAAAGAACTCGTTGATCATTGCTCTGTAGCGCTCACCATTCACAGTAACCGTTTGACCCCGACCGATTATTGGTCAAATAAATAGTCAGCAATATTCCGCGTTCTGGAGCAGTGTAGCGTAACATTGTTTATTAACGTGTATTTCGCATGTGTTTACTACACAAATGTCAAAACAGAACTGACTTTAGGGGCCAATCGCAAAATTTATAGCATTTTCTGATAGGAGGATTACTTTTGCGCCACCCTGTATATGCTGCTAAAAGCATTGTGAAGTAATTTATGGTTAAAAATTGCGTTTTTTTCAGTTTAAATTCGGGTTCAGTCTTATGATTTTAGAAAAAAAAAAGAAAATAAAAACCCCCAAACACAGCTAAACATGTTTTTTTTTTTGCAGTCAGCAGCTTTTACCACATTATCGACATAATTTCTTGTAACAGTTCATTTTAAATTCAAATCTTTAAGTACTAACAGAAATTTTATGAGGTGTAATGCAAAGCGACTGTAATAACAAATTAATTAAATTACGTTTGAAAGATAGTAGTAGAGAGTGGATGAAATTGTTTTAAACAGCTGCTGTTCGAAATAAAATAAATATTAATCGAAAATCTTGCAAAAGCAAAATTAGAAGTATAAAGTTTTTTAGATGAGGCCATTGGAAAGTAGTAAATATATAAGATTGAATCATAAGAAGCTAGTGTTGGAAAATGTATTAAATTATATATCTAACCAACTTCTTCCTTTTAAGAAAATGGGAAAATCGTGACCATATATATGAGCTCTGCAAAATTGTGTGATCTTCAAAAATGCATTTAGTAGTAGAAAAATGCTGTTTTTAAATATTTGGAAAATGTATTTTAATTTTTATTAATAGTAAGAAACCGTATATGTGTAAGTACCTACAAATATAGACAGAAAAAAAACACTACAACATATTTAAAAAAATTACTTACTAAAAAATAGTAATATTTTAATACTTTGTATTTCATTTTTAGAAAATTTGTTGAAAAAATTATGTGATTAAAAAAGTACTGGTGGAAATTGCAGGACACCAAGTCTTTGGAAAGTTCACTAATTTACATGAGTAGATATTTAGTGTAAAGTAGTCAAAGGGTTGGGAACAGGGTTGCGTGATTTTGATTTGGATGAATTACGAATCCAAAAATAAAATTTATTTTGGATTTGAAAATTTTTTTAAATCAAAGATATTTTTTATTTGTGATTTGAATCGTCAACCGAATCAAAGATACTTTTTATTGGATTTATATTGGAACGAATTTTCGTCATCCCTTGTCAATTTTGGTTTTGTAACAAACCGGTTTCGGCGAATCTTTAGTGCTTGATTTCGTTCTCTTTACTATACTTTTCATTTGTGATTCTTTTCTTTAGCCAAATCAAAGATACTTTTTATTTGTTATTCGTTTCTTCAGCCAAATCAAAGATAAATATTTTTGTGATTGATTCTTAAACAACTGATTCGTTTAAAGATAAGATACCTTCTGGTTCGGAGTACCTTCGTTCATTCGCACAACGTGACCTAGCCCGAGAAGCGGCTGGGTTTTAACTCGCTGAACCATCTCGGCGTCTGCGTACAGCTCATACAGCTCATCAATAAATATTCTGCGGTACTCGCCGTCGTCAACGAGTTTTTTGGTATACTTGCAGTACCATTTTTCAAATTTACTACTTCAGCCTTCTGCAAATATTCCACGCAACATGTACATTTGTTTCTAAAGTTGATGCATGAATAGAAGAGCGTTCCTACATTGATTCGCGAATACATTCTCGAAACAGCGTTCTTAATTTGATTCGTGAACGATGTCGATTTTTCATACGTTCTTATTCTCGAATGGGAATGCAAATTTTTTTTTTAAGGTTTAGGTTGAATGTTGCTTTGATTAAATTTGTCTGAACTCAGGCTGCTTAGCTTTGTAGCTTTTAGCTATTATAAAGCAAGAAGACTTTTGGACAGGGTTCAGTTGAACCCACTCTTCTAACACCTACATCACTCTGGTCCAACCCTGTGGAAACTGCGCATTTCCTCGGACTTCCGTTAGAAGAGCCTGATGACAATTTAGAGTGATCGAGCTCATTGGGCAGGGCGAAGCACTGTTAACAACAACAACAACAAGAAGACTTTTGGAACCATGGGTACCACAAACCGTTTATCATGAATAAAGTTTACTTGTAACACATATCAATTCACAAGCAAAAAGTATCTTTGATTTGGCTGAAGAAACGAATCACAAATAAAAAGTATCTTTGATTTGTTTGATGATTGAAATCACAAATAAAATTGATTTCTTATTTGAAAGTGGATTTGAAATCAAAAAGGATTCGAAATCACGCAACCCTGGTTGTGAATTAAAAAAATTGTAAAAATTTCTGAAAAAAGTACTCTTTAAAAAATTATAGTAAGGCAATTCTGCTACACTAAAAAATAGAAAACGTAAAAAGCTTTCTAGCTTTTCTATATAAAATTTTTGATTTTGATGGCAGACTGCAAAACTTTCTACGTTTTCTATACTTCCTAGACTAACAGAATTAATCGCTCTAGTAATTTTTATTTAAAGTAATTTTTATCAAAGCCCCGAAGATATACTATTATAAATGAGAAAGCAATATTGAAAAATAATGCTTTCTAAATTCCTCTGCTAATATTTTTCCGATACACTCTAATATAAATACATACACGTATATTAGGCGAGACCAAATGAAAAAAAAAATGCTTGACGCTTGTGTTCGGGACCAAACAATTCCTTTTAAAAGTCTGTATCTATCTCTTTTCTTCAGTTTTGCTTTTTTGACAAATTTCCAAAACAAAACCCGTTAATCAGTAAAGCATACCTATGTTTCTAGTTCGATTACTCAGGAAGGGCCAGTCTGACGAAAATTTCTGTTCAAGACTTCATTGTGTGGAGTATAACTTCATACAAAACTAAGTAGTATTTGCAGTTAATTTTTTTAACTTCAATTTACTTAGCAGTTTTAAAGCGAATAAAATAATGATTAAAAAATTTTAAATACTAACTTTATTGAATTTAAAAATATAAAGATGGAGGGACTTAATATGAAGGTAGTAAAATAAGATCATTCCCAAAGAATGTAAACCAGTACTGATAGACCTCTAGGAGTTCATATTGGGGCATGAAATCTTTATATTCAATATGCGAAGAGCAAAACATCAGATTTACATTGTTGGACGGATTCCCACAAAAAAATTTGAAATTATATGGATCGGCTTTTTAAAGTTCAATAAGGCTAATTCTACTTTATAAGTTACTAAAGGAGTAAAATTGTTTAATTGTCCAGAGCTGCCATATAAGTATTTATAAAAGTAATTTATACATGCACAATAAATGCAAATGTAATGCAAGTCATAAAACATTTTTAACTACATTCACATACACAAAAAGTTTCAAAATTTTCCAAACATTTTTAATTTTTTTGCTTATTAATATGGTTTTGATCAGACCTGCTTAATAAGGATTTCTTAACGTAATGATTACCGGTTGGATTAATTATTTTCTTCAGCATCCATACAATGATTGATTACCATTTCAAATTTTATTGATTATTTTTCAATTAATTAAAAAAAAGAATCAAAATAAAATCATGATTACTTGAGACTATTAAAAAAATCATAAATAATCAAAAAAATTGTTTTAATTACTTTTGATTATTTTCGATTTTTTTTGCAATTTTTTATTTTTTCAGTAGTGTTGTTGAAGCACATAAATACAAACAACAATACAAATCAACAATACAGAAAAAAATTAGAAATAATAAAAAAAAAAATCAAAAATAATCAAAAGTAACCAAAGCAATTCTTTTTGATACATTTTTTATATTTTTTATTTTTTTTTTTATTTTTTCTAATCGTAATCAATTAATAATAGCCTTTGCTGGAAAAACAAATAAACTATCATTACCAATTAAAAAAAAAACGTCTTATTAATTAATTACTAATTACTTATCAAATTTAACAAATCTGGTTTTGATGTAAGCGGGCTTACTAGTCAATATATTAAAAAAAAAAATTTTTTTTTAAATATTTTTGTTTGTTCCAGTCTAATCAAGGCACACATTTAGGGCATGTATATTTAATGCTCTTTTGTAGTCACGAATTACCATTATTTAGCAACATAAATGAAAGTAATTTAAGTGATGATGCCTAACAAAATTTAATGTTCTCTAATTACGAACTTAAGAAACACAAAGGACGAACATTTCAGATGAATGGACAAATCATCTTTTGTATAAAGTTCTGACTTTAGAGAGCAACAAAGGATTCTTAGTACTTCAAAGCATTTTCAGGCGATTATGAACTGGAGGTTTTATAATTTTTTTACAGGCACTGAACTTAATGGATATTTCCCAGAATTAAATTCTACAAATTTAAGTGAAAAGAATATATTTATTCGATGTTGGAATATATGTATATACAAAAAAACTTAAATTAAAATTTTTGCTTAAAGTATGTGCCAATGATCCCAGGGAATACATTCCAACTCCACTGCTCTAGCGCACAGTTGGTAACGTCCTTTTGCGAATAAGAAATAACTTTTTTTTAATCTTCAATGAAGTCCCTTTATTGATTTTTAGTATTTGTATTTCAATTATCAGCCAACTACCGTTAAGCTTTGGCGCTATACCTTTACTTTGCTTAGGCACGCCAAGCCATTAGTGTGCACGCAGATCAAATTCCCACAGCATAGTTATTAAATCGCTTGAACATAGCTGTAATAAAAATTCTATGGGATTGTGCATTGTTGTTGTTGCTTGATTTCAGAGAAATTGACTGTATTGTTGTGGTATTGTCAAGTGACTGAAAAAGGCTTTTCAACTCACAATTGTTTCTGCTTAATTCAACAGCAAGCAGGGGACAATGATGGCTGTGAGTGACAGATGACACATGAAAATACTAGAATGAGAGATTCTACAGGTGAAAAAGTGTCAGGATTTCTCAATTTAAAGATTAAAATGTGTTGCTTTAAACTACAATTCGAATTTTTAGTTATATAGAATTAATTCGCTGATGAAATCGAGTTAGATTAGGAACAAATCTTTGTTTCATTGCAAGTTAAGAAAATTCGGATACTAAAGTCTTTAACCATATCAGAGTTCTGTTCTCGAATCTCATACTTTTAAGTCGATTTTCGAATATCGAGTTCATAATTCTAGTTGTGTATTTCAAAATTGATGAAATTTCGATTGAAATTAGATTAAGACTTTTATTTCTGTTATCGATACTTGAACATACCTACTAAGTTTTGAAATACGAGTTGAGTTTGCTTAATATTTGGAACATTTGTTTCGAAATTTAGATTCGGATTTCGGATTTAAGTTTGGATTCGATTTAGAATGAACTATATTAGTTAAAGTTCAATTATCAAATTGCAAATCTCAAATTCAAAGTTTCGAATTGCATTGTCTGTATTAGAAATTAGTTTCGAAACTTTGAAGCTTGAATCAACTTAGAAGGAAATGAATTATTTAATGTTTGAATATCAAACCGCAAATCTTAAATTCAAAATGTCGAATTCCATTGTTTTTATTATAACTTACCATCGAAATCTAGAAATTCGGATTTGAAGTTTAATTGAATTCATTGTATTACTTTAAAATCGAGTTTCAAGAAAATTCAAAATTTCGAATACCAATTTTTAAATCTCGAATATCGAATGGTGAAGTTTGCTCACACACATTTGATTTCGGAATTGGCACAGTCGCCTTAATATCATTTTTTATCTGTAAGTTCCCACATTCGAAGGAATGAATACTGTGTCGATACTTGAGACTCATGTTTCGAAAGTCAAATTTGTAAGTTCGAAAGTTTATTCGAATTTAAATATTCTAAAGGTTGTTTTCAAGCATTTTTTTTCCAAATTTAAAATTAAGATAAACAAATAAAATTTAGTATTTCTATTTAGATTCGAAGGATGAAATTATTCGCATGTACAGCTTCGAAACTCCGCTAGCGATATTGATTGATGGATTCAAAAATCCATGCATTTTTTTCTGGAGCTACAACTTGCATTCAAAACTTGTGATATTAAGCTTAAGATTTAAGTACCGAACTTTGATCAAATTATTCTAAACATTTAGTTTAAGATTTATTTTCCGCATACTCGAATGGTATTTCGAATAAGAAAATTTGGAGTTAGTATTTGAATCTTGTAAATCATATTCAGCTATAATTCCTGATAGATTAGAATTTCGATGTTTAAATGAAATTTTTTGATTACGTTTTTCGAAGTTTTATTTTGTTAAGATTTTTTTCGGAAGGGGGGGGGGGGGTTTATTTCAATTCAGAGCTTCTCCGAGCCCTACACTAAACACGAGCCTGGAAGCTTTTATGCAAACACATGTCAAGTTTTGTGTGTTTTTTTTACCTTTCAACCTAAATTTCGTTTAATTTCAATTTGACAATATTGGTTTCGTATTTCGAAATCGAATTTTGTTATCGAATTTCAAACTTCGAATTTTATTTCGAATTTAATTAAAATTTTAAATTTCAATAGTTTTAATAGCGAAATTCGTCTATTTTACTGGAATCCCAAATTCGAATTTCGAACATGGTTAAAATAAAATATATAATTTTCTGAAAACAGCTGCACTCACAGCCCATTTGAGAGTCTCTGACGCAGAAGCCGCAAAACCTGGTGGCAAATATGTATGTACTAGCTTATCTGTGTGAATATTTATTTATGTTCCCAGTCTATACCAATGTAAACATTGAGCTCAATGCACACAACCACAAAAACCACAATCTTTTTTTTTTTTTCTCTTTTAAACCTGTTTTCGCACTTTTGCGTTTAAAAAATGCATGCCATATTTGGTTTTTATTTTCATTGAAATCTATTATTCACACGCTATTTTCAGGTGCATCGAACACACACACACACATACAGGATACAACCGTTTGGCTTACACCTATCTAGTTTTAACTTGTTCACCTTTTAACGGCGTTTTATAAAATTGTTTGTTTGTGCGTTTCTTTTGTTTGTCTGTTATCAGCTTACACGTTCGACTGACTGCATTCGGCTTGTATCACCTTCAGGCGCGGTTAATTTTTCCATCCATTTTGTATAGCCTTCAACTGGAGAGCTCACTCACTCACCGGAACCCACATAGTTAGACTGACACACAGTGGCAACTCCTCCACTACCATGCTTTTATCGTTTTGTTGCATTTCTGTTCGTAACATTTTATTATTACTTTTGTTCATCTCGCTTTGTTTCTATTTTAGTTTATCTTTATTTCATTTCAATATGTTTATATTTGGCATCGAAATAGCCAACCGTTGTATTCACTTTGGTCGGTTTTGTTGTTGGTGTTAAATATTTTCATGTCGTATATTTATTCATTTAGGCTGTAAATGGCTTTCATTTCCTTTGTGGGGGCGTTTTTCAATGTGATTTAAAATATTAAAATTGTTCTCTAGTTAGCTAAGTTAATAGTGGTGTGATTGCGGAATCAAATAATTTAGTTATTGTCTATTATTTGATGTCAATTAAAGCTTTTTGTGAGAACCGCATTTTTCGGAAAATTTCAGGGTTGATTTTAAATGGACGATTGTAGAAACAAAGTAAGAAGCAGGTGCGTATAGCTAAAGGAGTTAATGTTGCATATTTGCTTTTCTTGTTGGGTCTTTTATGAGCCAGAACTATCGTTAGATACCATTGACCTAATTCCATATCTCGATTCTATCTGGAACATAATCGCCTTAAGCTTTTCTTCTCTTTTTTATGTTTCTTAATGCAATTTTGCCATAAAAAAATATTTACGCACGATTTGATTGCTTGATCTTATAACTATAAAAACTGATTTCCTCACAGCTATTTTGTTATTGTAGTTTTTCGTGTTGCTGTGCTACCAATTTACCGAAAGCTTATTCTCATAAAAACATCTCTAAGAGTTAGACTGGGTCAAAAAAATAATAAAGAATAACAACAACTAACAATAAATAGAACAAGTAAGGAAAGCGCAGTTTTCGACTGTGCCAAAGACTTTATACCTTTCATGAATACGCATCACGGTTTTAAGTGTCCGATCCTTACTCACAATTAGTACAAACTCTGCAAAACTGTTAATTTAAAGATACATAGCCCAAACCCCATTCATCGGAAAAATCGATTGTATGGGAGCTATATGTTATGTTAGTCCGATCTGGGTGATTTTCGCTACACACATTACATGCATAATATGTACCAAACCTTCACAATTTTGCGTTCCTAGCTTTTTAACTGGAAAATGTATAGCCCAAACCCTATTTATCGAAACTATCGATTACATGGAAGCTATATGTTATCTTGGTCCGATCCACGTGATTTTCACTACACACAGTACATATTTAATATGTACCAAACCTGTACAATTTTGTTTTCCTAGCTTCTTAATTGCAATAGTTATAGGCCAAAACCCTTTTATCGGAACAATGGATTGTATGGAGCTATGCGTTGTATTGGTCCGATCATGCTGGTTCCGACAAATGATTTATGCTTTACAAAATGGCTGCCTCTTACCAAATTTCATCGAGATATCTCTAAAACTGAGGGACTAGTTTGCTTTCAAACAGACAGACGGACAGACAGACATGGCTAAATTAACTGAGCTCATTTCGGTATACTTATTGGTGGGTCTATCTCTTCTTCTTCTTATACTTACAAACATCGGACCAAAGTTATAATACCATTTCATGTTCATGAAAGTATAAAAAGCAGGCAAATAAAAACTAGCTGTTGAGCAAATCGTTGACAAGCGAAACTAAAAGTTCGTTTCTAAGTGAAGTTCTAGCAGCTTCCAAAATAGATTTATGCGAAAAGCTTTGGTGTTTGTTCCTAATAATTTCAAAAATTTATATTTCTAACTAGAAAATTAATGAATAAACAAATAGTATGACATTAAATTCCAAAGAAAAAGTTTTGAGTGAAAATTTTTGTCAGCTTGACCTTTCTAGAATAATGAAGCCGTAAAAATTGGCATGACTTTCTGATTAAATATTTTTACTCTGGTAATTTTTTAAAACCACAAAAATCAATATCAGAAAAAGGGGATTATAGATTCTTAAAACAAACTGAATGCTGAATCCGAGTCTACCGACAGAACATTGGTTGCATTTCGGCCTTAACCTCAAACTGCCAAATGCTTTGTTTTCGTTATTTTAGGGTAGGCCCGACCCACAAACAAAATATGTGACAAAACATGTATGGAGTTGCCAGATTAGGCGACTTTTTTGTCACCTCAAGAAAGTATAATTCCATAGTAAAGAAGTACTGAGCAAGAAATTGAAATTGTAACGGACCACGCCATTACTGATATTGAAAAAAAGCATACAGGAGGATTTAATGAATAAGCAAACAAAACTATAGTTTTTAGAACCTTTGTATGTCTGCCTTAGCGTTTGTTCGCGCATCACCCCGAAACCGCTTAATAGAATTAAATGTAAATTGCACTGATGTATTGCTATATGTTCAACGTAAAGTTTGAGATCCATTTTATAGCACTTTATTCATTTGATGATAGCTGTAAACGGTGGTGGTAGTAAAAGTTGGTTCAAAATGTTTTGAAAAAGTGGTTAAATTTGATATGTGAGCTATATTACACAAAAATGCTTGTGAATAGTCTTAGTGAGCTTAACAGAAATCAAGGGAGCAATTATTTGAATTTTTGATTTACTGTTTGTTAGTATGTTTGTTCACGCATGTCTCAATAACTACGACAGATAATTAAGTGATTTTTACACCAATGCCTATCTGGAGCTCTGTCTTGAGATATAGAACATTTTTTTCTTCAACTGCTGAATATCGTCTTATTTCTACATTTATCTCAAACTACATTTTGGGAGAACATTCATTTTTTATATGGAAACATGCTTAAGACATGTATAAACTCGAACTGACAACAATTTTTGTTATAAATAAAATATAACTCATGGGTATTTGTTGCATTATCTTTATTTTAAATATGGAAGAGCCAAGTACTTTAGTTGGTTTTCTTCGCTTTCTAAATTCAAGATACGAGGTTATTGTCGCTTGGAAGATATCAACCAAAATTATGAGCGCTTATAATTTCTTCTGCTTGCTTAGTTTTTGTTGCTTTGAATTTAAAAATTATGCATTTTATCTAGCATCAAATTGACGATTAGAAAAATGGCTAATTTTGAAAATTTGTAGTATTACTTTTTTATCATTCTGGAATTGAATATATAAGTAAATAAAAAGAAATGAACAATTTTGGCCCTTAATCATAGTCGCTGCGTAACACGCGTTTTAATTAAAATCTTTAGTTAACTTAAAACGACATTTAAAACGTTGGTCAATCATAGTCATATTAAACAAAGATTTTAGCTAAAATTAAATGTAACAGGGTCCCCTTATAAAAAACTTAATTGGTTGGTGGTATGAAAAATTTTTTTAAGTTTTGCAAGGTCACCCTGTGTCAACTATTTTATTCACAAACCATAGTATACTATGACCATGACAGGGCTGAAATGATGTTTATTTTAGAATCATGTTAAAGTAAATAAAACTGTATTTTAACGTATTTTTACGTTTTTGGCACAGCCTACTATGGGTTCGTATGTTTTTGCTGATTTGACATGCCATTACGGATTCGCTGATGCATCGTAATTTAGACCGTGATTATCATTAAAATGCTTGTATATGTATATAAGTTTGTACGTTGTATCTTACATATGTACATAAGTATATTCCTTTGTCTGGATGTCGATTCAAATATCGCCCTCGTCTCACCATACGTAATTACCCTGCAGCCTGATATGGCACTCCAATATCAAGCCTGCTTTCAAAAAAGACTTAAGCATATAAATATTCATTCATTAGTAGCTACATATATTCATATGTATGTATGTACGTAGATAAGTACGACTTTTCATTGTTTGAGTTGGATAGCTAGATAAGCAATCAACCGTATAAAGTGTGCCTAAATCCAAATTTCGTTTTCTTTCGAGAAAACAAAAAAGCTTCTTTGCTAACGCTGAGTCACAATTAAGCCCGTTCAAAAAGTGTAAGAGCCATGAAATAAATGTGGAGGATGAGCACACCATGAGTGTTTTCCTTTTTCAACATTAGTTTTTAAAAGTTTTGCAACTTAAGCTTCGTAAAGGAAAAAAGCGGTCAGAGTGACTGTAGCTGTTGCGGTGTGTTGACATACTCTAGGGGTAGTGCTTTCTCATTTTTTTCTAGAAATTTTGATAGGCTGTCGTTACTTGTTGAGGATCTATTTTACCTAGGCTGTCCAAGCAATGCATTGCAATGGTAACAGTTCCTGGAATTCGAAGACGGCTTATTCTTTAACAGTCTATCATACCATGGAAGCACGTATACCTCTACTCAGAAATTATTGAATTACTTCTGTAGACGGTATGGCAGTTCAGTGCTTGCTGAAGTATATCTACATATAATAAAAATGTATAGGAAGAACCATAAGTAAGCAAATAGAATACAAAGCAACATTTTTAAAAATTTTTGTTTGTCCTTCTGTATGTTTGAACGCGCATCACTCAAAAGCTGCTGAATGCAATTAAATTGATCAACCAACGTTACATTACTAGAAGTTCAGCTAAAAATTTAAGATATCTTTTATTTCCATAAAACGACCGGTTCCGGAGTTATTGACAAATATGTAGACCAGGGCGACCCAAAATATTTTAGTACAATATGGGTATCAAATTAAAGGTGCTAATGAGTGGTGCAATAAAAAATGTGATTAAGTTCCATATCTCAATTGGTTTCGAATATAAAATGATAAAAATCGAACTCAGTCTGTTTATATGTTTTGAGATCCAGAGAAACCTTGCCGCATATATTTGAGTACTGGGCTTTCTACCAGCTTTTTGAGTTGCAAGGCTTCTAGGGAAGCAACTTAACTAATAGAATACATGCTAGACGGCTGTGGTGGGTGGAAGAAACTTAAGTCTTACTATGGAAACTTTATTTCCTCTTGAACAAGGACCGAAAGTAAAAGTTATTATTTTCGATTTCTTAAAAATCCGGGGCTTAATATTGCTCCTGTAGAAAATTATTAATTGTTCTCTCATCCCAGGACTTGCAGGATCAAAATTAAGACCGCAACTAATTTTTCTAACTTTTCAAAAACAGTGCGATAATAACTTAAGAATCCTTACTTTTCTTTATTTATATAAATATACATAATAATACAAATTATTATACAAACTAAATAACGCAGCGGAATAAAAACTATCTTTGTCGAGATATTTTTAAAGACAAAATAAACGTCATTCTCAATTTAGTATGAATTAATAATAAAAATAATTAAAGACCTTGTGGACCTATTACTTTTGTCCGACTATAACAAAAATTTTTCTTTGGACTTTTATTTTAAAGTGAGGACATACGTTTGGCTAGATCTTGTTCTCAGGATCTTACAGTAACTTCTAGTTGAGCTTCGCAGCTTTTCCATGTAAGAAGTGGAAGTAAGTAAGTTTGCCGGAGGAAATACTGAGTATATGAAGGAGTAAGAGGCTGTTATCAAGCATGAGAGTTAAAGGACCACACATTTTGTGGTATAAGAATAGGAAGGGAAAACTTGAAAGAAAGAGGGAAAAAGAGAAGAACAAGATACGGCAGAAAAAAAGGAGGAGCGGAGTTGTAGGAAGAGGCAAATAGAGATTAACTGGTAACTTTAGTGAGATGAGAAGGGAAGAGAGTAGCATATTTCAAATGTAGACAAGTAAGTTTTCGGCGAGGTAAAGTCCACTCAACCGTAAGGCAATAAAAAGTAGAAGTAAAAGTTCAATAATTATTTTGTAATTTTTTTTTTTTAAACGCATAACCATTTCGATCCCTGCCATATCCGTCTTGCGTTAATCAGCATATCTTTCCTTCTTTTTCCTTCTTTCTCTGTCTATTGTTGATGGACAGTTTGGGTTTTCTCATATTTCCTATTGCGTGACGTTGCTATTATTGGGCTTTTGTCTACTTTACCATCATTCGCGTTATGCGTTCTCTTCCTAATGTGAGTATTGTGTTGCTTTTGTATTTTCAATGGCATAGTGCCCTGTGTTGCTAAGCTTAAGTGGCTAGTGAAGAGATTGATTGTCAATAGATAAAGAGTCTCGCTTTTAATTGAGGATTCAATGGCAGTTGCTAAGCGTTGTTAAAAGGCAATTATTTGAGGAAGAAATTTTGCAGCAAAATGAGATAGTAAATGAAGGGTATTTAAACCCAGAAATGAACAGAAAGGGCGTATTGATTTGTATAGAATTTCATAGATAAATGGAAAGAATATAATATTGATGAGCAAATAAGATATACGCCATTTATGTTTTTTATAGATGGTTGCCATATATTTAAGAGCTTAAATTGTATCAATTGGTTTAGATGAATAAGATAAAAGCAAAAATATTTGTTGCAATTGGAAAGATTTTAACCGATTCGGAATATATTAACAACTGCTATCCTGATGAAAAATACACTGGAAAAATAACTTTTTATGACTTATGTTCTGGGGTTCAAATAGCCTATTTCAACACACTTTTCTTCACTTTTGTTCGTGACGTGTTGCCATTTAATGAAAGAGTCAAAGGAAAGCACCTTAAAAGCGCGTTGCTAGCTATATAGTATGAAATTGAAGATAATTAATCAAATTTTACCTTCGACTGCGGATTCACGGGAATGACAATAGTAAAATTGACTAATCAACGAGCACTGCGTTTTACATAACTAGCTGGTGATAATTTAAATGAAATTTTAACACCTGATGTTCGTGAAGTTTTTAAAATAAAAATGTCAAAATATTATTTTTCGATCTAGTAAAATACAAAAGTAAACAAAGCTTTCTTGGCAAAATAAATTTTTGAGGAGTGTTGCCACCTGTTAAAAAGTATAGAAGAAACTAAATTGGTATTTACCTGACAACTTTTAGTATAAAAGGCAAGCAAAGAAATATCTGAAGTTTAAGGGTTTTAAAATTTCAACTGTTTTGAAAGTGTTAACTGGGAAATTATTTACGATAAAAAAACGGTCGTAGAAGCTTCTGCAACTACAATCACGGTTTCTTGGTCAAAGGAATATTTAATAAATGATTATGGAAAATGCTTGTCACTTGCCGGAAAATTAAGTTAACAGATATTTCGGTACAATTTTCTAGCAAGAAAGTCAAGCGAAGCTATCAGCTTTAAAAAAAAAAAAAATTTCAAAAGTTTGCAACTTTCACTGAGCTAAATTATGCTGGATGTTGCCCATTGTCTCTAGACATTTTTGAAAATTATGACAAATTTTATTTCACAAGGAAATTGCCACAGTGCATGCTCTTTGACTAACAAGAAGAAATCTGATAGGAATTATTTTTTGCAACTTTTTATAAAAAATGTTGCCACCTAAATTAAGTACTTAAAATAATAATGCAAAGCTAATATAAAAATTATTAATAATAAATTATATAAATAAACATAAGATTGTGTAGTTAGTATATGTAGTTAAGCAAAGTTTTAAATAATTTTATGAAAAGTATATAATTTAAAGTGATGCCACCTGTCGCGATGCAATTAAATATGGTAAGATTTATGGACATTAAGTTAAACAAATTAAAAGAGTGAATTATCCGAATTTTTTAAGTCAGGTTTCTATTTGAATAAAAAATAAACGTAACACAATTAAAATGAAAAGTTGAAACTAAAAAAAAAAATTAGGAAATCTTCTAAAATTTTAATACTCAGTTGCAAATAGACAACTGGAAACTAATATTTTTATATAAAAATAACACAGCTTCTAAAAGCTTTATAAATGAAGATGCCCAAAGTTAAAAATAAATATAAAACTAATATTCAAAATCAGAAATTACAGAGAAGTTTATTGAAAATATATATTTTGAAATGATGCCAGCTGATGCAGTTCAATAAAAGTAATACAATTCTTTTTAAATATTTGTAGAAAAGTATGACACCTGGATGAAAAAAAATTCTAGTGAAGTGTCGAAAATTTGCTAAGTCAACCCTTCAAATGTTCAACTCCGCGTAAATCGGGTGCAACGCTCTAAACAGTTTATGTAAAATTGCTTTCCTTTGCAGCATATACACTCCCTCACGGGTTTTGCTTAATTTTTTGCTATCGTTTTATATGACGCTTTGACTAATGTGCCCCCTTTTCTATTCTCTCCCTCATCTATTATGCCCAGCATTAAGGCCCTAACAAACAGCTGGTTGAATTTACTTTTATGATATTCCATTGTACCAGATGACTGACCGACGTTACGCTTCATTACATTTTCGGCCCTCTTTTAATAAACTTTTTGCTTTTGCGCAGCATCGGGTACGTGCTCTCCTCTAACAATTTGCGTGTGTTCATTTGTGTTCATTCATTTCCGGTTGTTTTTCATGTGAAATTGTTTGAAAGGCATAGCGGAAAAATGGAGGCTCTGATCAGTGCCCCAAAATAAGTGTGTTGAAGTGAAGTATGAGTATATTACTGAGAGAAACAAAATGTTAAGGTTCCACGCTGAGAGAAGCAACAGTTATATAATGTCAAGAATGTAACTCTCTTCCCACAGCCAGCTCTTATGATCAGGGCCCTTACTCTGTAGTTCTATTCGAAAGGCTGTTCTACTCGAAAGCAAAAAGCGATTCTAATACACATAGGCACTCTGTAGTTCGTTAGAATTAACTTTAGAAAATAATCCATAATAGTAGGCATCACTGTTTCACAAATTTCAAGCGCAAAGAAAAATACAAAAACACTTTGCATAAGTCTCAAGCGCGGTATTAGGCAGCGCAGTTTTACATGTCGCGGTAGCGCAGGTGATAAGAATCTCGACTACCACGCGTGTGGTTGCTTGTTCGAACGTCAGTCGCACAAGTAATTTTAACTTTTTTATTTTATTTTTATTCAATAAAATTTTATTTTTTTTAAATAATCTAATCACAAAAATTACTTTGGTTAAATTTTTCCAAATTTTTACCTAGAATTCTTTAATTATTTTCTGTCAACAACGATTGCTTAACTCTTTCTGCTATAAAAATTGTTTCTTGATGAAAAAAATACTAATTGTTTTATTATAATCATAAGAAAATACATTTTTGTGGATTTCCGCTTGCTAAATTGTTGTCGAATAGAATTTTCTAACTTTCGACCATTGTGGCATATGTTTTCGAAGTAGTGAGTACCAAATTTTCTACAATAGAAAGGGGGATAAATCAAATCCGAAGGGAACAGTATGGAACTCGAACAACGAGTGCGTTCTACTCGAAAATTTCTAACAGAGTACGAATCACTCGAAAGCGAACAAATTTTGTTTCGAATAGAACTACAGAGTGAGGGCCCTAGCCTTTTGGACAGGTTAACAACAACACTGTTAACAACAACAACAACAACATCAGGTCTTTTAATTGCTTGAAAGAGTTATCTGTGAACTCTGGCTGTGACAGTATTTTGTGGTGCAAGTAAGGGGTTAAAAGCATTTAAGTCGCAACTATAAACGGCGGTGAGGGGATGCACAGTTTACCGCGTAACAGATTAAAGTAAACAAAAACAATATTTTGTGAAAAACTTTCTGTGTCAGTGTACGGTGTGTTTTGTGGCGATTTTGTATGACCTTTCCTTTTTCTGTGTATGTAGCTGTTTTTTTGTATGAGCGCTAAATGTGTGCGCATACAATTATTTTTGCTTTTAATGTTTTTACATTGATATGAGTGCAAATGAACTTAGCCAGCAAACCAAATGAGGTAAAAAGCTGAATCTCCTGCATCTTCTACCAAGTTGAGCGGGTAAAGGAAAATACAGCATTTTTGCGCATTCGGATCAGAGAGAGAGATACAAATACACATTTTAATGTGTATAAGACTATACCTGTCCCCATTTTTTACTTTATTCCGTTTGATTTACTGTTCGTTGGTTGGTTCGTTGGAGTGGCGAGTCTCCTATGACTCTTATGAGCGCCAAAGCGCCGCTTTGATACCACATCTCGTGAATTAACCAATAAAAAATATTTTCAGAAGGCCTACATAATCTCAAGGACCATGGAGCCGTCTCACTACATCAATGACATTGAGTTAAACAATTTCAGAACTTACCCGGGCTTAATGGCGTTAAAGTCTGAATGGCTTTCGAAGCAGGAATTTTCAATCAATTTTATTCTGATGCGTCAGTGCGCTGCACAATCGGAGAGCAGGTGCTCAACTGTCACTTCCGTCAGCACCACAACTAATCTAAAAATATCCTTTCTATTCGCCTTGAGAAGCGTTGATGATCGTGTATCAACGAGGACCATTGACACTCTACGGGACTCTCAGACATCAAAAACAGAGCCAGCTCATCGGCCATCTAGTTTCTTTGTATGTTACGATTGTGGGGCACCCATATGAGAGAAACGATATGTCGATGTGCCAGACTCACCATCAACTCCCTGCACTAACATCAAGGTCAACATAAATCCATCCTGAGCTTCCCATGGTATCAAAAACTCTTTTAAAACTCAAAACAAATACAACACATTTCAAATATTTGGTTTACTGGGTTATCCATGTAGGAAGTGTTGTCCATTTTGTGTGAATATGATTTTATGTGTACTATCGCTATCGCAAACACTGCAGGCATTTCCGTGTCGCAAGGCAAGGACACTAAAGCAAAACTTTTTGTTCCAACTCATAAAACATTTATGTACATAAATGGCATAAAAATGCGTGACATACTCACATACCCTGTAGGAAAATTCTCGATCTATAAACTGGTATGCCTCTAGCGCTACCGGAATCACTACTAGTTCGCCCTCAATTTATTTTATATGCAATCAAGTGGCTAATTTAACAGCCTATTTCCCAAAATGAATGATCAAGATAATACAGCTACCCAATTTTACCTTTTTGACTGCTTCTATTAATGAAATATTTAATTTATAAGTTTTTTGAAAATTTCGGTATCGAAAATGGGGCGTGGTTATCTTCCCAAGTGTGCCACAATTTCATTCCAATATCTTAATTTTTACTACATTTGTCGTGTCTACCGACTGACTTACAGACCAACATGTCTTAATCGATTTCCTTATTCATTCTACTAGCTTTGATATATGGAACTCTATATCTATATCGATTCCTTAATGCCTTCAGTCTGTTCATCGTACTTGCACAGCTGCAAAAATATTCATAACATTATATATCGATTGGTAGACTAATAAATTATCACTCAAAACACGAAAGAAGAACGACTTTAAATATGGCGAAAAATTTCATTCGAAGGGTGCTGACAGTCAGTAATTCATAATTCCATCCGAAAAATATTGACATTATCAAAAAAACCGTATGTTTAAGTGACATAAGCTGTTTTTATTTCTTTCGCTTATTTCATTTGGATTGCATGCTATTGTAATTCTCAATTATCTTATGAAATATTCCAAAGATAAAGTTTATGTTTTGTAATCCAAAATCGGGGGTTTTTCACAGCGAAAATGAGGAGGCCAGTCCAGAGCTAATACCTCAGAGCCACAAGTGCTCGCCCACAATTAATACATACAAGGTGTAACAGGTGGCACACAACCCTCGTTCTATGTAACTTAAATTAAAAATAATACAAATTTATTAATACTAAAAGGTTGCTCCTGTGCAACATGGGCTCCGCACCCTCCCGTTCTATTCTCTAAACAAATAAAATAGTAATACATACAAATTAACTTAAAAAAAAAACTACTCGTCCCTCCATAAAGCTAAGACATGACGTGATATATACCAAGAAGAAAAAATAAACAGATGTAGCTAGCCAAAATATAAAAGTCTATGACATATGTTCCAGGAATATCAGCGAAAATTAGGTGTTCCAACCTATACGACAAAGAAAAGTATCAGATAGCATTCATCTACAACAATATGTTACGACACGTTTATACGAACCAATACGGCTTATGCCCGGGTCGTAAGTTGCGCCTAAAATTCACAAAGGTAATGACTTACAAATCGTTGGTTGATTTATGGATATGATGCCTCTCACCTTTCATCACCCAACTTCTCCTTTCTTAAATAAGGAGGGGTGACATGACCTAGAAGGTTGCAACAGTCGGGCAGTTCCGCAGCGTACCGGGTTCATATCTGGTCAAGCTCTGTTCATTCGATAATACTTCTCAAAACCTTCGTGGAGTGTTTTTGTCGTTACAAACAACAACAACAAAAAACAAGTTTCCCTGCAAAAAACGGAAATACTCCGCTTCATACTCCAAAGAATACTCCTAAAGGAGTATCAGAGTACTCCAGCACCTATCCTCATTCACATAAAAAACGTGGTCCAATTTACATGGCAATGTCCGGTGATTGGATCACCTAATCCATCTCGGAGTACTCCGTTTCTTTGCCTTTGAATACTCTATAGACCACCTACGTGAGAGTACTCTCAAAATACTCCCATGGGATTACTCTATGGAGTATTCAACAGCAAAGCGATAGTGGGAGTAGGTGGTCCCCAAAAGAACACATACTCCCTTCTCGCTTTCGTCTAGAAGACTCTATAGAGTAATCTTTTGGCAGCATTTTCAAAGTACTCTAACGTAGGTGCTCTATAGACTATTCGGAAGCAAAGTAAATGCTACTCCAAATAGGATTAGATGATCCAATCACCGGCCATCGCTATGTAAATTGGACCATCTTTTTTATATGAATGAGGATAAGTGTTGGAGTACTCTGATGCTCCATGGTTTTTTACAGGATTTATATCAACACGAAGGACAAAATTACAAAGTTAGGGAAACTTGATGTGGTTTATAGAACTCCCAGCAATGGCGACGAGTTGGACGTATGCGGTAAGGTAAATTTGGGGCCAACCAAACTTAAAATTAAAGACAAGAATTTCCGCTCATAAATACAATCAACAAATATTAAGTTAAGATAGATACATGCACACAGAAGTAGTACAAAGAAGGGATAGAATATGCATGCTCCCTGAGAAATAATACGTGTAAAATGGAAATGAACGAGCATTGGAGCATACAAAGCTCCAATTCATGCCTGAAATACTGATTACGCATGCGTATATTTCTAACTAGGATTATTGCAGACCTGTTAAATTTGATTATTAACTAGTAATCAATCAATTAGACGGCTTTTTTCATTGGTAATGATTAGTTTAATTCTTTTTCAAGAAAATGATTAGAAGATATCAAAAAAAAAATTTTTAAAAATCAAAAACTATCAAAAAAAAAATCTAAAAATATCAAAAAAAAAAAATCAAAAAAATAAATCGAAAAACAATCAAAAAAATTATTTTTTTTTTTTAAATTAAAGACAGGAATTTCCGCTCATAAATACAATAAACAAATATTAATTTAAGATAGATACATGCACACAGAAGTAGTACAAAAGAAGGGATAGAGTAAAATGGAAATGAACGAGCATTGGAGCATACAAAGCTCCAATTCATGCCTGAAATACTGATTACGCATGCGTATATTTCTAACTAGGATTATTGCAGACCTGTTAAATTTGATTATTAACTAGTAATCAATTAATTAGACGGCTTTTTTCATTGGTAATGATTAGTTTAATTCTTTTTCAAGAAAATGATTAGAAGATATCAAAAAAAAAATTTTTAAAAATCAAAAACTATCAAAAAAAAAATCTAAAAATATCAAAAAAAAAAAATCAAAAAAATAAATCGAAAAACAATCAAAAAAATTATTTTTTTGATTACACTTGATTATTTAAAATTTTTAAAGTTTTTTTTTGATTTGTTTTAGTATTGTTGATGTGTATATTTATTCTAAAACGATACTGAAAAAAAATCAAATAATTCAAACATAATCAGAAATAACCAAAAGTATTCAAATAACTTTTTTTTTGATTATTTTTTACTTTTTTTTATATTGTTTATTTATTGGAAAATAATTATTAAAAATTTAAAGTAATGGTAATCAATCATTATACGGATTCTCAAGAAAATAATTAATTAAACCGGTAATCTTTACGATTAGTAGTCATTAAAATGATAGTTAATAATTATTTAGCAGGTCTGGACTAAAGTATTTTTTTGTTTATAATTGCGGGTTTTTTAAATTGTTTACTTTGGCGGTGTTTTTTCTCTTCGTTACCTTTTGAACCGTTTTGTCCAATGCAAAATTTAGTCAATCGACCACTGTCAAACAAGTAATAATTGTTTTACACCCCGTAGTCCTAATGATGACTTCAGAATAAAGTCGAAATATCGACAAAAATAAAAAGTTTCACAAAAAATGCATTAATTGTGGTTTTTATTCAAAAATGGCTGTCAGCTCAACAATTTTTCAACTTTTGTCTTTAATTAACAAAGCTTTTAAATTTTACATTGAAAAAAAAAAAAAACAAATTATAATTTATTCACTTTTTAGGGCGATTCACACAAAAAACCACATTCTACAAACTTTCGATATTTTTTACGATTTTTTATCAAAGAAAACAATTACGTTGGAGCTATTATTTATTTATTTGTAAGTATAGCGGGCCACCTCAAGATATGTTTTTTTGTTTTTTAATTTTTTAAAGAGTGAAAATGTAAAGAAATATAAAACACACCCTAATCTGTATGCTCTGCAAGTATAGCAATTTATTATTTGTATAGGTGCTAACATCTGGTAAGCCCTTTTTGTAACCCCAAAATATTTCCTACTCCTGCAAGGGCTAAAACCACTTTAATTAACTTTTAGAAACCACTAATTATCATCATCCATTTTGGGTGTTGCGTATGCACAACAATCATTATTGACCCAATTTGGCAACACAAAGGGTGATCAAATCAACCTCCACCTATTTTTTCCAACTTAGTGCGAGGCTCCCCTTTCCCTCCTTTCGTGTGTCCATACGAGTACCTACTGCGATTGAGTGTTTGTTGTTGTTGTTGTTGTAACGACAAAAACACTCCGCGAAGGTGTTTCTCCACATTCACTTAAGCCAGCGAAGCCGTTGGGCCTTAATTTCCTTAAATTTTCTGCGATACTCCCGTTGGCATCTCGGCAATCAGCATAAATATTTCGCAGAAATTTTCTCGCGAACACTCCAAATACTTTCCCACATTTTGCGATTCCATCTTGATTCAAAGCTATGTGTCAACATAAACACGATGAGACACTTAAAGGGAGAGAACTTTACTTCTCACTTACCTGCCCCTTCCAGAGTCACTCTTCTTGGTAAAAACTATTCCCTGTATAACTTCCTGGTTTCTAAACAGATAAAGTTCTTCACTTGCCAAAATGGATATAGCCCCCTCTCCGATTACTATTTTCTCAAACATCTGATTGCATAAATCGCGCGATAGGTAGTCGCACTGTCTGAAACCTGATTTAGGATGCAACGGCTCGAAAAGTTCCTTTTAAATACTGACGGAGCTTTAGGTGTTCCACAAGTTCTTTTGGTATAGCCCTATAGGAATACCATGACAACTATACCCCTTCTGGTCCTATTAAAATCGGCTCTAAAATCGACAACTGACTTACCACATCTGAGGCTTGCTTATATAGTCCAATGATCCCGTTGCCTGAGAGTTTGTATAACCTTCTATCCCATATTAGCCAGCATGATTCAGTGGTAAATATAACTGTTCGTGGACCACTTTTCTGGGCTAACCTGGTATCCCATTAGAAGGTATGGACGCATCCGCATTCTTCACCTCGATGATTAAATAGCTCTGGTTCTATCCTTTCGTTTCCTGACACTTTTTATTTCTTCGGCCGTGATATTACCGTTTTAACCACGTTAAATGGGAATGGTGGAACACGTATTCCATCGTCATCAATTGGAATATCGCCTCCAGCATCTCCTTCGTTATTCAGCACTGAAGGAGAAGTGTGTTGTATGCATGTAATTAACTAATTTCTGTGAGCCCCCCCTAAATCGTTCGGAACAAGTTATGTAGGCATGCCCAAGTTATACTTTCAAGCTCGATGGAATCCTTTGCTGGACCGTTTTGAAAGTATCCTGTGTGAACAGTTTCGATACGATAGTACTCTGCCATAAAAAGTTTGGAAAGTGCATCGTCAGAGCTCTCGTCACCATGGATAAATTAAATTTAGTGAAGCCAATTTTCACTGCAGATCACTTTCAATCCGAATCCGTCAACTTGAAAAAACGGACGTCAGCCCAGAGCATGCTCAACTGATTAGTCGTCCATCCGCTCAATAGCAGGCTACAGGCTTCCCGTTAATCGACATAACAACAAATATTCTCTCAACACCCAAAAAATGTCCCACTTAATCAATTTTGCAGCGGCGAATAAGTGACGCGCGACATTTTAATGGCGTGAGCAACAGATGTGAAGTCGTTGGAGCGCGCACAAGGAGAAGTCGGTTAAAAGCAAATACAAAATTGTAAACGAGCTGAAGGATTACTGCACTAAACATACCAGCAGCATTATCTCTAGCATTCAGCTCATTGCGCTCATCTTACACAACCTTTGCTAACATCTTACAACGCACAGTGGCGCCTTTTGAGTTTTTTCTTTGCAAAAATCATAACTTTTGAACCAATGAAGATATTTTAAAAATGCAAATGAAAGCTAATTATTTGAGGTTTTATTGTGTGAAAGCTCAGAATGTCACAGATACAGGGTGCTTCTAAAAAATTCGTCAAAGTCGAACATTTTTTGAAAAATGCAAAAACAAAATGTTTTTATTTGTTTGAGATTTGTCTTATAATGACGTATTTAAGCATTAAATAAGATAAAGTAATGATTTTGATAACATATCGTGGCACTGCCCACTTATGACAAAAAGTTGTATCTAAGTATTCACGTAATCAATAACTACCAAAATCGATAGACGTATTGTTTCTTTTAAATGTCAATACTCTTATAAAACTCAAATCTCCGTTTTTGGTGCCATAATAACAAGGTGCTTCAAAATTTATCGTAAAATTTTACATGTTTTTTTTTTTAATTTACAAGCCAAATATGTATTTTATTAATAACTAAAAGTTATTGAAAGTGGTTCAATGAAATTTTATTTGAGCTAAAGATTAAACAGCCAACGAATTTTTATGCTAAAAAGTTTGATCTTAGTAACCGCTTTACCAATTTGTACCATACTCGATAGCCGTATTGATTTCTATAAAAATTGAATACTCGTTTGAAGGCGAAATGCCTAAGCTTTCAAATAAATTTGATAAACTTTAGAGAAATGCAATAACGAAAAGTATGTATTTATAAGTTACTAAATTAAATAATTCTTTTATTTGAAATAAAAAATTAACTTGTACATAGATATCTTATTTTTCATTGTTGTGATAAGAAGTGAGAAATTTATTTTATCTTAACATAGTCATCGTCACTGGAACATATATCTAACAAAGCAACCATTTCTGAGCTATACGCATCTGTAAGATCTTTTTGTGTTCTTACATACCTCATAGATGATATGACTGGATCAGAAGGGATAGCTAACATGTTGAAAAGGTCGTCGTTTTGTCTAACTCGTGATACTTTGCAGGTGTTCATACATCTACATCTTTTGTAGTCCTTGTTCTTAGATCTTGAGCTTCTTCAGACAATTCTCCTAATGGTAAGCACTGATACTCTATTAAGTCTTTTCCATGTGCTAAAATTTTATGTACCGTTGGTGTAAGTTTCTTCTCAGGATACTTTTGATGCAGCAACTCTGTAGTTTTAGATGCATATTCTCCAAATTTGGGTCCATTAACTGGTTCATGGCAGTTTAAAATATTTAAAATTACTCCCAATCTTTTTACAGTATCTCTATCAACTCCTGTTATGCGAGCAGTTACTTCATCGTTTTCAAAAAATCTTCTTGAGGAGTTACCATCATTTGTATTTCCGTATCCATACTTTGGACAGTCAACTCTAAGGCCAATCTCTTTATAGAATGCATCCTGAATTATTTTTTTTCTCCTGTTTTGTTTCTCCTTACATGTTGTATTGTCGTCGAAAACTTCTCTTTGTTGTGGTAGTGTATAAGCCAGCTTCAAAACAAATTCCATACATCTTATCCTAGCATGCAAAGGAGATATTCCATACTCATAATTTGGTTCGTCAGTTATTGAATCATCAAGATTTTCAAAGTCCTTTTGGCTCTTCTTACAAATTGGACATTTCATTGTAGATGTCGTATTTGTTATTAAGTTCAAAACTTTTCCATCGAACATTGTTAGAAGAAAATCATGCTTTATTGTAATGACATTCCCATCTTCAATTTCAATTATTGTTGATTCTAATTTGGCAATTTGATTTTTTATATCACTCACTGTAGCTTTTATGAGATCCGAAGACTCCTTCTCGTATTTAAATAATATCGGACGGCACAATATAGTTTATGACGGACGTGGATTTTTCCAATATTCTGAAGCCTCATCTTTTAGTCGTAATGGAACAATAGAAGCCATAAATATATTACTATCTGTAATTGTTTCATCGTCTAAATTTATTCTTTGTTTATATGCGCTTTGTCCTGATGATCCATCACAGCCCCACTTAGTTATCAATTCTAGCTCCGTTGGCAGTGATTTCAACTTTTCTTTAGTAAAACTTTGAAGGAGTCGTGTAGACGTATGATCCATTAGGTTTTGTAGCTCAATTTCAGCTGATACTTCGGTTATTTTGCGACTTAGAGGAACTGCTTCTTTCTTGGCTTGAGTAATTTTTTTGTATCCAGGTAAAATATCGGCATTACGTTGCAATAATGACTTACGCAATATAATATATTTTTTCTTCGTTAAACCGAGATCTATTAACAGCGCCAAAGCTTTTTAGGGAGTGTATTTCCTAGGTAGCGCATTTGGTGGTGTGGGAATGCTGTTTTTGATCCTCATCAGTCGCACTGGACTTGCTACCGCAACTACTTCTGTTATATGAGACTTCACGTTTTCTTCGTCTTTTTTATATTTAATAGCCAGTGCTTCTGAAAGATGAGTCGTGGCCGTAGCTTTTGTGGTATCAGACAGCTTCCTTTTCCTTGTGTAGGTAGAACACTCTTCTATAGGTTTTGTTGGTCTCCCTCAAGTTGGATTGGTTGACGTGTTAGGCGTTTCTTCGTCCAAAAAAGTTTGTCAGCTATCCACTTTTCATGCTTACTTAGAAATTTTGAATTGTTACGATAGACGTCCTTCCTTTTTTTTATCATAATGTATTGTAAACCAATTTTTTCTTTCAGGCCTTCCTTTTCTTTAATGCTTGTTTCAGTCGCTAATTCTCTCATAATAGCCTCAACGAAGTCCCGTTTTGACTTTGTAGATTTAAACACCGCAAATAGTTTCGAGTTTTCTAGATACATATTAGAATTGGCTTCGAGTGTATCTGACTAAATATTAAACTGTGAACTATATTTAAAAATACTATTCACTTTGTTTAAGTAAACAGAATACTAAGTTCCTTAATCTCCAAAAGACGAATAATAATGTGCATTGTATGATGGATAGCTTTATATACCTACTCAAATTATTAAAATTAATTTCAGGTATACAATTCGTAACTAAAAAAATGTATGTTGTTAACAATTATATATACCTGCTCAGGTGCGTATTTATGCCCAAGGTTGTTTAACTTTATTTGATGTAAAAAGTGAAGTTGCAGCTGGACGCAGGTAGGCTTTATGAATTTAGGTAACTGAATATTTCACAAATAACTACTGTTAATTTGACGGAGCACATATTTTAACATTTTTTTTTCCATCAAAGTTTTAAAAAGGGCCTAAAAATAGGCATTTCGAAAAACAGGTATATCCGCCAACTTTTAACAAAAAAAAAAAAAAATTTTTTTTTCGTTTCAATCCTAAATTAAATTATCTTTAATTGCTATACAAGAAAACGACAACCTGCCGCCTTATTTACTCACAAAACCATTTTAAACACACCGAAAAAGAAGAAAAATTTCAAATTTTTCCCAATGTTGAAAATTGGTCAACTTTGAGCGGCTGTACCTGGTAAACTATAATTTTCTGTGAAAAAACAGTTGCATATTCTTGATTCCTGGAAAATTCTCTATTAGAAACATGTATTAGATTTAGCGAACGCTTTCATGATTTTTTTGATTTTTGCCATGCTTTAACGGCAGAGGCGCCACTGTGCAACGGCTGAGACGAGAATCTACTAAGAAGGCTAAACGCTGACACGCAAAATGAATTGCTGCTTAGTGCAATAGTTTTACTGCAGCTCAGTCACGGCAGGAGATTAATTTGTACTGCAACGACTTTCTTGCTACAATATCTACGGTACTTTTTCAGTCGATATAGGTGGATGCTAGTCATAGATGGGCAGTTTTAAATATTTAGGAAATACAAATTGGAGAGCGGAATGGAATGGAATTTCTGTAAAAATAAATGCTGGAGATGTTAAGGGAAGGCAAGTTTCTTTAAATAAAAATTTTGAGGGATAATCCTTAAATTTTTCATTAACAGGAAAACTAGCCTCCCCTTACCGTCCTATGTTTATTTTCAGTGTAGTGTCACTTTGATTAGCAGGAAATATCTTTTTAATGGAAGTTTATTTCCATTTGTATTAAGTGAAAATTTATCTCTATCAGCATTTAGTTAAACTCACACACAACTCCAATCAAACACATTTTAATGGATTACAATGAAAGGTTAAAATACAAGGTGGCGCAAAAGTAAGCTTCCGATGTTCAGCATATCGGTTGTGGCACGTGAAGTGTGTGCTGTTGCACCGTCTTGTTGGAACCACATGTTTTCCAATCCCAATTCATCAAGCTGCGGCAAAAAGAACTCGTTGATCATTGCTCTGTAGCGCTCACCATTCACAGTAACCGTTTGGCCCCGACCGATTATTGGTCAAATAAATAGTCAGCAATATTCCGCGTTCTGGAGCAGTGTAGCGTAACATTATTTATTAACGTGTATTTCGCATGTGTTTACTACACAAATGTCAAAACAGAACTGACTTTAGGGGCCAATCGCAAAATGTATAGCATTTTCTGATAGGAGGATTACTTTTGCGCCACCCTGTACTACTAAAATAAATTGTTGAATGACAATGAAAATAAAGTTCCACTCAAAAATCAAATGTTAATGGTAATGAAAACGGAATATAGCTAAAATTAAACCTTAAGTGTTTACTGAGTTGCTTACTGCATTCAAATTTTACTGCATTAAAATTTTACTGCAGACTGCCTATATCTGCTGTTGGGTGTTGAGCCTGTAGTGAGAGTCGAGGTGGCACCGCGTTTACCATTCACCGCACGAACAGTAATTACAATTAATGACGTTGTTGCTTTAGGGCACGAAACGTGAACGTGGCAAATGAAAAGAGTCGCAAAAAGTTCAATGCGCTCATAAACAAAGAGCAAATCACAAGAAAAAAGGTACCACGAAGCAGAAAAAAGGAAATAATAAAAAAGCTATGAAAAGGGAAGTGTAAAAGAAAACTTTAAACACTGAAAGTGAAGATGTATGTTGGAGTATGCATCTGATCTGAGTATAGGGTTGTGAATATTAGAACGCTAATGGGTTAGCGGTTGTATGTAATTAGTGAGAAAGGTTCTGAAAAACATGCGGTGCGAAAGAGGGAAGAATAAAAGAGTTGCAGAGAGTAAAATAATGACAATTGTTGTTTAATGAGTTGAAAAAGTGTTCGAGAATTGCTTCATTAACCTAAAAGTTTAGAAATTTTTTAGCACCGATAGCATTTATTAATTTCCTTTGGTGTATAAGGGCATTCAACAGAAATTGTAATGCCAATGTAGCAAAAAGAAAAGCTTGCATTTTCTCACAATTTCGGTAAGATGAATAAATTTGAAGGGAAAGCTAAATGCAGTATCGCGGTTTAGTTAAGGAGTAAAGCTCTGCGGTAAGCTTAATCAAGAATTTAATTTAATTTAATTTAATATAATTTAATTTAATTTAATTTAATTTAATTTAATTTAATTTAATTTAATTTAATTAATTACGGCCGCCGTGGTGTGGAGGTAGTGTTGCCGGCCTACCACACCGAAGGTCTATGGTTCGAGCCCTGGTACAGGTAACATCAAAAGTGATTTGAAAAAAGTTTTTCAAAACGGGGTCGCCCCTCGGCAGTGGTTTGGCAAACTCTCCGAGTGTATTTCTGCCATGACAGGCTTCTCAGCAAAAATTCGTCTCCTTTGTAGATGCCGTTCGGAGTCGGCAAAAAACTGTAGGTCCCACCAATTTGTAGGGAAAATTCAAATCGGCACACCACAAATTGGAAGAGAAGCTTGGCGCAAAAATCTCTTAGGAGGTTTATGATGATATACCTGTTGTATATCGCGCCAAAAAAAAAAAAAAAAAAAAAAATTAATTTAATTTAATTTAATTTAATTTAATTTAATTTGATTTAATTTAATTTAATTTAATTTAATTTAATTTAATTTTATTTAATTTAATTTAATTTAATTTAATTTAATTTAATTTAATTTAATTTAATTTAATTTAATTTAATTTAATCTAATTTAATTTAATTTAATTTAATTTAATTTAATTTAATTTAATTTAATTTAATTTAATTTAATTTAATTTAATTTAATTTAATTTAATGTAATTAAATAAAATTTAGTTTAATTTAATTAGAAAGGAAACAATTATTAAATGAAAATTTTGCTTTATTTTATTTTATTGTATTTTTGAAAGTTTTACCAGCTGATAAAAATACTTAGGCAATTATTATTATTTTCGATTACGGGAAAAATTAAAGCAATAAACATATACAGGCTATAGTTATAATACTATTTCGAAAACAGCCACGATTTCTCGTCAGACGAATTCATATAGCTCTTACTATTTCAGAAGATCTTGCGGCAAATCGAAGTCACGCACTTCTGATTTTGCAAGCACAGCTGTCTAACCCACAGGATATGGTGCGTGTAGTTTGCAAGCTGCTGAAATAAATTTTTCCTTTCATTGTTGTTGCAATCAACTGGTCTTGAGCTCGTAAAACTTACAAAAATATGTAAAATTAACAGACCGTTAAAAAAAGCAATGCAAAATTATTTTATTTTATGTTTTTTACTTTATTTTATTTATTCCATTTAATTTATTTTTTTATTTTATTTTATTTTGTTTTATTTTATTTTATTTTATTTGATTTGATTTTATTTTATTTTATATTATTTTATTTTATTTTATTTTATTTTATTTTAATAAATGATTATTAAAAAATAAAAACAATAGTAATTTTCATAAAAATGCAAAAGGTGAAAAATTATTATTCTTGGCTCGTTTCATGTATACTTGAAAATGTACAGGCCGTAAATCAACCAAAATTCTTGCTATAAAAAAGCAATTTAATTTAATTTAAATTAACTTTATTTAATTTTATTTCATTTTACTTTATTTTATAATTTTTTTTTGTGGTTCGTGAAAGGGGGAGATAAAATGAGCTTTTTTTCTTATACTTTTTTTTAATTTTATTTTATTTTACTTTATTTCTTTTTATTTTATGTTATTTTGAATTTATTTTATTTTATTTTATTTTACTTTATGTTATTTTATTTTATTTTATTTCAATTCATTTTATTTTGTTTTATATTATTTTATTTTCTTTATTTTATTTTATATTATTTTCTTTATTTTACTCTATTTTGTTTCATATTATTTTATGTTCTTTTGTTTTATTTTATCCTATTTTGTGTTATTTTATTTTATTTTGTTTCAGTTTAGTCTATTTTAAGTTATTTTATTTTATTGTACTTAATTAAAATTTTTTTTTATTTTCTTCTATTTCATTTTATTTTATATTATTTTATTTTATTTTATGTTATTTTATTTTATTTCAATTCATTTTATGTGAAATGAAAATGTACAGGCCCTAAATCAACAAAAATTGTTGGTATCAAAAAGCAATTTAATTTAATTTAATTTAACTTAATTTAATTTAATTTTACTTTATTTTATAATTTTTTTTTGTGGTTCGTGAAAGGGGGAGATAAAATGAGCTTTTTTTCTTATACTTTTTTTTAATTTTATTTTATTTTACTTTATTTCTTTTTATTTTATGTTACTTTAAATTTATTTTATTTTATTTTACTTTATGTTATTTTATTTTATTTTATTTCAATTCATTTTATTTTGTTTTATATTATTTTATTTTCTTTATTTTATTTTATATTATTTTCTTTATTTTACTCTATTTTGTTTCATTTTATTTTATGTTCTTTTGTTTTATTTTATCCTATTTTGTGTTATTTTATTTTATTTTGTTTCAGTTTAGTCTATTTTAAGTTATTTTATTTTATTGTACTTAATTAAAATTTTTTTTTATTTTCTTCTATTTCATTTTATTTTATATTATTTTATTTTATTTTATGTTATTTTATTTTATTTCAATTCATTTTATGTGAAATGAAAATGTACAGGCCCTAAATCAACAAAAATTGTTGGTATCAAAAAGCAATTTAATTTAATTTAATTTAACTTAATTTAATTTAATTTTACTTTATTCTGTAATTTTTTTTTGTGGTTCGTGAAAGGGGGAGATAAAATGAGGTTTTTTTCTTATACTTTTTTATATTTTATTTTATTTTACTTTATTTCTTTTTATTTTATGTTATTTTAATTTATTTTATTTTATTTTATTTTACTTTATGTTATTTTATTTTATTTCAATTCATTTTATTTTGTTTTATATTATTTTATTTTCTTTATTTTATTTTATATTATTTTCTTTATTTTACTCTATTTTGTTTCATTTTATTTTATGTTCTTTTGTTTTATTTTATCCTATTTTTTGTTATTTTATTTTATTTTGTTTCAGTTTAGTCTATTTTAAGTTATTTTATTTTATTGTACTTAATTAAAATTTTTTTTTATTTTCTTCTATTTCATTTTATTTTATATTATTTTATTTTATTTTATGTTATTTTATTTTATTTCAATTCATTTTATGTGAAATGAAAATGTACAGGCCCTAAATCAACAAAAATTGTTGGTATCAAAAAGCAATTTAATTTAATTTAATTTAATTTTACTTTATTCTGTAATTTTTTTTTGTGGTTCGTGAAAGGGGGAGATAAAATGAGCTTTTTTTCTTATACTTTTTTTTATTTTACTTTATTTCTTTTTATTTTATGTTATTTTAATTTATTTTATTTTATTTTATTTTACTTTATGTTATTTTATTTTATTTTATTTCAATTCATTTTATTTTGTTTTATATTATTTTATTTTCTTTATTTTATTTTATATTATTTTCTTTATTTTACTCTATTTTGTTTCATTTTATTTTATGTTCTTTTGTTTTATTTTATCCTATTTTGTGTTATTTTATTTTATTTTGTTTCAGTTTAGTCTATTTTAAGTTATTTTATTTTATTGTATTTAATTAAAATTTTTTTTTTTTTTTTTCTTCTATTTCATTTTATTTTATTTTATTTTATTTTATTATATTTTATTTTGTTTTATTTTATTTTATTTTATTTTACTTCATTTTATTTTATTTATTTTGTTTTATTTGAGATATTTTAATTAAATTTCGTTTAATTTAATTTAATTTAATTTTACTTTATTTGATAATTTTTTTTGTGGTTCGTGGAAGGGGGGATAACTTGAGCTTTTTTTCTCATCATTTTTCTTTATTTATATTTTATTTTATTTTACTTTATTTCATTTTATTTTACATTATTTTATTTTATGTTATTTTATTTTATTTCAATTCATTTTATTTTATTTTATATTATTTTATTTTTTAAATTTTTATTTAAGTTATGTTATTTTTTTTAATTTATTTAAAAAAAAATTTGTTTTATTTTATTCTATTTTATTTTATTTTATTTTATTTTATTTTATTTTATTTTATTTTATTTTATTTTATTTTATTTTATTTTATTTTATTTTATTTTATTTTATTTTATTTTATTTTATTTTATTTTATTTTATTTCATTTTATTTTATTTTATTTTATTTTATTTTATTTTATTTTATTTTATTTTATTTTATTTTATTTTATTTTGATTTGTTTTATTTTAATTTATTTTATTTTATTTTATTTTATTTTATTTTATTTTATTTTATTTTATTTCAATTCATTTTATTTTGCTTTATTTAATTTAATTTAATTTAATTTAATTTTGTTTTATTTTATTTTAGTTTATTTTTTTTATTATAATTTTTTTTTTATTTTACCGTATTTGGTTTTATTTTTTTATTTCATTTTATTTTAATCTATTTTATTTTATTTAATTCCATTTTACTCTATTTCTTATTTATTTTTTTTTTTTCGTAAATTAGAGACATGCATCATGGCTGGAATGAGAGATCTGTTATAAAAATTGTCAGCCTCCTAAATACGACCTTGCTGAGTAATGTAATTGTATTGTTAATGGACTACTGCACCGCATTCATACTGCAGCATCGTTCTCCCGTTCAAGTTCCTTGCAGTTGTTGTAATGCACTTGCATGTTGGGGGGTGATCAAAAAATGTACTACGAACAAATAAAAAAATCCTTTGCACCCCACCGGGCTCGAACAGTTTTGTTTATTGGATAAACGATTGCTTGTTTTTATTTTTAAGGCTGGTTGGCTTGGGCATGCACTGTTTGTATTCATGAAACCATGCAGTGTGTAAATGTACTCAGATATAGTATGATGTTTCTATACGTATACATTGTATTTGTATGCATTAGGCTGAGCCAAACCAGTTTTTATTTTTTTTGCTAACAAGACAGCTAATATCCTTATTTGGATGACATTCATTTAAAATACAAAATTGAGAAAAGTTTCAAGACTGTAAATAAAACCTAAGTAGAAAGTTTTTAGAAATTTAAAATAGGTAGTACATTGTAGAACATCCTTAATTGCAACAGCTTGGTATTAACACTGAGTTTGTAGTACAATACTCACATAGCAAATATAAAAAAAAATTGGTTGATTTATTTTCAAGATAGTAGTGGATATCCAAGAATAGCTTTGCTCGTTCCGTTACAAGACTAAATCTAAATGTTGTTCCACCACAAAGACACTTAAATTATATTCAATTTAAACTTCGCATCACCGTCAGAGAAGCTAACTTCAAAAAGTTTATTTCTCTGGGCCAGTCTAATGTATGCATATAAGGAACACATGTTTATGTTGGTACATCAAAAAGTTACAAGTGCTTTTTGCAAATCATTTGAAAAAATGTTCTCTACTAAAACTAAAAGTGTGCATACATTCTTATTTACTGCTTGTTGACAGCTGTTTGTAGATTATGATGGTTGTTTTTGTTTATGATTAAAATATACATGCATGCATTATATAAAAGAAATTTGTTTGTTTTTTTTTTTGCTTTGGTTTGAAACAGTCCTGTATGCAATCACGCGAACACGAGAACCAGCATAAATATACAAAACAAATACATATGCAGATGCTGCTTTGAGGCATTTACTACCGATTTCGCTAAATTACTTTTTCCCTTTAACTTGCGTGAGCCTATTTGCATGAAACTTGGTATGAAAAATGCAAGATGGCGGATGGTATTTAAAAAAAAACATACGTACTACAATATGACGAGGAATCTTATTTTCTGTCAAATAAAAGTTTTCTGAAATATTCGGGCGCTCTGAAGCTTGTTCTCAGGTCTAAAGAATTACGCTTAATTTTACTATACTTTTTGATCGGTGAAACACGGTTGAGGGAGTGTAGGGGTTTGTAGAAGTTTCTCCGGTTATGGAGTGGGGCCAATTCATATGATTGAGCTGCTATTGGATCGTTTCATGTAAAAAGATATTCATAAAATTTTCATCCTATTTCTTGGGGGGGAAGGAATGCATTAACGCCATAGAATCTATGGAAAATGATGGATCCTAAAAATCGGGAGGAAAAATGCAGCAACAAAAACTCTCTATTTAGACAAGTTGGGCAGGCGCGGAAAATTATTTCCTAAAATATTTTACTTAAATAATACACTCAATGACAACACGATGTGCATCTGCCATATAGAGCCACGGATATGCCATGAAATAATTAAAACAACAACCGGTTTGTCGCATAGATATTTGATTGTGCTCCACTTTTTGAGTTCATCGGTTTCTTTGTATATAAGTTTTTGGATGAGCTGTTAAACTAATTTAATTTATTTAACTCTATATTACGTAATAAGCATTGTTCCGGAATAAAACTAAACATTATAAAAATTGTACTTACGATTTTTTTAATAAAATGTTTTAAAGTTTTATCGCACAGTGCATCTCTTGCAATTTCTGTTAACATATTTCTTGTTCTTCGATATCGCCTAGTTCGAATATTAGCATTTGTGATTGCCATTCGTTAGCTATTGGTAATCGGCACTCGCGCTTAAGTGATAATGATCGCCTAGTGGTTCTTGGTGACTTTAGGTTACCATGAGTCAGCTGGATAAATTCCGGTTCAAACTTTGGACTTCCACCACTCAGATTAGCTCTCTTATAGACATGCCTCTACTACAACGTATTAAACTATAAAAATAAGTTGTTGGACTTAGGTTTGTTTGATAGTTCAATAGCCCAAGCTGGTAATTATCCGTACACGGCTAACAATTTGAGTCTAAATTTAGAACTTTTTTGGGCTACATATATGTCCAAACCAATGTTAGAATTTAAACTGTGCCAGTTTTCAGGAAAACTAGCGTAAAGAAAAGAATTTAAATTTTAAACCAGAAATGTCTTATCAATTAAAAAAAACATATCAAAGATTTGTAGCAGTTGCCAGGACTCAAACCGACGCTCCCTCATCAGAGTCGTCTGCTCTACCCACTGAGCTACGGCGCACACACAATTGTAATGAGAAAATCTCATTGACTTGAAAAAACCCCCAATAAACAATGAAATAAGCTAGTTTATTCAACAATATTTTCCTAACGTTGAAATCAAGGTTTTCCAAACGATTTGTAACTAATAAATTTCACAAACGTTTAAATATGTTTTTAAAATTGTATGGTAGCTTTGGGGAATTAACATGAGGTGAACTTTCTGCGAGGTGAACAGTTTGGCACTTTTCAAAACTAATAATAAATAATTTACCTACTTGATTTATATAAACTTTATTTTATGGCCAATGTGGTGTAGCGGTAGTCTTGTTGGCCTTCTACACCGAAAGGCCCAAGGTTCGAGTCCTGGGAGAGGTAACATCAGAAGTGGTTTCGAAAAAATTTTTCAAAATGGGGTCTGAGGGTATTTCTGTCATGGAAGGCTTCTTAGCAAAAATTCATCTGCTTTGATTTGCAGATGCCGCTCGGAGTCGGCAAAAATCGCCAACTTGTATAAAAAACTGCGAGCATCACGCCACAAATTGGTAAAAAAGCTCGCCCCTAATATTTAAAAAAAAATTTTTTATTATACTTATTTGAATTGTAAAAAAAAGTAATAAATAGAGCTGATATAACCATAAAAGATATTTAAAAAAAATTATAATTATTTATTTAATAAAAAAAAGTTGAGGAAATTGTCGCTATTCGAACCAGCAACCTTCGGAGCAAAGTTCTAATACATATTCATTAGGCTACCGGTCCGTTTTCATCGTCGTTGCCTAAATTGGAGTTTTATCAATCAGTTTTCAAAAAACCCTTACTGTGTGTTGAATACAACGTAAATTAAAAATTGTTTTCCAAACCTCATTTGCAATTGTTAAAAAAGGGATCACTTTAGTTGATTCGACAATTTTTTCCGAACCTTTACCAATGATTATAGTAAACGTTTTCCAAACGAAAAGCTTGCTAACGTAAGCTTATAGTAAACGTATTTTGCTTATTGGGCCTTCAGAAATAA
The DNA here is from genome assembly GCA_949987695.1 of Merzomyia westermanni. Classification (NCBI taxonomy): domain Eukaryota; kingdom Metazoa; phylum Arthropoda; class Insecta; order Diptera; family Tephritidae; genus Merzomyia; species Merzomyia westermanni. The sequence goes on along the minus strand of OX465289.1, from coordinate 176,236,907 downwards.
ATGAAAATTTTTTTTTAAAATTTTTGACTTTTTTTCAATTCAGACTGCTGCTGCATTTTCATTCTGCTAATCCGGAGGCTATCAGAACTGTGGTTTTCTGTCAACTAAACTCCTAGTGCGATTCATTTCACCATAATATTGCGCAAGCATCGCCATCTGGTGGTATTTAGTAGTGCTTGTGATGGGTTTTTGTGTCCATAGTTAACCCTGCGACTGTTCTCTTTTGAAAATCTTCAGGTCGCAAAAACAAAAATTAAAATAAATTGATAAGATATCCAAAAAATTTACCTCCAAATCTTTACATATTTATATCGCCCGCTTTCAGCTCGCTTCTTAGTTCACGATCACACTAACTAGAGAGCTTTTAGAAGAAAAATGTCAGAACAGCATCCAGTTCTTCCTAAATTATATAAACAACCCCATATCCGGCGTGTTTATAGAGCACTGAATCACGCTTAGTCCTCAAGGTAACGCTCTGGCGCTATAGCAGTCTTTCTTTCTATTCGCGCATACGATTTAGTTATAACATAATAAAAATGAAATATAATCATAGTAATAATAAATCATTACCTTAGCCTTAGAATTGAATTCACGTGTTCAATATTTTTCATAGCAACTACACAGCTTCATCGAACTTTAAATCGGTCAGCAAGCAAAAGTTAACTTCAAAGAGTTATACAGGGTGGCGCAAAAGTAGTCCTCCTATCAGAAAATGCTATACATTTTATGATTGGCCCCTAAAGTCAGTTCTGTTTTGACATTTGTGCAGTAAACACATGCGAAATACTCGTTAATAAACATTGTTACGCTACACTGCTCCAGAACGGGGAATATTGCTGACTATTTATTTGACCAATAATCAGTCGGTGAAAAACGGTTACTGCGCAAAAGTAATCCTCCTATCAGAAAATGCTATAAATTTTATGATTGGCCCCTAAAGTCAGTTATGTTTTGACATTTGTGCAGTAAACACATGCGAAATACTCGTTAATAAACACTGTTACGCTACACTGCTCCAGAACGCGGAATATTGCTGACTATTTATTTGACCAATAATCGGTCGGTGAAAAACGGTTACTGCGCAAAAGTAATCCTCCTATCAGAAAATGCTATACATTTGGCGATTGGCCCCTACAGTCAGTTCTGTTTTGACATTTGTGCAGTAAACACATGCGAAATACACGTTTATAAACAATGTTACGCTACACTGCTCCAGAACGCGGAATATTGTACCACCACCTTGTACATTCCAATTTTATTAGCTAAATTCATATGCGCAGAACTAAAAATAAAAGCCACGCAATAAATCAACAAATGTGGACACTCCGTGCAGTGCAGCGTGAATAATGGCTCACCTGCGACCTCTGTTGTGAAAGTAGTTGAGTTATAAGGGTGTGCATCCATACTCAACACGAGAAACAAAAAAAAAAATATTTGTCTCATAAATTAAACCAGACATCTATTTGGTTCAAATCGTTTCCGTGTAAATTATGCATATTTCATCTGGCTCCACATTATCCCACGGGATGACAGCTAATAATGAAAAGCGTAGTAATGTAAAGAAAACTAGTGGAGCCTCCCCAAAACCTTTATTTTCAACATAAAAAGTGAAACGTAGAAGTAAAATGGTTTCTAAATGTTGTGTGAAGCTTATGAAGTACTAGCCGACCCTCCGACTTGTCCTGGCTGCAACTAAATTACATATATTCTAAAATTTTCCCAATCATTGATAATCTGTTCTGACTAAGGCCTGTTTCCTCGTTTCTACTTCACTTTAAATCGAATTTTTAAACCGAAACGAGAATCGATAATCATGGTAAATATATGGATTTACTTTTCACTTCACGATAACGCAAAACACGAATTGACACCCAAAATTTTAATCCAACAAATTTAGTTGTGCCCAGTGGGCTATGAAGTGCTCCGTTAAACAATTGCTAGAACTTGTAGCGCAAGTTTGCGAGAATGTTTACAGAAAAAAGTCGTGAATTGGTGCAATGCAGGTTGTGCTGTGAGATGGCGAGTATAAAGCACATGCCACCACAAAGTTCAACACCCAGATAAGATGAGTAATGTAATGCCTGTAAACGATTTCAGTGTATAAAATATGTATTTATGTAGATATGTGAAATAGAATGCTTAAAGCTCAGCTGACTATTGTTGCTGCCGCGCTTCAATACAAAGTGTGCACATAATCCAATGCACACGGTCGCACTGAAGACTTGCTAACTCGACGAACCTCGTTTATGTACATTGGAATGCTTTTACAAAATGCCGGTTCATGTATATGCCCACCAGAAAGATGTTCTAACTCATATAAGCCTGATTTTATTTGACAAAAAGGCTTATAACAACATTTTTAAAAATTTAAAGGAGGTCATTGGGACGAAATATTATTTATATAGTTTATTTTGCTAAGATAATGGCATCAGATAAAAGCTCTATCTCTCTCTATGTGCGAATATAATAAGGCTTGAGTGTTTTGTAGATTAAGGCTTACAAAAGGTCTTATTCACCTCATTAGAAATATGTCAATACAGGTTGTGGTTCGGAGTTGGATTTCCACTTCTTAATTATAAGTTTTACTAGAGATCTGCCATAAGTTGTCTTTCCAAAAAATTTGCTTCCATGGATCTAGAAAACTAGCCTGTCCGCCACTCACTTTTCCCTCTTAATTTTTATCTTTTGAATCGTCTTGCTGTTTTTCAAATTTTTTCTATCCCTATCCCTTTTTTTCAGCGTCTAAATACATTATAAATTTCTACATTTGTATGTGCGATCTCATTTCCTTCATTACTTTACCGGTTTTTGTGGAATTTTTTGCATAGGAAATGCTCTCATTCTATGCTATCCCTATCCTAGATGTTGCTACTGTAGAATTTCGACAAAGTTGCCACCTTAAATTATTTGTTCAATATGCTAATAAATGGAACAAAATGAAGAAATTTTACATAATTTTTCAATAAAAATAGTTGTTCTTAGTGTTGCCACCTCACCTTAAATACTTATGAGGGTTACCGACATGGATACATAGATGACGTACTACATTCTCAGCTCTTTGGCTTGAGCGTTGCCACTCAGAATACTTTTACAAGTATTTGAATTAAAATTTGTATATTCCATTCTAAGGTCCATTTTGTAGGTGCTGACACTTTGCCGTTTTTGACACGTTTTGGCGACTTATTTTAAATTAATTCAAAATTAATAGAAATATGAAAGTATGTGAACATTAAAGTCAATGTACTTAGCTTTAAAAAATATAGGGCTACCAATCCATAGCTATTATTTCTATACATATATTTTTTGTATTTACATAAGGTAAAGATTATTTTACAAGGTTGCCACTTTTATAAATTATTTGTAACGAAAATGAAATATACTAATGCTGGAAGTATACATTTTTTTTGTTAGGGTTGCCACCTGTCCTTTGTTAACCATATTTTGAAATCCACTCCTGTTTACGAAATTTCTCCGCCGTTTTGTAGTGAGTTTTATATTTAGATAGTGTGTGACATTAGTGATATCCAAAAAGCTTTTACAGGGTTGTCACCTTTTTTATATAATTCAAAACTTAAAGAAAATATGCTAATATGTATATCCTGTTTAAACTAAAATTTCCCGAAATTTAGGACACTTCTCATCCTTAACAGAATTCTGTGCTGGGTTTTTCACTTCTAAAAAAGCATAAGTACAATGCTTTTATCATGCTTTAGCTTTATATTTGCATGCTTTTTTTTAGATGCCATGTTTATTTTTAGTACTAATTTAAATGGCAGTACATACGTATGCTTTTAGTTTAAAAATATAAAAACTATTTTAAGCATGGACGAGATGCTAAAAATATTTCATCGCTTTTTGAGCTTTTGTACTTGGCAGAACTGCTGGTGTTGTTGATTAATTAATTAAATTGAATCAATTACTTTTAGGTGTCAATTTGTAATATAAATCCCAGTTGGTTAAGTTAAGTCTACAGATGCTCTAACAATTACTTTTAAAGCACGGAATGACTAAGATAATTTCAATTAAACCAAAATTGAATTAAATTGGAAAATGACGAGGGTATAAGTTCAACCCAGGCATATGAAAAAAATTTGGCATGCAATCTGATCATTATCCATTAAAATATCAATATAGTAAGCTTTGGTGTAGTAAAATTTTTGTATTAGACAAACGTGTTTTTTAAATAATTCACTACTTTTTTACACACTTTAAAGATGACAACTCTGAAAGTCGAAATTTTGAACAGAGCTTTGCTAAAAATTCTCTGAAGCAGAAGCGTAGCAGCTTCTCTAATGGATCCATGAGAACGGCTATGGTGTATCCCTATTTTTTTCATTCAAATATTTGTTGTCATGGTGGCTCCGTTAGGGAGCCAGATACAATATTTTATGTACAAATGCAAGAAAAAAGATTTGAGCCAGGTAGATCCAGTTAAATGTCTGATTCAATTTGTAAGCCAGATAACTTTGCTTGTTTCTGCGAGTCAGACTTGCATTTTATTACACTAGAATCTCCTAGGCTTAAAACATGCATATTCAGAAATTATTCTGAAATTCTTGCTTCAAATTTGAAAATACTGTTGAATATTATATCGCTTGAAGTTTGACGAACTTTTGAAATTTTCGTATGAGCTTGGAAATACTGATACGAAGATTTCTATGAAATATATTTTTGTATGTAATTAACAAACAAATATTAACTTGAGAATTTTTCAAAAAATATATTTGAAGAACTTACATTCTCATTTCCACTGTGGGCCAATGTATCTAACTTAATTAAATTAAAAAATCCACCGGATGGCGGCTATTATGTAATGTTACGTATACGCCATGTCGTTATTGCTAAGCACCAATGATATGTCATATATAATATTAATTTACAATGCATACTTTTCTCTTAAATATGACATCCTGCACCGATATATAAAAGGAAAGAGTTGACCGATTTGTGAAATGTATTTTTAATTTATAGTTGAACTTCGCACTATAATTATAAGTACCTGGGCATTTTCATAGGTTGCCATACAATTTAGTTTATTTAGATAATCATCAATAAAGATATTCTGGTTGTTTGTATGAATAGTTTTACTTAACAGCAGTGAAGCGTTCTAAAGACGTATCTTGATAATAAAAATATGTTTGAAATTTTGTATTAGTAACAAAGTTTGAATACACATAATTACTCCTTGGTGGCTGCTCAAACAAATTTTCGACAAGTCTTTACAAGATTCCTTGCTGCTGCCGACTGTTCTCAAATAATCGAGAAAGATTAAGGTCACATGAGTATATTTGTGGGTTAGAGCTCCATATATCGGTCAACATTCTGTGATTTTTTCTTTATTTTTAATGATAGAACTATGCAAAACTTTTATATTCAATACATATGAAATCTATTGCAACACTTCCTTCCATACCATGTTCCGAGTACGTTTCTTTTCTCCGGAAACACTACTTTAAATGTATTTGGTCACTTAACTCTTGAAACGCCACATATAACATACCATGCATGAACATCGATGAATTTAACTCCACTCCGACAAACTCAAAAGTGTCTCCCTGATCTTTATGCGCAGTCATGGAAGTTACTGGAAGTTGCACCTTGGCGACTCCTTGGATGAGTGCGGTTCCCGATATATGAACTCCTTTGCCGGATTTTTCTTGTCGAACAAAAGTGGCAACCCTACCTAGGTAGGAATTCTTAGAATGTGGTACCCTATATAAATATATAGAAATAGCTCGTTAAAAGTTCAAAGATATAATAAGCTCAAATAGCAACAATAAGTGGCAATCCTACTTAGAAATATTTTTTTTGAGATACGAATGAAAATATCTTTCGTATGATATCCATATTGGCATATTTTATTTCATGTAAAAATAAATTTAGATAGGTGGCAACCCCAAAAAAATAACCTATATGGCAACACCTAGGTAAAAATTCTTAGAATATGGTACACTATCTACATACAAAATTTCATCGAAATCTGTTGAGCGGTTTTCGAGATGGTCTGGATATACAAATATACAAGAATAGCTCGTTTAAAGTAATAAGGTTATGATAATTATCATAGATGCTACCAGCGGACCTACATACGAGTATACTGACAAAGCTATTGCCCTCAACAAGGTTTTTCATGACTCAGAATTGCTTAGAGCAACCACAAATAATACATTTGGAATTTAATTAAAAATCGAAATATTTTTAAAACTATTCTAACCACAAGTCATATCAATGCACATGATTTAATATGACAACTGAAGTACGAAATTGAAATGCAAGTTTTGTTTTTAAAAAAAATGTATAACATACTATACTACATACACACACCTAATATGTATATAAACATACTCTTCTCTGTGCAACTGCAGTTTTCAGATAAAATAGTGTACGAGAAATCGGTTCATTGCATTTCATTGTTTTTAATACGATTTACATTTAAACTCAACCACAACATAACGTTCTACATTTTTATATTTATGTACGTACGTGTTTATGTAGGTACAGCTGTGATGAAAATAATAACAGCAATATTCAATATTATGTTTCTTGCAAAATTATGATTATTTGTTATGTTGCTTTTTCCAATATTGTGTTAGTTTATATTTTGTTATCTATTTAATATTATGATATATTATGTAATATTATGATTTTTTATTCTATGCTAGGTTGTGTTATGTTACACTGTGCTAAATTATGCTATTTTGTATGACGTTACATTATGTCGGATAAAGTTATGTTATGATAAGGTCCTCATGTTAGTTTAGGTTATCATATAGGCCTAATGTTATATTATGTGATGTTATCATATGCTATGTTTATAACAATAACAATAAGCTATGGTTTTTATGGTACGTTATGATATGTTATAATGTTTTTGTGTTACGTAATAATAAGATATGTTTGGATATCGTTTTGATATTTGATTATGCTATGTTACTTCAAGATATAAATTTATTTTACGTTGTGTTGTGTTATATTACGAGTATACTATCCCGTTTTACATAAGTTGGTGGTATTTCATGTTCGTCTCATTTCTTGTTATGTTATGTCATATAAAATAACTATATGCTTTTTTAAAACAACCTAGCAAAACATAGTCTGGCTTAAAATAACATATACTAATTTGAATTAAAATGGCATAGCATAATCAATCTTAAATCTACTAAACTTAAATCATTATAATTTTTTCCTGTCTTTTTTCCACTCGTTATCTCTTATTTTAAACAGCCTCTGGAGCAATTTTCCAGAGGCTGTTTAAAATCCTTATCCAAACTTTCTGTTGAAATCTTTAAATTCCTTTTACCACATGTATATTTTAAGCTCCCAACCTTCTCTCTGTACTGCGTTTTCTCTCTCTTTTCCCACATTTTATTTCCCTTGCCCATGTATCATTTTCACCTCCTTTAATTTTATTTTTTTCTTCTTTTTTTTTTTGTTAATATTTCATTTCTTTTTGTTTCCTTTTTTCTTTTTGTTTTTCTTTTTATTTTGCTTTTTCTATTTGATTTCTTTTGGTTTTTCTTTTAGTTTTTCCTTTAATTTTTCTTTAATTTGTATTCTTCTTCTTCTTCTTCCTTCTCTTTTTTTTCTTCTTCTTATTCTTTCCTCCCTCTTTCTTTCTGTTTAATTTTTCTTTTTATTTTTTTCCCTTTTTCCTTTTCTTTATCTTCATCTTTTTCTATTTCTTTTTCTTTTTATACCCAGCGGCCGCCGTGGTGTGAAGGTAGTGTTGCCGGCCTACCACACCGAAGGTCCATGGTTCGAGCCCTGGTACAGGTAACATCAAAAGTGATTTGAAAAAAGTTTTTCAAAACGGGGTCGCCCCTCGGCAGTGGTTTGGCAAACTCTCCGAGTGTATTTCTGCCATGACAGGCTTCTCAGCAAAAAATTCGTCTCCTTTGTAGATGCCGTTCGGAGTCGGCAAAAAACTGTAGGTCCCACCAATTTGTAGGGAAAATTCAAATCGGCACACCACAAATTGGAAGAGAAGCTTGGCGCAAAAAATCTCTTAGGAGGTTTATGATGATATACCTGTTGTATAGCGCGCCATAGATAGATAGATAGTGTACTAGTACATAGGGTATTATAGTTTTGGTCATATAACGGTGGTTTGTAACGGTACAAAATAATAGAGATAGATAGTGAGTTCCATATATCAAAGTTCTTAGAATGAACAGAGGAAACCATTAAGACATGTCAGTCTGTTCGTCCGTCCGTGGGCACGATAACTTAAGTAAAAATTGATATATTTGAATGAAATTTGGCATACAGGTTGTTTTCCGGCCAAGGTAGGTTGCTATTTGAAATGGGCGAAATCGAATCATAACCATACCCCTTTTTTCGATATCGAAAATTTCGAAATACGTATAAAATGGGTTAGTTCAATAATAAAAGCAGCTACAATGATGCAACTTGCTAGATTTATTAATTTGGTTGTCCCATTGACGCATTGTTAGCAAATTTTTGGAAGATGGGCGTGGCACCGCCCACATATAAATGAACAAGATGTCAAAATTTCAGCTATTATCAGTTTCAGAACCGTGTTAAATAAAATTACGAAACATGACACTAGGTATACTATCAACGTTTTTCAAAATTATATATAGCCTATTCTGTAACTAGTGAACCCAGGAATCCACTGTGTTACTGTGATTCATAAATACCGGTTAAGTACTTTGGGCGCCAGACAAACACACATTAATTTTTATTTATAAGTAGTAGAAAAAGTTTGAAACCTCTATAGGTCATAACACCACAACAATTTAGCCACTTTTAAACAGCTGGGTATTTAATGTTCGGTTCCACCCGAACTAAGAATTCCTTACTGGTTTTCTTTTACTTTTATTTATTTTTTTTCATTTACTTTTTCTTCCTCCATTTTGACAGTTTCACATTAACATTTGTAAACTACATGCTGCACTTAACACTCACGTAAACATTGAAATTTGCAATGGTGGTGCTATTTTTTCACTCGCCACTGTAGCTTTGACACATGCTCGTTTACATGTGGTATGTGTATATCTGTATATTAGCATTAGTATTATCCAAGTTAGTTCAAATATGCGTGTTGTAACTCAGAATATGCAGACATGTGATCATTAAAGTGAATATATCCCTGCATTCAAACCAACTAGTCACAAACTACTTCAAAACTAGAATGAGCATTCAGTCCAACTAGTCAGGGAAATATCTTTTGTTTCATATATATAAGTAATGGGTATTTTCAACAGGGCTATGCGCTACGAAACGTCAGTGGCCAGGTTTAGAAGACTAATATACCAGACTCAAACTAGTTCAAAATTGACTAAAAAATCTCTAATTAATTTTAAGTGGTAATTGTTAAATGACAAATATTTGAATGGCTCCGGGTATGGGGGATAAGCACTCGGTTCATATGCTAAAGAGCACAGGTTCAAGCTCTGTTGTTATAGTTATCAAATTTGAAAAATAAGTTCAAACTATTTTAATTTTTGTTGATATAAATTTGGTCTTTTTCGCGCTAGTTTGAGTTGAGTTAGAAAACTGTATTTGCAAGTTAATATTATCCCTGAATGATTGTTCCACTGTAGGGATGTTACAGCTCACACGCTAGAAATATACTTACGGTTAGCCGTAGCAGGCCAGACACACATACAACTACGCAAGTTTCTATGCGAAATGTGCATCCGCATTGCTCAATCCCATTGCGTTGAGTGCCGCTGTGTGCGGCTTCCGCAAACACATAATCCTTGGTTGGTTTTACGAATGTTCAGCCATGTCCACTTATGTACCTACATACAGGGTGGCTGATGAATTTTGCTACATTAAGAAACTCAAATAATTTTTTTTTCAGTGTATGGAATTCATTTTTCTTTTATTCATGTTAAAGCTCATTAAATTTTATTAAATATAGCTTAATTAGTTTTAAAAATAATGGAATTTAAATGCCCCCCCTGCTCGTCGATGCATGTGCGGCATCTTACCAAAAAGTTGTTCATTACTGCTTGGAGAGTTGAGACAGGAATAGCCGCAATTGTTTCTCGAATGGATTGCCTTAGTTCATTCAAATTTGTTGGTTTTGCTTTGAAGACTTCCTGTTTGCAATAACCCCACAAGAAAAAGTCAGGTGCAGTAAGGTCAGGCGACCTGGGTGGCCAACGGAATGTGGAGTTTCTGGATATCAGCTTATTGGGAAATTTTCGTCGCAATTCTGTCATAACAGGTTGGGCTATATGAGAAGCTGCACCATCTTGCTGAAACCACACAGAGTTGAAAGAAATTCTCATTCGGGGTAATTCTGGATAGAAAAACTCTCTCAACATGCTCAAGTAACGGTCTCCAGTAACCCTAACGGTGTGACCGTTTTCTTCGAAGAAGTAGGGCCCGACAATGCAGCGTGATGAAACTGCACACCACACTGTGACACGAAGTGGATGCAATTCCGTCTCATGGACTATCTGTGGGTTGGAAGCACTCCATATTCGACAATTTTGTTTGTTTATGTTGCCGTTTAAATCGAAATGGGCCTCGTCAGACATGAAAAGACAGTTCAACATGTTTCCATCCTCTTCCACCATTTGAAGCATCTTCTGGCAAAATTCCAAGCGAATCGGCAAGTCTGCAGCATTCAGTTTGTTGGCCATTTGAATTTTATATGGGAATAAGTCCAAATCTTTGTGCATAATTGACTGTAATGACTGTCTGCTTACACCCATTTGAGCAGATAAGCTTCTTGTCGAAACACGTGGATTGTTTTGTATGGCAGCAGCTACAGCAGCGATTGTTTCCTCCGTTCGAACTGAAGGGTTTCGATGGTAAGGTCTTCTGTTCACTGTCCCATGCTCGGCAAAATTGTTTACAAGTCTTATTATGGTCCATCTGCTCGGAGGATTGCCGCCAAACGTGCGCCTATACTCTCTTTGAACCGAAACTACGGACTCCAGTGCGTGATAGCGGCGGACAATCCAAATTCTTGTTTCAGTGTCCCAGTTATCCATTTTTGTTAAATGTAAAAGTCAATCTGCAAAATAAAAAAAAAATTAACCAGATTCATTAAATAGAAAAAAAGTTATTTAATTTTTTTTTGGTAGCGGCTTTCATTAGCCACCCTGTATGTTTTCGTTTATGTTGCGTTAAGTACAAGTATTGATGTATGGATGAATGGGCGTATGTTTAAACCTTTATAAGCTTAGATCGTTCGTATAATTTTCGAGTTTTTTAGTGGGGCTTAAAGCTAAGCATAATTTGTCTCCGAATGTATGTACTTTGCACCTCATTGAGCTCAACCAAAGTTGACACAGCCCCATGCGCTCATTATAAAATTCCAAGTAGTATAGCCGTGTCTCAAACTCAGCTGTTCGTACAACCAGACAGTTACCAATTAATCCCTACTCAAGCGCTTTCGTCCCCATGTAAACTTAAGGAGGAGTGAAACATTCAGTGTCCGACAAATTTTGAAGAAACCGTGACCTCAGAAATCTGTGTCCATTTGTCCGTAAGTCGGTTATCCCAATTGACAAACCATTGTTTTCAAATGACGCACCTATGGTTCCATTGGCGATTTATTGAATTTTAAAAGGAAGTTCAATCTTTTCCTATCCGCACATGACTTTGAGTACTTTGAGCCCTCAAAACTATCGCTGTTGGTCCATGACTAGCTTGCTCTTCCAGCAATGTAAACTTAAATGGGACAGAATAGCAAGAAGAAGGTAAAACAAAGCTCTTACTAGCCCCAACCAGATAAGTGATTTAAAGACGATAAAGCCATGCCAATGAAATTTTACAGCTTTTGCAGTTAATTAGAAGACGGAAAAACGATTTTTACAAACCATTAAGTTGGCCATTTCAGTATTTTACATTGAACTAAAAATGTCAAAATGTTTTATAACATTAATATAACGGTGTGTTATAATGTGTGCATATGTAAGTACCATGTTTATATCCAAAGAAGCATGTATGTACATTAGACTGGGACAAAAAAGGGATTTTTCTTTTCAAAATTATATTGATAGTATTTTTCAGAAAAAAAACTCTAAAAGTTGAATACTCTAATATAATTTTTTAGATGCCTATCATTACTGAGTTAAATATTTTTAGACTAACCTAATTTTTGATATTAAAATGCCAAACCATTGAAGAAAAAACTGAATTGCCCAAGGTTTTTAAGGACATGAAATTCACTACAGAAAAGCTCAAAATTTAAGTTTCCCTTAAGCGCTCCGTTCCACAGTAATTTAGCTTTAAATGTTAGTATGGTTTTCTGACATCACATTTTTACTTTGAAATGTTTGCCAAAAACTTAAAAATTACAATAGGAAAAGGATAACTACATATTCAATGCGAATCCGACTACGCCAACAAAAATCTTAACCTCCAAAAACCGCCAGAGCTTCTTTTCATTTTTTCGAGGTTAATGCCGAACTTAGGTGCTGAATTTGAACTTAATATACTGGTACATTGTGTAACGCTTTATCTGATCCGCCTATTTTTTTTTGGTAGTGTTTGATTGTAAGAGAACAAAAATACGTTATCGGGGAGTAAACAGCTATAAACTTTAATTAATAACATTGTTAAAAAATAGTGATTCTAGAATCTAGATGAGGTGGAATATGTTCCCTTTAATTCCTTACATTAGCTTCTTTTAATTAATTTTATTTTTATTTACCTTACTTTATCTTACACTAACAAAAAGTTACACTAACATATCAGAAAGCAGTCGGAAGAATTTCTATACACGCATACTAGCCAAATCTCACTTATAACTCAGTTATACATAGAACCCAAATGAACAATAACAACAACGTACTCATTCACATCTTACCGGGGCATTTATTACCGACCCAACAGATATTTACTCATCAAAAGAAATTTTTTTTTTTTTTTCACAGTCTAATATCATTGTCATTGGTATATGCCCCCACATGTATGTGTGTGCATATGTAAGTAATTGGTGGTAGACACATGGATGCACTTGACAGCAACGGGAAGCGCTTTATGTTCACGGATAGATAGAATGAGGAAAACAAATATAAAAATCAGCAGAAATTTAAGCGGGTCAAGTGGGATGTGGGAAAAAGGTCAAAATGCTAGAAAGATTTATAGTTATTTTGTGAAAAATATTTTTACGAGCATTAAACTGCAAATTGAGGACATCTTAACATACATATCTATGCAGCATATGTAAGTACAAACAAACACGCAAGTTATAACTAAAAAGGACATTTGTTAGAGCGACTAAAAATATGTCAATTTATTTTAATTGATCTTATATTCTAGACAAAAAGCTATAAAAGGTAAGCCCTAATACATACAGTTGTGTGTAATATATATTAGTAGTGAAATTAAATGAATATCGTTCGCCGCAATAAGATGAAGCTGTGATTTTAGAAATTTTAATTTAAAATATAACGAATTTTATAACAGAAACCCCATAAAAAGAATTTTTAAAGTATACACAAAATTCAGGGAAATATATTAAAATTAAAAAATTACCATCAAAACCTTAACATTTTTTGGCAGACTTTCTAGAAAACTTTAAAGAAAGAGCTCGCTCAAAAACATCCTTGACAAAAAAAAAATTCTAAAAATTCAGGGAAAATTTGTAGGTACTTCTGACTTTCACATTATTGTGCTAAAATTTAATTCGCTATAAAACTGCGTACTCAGAAATTGTGTAGAAATTCTTCCCAAAAAATATGGAAGTTTTAATATAAAATTTTAAAAGTTTAATTAACTTTTGTGAGCTTTGTATTAACTTTGATTTATTTTTATGCGGTTTTTTATGGAATGCGCTATATTTTAAATAAAAATTATTAAAAACACTTCTTCTTTTTATTTCATTGAACGATACACAATTTAATTTCACTACTATTTTATTGAACACAACTGTATATAGAGATAAGAGATCACATAGTAGTTAAATTTCAACACTATAATAGTCAATTTGGTGCAGTCAAGCCTACTCGTTGTAGACTACTGCAGAACTAGTATGAGAACAAAGCGATATACCTGCCGAAAATTATAGATAGTTCATAAGTGAAAATAATTTAAATACTTGTGTGAATGATGGATAAGTATTGTGATTACAAGGCACATGTTCGGGCGGACAATAAAATTTCAAAAATTAATTCTATTTTGATTTTTCCAACTCTGGGTATTTCAAAAATTATAGCATTTGTTTTTACAGATGTGGTCTTTTTTGGTCTAGTTTGAGTTGAGTTAGAAAATTCTTGTTGTAAACTAACATTTTTTCGGACTAGTTTTGTTATACCTAGTAGTGCTACGCACACAAGGTATATTAACTTTAGTCGCCTAACGGCAGTACGTAATGGCATAAACGGATTGAGATAGATATTGACTTATGTATATCAAAACGTTCAGGACGAAAATAGAAATTGATTAAGCCATGTCCGTCCGTTCGTCCGTCTGTGGACACGATAACTTGAGTAAATTTTGAGATATCTCAATGAAATTTGGTATGCAGGTTCCTTGGCACTCATCTCCGCGCGGTGTTTTAAATTGGCAAAATCGGATGATAGCCACGCCCATTTTTTATATATAGAATATTTTCGAAAACACAAAAAAAGTGATTACTCAGTACAAAATACACCTATAAGGATAAAATTTGTTGTATACATTGAGATTGAGGCATACACGAAATTAAAAAAAAAAAATTTGAAAACGGGTGTGGCACCGCCCACTTTTGTTTGAGTCAAATTTAGAAATGTTATTAATCATAAATCAAACACCTTTTAAGATATCGAAAAGAAATTCAGCACGCAGGTTTCCAGGTATGCAGGGAATGTTCGAGGAAAAACTGGGCGAAATCGGTTAAGGTCAACGCCCACTTTTATATGAAAGATTTTGAAGAAGATCGTAGATATATTAAATAAACAATTACTTTGGGTAAAATAGCTTTACATCATTTATATTTCATTTTTAAAGTTACCGTAAACAAAGAAATTAAAAAAACAAATATTTCGAAAATGGCCCCTTTTATAGTGGATTATTACACAAACCTCCACCAAAAATTGATTTGTCGAAACGAAATTTGGTGATAATGTTTAATATATAAAGGTTACTGTTTGTTGTAAAAATGGGCGAAATCGGTTCATGTCCACGCCCAGTTTTTCAACATAGTTCTGAAAATTTTTTTTTTTTAATTTAAAAAGCAATATTTCTACCACTAAGCAAGTTATATCAATCAGATTTTGCGCACATAATAAGCTTTTTAAGAAAAACTCGGCCGCAAAAAAATGTTGGCAATTTTCTGTTATTTTCAAAGGCAATCGGTTATAATTCAATCTTGGTATTTCTATGAAAATGGATCAGCTGCTTCTCAGTAGTATGTGTTATACTCCTGCTAAAAATTTGCCAAATCGGGAAACAAACAAGCAAAATATTCGGGCACGTAGTTAATAGCCCACTGCAATAGCGAAGTTATATATCTTTTTTGATTTTCATACCTTTCATAAACATTAAATGTGTGTAAGTATGAGAAGAAGAAGAGAAAATTTCACTAAAATGATCAGCACGATTTAGCCATGTTCGTATCTGCGTCCGTCTGTCTGTCTGTCCGTCTGTCTACTTGAACGCAAATACGAACTGAAAGTATTAAAATAGACCTGCGTAAATTGGGATGCCATAATAGATCACTACTAGGTATATAATGTTCGGTTCCAGCCGAACTTAAACTTCCTTACTTGCTTTTCCCTACAGAATTAGTAGATACTTACTTACACAGAAACGCCGACATTTATTGAGTGACTTCAACCATCTTCATTATCAGTATATGGCTTCTAGACGGTTGATTTTGTCCTGGACCAATCAAATCACGCCATTGATCCTGTCTCAGCTATAGGGTATAGCTTTGTCTGTTGATAGCGGTCCCTGCGCACTTCCCGCTTCGTTTTTTGCATTCTTCGCTAGTCGAACTTATTTGGGTTAAACTTGCTGATTTTCTGTTTGCTCAAACAAAAATAAAACTTCATATCGATTTCCTAGACATTTTCTCCTTACAACAATGAATTATATAAACAGTTATAGTACACGTACTTGATTGCTTATCGTGCTTCAAATACATTAGTGCGACATGCCGGCAGGTCACAGCTTTTGAATAAGTCGCCTTTGCTTTTTGTAAAAATATTCCTTCACAGACTTAAAGAAATTACTTGCCAAGGGTTTGCAAAAAAAGTGCAGAAATCTGTAAATACATTAAAGCGCGACTTGTTTGTATTTAACAATTTTTATGGAGTCTATAAAGAATACGACTTGGGGCACAATAACCTCATTTATTTTTAACTTTTTTATATAAAGGACGAATTTATTTATCGAGCTGAAGTTTTGAGGGCCAAATGTGATAGGGCAAATCTGTAACAGCTCAAATTTTCATGGCTATTCCTCCTCAAAAAATTTGTGTTTTAGTGGACAAAGACCACAATTTTTACTTCCAAAACGCTCCACTGAAAATTAAAAACAAAATACTTTGGCTTCTATTACCTGTTGCCACAGGGATTACTTTAATAGAACTTTAAGCCTTGGCTGAATTTCGATGGTTTCTTGCACGATATTTTAAAATCCAATTTCCTTGGATCAAAAATTTAGAATAAAAATATTTAGGCGACATAAGCTAAAGTTATTAATTTCGTTTATTTCATTTGCGCTGCACACTCTTGTAATTCGCAATCAGCTTATGAAATATTTCAAAGATATAGTTTATGCTTCGCAATCCCAAATCGGGGTTTTCCACAATGAAAATGAGGAAGTCAAACCCGCGCAGTGCCTCAGAGCCAATAATGCTCGACCCCAATTAATACATACAAGGTGTAAAGCTACCCCGCACCCCCGTTCTATATAGAACAAATCATATATTTACAATCAATAACTTAAAAAAAAACTACCCGCCCTCCATAACGCTTAGACAACAACGATTCAATTAAATTGTTGTTATTAAAAATAAAAAAAACCGATGAACACAAATCGGATGGTGTGGAACTGGACACTACAAACAAAAAAATCATTATAGGCAGTGATCAATGCCGCTCATTAGTACGGTAAAAATGAATAGAAATACGAATTTAGCTGACACAAAAACCAAGGCTCTGTTAGCTTAATGGTTAACAGAGCGTGCCAAGATTTCGCTGATGAAGAAGTCTAGCAGCATTCGAAATCAATCTATAAGAAAAGTTATGGCGGTTGTCTCTAAATTTTAGTTCTCTATTATAATAAACACTTTTTATAGTAAAAATAGTTGTTAATAATAAAGAAAATAATCTCTATCTCTCTATCTCTATGGCGCGATATACAACAGGTATATCATCATAAACCTCCTAAGAGATTTTTGCGCCAAGCTTCTCTTCCAATTTGTGGTGTGCCGATTTGAATTTTCCCTACAAATTGATGGGACCTACAGTTTTTTTCCGACTCCGAACGGCATCTACAAAGGAGACGAATTTTTGCTGAGAAGCCTGTCATGGCAGAAATACACTCGGAGAGTTTGCCAAACCACTGCCGAGGGGCGACCCCGTTTTGAAAAACTTTTTTCAAATCACTTTTGATGTTACCTGTACCAGGGCTCGAACCATGGACCTTCGGTGTGGTAGGCCGGCAACACTACCTTCACACCACGGCGGCCGCTTTGGTATCTCTACATATAATAAAATTGTAACAGGTCGATGTCTGTATATTGAAGATATTCAAGAAAAACTGATAGGAGAGGTTGTTATTGGACCAGCGGAACCCAAATCTATAATTTTTAGAATTTTTGTCTGTCTGTCTGTCCGTCTGTATGATTGTGCGCGCATCACGCAAAAACTACTAAATAGAATTGCATGAAACTTTCACCATTCTATCACTTAACGTCTATCTTAAAATGCAGCGAAGCGAGCGGGGTTTACTATCTACATAAATTAAAAAGAAAGTTGTTAGTTGCACTTTTTAGAACTCAAGAACGGCTAGACCGATTTGGCTGAAAATTGGTGGGAAAGTAACCTGGAACCAGGAAAAGGATATACGATACTATTTTTCCGGGAATTGGACCGAGAACCGACCTATGCCAATTTTTTTTATTTATTTTGCGATTTACTTGAAATTTGTTACATTGCTAGCCTTTTACTTTTATTAAAATTTACGATTGGTTCTTTTCCGGAAAGTGGATCATGGACCGACCTATTCCAGCATTAACACCGCCTGTTAGCCTAGAAATCCGACGAAGGATTACTTTTGCAAACAAATGCTACTCCTCTGTCGACGAACGAAAATAACACTATATAAGTCACTCATCGCACCCGTCCTGCTATATGGAGCTGAAGCATGGACACTAACAACATCTGATGAGGCGACTCTGGCAGTATTCGAGAGATGGGTAGTGGAGACCGATTTGCGATCCCGCGTTGTTTCCAATTGGCGCCAATATGTTGGACGGTCAAAATCGCCCAGGCGGTTAGATGACCATTTAAAGAAGAAAAGAGTTTTGCTTGCAAGTATTTACTTATTCCTGTTAAGTGGAAACATTTTACTTTTTGCGTTTGGAGATAGTTTTTCGTCATTCCCATTTTACTGACAGTTCTTTGAAAGTTTTAAAAATTTAATATTTTGAAGTTGACCGGTTGACGTGTGTGTTTCGAGTTTCTATTAGTGTATTGTGCCGATATTATCATTAACAATATCATTCCGCGACCAAGACGATCAAATCTTTGACGAAAAAACCGTAATACAAGTGGGATTCGAAACGGTGCGAATGAAAGGACTGAAGAAGAGCAAGAAATTGCACGTGAAGAGCGCCGCGTTAGTATAGTTCGACTTCGTGCTTCTCAATTACAAGAGCAAAGAGAGGCAGACCGAAAAAAGGCTCGGTTGACAATGCGAAATCGTCGAGCAAATCTCAGAAATCAACAACTAGATAATTTTCGACGCACTGGAAGAAATTTATCTAAGTACAGTTTTGAATCGAGCAGCGTTTCGATACGATTGCAGCCCTGAATACGGCTTACATTCTAGCGTTCAAATTGGGAAAATGGACGTTGTTTTGCCATGACCATCACCAAATGACAAAGCCAATTCTGGAAAGTTTGTGGTCTGAATCTAGAAAATCCATGTTCTCATGGTCTTGCGGCTAGTAATAAAACGAAAAATGTCGTCTATCACAAGGTGCTTGATTGAAGAGTACAACCCATGCACCAAAATACATGACCAAAAAGGAATGTTAAAAAACATTAATTTTCTATTTATCAATCTGCTCATTTATTGCTTTTAAGGCGAAACAAAGTTCGGCCGGTCAGCTAGTATTTAATATATATATATAACATAAATGGCATTTTTTTTTGAAATTTTTTAAGTAAATACATTTCTAGTTAACTTTCATATATTTTGATATCATTGTGTGATAAAAAAGAATAAAGTAGCTCTACTTTGAAAGTTATACAGATATTCTTGTAATTATAATAGATTAGAACAAAAATCGTATTATCAAATTTTGCAGACACCCCAAAATATGGACTTACCCCTGATACATTTTTAGTTTTATCTTTTTAGATTAACATAATTTTTGTTTTTTTTTTTCAAAAACACTTGACCTTTGAAATTTCTCTAAGTTTAAAATTTTTTTTTTAACAAAAAGTGTTTCAGTGTAATATAAAATTTTGCAGTGTATGTTTACGAAAGCGAAATCTAACGGTATGGTTTATCAATTCCACAATAATCACAGCTTACAGTAAGCAGCACCCTAATGTACATATGTACGTGTGCGTGCGCACATTAAAATTCCCGGCTGCCAGAAAAGTTTGTTGTGGTTTTCAAAGTAGAACTACGCACTATAAAAACAGATAAATACATATTTACTTAAGTATACTATAGTTATAAGAATAAATAAACATACTTACCAAAAGAATGTGCTTAAAAGCTTTATTATTTATGCACATTTATTACCTGATATATGTATGCACATATGGCATATAATTTGAATATTTGTACAGACATTCCTATACATCATTACATACTTCTTACTCTTCTTCTTACTTGCAGATATGAAACATATAAAGCAACTTTGAAAAAAATACCCGCCACACGTTTATCCCGCCTTACCGAAGCATTAGCGAACTATGATCCGGTATTAAATGAATATTTCTTCGATCGCCATCCGGGTGTTTTTACACAAATACTCAACTATTATAGGTAAGTTCAATACCTATTCTACTTGGGCCATTCCATGTCAAATCGTCACATAGTAGGAATCGAACGCTTCTGATTGAAAAATAATTTGTTGAAGAGTTTCTTTTTATAATAAAATGAAGTTCTGTCAAAGAAAAAAATTTAATTTAATTAGTTTAACACCAAATTTCTAAATTTCAATTACTGAATATTGTTTTTCGTGCTAGTGGTATGAAAAAACAAAAATGTAAAGTAAAATTTTTTATCTAATGTAAGGTAGAATAGGAAATATTTTAGTCCAAAATTATTGGGGAACTTTAATTTTTTCGATTTTGAAAAATCTAAAATTTTCTAAATTTTCTAAATTTAAAAATTTTAAATTTCTTTTTTTTTTTAAATACTTATACCACTAAGAACCCCCTTTGAAAACGCCAAAGTCTTTTTTTTTTAAATTACAATGGTTTCTGAAATATTGAGAGAAAAAACGAAAAAAGTGAAATTTAGAATTTGCATAAATTTTGAGAATAAAAAATTTCCAAATCGAATAATTTAAAGTTCGCCATTAAATTTTGGACTCTAATTTTTCTGTATTATACATCTGATATATCTTAAGATATCCTGAAATTTTAAGAAGGGTGTTTTTTTTCTTTCAAAAATATGAATTTTTGAATTTTTTGCAAGCTTTGTAACAACAAACAAAGTCCCCAAAGTTCAATTAATTAAACACAAAATTACTCAATTTTGATAAGTGAAACTTTTCGTTTGCTAGTGAAATGGAAAAAAAAATTTAATAAATTTTTTTTGTCTAATTTAGGGTTTAATACGAAAACATTTGGGTCCAAAATTAATGGCGAACTTAAATTTTTTTCATTTTGAAAAATCTAAAATTTTTTTTTCAAAACAGTTTTTTTTATACCTCTAAGAACCCCTTTGAAAACGTCAAAGTTCATTTTTTTAACTACAATGGTTTCCGAAATATATTGAAAAAATAAACTATACAAAACCGGGAAAAAGTGAAATTTTGAAAAAAAAAATTTCAAAAATGTCGAAAACTTCAAAAACATTTTTTTAACAGAACTTCATTTTATGATAAAAAGTAACTCTTAAAAAAATTTTGTAGAAATCGATCGATTCTAAATATGTAAAGATTTGACATGGAAAGATCCACTTGTGAACATGTTCTACATTATGACTATTCTAAAAATAAATGTAAATTTATATGTGTTAAGCCGTAATTGTGGCTTAAGGAAAATCCCATTGTTTGCGCTCGAATTGTAAATTTAGTTTTGTAACCAAAACCGAAAGTAGTTTTTTACAACAAAAAGAGCTATAGTCATGCTCTGAGACAACTTTCGTAGCATTCTGCAAATTGTTATATCGACACACATACCCATAAACATAAAGACTAGCAGTTTAGCTACATATTTTCGTTCTGTAGTTTTTTTTTTTTTTCATCGCGTCATATGCTTAGGCTTCGTTTCGCTCGTCTACTGATTGAGTCTTTATTGCCTATAAATACTTTGCTGTCAGTAATGAATGAAGCTGTGATTAATCAGCAATTTTTGTGCTGTCAGCAGGTTAAACCACTTACATCCATCCATACGTGCTGTTTTCATATATAGTGAGTTTCATAATTATGGCTCTCTCAGCAGTAAACTTTTTAAATGTGAAAATAAATTTTGACCGCAATGGACTCTGAAACTACTGAACCGATTTCCACCAAATTTGGTACCGACTTAAAATATTTCTCAACTTAAAAGATAGGATACTCTTTATTTCAATATGTTGAGGGGGAGTGGCATCGTTAAGCCGATAAATCCCTTAATACTGCATATCTTTGGAAGTATTCATGCTAGAAAGTTGAAATTCGGTGAAGACTTAAACAATATTAGTCGCTAAAATATCCCATAAAATACAGGACAACCAAAAAGGGGGCGTGGTACCCCGCATACAATTGTTATTTTCTAATATAAATATCTATGGAAGTATGCTGAAAAGTTTAATTTCGGTGAGAAATGAAATGAGATTAGTCGTTAACATATTGCAAAAAATTTGCGAAAACAGAAAAGAGGGCGTGGCCTCCCATAAAAATGTTATTTTTCAATGTAAATAATTATGTAAGTGTTATATTAACACAATAAAACTCGGAAAGGAGTTATATGAGGTGTATCTCTAACATCTTAAGGAAAATGGGGGGTATGATTAAACTCGAACTCAACTATTCTAATTTTTGAGACGCAGCGAAAAACAAAATAACAAAAGTTCTTCTGAAGACATTTTTATATGCCAGCCACATAAATATAAAGGCTTTGCAAATTTCAAGGTTTTAGGGCAACCACATTTTTAAAGATAACTCATTTATCGATAAGTATACCGATATATAGCAAAGTCTGAATGAAAGGTGCGCCCTTCCCCTTTCTTTTGATACACATTTTGTATGTAGGACCTGTATACCAAGTATCATTAGTATAAGTTAAGAATACTCAGTGTTATATAGAATAAAAAGAAA
Organism: Merzomyia westermanni; assembly: GCA_949987695.1. Lineage (NCBI taxonomy): Eukaryota > Metazoa > Arthropoda > Insecta > Diptera > Tephritidae > Merzomyia > Merzomyia westermanni. The sequence goes on along the minus strand of OX465289.1, from coordinate 176,214,277 downwards.
AAACAAAAAGTAACGGTTCCTATAGGCCCCTATATTTTTAACAGACATAGCCTACACTTCCTACCAGGCTATTGGCTCTCTGCATACCAATTTTCTCCAAAATCCGTAAGGCCTTTTTCACGTGATTGATCAACAAAGGTAAGATGTCCGGAGAATCCAAACTCATATCTTTATAACCACGTAGGGAGTTAGAATGACATGAATCTTGTTACCTATTCTATACCTCTGAGTATAAGTGTACAATTGTTAGAAAAGATCAGTTCAGTAGTTTAGACGTAACAGCGTCGCAAACAGACTCATTGACTCAATCATAAACCTAGCTTTAAGTTGTTTAGCAAATCGTTGCGTACCAACAACGAAATTTCGGATAAGGCAGACAACGATCCTCGGCAGTTCCTCCGGAGAGTTCAAAACATCCAAACCGAGATATCTGTGTCCTAGTAAAAGCTGGGAAGCTGAGTATAAAGATTCCACCTAATCATCCTCACACAGCGGTTTTTATTGAAAATTCAACCTCACCGCATAAACTCCCATCGCGCAATACCTCATAAACACTTTATACCATGGAGGGATAGGTCTCAGCGAACCCTAGTAGTTCGAATGATCGCCTGGCGTTAACAATCGGCCGAAGCACCTTGACAATTGCCAAGAGTTGGTATCAGCCGCGTAAATGTTAGACGTTCTGGTAGTTATAGCGCTGCACAGCATCCCACCCATCCCATGTAGCCTAAATTTTCTGCTTATTCAAAGCTCCTGACAAAAGACTCTCCCCATGTGCCACATAACTTCTCCACCCCACTTGTCCCTCGAGGATATATGTGCGGGTTAGGGATTCAGAATATACTCGAGGTAGGCATACCTGTCGAAAGAAGCGACTAAAATGTACAAAGACAATGAAGTGCAACTTGATGGTTGATCAACGGATATTATGCCTCTCACCTCTCATTACCAATCTTTTCCTTCCTTACGGAAAGAGGGGTGACATTACCTAGAAGGTTGCACTGTTGAAATCGGTCTTACCACAGTCGGCATTTACCGCAAGGGAGTACCGGAGTGTACTGGGTTCAAAACCGGCAAAGAACTGTCACTTTCGACAGCACTCTCCAAAACCTTCAGGAAGTGTTTTTGTCGTTACATACAACAACAACAACAAAAACAGAGTCCCCAACGTTTGCCAATGCCCGCATGACAGCAGCACAAATCAACCGAAGTCTTTTTGCTCTGTCCTCTATCTTAAGCTGCCATGAGAGCTTCCTGCAAGAATAGATCTGAGGTACTTAAGCCTACCAAAAATTAAGAGCGGAGCTCCTCCAGTTGAGGTTAATCAAATTCAGGAATCTTGAAACTTCTCATAAAGAGAATTATCTTCGTTTAAATTACGTGGATAGCCAATCCAGCGGAACGCCCCCTAAGGTAACTAGAAACTTTCTCGAGAAATTCTTCTATGTATGTGGTGGCCTTTAGCCATTAACTTTGACCATATTTTAAGACTTAAGGACCAACCTCATGCAATTGGCGTAGATATGGACCAGCCAGCTAAAAGAGAACTCCGGAGATCTCTGAAGTTGTCAAAAATTATGCGAGGGTCCGACCTGATGACTTGCATTTCGTTTAAACGAGTTAATGGCCTTCACAAGCGGGCTTTTCTGCAGAGGGATGAATGGTGGGTCGACAGAGCGCATTATTGGGCAACCGCGACATCTGAAACACGTGCGTCCCTGAGAATAAGGGATTTCTCGCCCATCACATTGCCCATCTAGCAACTTGTGATACCAGCCTGGCTGGCGACTATTTCGTCAACCCCGCTTCCCGTAATACTTTATCAATTCTGAATGTGCTATAGTTATGAAACCTATTATAATTGTATACAAGAATGAATGAAAAGAAGAAGAACATGGTAAATGTTTGTGATTCCCGGATTTCTTTGCTAATTAGCATGAAGTAGGCGTGAAATTGTGGTCAGTTCGTTTAAGATACGAACAGTTTGCACACATTAAATCCAATGTTGGGGGTATTCAAACACTATATCTGCTAATACATTTTAATTATAGAGTAAAAGTAAAAAATGAGTTAACATTTATTTGGTGCAGTACACCGCTTTAAAGCCAAGGCTGGGGTATGCAAGGCAGAAGTATTTGGCTACACAGTCGGAAATCAGTTTTCATCAGGGGAGGTCAGAACATCTACAAGTCCCCATTAATACAGCCCTGCAATGGGAGATCATTCCCACTGCCTTCGACATTGTCATGTAAAAAAGTATTTCATGCGAAAGAAATTATAACGACATAGTAGCGGTACGGAATGCGCTTTACAAGTACCAATTCAAACTTTATATTTTCCCTACAAAGTTTCCACTTACAATTTTAGGTGTCTGTAAGCATCACCCGTCTCTCTGCGTGCTGTCATCTGCTAAACGCAATTTCCTTTATGGCTTTCATAATTTCATTTTACCACGCTTTAGTGAAAGCGGACTACCGAATTTTACGGGTTTTTCTTATAACCGTCGGATATCAACCCACTGCTCTGTTGGTGGTTTAGTGTCCTCTTTTCTTGGCTTTAAAATTTGAATATGTGTGCCGTACAATCTTTCTGTTGTGGTATTCTCAAGCTTAATTTGTTTTTATTTTTTTTTTCATGTTGAGCTACATTTTATTACGAAGCGTAAATTTTGCGCTAATTTTGAGAGCTCGACTAAATATGTTGATGTTATTTAATATCCTTGTTTTCTGGCATTAAGTACGTACCATAAATATTAGAGATTTATGTTCAGTATAAGAATATTTAAGGACGGCTTAAATAGAGATATAACAAAGGGTAAAAAATAAAGAAGGTGGGACTTAATATCAGAGCGGAGATGCAACAAAGATTTAAAAAGCTCAATTTAGCCTGTAAGGGAGCTGTATAATTTAATAATAAGTATACATTTTACCCGAGTTAAGCGAGTTTGGATATCGCTGAATAGCATGGTGTATGTAAGTAAACAAGGGCTTCCTGGCTTCTGGAGCAGACTACGTATAACTGACTATTGATTAAACATCAGTTGGTGGGATTGAACGACTCTCCTTGAGCTTAATCGTTGAGACCAGACCTGTTAAATAATGACTACTAATCGTAATGATTACCGGTTTGATTAGTTATTTTCTTGAAAATCCATTTAATGATTGATTTCCATTACTTTAAATTTTTAATGATTATTTTCCAATTAATTAAAAAAATAATCAAAAAAAAAATCAGGATTTTTTGCGATTATTAACAAACATTAAAAAAAATCAAAAATAATCAAAAAAGTTGATTTGATTACTTTTGATTAGTTTAAATTTTTTGACATTTTTTTGATAATTTTTCATTTTTTTAAGAATTGTTGTAAAAGCACATAAATATACACATCAACAATACTGAAAAAAATCAAATATAATAAAAATAAAAAAATCAAAAAAGGTAGTAAAAAAAAAAATCTAAAGTAATCCAAACCACTTTTTTGATTATTTTTAATTATTTTTAAAATTTTTTGATTTATTCTTTGATTTTTTCTAATTGAATTTTCTTGAAAAACAATTCAAATATTCAATACCAATTAAAAGAGCCGTCTAATTAAATTTAATTACTAATAAAATTTAACAGGTCTGGTTGAGACTGACTTGTTGAGCTTTTTTGATTTTTCTGGAAGTGTTGGATATATGGTAAGGAGTTATACCAAATTTATAGAATATGAAATATCTTACCTTATATACCGTTTTCCTTATAACCTTTTTCCCGTATATCCTATCTTCTGGCGCTGTTGGAAATTACCCTTATAAAACTCCTTACAGAATTTTAATCGTGTAGCATGAATACTTCTAGAGATATGCAATATGAAATATCCGAATTCTATGGAAAGTACCAAGCCGTTTTGCCTTACCCCCCTAGATCTGTAGAAATTATCTCTAACCTTTGACCATCCCTAGAAGGTTTCCAGTTTGTGTTTTGAATTTTGTTATGATCGGTCAAAGCAGCCGGTTTAACCGCAGCCGGAATGAAGCCATTTCAAACTTAAAAACAAAAAAAAAACTTATCTCAGAATTTGTTTGAAAACCGATCTACTTCAACCTTTTTTTCAATAGCTCCCTACTTCAAAATTTGGCTCCAGAGCGCCTTATCTCAGAAGGGCTTTAAAAATAACACTATCTGAACAAAAATGAAATACAAATCAATCTGAGATAAAGTGTTTTTGCATTAAAGGCTGAGAGAAGTGAATTTTTGAAAAAAATTCTGAAGTAGCGTGTTTTCAAATAGGGTGATCTGCCTTCGCTAGTTTCACGTTTGGCTTTAGAGATTGAATTCACTTTTGATCTCCTTCCTACTATAGAGAATTTCAAGAAAAAATGTTATCCAGTGTCGACAAGTTTTGAGTTTCAAATCTTGAAGTAATCCTAAAATATTTGAGTTGGCTGCGTGGTCGAACGTTTGGTCTATAGGGTTTCTAAGTCAGAGAGCGGTTTCAAAATTCCTTGAATTTTTGTATAAAAAAAGCGTTTTCCGCCAAAAATCGTTTTAGTTTTTAATATTTTCATGCCTTTTTAGCCACAGCATTTTCTATTTTTTGTATTTCTGCCAATAAAAGGATTTTTGGAAGCTTTCGAAGTTGCCATTTGCTCAAGTGCGACGTTTTCATAGTCAGACAATTCTTAAGGTATGTGAGCACATAATAATCGAAGAGAGAAACTCTGTAGAATTTGCTGTGTGGGGTGCCATGGAACAGAATGCTCAGTCTTCGCCAAGTGGGCTCTTTGCTGCCTCAAATCAATATCAAAGCTGACCCAAAGCACCGAATAATATTCACCGATAATCGTTTGACACTGTTCAAGGTAATCCACATAACTTTGTTGTCCGACAGACCCACTTTTGCCTTTGGCTGACCAAATTTGCGAAATGATTACTTCAACTACCGATAGGATTACAATTTGTTTTTTAAAACCCAGACCACTTTACTTGGTGCATGTCTAATGGTTCGATGTATCATAAATTAAAGGACTGGTAACCCTACTTTATATTTAACTTCAAGCCATTTAGCATTGTCAAAAAGTCTTTTTACTGCTTCGTATCTACTAAACTTGATTGCTTTCCAATTGTACTGCTAGACTCAGATACCTTGAGTTTCTAACCCTCCTCAATATAATTTATTAGTGTTTCAAGCTCTTTACTTTTCTTACTCTCTCTTACATAGTTAAAACTCACCTCCGTCACTTCTTTCGTTTACAGAACCGGCAAACTGCATTACCCAACAGATGTATGTGGTCCACTGTTTGAAGAGGAACTTGAATTTTGGGGGCTTGATTCGAATCAAGTAGAGCCGTGCTGTTGGTCCACTTACAGCATACATCGAGACACACAGGTAACTGACAGCTAAGAAGTGTATAAACTTCCCCCGCAGGAACCACTAAAGACGAGATTTGCTTTTTCTTCTAGAATACCCTAGCAATTTTAGATAAATTAGATATTGAAAATGAGAAGCCATCAGAAGAACAAATTGCACGACTATTCGGTTTCGAAGATGCGCTCATTAATGGGCGCCTTAGTTGTTGGCAGCGTATTAAACCGAAAGTGTGGGCTTTGTTTGATGAACCCTCCAGTTCGACGGGTGCTAAAGTGAGTGCTATCTGAGCGTGTGCTCTATATATTTAATAATTTCTCTTAATCCAATTTATCTTCTTACAGATCATAGCTAGTATGTCCGTATTCTTTATATTCGTTTCTGTGATATCATTCTGCCTGAAAACTCATCCGGGTTTTCGTGTAGATTTTCCCGCCACACACAGTCAACATGTACCCAGTACGTCGGGAGCACCGCCTACGTCAACCATACACATACCGAGTATACCTCATCAACAACACCAACATCACAATATGGGTCAAGTACCACCGAGTGCACATATAGCTGGGTCAGTGACGGCAGCGCCAGGTACACGCAGTGGTGCTGTGGGGAGTATAACACAACCGTTACATGGGAGCGCCATCAATGTAGGTGGTATAACAAGCGCCACCGGCATAAATCGCCCACTCGCACATACGTTCAAGGTGACCAACTATACGGTGCCGGGAAGTGCTGCCAACATCACACAACCAATAGCCACATTTTCTTTGAAGGGTGTCAATACGAAACGCAATCGACTGAAACGTTCCATACTGGGCACGAATGTAAAGGATTTGATTGAGAAGAAATTATTGGGCGTTGATCATCATGGGCACGGTTGGCATGAGTCTTATGGTCAGCCACACGAGGCATTCTTCTATGTGGAACTGGTGTGTAATGTGTGGTTTTTCATCGAGGTCCTCATTAGACTGGTTGTAAGTGAAAATTTAAGATTTTTCATTGATTTCTATACCAACTTTAGTCGATCTTTTACTGCAGGTTTCACCAAATATTTGGCAATTCATAAAGTCGCCCGTAAATATCATTGACTTCACCGCCACTCTCAGTTTTTATACCGACGTCATGCAGCGTATGGGCGAGTACACTGGCCTTTTGGAAGCTTTCTCGATAGTACGCATTATGCGGCTCTTTAAGCTGACGCGTCATTCGCCTGGTTTGCGTATTCTGATACACACATTCAAGGCCTCGGCTAAGGAGTTGACGTTACTCGTATTTTTCTTGGTGCTCGGCATTGTGTTCTTCGCCAGCTTAGCTTACTATGCGGAGAAGCTGCAGGTAAAGGATGCACTACTTTTCGTTTCCCATCTAGTTTTATGCTTTCTTCTTCTGAATCGCAATTTCCTGCTTCTTTCTATTTTTTATGTTTATGGTCTTATTTATTGGTTTTCCTTTATAATTATATTTCGTTTTCATCTGATCCATAGTTTTTTCCCAATTAAAATTTTTTCCTAGCTATTTTTCTTCGATTTTTTCTCCATCTTCACTCTCGTTTTTTCCGTTATGTTTGTGTTTTCGCTATTTTTTTGTTCATTTGTTGCGAGTTCTTGTTCTATTTTCCCTTTTTTCTTGTTCTCTTCTCTCGTGTTTTGTTCTTGCTTTTTTCATTTCCTTCTTTTTCACTAGCTCCTTTGTCCTCATTCTGGTTTCTTCTGTATTTTCATCTCCTTAAAGAATTGTTATCTTGTGTTTTGTTTGCTTTTGTGCTCTCTTTTTACACTAATTTATTTGTTCGCCTGCGGTTTTTCTAATTTTTTTTCCCGTCTTAGATTTTTTATACTTCTTATACTGCTCTTCTTGTTAACTTCTTGTCGTTCAAAAGTTGTTATCTTTGCGGCTTTTCTAATTTTTTTTCTTCTTGTGTGCCTTCATCTTTTCTTTTGTCTTTTTTCTTCTGTTATTTTTCACTTTTTATCTCTCCTATGTTGTCTTTTTTCTTCGTTCTTTTTCCTCTTTCTCACTTCTTTACCTATTCTAAGAATTTTTTTTTAATTCACATCCCCCTTAGTTTTTTTCCTATTTCTGTGTTTTATATATCTTATATTTTTTGTTCTTTTGTTGTTTTCCTCATTCTTCTTTTCTCTCTATATCCTATATGTTCTCGTCGTTCTCCTCTTGTTTCCTTCTATTTGGCCTTTTTTTATTTGTTTCATTAGTTTCTTACCCACTTCTTTCCCTTTTTTCTGCTTTTTGGTTTTGTATTTAATTTTGTTCCTTTATATTCTCTTATTTTTTTGTTTTAATGCCTTCCCATGTTCTTTTTTTTCTTTGTTCTTATATAATTCGCTTTCCGTTTGATCTTTTTGTTATTTTTGTTCGAAAACTTCTTATTCTTTTTTCTCTTGCTCTGCTTTCTTTCGTTTTCTACTTCATTGGTCATCCACATTTTATTTTATTTTGCTTCTTTTCTTTTTAGCCTTCTTCTGTTTTCCTCCCTCTTCCTTATAACATTACGTATTCTTCATGGTTCTCTACTTCTTCCTTCTTTTTCCTTTCAGGACAATCCTGAGAACCAGTTCAAAAGCATTCCCCTGGGACTATGGTGGGCCATTGTCACCATGACTACAGTCGGTTATGGTGATGTAGCACCCAAAACATATCCGGGCATGTTTGTTGGCGCTCTGTGTGCTTTGGCGGGCGTACTGACGATAGCGCTGCCAGTGCCGGTCATCGTTAGCAACTTCTCTATGTTTTACTCACATACGCAGGTAATTGCGAAAGGTCAACATTTTTGTAATCTCTGGATTTTATGCTTATTCTCGATGTAAAAAGGTCAGATTAGATACTAGTGGAGGAAAGGTACAAGTCCCTTAAGAATTTATGAAGTCAGAGGTTCCCAATGCAGATGAGGTAAAAATATAGAAGAAGAAAAGTTTATGCAACACTTCCATTGAGGACTTTCAATCTCCCATACTGCATTGGGAAGATTTTCGTGATATGTCAACCGCGCCGCCCTCCTTCAATACAAAAGACTTTCTAGTAGCCAGTTTAAAACCCCAGCACTCATAACTTTTACGCAATATCTCATGGTCCCAATATATCAATGCTAAGGATTTAGCTAAGAAATTAGAGCACATCCGTTAGGGGCAAGATGAGATCCGGCAAAACATAACTCAGCGTCAACGTCTGTCTGCCGAATTCCATAATCAGCATTCAAATGCTTAGCAGAAGAAATTCTTCTGACACTGAACACAATTCTTTAAGTGGGCCAACTGCACTTTAAACTCATTCTCGGACTTCAAAGACAAACTAAAAGTAGCTTCTGTGATTGCAACTAAGTGAAATTTCACTGTGCGTGAAATGACCCCTTTCCAAATTATGTTTTAGCCATGATTCCTTTATATATTTCCTAACAACTAATTTCTCTGTCTCCCTCCTTCTTGCTCTCTTTTCCCACTAATTTGTAGGCACGTTCCAAACTGCCTAAAAAACGTAGACGTGTTCTGCCTGTGGAACAGCCGCGTCGTAAACGCGAACCGGGCCCGCCAACGCGTGGACGCGCTAATGCCATCAAACAGACAACTTCACTGCCACATGGACATCATCCGAGCGGCGCGCATGCCGGACATTTGCTAAGCTCCTCTAGTATACATGGGCCACCGACAGCGTCGACGATGTTCAAGGATCCTTTTGGCGGTGCCAAAATTGGTAAGTTTAATTAAATTACTTTCATTTTTCTCATGTTGTTAGTATCAAAGTAGTTAGTCACTGAATATAATGAGCTGCCAATTTGTTAGTTTAAAACTGTCCTGCGATGCGACACGTGGGATCATTAGTGAGCTTACGGCTTGCTATCTCACTTCTTACGTGTCATTGAGTCTATTAAGAGGCTTTGTAATGGAAAAGAGAAATGTCGAACAGGAGATATCACTAATCTTTCAAAACAAAAAAAAAGCTCAAGGCGTTTATTTTTAGTGATTTTTCTTTTTTAGAATGGAAAATGCTATTTCCAAGTATGTATGTATATATGTATTTGTATATATGCCAACGCTCCACGTGCTGTATATTTGGTGTATATTTGTATCGCTTATTTGATATTTAGTCGACCAGCTAATGATGAATATCGTAGACACAGTCATTATTGGTACTCCTATGTTTCAAACACATTTATAGTGACCATAAAAAATGTTCGAAAAAAGCTATTAAAGTTCAATCTATAGAATTTTTTTTTTCACGAATACAGTGGAAAGAGAAGAGAAGAGTAGCGTTAAATTCCGAAATGATCCTGAAAGAAGTTTCAAAATTATTCCAAAGTGATTTCAAAAATATCGAGAGTGTAGGCATTTTGAAAAGACCAAGCAAGGTTAGGTTAGGTTGAAGTGGCTGCCATAAGGGCACATTTAGGCCAGTATCAGAAGGCGCGTTGTGATACCACGTAAGGACGCCGTTACACCTCCTCTTCGAACCAATTTGAAGGCTTTCAAGTCCTTGATGTCATACTTGGCAATTTGGTGTATGTTATTCAGGAAGGGAACTTTCAGGCAACACCGTCTGGAGGCGCTAAGCGTGGGGCAGTTGCAGATGAGCTGTTCCACAGTTAGTTCCTCTTCGTCGTCTTTGTAGCTCCTACTGCAACGACAATAGGGGACACTAAGCCTCTCCACGTGCCTCCCAAAGAGGCAATTTAATTGAAGACATGTTAATTAGGAAATGTCAGCCCTTCTTAGGGTACAGATTTGTCGAGATCTCTGGGGATCCCTTTTTGACCAGACTTGCCTGGATATCCGATACCATGGGGTTTGTTGCCATCTTTCGTTGGCTTGTCGATGAGTATATTCGTTTAGCAGTAGCCTGCATGTGGCCAAATGTATACCCAATCGTTCTTTGTCAGGAAGAACCTGCTTGGTAGTGCTCTGCCTAGCAAGCTCATCTGCTCTACAATTTCCTCACAGTCCCTGTGATGCGGGACTCACGTGAGGTTCACACAATTCTGCTTAGCCACCTCTTGGAGACATCGGCGGCAGTTTAGCGTTAGTTCCGAATTGAATGAGTGAGAGCCAAGAGATTTGATTTCGATTTGGAAGACACTGCAGTAACCAGGCAGTCTGAAGTAAAGACCCGCCCCCGACCCTCCCGTTTAATTGAGAGCCGTCGGTATATATGGATATGCTATCGTCTGCACCGTAGCACCCATCCGTTTTCACCCAGTCCTCTCTACTTAGGATGTTTACCATGAAGTTACACTCCGAAACTGTAGTAGTCGCGCAGCCATCCGTACTTCCGCCGTTGCTCGGTATCCTTCTATATCTAGGGGAAGAAGCAAACAATCACGAAATTGTTCCAAAATGATCCTGAAATTTTCCGAAGTTGTTCCGAACGGATTACAAAAAGGTCCCTTTATATTCCCGAATAAACCCAAGTAGTCCCAACACCTTTCCTGATTTTCAGTCGATAGACCTACAACAAACACCAAACAAGTAAAGTCCGCCTCACCCCCTGTAGTATAACTACGCACATGATTTCATGTCAATCGGTCCGTTCTAAGTAAGCGAGTAGAAAACTCCGAACCCAGCACCCCCTCCTCGACCTCTGTCTACGCCCATCAACTCCTCAAATTATTAAATTTTGATCAGAAAGTGATAACTCTTCATCATTTTTAACTGACCTTTCTAAGTAAGTAAGCAGCAAACCCTGCACCCCGTACCCCCTCCTCATTCTATGTCTACTCCCATGAACTCATCACATCATTATATAGCTATTTTCGTGTGATAACTCTTCAACATTTCAATTTAGTTTTATTCTTGAGTAAGTGGTCACGTTAATTCTGTCAGAAAATCCGGTGAATCAATCAGAAAAAATGATAAGAAACTAGTAATCGAATTTAAGAACGCGCTAAAGGCAGGGAGGGAATAATTGTACTCATTACTAATATCAAAGGAGTTGACGAATCAGATAACATAATCCATGAGAATAAAAAATATGCTCTGATTGGATTAGCCAGGTCATACACTAACATAAAGTCGAACAAGTCGCCCGATAAGCATGCCTTGCTTAATCCGTAAGAACGGCGAAACCGTTAACCCAATATCAGGAAATCAGTATCCTTGAATTCGTAAGACTCTATCAACCAATCTTTGAGTACCAACGTCTTCGAGCTGAGACGACTTTATTTGGAGGCTGGAGGCTTGCCTGGTGAGCTATCTACCAAAATTTCTCAAAACGTGACGTTCGTTTGGACCCAGGGGATTCAACTTTATATACCGGTCTGTGTTAATAAATTTACGAAAATATTTTATATAGTTTAGTTGGCAACGCTAACTGAACGCTACGGTTTTATTTGGAACAATATATATAAGGTCACAAACTTGAGATCCGCTTTGGAATTAATTCGATTTTTTTAAGAATTAAAGTTAAGTGGCAACCCATTTCTTAATAACATCTATCACTAAAAAGAGTTTCGAATAGAGTAGATTGTAATTGTAAAAACTAATATGCGACTATATAAAGCCGTTTCTGATATAGAAGTATATTGAACTAGAAACACACAATTATGATTAGGTGGCAACCTAACGCAAGAATATTTTTGTTTTAAATTATCTGAAAGTTCCTTTATTTGTTAGGCATATTGGCATACTTTATTTAAATCCGTATATTTATTTTTTCTATAATTACAAAAAATTGGCAACTTTGCAAACAGTTCCTCAATAGCAAAACATAGTAAAAAATTTATTTTATCGCGTTATCTTTTTAATAAGTTTAACCTGAGACGGATTTAGCTCTTTCGACATTGTAGTGCAAATAAAAATATATAAATGTAGAGTTTGTACATTATTAAGATTAGGTGGCAACCTTACCAAAGAATATTGTTATTATTTTAATTTTTACTCTTACTTTCAGTTATTTGAAATTAGGTAAAACTTTGTAAAAATAGCCTCAGTGGAAACTTCGACTACAAAATATAGGGAATATTTAAATATATAAAAATATAATTAGCATTATTTGGCAACCCTCCTCAAAAATTATTTTTTTTTTTGCAAAATAACTTAAAATGCTTTTCATATAATAAATGTCTGTCAACTAAGAAGATCCAGAATATGACCATCTAGGGAATAGACTTAAGATTGAAAGATATAAGTTACAATAGTATCACGAATAATTTTATAGGTCACTGTAAAAGTGTATTAATTATTCCTGGCTAGTAGCGCATTACATTTTAATTAGCACCATATAAATATGTATGTATGTAAGCATAAGTAAATCTGTAATGCGCTAATTATTTCGTCAAATACTTTTATTTTTAAACAAATTTATGTTTATGTTTTGGCTATGGTATGTATATCATCATTGTATATTCATCCTACATAAATGCTTTTGGATCGCGCAGGCAGCATGAATGGCGTTAATGTGATAGGCCTCAACATGCCGGGGCAACAAGTGCCTTTGAATGCCACGCCCGGTGTTGCGAGGATGCCCTCACCACTACACAATCGGGCGTCAGGTTCAACGGTGGCAACCACGCAGACATCGCTTATGTTGACTAGCAGCGGTGGGCCAGCGGTCATAAGCTGTAAGTGTTGTTTGTTGTTGACAATGGCGCATTTTGTCGCTGTTGTTTTGTGGACCGCCTCAAAGGTCTCTTATTAAATTACTTGTTCCCCCCTACTTACGTCTACTTTTACTATGAATGCCTTTTGTAAATATTCTCTTCACTCTATCATCTTTTAAACATACTTCTTTCAGATCGCTTTTATCTTATTAAGTTGGATATTTTTGTTTTTGCAGTTTTTATTTACCGTTTTGCATGAACATAGGTGAAGAAAGGCATGAAGAAAGGTTTGTAAATGGAATTATTTAATATCCCTCTTGGAATTATTTTTAAATAAACAAAGACATGAGCTGGGTTGCGTTTCTTCTAAGGGATAAGTCTGCGTCAAACCTTTTGAAGGAAGTCGTTGAGCAGAAAAAGTTTATATCAATTGAGAATACGTATCAGAAGAAAAATAATAAATGAGATTTAAAAATAAGAATGCAAACAGGAACATAAAAGTGAAGGCAAAAATTAATCAATCCAAAATAAATACGAGAACGTCGCAGAAAGGAAGGAGTAGATGAGAGAAGAGAAGAATATGTAACAGAAAAATTAAGATGGTAGAAAATAGTAAATAAAAGAGAGAAAAAATAGATGGTAGGATAAGAAAATGAAGAATAAGATAAAGGTGAAGAAAAAATAAGTAGACTAAGATGAATAAAAAGATCAAGCAAGAAAATACAAATAGAGAGTGCCAGGAAGAAGAAGTATTTAGAGAAAAGTAGAGGCAATAGAAGCAAGACGATATCCCATAAGAAAAATGCTGTAGAAGATGAAGAAGCAGAAAAAGAAGAGGATGAATTTAAAAAGAAGAAAAGGGAAAGAAGATTTAGATAAATATGAAGAGGAAGAATGGAAAAGGAAGAAAGAGAAAAGAACGGAAAATTAAATCACACCACCGAAAAATTTCACAAAAAGTGACATTCGTTCCGACCCAGTGGGTTCTACTACCTATACCGGTCTGCGTTAAATTTATATAGAGATGTTCATAGAAGTTGAAGGATATTTTATCTATTTTCGTTGGCAACCCTAACTGAAATAGTTTTATTTGGAAAGGAATGTAAAAGATCACACATTTGAGGTCCACTTCGGAATTAATTGAAATTAAGTGGCAACCATGGCATAGTAAAACAGGTAAAAGTACGGTGGCCATATTGGAAATCGCTTCTCTAAAACGTCAAAACAGCAAAGCACGTGTTAAAATGTAAATAAACCGATTGTAAGCAAGTTTGAAAGTTTAGAGACAGTAAAAATGAAAAAAATCTAATCAGCTGTTGAGAATATCTTACCTGTATACGAGTATGTATGCCATGGTGGCTACGTGTTGGAAAATCAACAAAACAAAACAAAAAAGATAACAAATTGAACGATTTTGTCTGTTTTATATCAAACCACACCAATCATCAATTTCTAGCGATAAAGGACTTTCTTCGAAACACAGAACAGTCGAGGTCTCCCCCTTACTCTTCTGCCGAATACCGGTGCTGAGAAGAGAACCTTCTGGGCTGGAGTTTCTTAGTTTATTTGCGTAAAATGACAAAACTAGCGGTCCTTCGGCAGGGATCATAAATCTTCCTAAGGACTATTCAGGTTTCACCTGAAGACTTTGTAAACCAAAATTGGAGTTTGTGCTAAATTGGGTCTAATACATCAATTTTATTATAGTATCAGGACATTGAGACGGAAAGTGCTTTGAGCTCTGGGGGGTTTGAAGTCATTTAGAAAATTTTAACTTGAATTTACGGGTTCTATCTTTAGTTTGAACCCTGGAGTATTGATTGTTCTATTTCTGACAATTAATTATTGAGTCTCGATCAATGAGTTGTTAATATTTTAAGTATCATAATGTCATTGGAATAAATGTCGAAATGCGAACTAATGTGAATGACAAAAATTCCAATGAGCAAAAACAAAATAAAAAAGCGTTATTACCAAGAATTAAAGTGTAAACATGTGTATCCTGTACAAAAATTTTATTAAATTGGATATCGCCCAGTGGTTGAATTTCAATCACGAAACTTTATTTTGGCCTCCTTTCCATTCTTTTCTATGCTGTTCATTTCCTTTAATATATTTAAATTTGTTTTTTGCTTGTGCTTCAACAGTTTCTATTTTTAACTTATTTATCGATTTATATATTACTAGCTGACCCGCCGAACTTTGTTCCGCCTTAAAAGCATAAATCATACAGTCACCCTGGGTCCACATTTAGGTCAATAAATTGGGAACCGGGTAATATATCGAGGTGGAAGATATCTTAAATTTTAGGAGAGACGTCTAGAAAATGATTATTGAAAGTTTCTTTCATTTCTATGCAGTCGTTTTTGTGTGATGCGGGCGTTATGGTAAAAAAACAACATTTTTGGTCACATTTTCCCCACATTTTGGTCAATAACTCGGGAACTGAATGAGATATCCAAACGAAAGTTGTCCTAAATTTTAAGTTAGACGTTAAGTGATAGAATGGTGAAAGTTTCATGCAATTCTATTCAGTAGTTTTTGCGTGATGCGCGCACAATCATACAGACGGACAGACAGACAGACAAAAATTCTAAAAATTATAGATTTGGGTTCCGCTGGTCCAATAACGACCTCTCCTATCAGTTTTTCTTGAATATCTTCAATGTACAGACATCGACCTGTTACAATTTTATTATATGTAAAGATTGCCTTTTCTTGCTGATCCTTTCCTTCCCTTTTTCTTTCCTTTCCATTTCTTTCCTTTTCTTTATTTTCCTTTCCCTTCTCTGTGTTTCCTTTCCATCTTGTTGTCATAGCTCCCCGCAGTTAATGTAATTTCATTTAATTTAATTTTAATTTATTTTATTTTATTTTATTTTATTTTATTTATTTTAGATTTTTTGCATTTTACCTTACTTTATTTAATTTAATTTAATTTTATTCTATTTTATTTTATTTATTTTAGTTTTTCTGCGTTTTACTTAATTTAATTTAATTTCATTTCATTTCTTTTCATTTCATTTCATTTCGTTTCATTTCATTTCATTTCTTTTCATTTTATTTTATTTTTTTTATTTTATTTTATTTTATTTTATTTTATTTTATTTCTTTATTGAATTAGCTATTATTCATAGGTTGTATAGAACAAGATATATAAAGCTACTCAGATATGTATATAAAACTAACAGGTACTTTTGAAATTAATAAATTACATGCCATTGTTTACAAACGAAGGAACAATGGACGTTGTTGCTAAAATTACAGACTTTTGTATGCTTAAAAACTTATTTTCTAATTGCAATTTCTCCAGTGTCGTCGTAAAGTGTTTTGGCACTACGCCTGTCGATGAAATTATAATGGCTTCTACGTTCACTTTATCCAAGTTCCATAGCTGCTTCATTTCCCGGGCAAGTCTTTGGTACTTTATCTACTTTTCTGTATAGACATCTTGCAAATTGTGTGTGTTAGGGATCCCAACATCAATTAAATAGTTACATTCTCTTTTCGGACTTTTCCAGCATTACTATATTCGGTCTGTTATAGGGTATACTTCTGTCGGTCAGTACCGTGCGATCCCAGTATATTTTCTCCAGACTTTCTATAACTGCCAAGGGGGTATATTTGTAATATGGGATCTCATCTGTTAACAGCCTTGTACGGATTGCCAATTTCTGGTGTACACCTTTCGCGACGTTGTTATGTCGTTCCAGTTAATAAGTGGGAGCTAGCATAACGCAGGCCACTGTAATATGTTGTATAGTTTCCGGCTGCTGTTGGCCTTTCAGCACGCACTCTATTCTTTAAATAGTTCTTTGTGGCAATGACTTGCTCCTGTGTTGCTATCATGAGGCCTTCAGTTTTCATGAAGATCCCTGCTTTTTTAAGCCACAGGTTGGAAGCAACTTTATTGATTCCTGTTTGGTTTAATGTATGAGGGTGCCTACGATGTAGAGTTTTCATCTTCCCTCTTATTAGTGCTTGACAGATTTAAAGGCGTGTAACTTCTGTCAGCTTCACAAGCAGTTCTATTCAGAGAAGAGTTCTGCTGTAAGAAGTATCGGCGTAGGTTTGAGATTTGCTTTTTGCATTGGTATTGGATATCTATAATCCACGCCCACCTACACTGCTGGCCAAGTTTATTCTTTCAACTGCAGCTTTCGGGTGATGTGCCCCATATTTTGTGAGCAGAGTTCGTATCGCTCTTTTAAGACATTCCAACTGTATGTCAGACCATTTCAGTACTCCAAAGCTGTATGTTAGCACTGGTACCGCAAACGTGTTTATCGCCTTAAATACATTTTTCCCATTTAGCCCCGATTTAAGGATTGCTTTTGTTCTCTAGAAAGCAGTCAGTGATATCCTCTATCCTAACATTATGTTGTATGCGTCGAGCCTGCATAAAACTTAGATATTTATAAACCTTATCAGCTTCTAATGCATCTATTATTTTATTATTAGCCAACGGAAAATTATGAAATATTATTATATTTCCATGTTGGACACTCAGTCTTTTATATTTCTCTAGCCCATGTGCCATACAGATATCCTGTGTAAAATCTTCTGTTATTTGCAGTAGTTTCTGCATATGTCGCTCAGACCCAGCGTACAGCTTAATGTCGTCCTTATACGATGTGCCCTCTGTACCTTTTAAATTAAATCCATTTTTGTAGTCATTAATCAACGACTATAGGGGGTTAAGTGCGAGGCATAACTAAAGAGGGCTTAGGCTGTCTCCTTTTAATATACCTCTTCTAACTGATATCGTAGCAAGCTTCTGGAATCCATTGTTTGTTTTAATGTGCAGTGTTATCTCCCAGGCATTCGTTAAATATTCGAGAGTATTAATTACATTTCGGGCTATTTTATACACTTTTAATACCTCAACTAACCATGAGTGAGGTACACTGGCATAAGCTTTCATATAGTCAATATATGCCATAAATATATTTATTTGCTTATTATACGCCTGTTCCATTACAATGGAGTCTGTAAGAAGCTGCTCTTTGCAGCCCTGGGAGTTTTTAACACAACCTTTTTACTCTATTGCCAGGATATTTTTTCAATATAAATGACAGTAAATATTGTTAGCAATACATGCTGTTAACAGTTTGTATAGCGTACACAAGCATGTTACAGGGCGGTATTTCGAAATGTTTTTAGGTTCATCCTTAACTTTCAGCAGGTATGTCTGTCCTTTCGCAGATCAATTTTTTATACCAATAGTTATGGATATTGTCAGCACCTGTGGCTTTCCAGTTATGGCTGTATCTGATTGCATCACTTATATTCCTCTCAGATAAAGTTATGTCTTCCATATTTTCAAGTATGTCCGCCTTCTGATACTCTTCTTATTCATAGAGCATTTGCATTATGCCTAACGGTTTGAATCCATATAGATTTCCAGATGTTTTGCACTTCCGAGGCTTCTGGTGTTTCTCTTCAGCAATCTCAATGTTATTATTTTGTTTTATTTTGTTTAGTTTATTTTATTTTGTCTTATTTTATTTTATATTAATTCACTTTTTTGTATTTTATTCCATAAGTATAACCACAAAGATTACCCAAACAAAACAAATTAACTACCATGTGGAGTACTCTGAACTTAAATAAATTTAACATGAATAATCACTTATTTTGTTTTTGTAAACACTGTTCCATCCTCTTTTTGCCTATTGATAGCATTCATCGTGTTTAGGCACGATTTCCGAATAATAGCAATCAGCAAAGCGGTCAAGCGAGATTTCCATATACTTTGTATGTGTAATCTCACATACGACTTAGATGTGCATAGAGCCAAAATCAACAACAAGGCACGGTTACAAGCAGGGATGCGTAACTTTGCTGCACAGCTTCTACCGAGCCCAAAGATGTTTAAACATCCAAAAACTCATCCCACAATTTACATTACATCCTTTCACCTACTTCACTTCCGCTTTGCAATGTCACTATCACTCAATCTTTGCGGGCTATGTAACCAATGCCACTCTAAAACTGATAAAGTTTTTCATTGCGGTTAACGGTTTTTAGTGCCACAACAAATGAAAAGTGCTACAGAAAATGAAAATAGCCAACAGCTATGCAATAACTTAGTTAACACCGCTCAGCGACACACAGCAAGTGTCGCTCAGTCACAGTCACTCCCGTGGTGCAATGCAATAACAACAAACAATGCCAGTAACTAAGAATAACAACAACTGACTTTCCCCTAAGTGACCAATGCAAAAATCTGATGCCATCCAATTGTTCACTTACAACAACAACAGCGAAGAGCACAAGAAACGACTGCGTCTGCTATCCCAGCTTGACATTCAGGCAAAATGTAGCACACTTAAAGGTGCACAGTGGTACAGATACCACAATTGTAGGAGAAATAGGTATGATTTGACCCAACATTTTTTCCTTGAAGTTTTGTTAGAAAATTTTGATGGCGATTTTCATAACGTAGTGCTCATTAGGCAGGGCAAAGTCGCGTTAATAACCACAACAAAACTGGTAACTCTCCTAGATCTACTGAATATTAAAACAAAGCTAATAATAAAAGTAGTTTAACGCGAAGTACTTCCGAGGAGTTTAGGGTCGGACTGCTCCGCAAATTTTCCACCAATATTATAGGTTGGATTGTCTGTTATTGGCATGTAACGAATTTTATTGATTCTCGTAGCTTTTTTCAACCATTAACGATTTTATAACTTCTTCCTCGATCTGTATTAGTAGAAGCCTATTTATTTGCTTTGCATCAATACATATATATTTTTTAGATTTTTAAAATTTTTGGTAAGTTCTTTTTCGATCATTTCAATTAAGGTTTATTTTTAACGATTATTGTTGTATGTATATTGCTTTCCTATTGAATTCTATAGATTTTTTCTATTGGCTTTTTGCCAATTTTAAGGGATTTCTGTAGATTTGTATCGCTTTCTCGATTCACTATGGGAAATATGTTAGAGATGGTGCTCTGAAAGAGTCGACCAAATAGACTATGTTCAATTTAGTTTGCTAACAGAAGTTGATCGAAACCTTTTCGAAATATATGTCTCTTTAATAGCGAAAGCACCTTTTCTCTGAGCATAGTAAGACAGTGTTGCTGAAATATATCATTTTTAAAAAGTTTTAGTGCCACAATTGGACCCCTTTCTTTACAGGTTTTTTATTATTTTCTTTAACTTTTTTTCAATATACTTTTTCTTCAATTAACTCCTCTCAATCTCAGCTATTATTGTAGCTTGAATAATCTCTTGCTTTTGGTTTTGTAGATACCCTAAGTTTTGCTTATCTTTGTTATTGCTCGCTGAAAGTTTCTAAAAAAAGAAGCAAAGCTTCATGCCCTTACACGATCCCCATCAGATATTAATACAACAACATCAACTCAAGCAAGCATGTCTACCCACACAACAGCGTCTCAAGGTATGATAACATATGTTTTTTGGCATTTGTTGTGGTGTGACTTTTAAGCTTATTTCTTTTAGGTGTGTTGTTAGTGTACACATTTTTTACTTGTTCATGACCCACTGTGCGGCTCCTGTGTGCCGGTTGCAAACTTTTGTGCTCATATTTCGTTGGCCTTTCGTATTTACCCACGTCATTTTTCGTTATAATTTAATGTACAATTTTAAACAAAGTTGAAATAGTCAGCAGTGAACATTAAAATTTTAACAGTAGTGCAACCATATTGACAAAACCGTTAAAAAGGACAATTATGAATATGCGCATGTATGTGTGAATATGTACACGCCACTCTTTCGTTGACTGTCAGCCCTCAGCAAGTTAATTGAAAAGTGTGGTTAAAGGCAACTACATGCCCTTACTTAAAAACAGAAATTTAGTTTAATTGAAATGCATAAAATTTTATGGACTCCAGCACACACACTCCCACTGTCGCCTATTCAACCCATTAGCTTTACATTCAGCCATACTTATCTACAATTTATTTTACCCACCAACGCTGTTGCTACACTTTTGGAATGCATTTTTCGGCGAGTTTTACGTTGAAATTGAAAAAGTTTTTCCATTTTACACAGATTACCGTTATACGCGCAGCATGCATGGGTTGTAAGGAGTCTCAGTTTATGTTTGTGTGTGGTATTAATGTATGCGACGATGGATGGCTAGTCTACTGTCTGGCAGTATTCCACTTAATAAATGCCAATATAACGAACCTGTAACAGCTGCCCGCCTTAGTTCTCTCTACCAGCGCCTCTCAAGGCTGGCCTTAAATGACGCACTGTGGGCAAGAAATAGCTAATTTGTCTCAAAATTGTACTTCATCGTCCTTTAGGAATAATAAAATTGTAGCAAAGTTAAAGCAAACATACCTTAACCCAGTAATGCCAATGCACATTTTCTGCTTGTTTTTAGTAAATTTTAATTTTGACTCTAGTTCTGTTAGAAACCTTTCTGTTAAATACTAATTTTGACCCATTTCTTTTCTTAATACTTTTTCCGCAAATTTAGCGCACAATATATAACGGATTGAATTTCAGATCAGAAGTGAAACTTTTCGTGAAATTTGAACGAATTATGGTAGCATCTTAATTTTCTCTTGCTTTCTTTCATGCCTTGTAAAGGTTAACTTGCGTATCACTTAAATACACTGCACATAAACCTTTTAATGTTACACTTTTGTGATTGGTTAGAGCATTAAAGATTGTAGTGAAAAGGTTTGAAGTTTTGTTTACAAAATTATAAAATTTGATTAATATTTAAACTAGTATATATATATTTAAATATGATATAGTTAAAGCTTTCCACTAGCACTAAGGCTTTACTTACTATATTAACTGTTCGGTTCTAATTCTTTTGAAAAGTAACTCCTTAATATTCCTTCAGCTCAATTTCTATTTCTTTTACTAAATTTCTCTTATCTGAAACCTATAATGCACATTGCACCACAAATTAATGGCACTATAACATAATTTTACCGAATTGTTGTGTTAGAATAAACTTGCAAAAGAATAAATAAATAACTAAAAATAAATAAAATCAACATAAAAAAATTTAATTAATTAAGAGTTAAATTTCGCCAACGAAGAGAACATTTTCACTAAACGTATTTAACTCATTATGAAGGTATACATTTTTACTCATGCCTTCTTTGAAATATTCAAAATTAAGTGTAAGCTTTTTATTAGCACTAAAGGGTTAAGGTATAATTCCGAACGCAACTTTTCATTCTTCACAAAAAAAAAAAAAATATAGAACAAAAATAATTTTGATCAAAATAGTATCTTGTTGTGCCCACAGTGCGACACTGTTAGAGGCACTACTCACTCAAAATACTTACTCAAAAATTACACATTAATAAGTTAATAAGAGTTTCAAAACTTTATCCGCGTTTTGGCAAACCTTTACTAAAAGCAAGCCTCTCCAACCTAACCTAAGCTAAAAGCAAGCAAAAGTGAACAAAATTTAAAGCATTATCAAAATTGAATATAAAATTAACAAAGCGATTCAAAATGAGAGCACTTAAGTGCACACTTACACAAATATTGGATGGACTGAATTGCTCATATCAGTTTGTGTGCTTTCAGCTTTGGTATTAATGTGAGATTTGTAATTACCCCCAAATTAGTACTAAACTTTTAACCAAAAAGCAGTAAAAGAATTACCAAGTAATGTATCGGTTGCAACATTTCTTGGCTTTGCTTGTAGCCACTTTATTGCAAGGAAGATAATTTAAGAGAGAGTTCTACTCTCGCCTGTGGACAAGCGTCTCGAAATCAGTCTTATTACAGCAAACAAAGAGAAGTCAGAAAACGAGAAAAAGATGACCGTCCAGCGGATAAGAGTCTTCGAAAATACCTACGGAAAGATATACCTGTAGTAAGTTGTGTCTAAAATCTATGACTAGAAAGTTCATCGGTCGAGCGTTTGTCAGGCTAGTACCGCCGCCTAAAGGTAGTGACACCCCTCAAACCTTTATGCAGTTTTCTTTACTCAAAGAAACAAACAAAAGGGTCTACTTATATAATAACCTGGAAAAGATTTAAGATCACTGTCCCGCCCATGGCATAACAATCATGCTGGTGAGAAAATAGTGCACAAGGAAGGAGTACTTGGTTCTACAGTAGGGAGCTTGAGCATCCAAGATGTAACATCTAACAGACGCAGAAAGTTGATTGACTTCTCCACAGTTCGAAGTATGATTATCAGTGGCACCAAGTTTCTGATCAAAGAACGTTATTATCGATGGGAGCCGTAATTCCAACATAATCCCGAAAGGCATGATTACGAAAACTTAAGATGCTGGCTGATAGGAATAATACAGAACAATTACAACAATTTGCACAGCGATGGTTATCAGATCATTTCTCGGACACTGGGATGCGAACCCAAGTGACTGTATCAAAGCCGCTGTTAAACCTAATGCTCTAACAACTTAGCTATTATGCCCTGTGACGTCACGATGCGGTTTTTCTCTGATGTTTCATGTGACATTATTCCTAATTCTATATCAATTAGCATTGTAAAATCAAAAAAACAGGCAACTATAATGCAGAACACTCCAACAGGCCAATACCGGGGTTTGTTAAGTTATATCAAAGTTAACCATCGCGGCTCTAAAATTAAAAACCGCTGTCTAGCTTTTCAAGAATCAAGATGAGCAGATGGTTTTCCACGAGTGAATGCTTTTCGATTTGAACTCAGTGCAGGTGATGTTATTGTTGTTGTTGTAAGCGCCGAAAAGTCTCGATGATTTCGGGACTTTCGGGTCTTTCGACAGACACACCTCACCGCGGCCTTGTTCTAAGTCCCCCAATCTGCTGCTTATTCCTAACTAGAAAAAGAAGCGGAAAATCTGTTTGGTGGTGTTATCAAGCAAAGAGTATGGGCATTTGGCGTTATAACTTTGATATTGTAAAGCATTTCCTTGATATAGGGACATATTAACTGATTCCACAAATAAATCATCCTAGAAATCTAATAAAGAATCACTCTTACTTTGGACTGAGTAGCCAATTGAGAACAAAATAACACTCTATAAATCACTTTGCGCACCCTTCCTGCTATATGGTGCGGAAGTTTGAACACTGACAACATATGACGAGACGGTACTGGGAGTTTTCGAGAGAAACGTTCTTCGATAAATTTATGGACCCTTACGCGTTGGCGACGACCCAAGGTAAATGCACATACCTGGTGATGGCATATAAACAGCTGATTGCTTGTTCTTTCTGCGCAGTTGTACTTCGGAATGTCAGTAAAAGATATTGGGACACGATTTGTTTACACTCACCAAGGTTGCCCTCTATATTCTCTTTTACATTGGCACTTTCTATTAAAAAATGAGAAACGAAGCCGGGTCACTATGATTGATGCCGCCTTACTATCACTTTCTATGGATTGGCCTTGCTCCGCCCCAGAAGGTATTCTTATCGGCAGCTTTTCAAAACTGACTTACCCGCCCATTATGTATTTTTGATATTTGTATGAAGTGTTTGAATTCTGTGCCAAAAAAAAAAAGATAAGCTTTATTGTTTTTAAAGTAAAATTCAAAAAACATGATACAAATATTTTTTTTTCTTGATTATTAATCAAGATTGAAAATTTATCAAGAACATAGCATCGGGGGGTTAGTTTCCTGGGCGCTTTACATACAATTTCGGTACTTTTTCGTATAGTCTTCTTTTGATAATTTTTCAAACCATTTTCGGATGCAATTTGCAAAAATATTTTCGGATCCATTTCCGAACCCTTTGTCGATATGTTTGAGGCCAGCCTTTACACATTTTCTGGTTTCAATTAAAGAAACTGTTTTTTGTTTTTGTATACAAAAATATAACGTATTTATTTACAGTGTACGACAAAACTAAAGCACCAAAAGTCCCTCTGCTAAATCTTATATATAAATAGACAAGATGAATGCAATGTAGAACCGTTTTCTGCTAAACTATAATTCTAAGGTATACAAATTATATATGTATAGATAGGAAATTTTGAGTTGTACTTTTATCCGTAAATAAAAAAAATTTAAAAAATCATTTTAATATAAAAAATTTAACATATTAGTTACACCACTACACATTTACTTATTCACACTATAGACACGCAGTGTGTGTGTGTACTTGCTTTTTGTGTACTATGCTGAATCGTGAGCATGACCGAAGAGTTGCTTTGTAGGAAAAAATTAAGAGCCGTAGTAGTGTGAGTAGACTTGCCATGCATGTTTTTGTGTTATTCGTGTGGTCGGCTCTCACTGTGAGTGCGAAGAGTTGGTAGTGGACCAATGAAAAATAAGTATTCGCACTATAGATACTCTGTTGTGTCATGCATTTTTGCTTTAGTTGTTGTTATTGTATTGATTACTGGCTACGATGCCCAGTGTCAGCTGCTCTCCTGAGAACACGACAAGTTGCTTTGTTGGATACATTAAACAAGCAATGTAAAATATGAGCAAATATTTAAAATTCATTGCTGATACCTACAAACAGGGTTTACAAAAATAAAATAAATGATTACTCATAAAGAGTATTAAACACCGAAGGAAATTACAGGAAAATAGAGGAAAGGAAAAGAATTGAAAGGAAGGAAAATAAAGGAAAGAAACGGAAAGGAAAGGAAGGAAAATTAAAGGAAAGAAAAGGAAAGGAAAGGAAGGAAAGGGAAGGGAGTGGAAAGGATAGGAAAGGAAGGAAAATTAAAGGAAAGAAAGGAATGGTAAAGAAATGAAAGGAAGGGAAGGACAACGGAATTAAAGAAAAGGTGAGAAAACGAAGGGGAAAGAAAGAAAATAAAAGGAAGGGAAGGGAAAGGAAAAAATAAAATAAGAGAGCAAAAGAAGAAATCAAGGAAAATAAAAATATGTTAGAGTAAAGGAACGACATAGAAACGAAGAAAAAAAGGCGGATAAAAGGATACAGCAAAAAAATAAAATCAAATAAAGTTTACTGGTTGAATTTCAACCACTGGGCGAACTCTAGTATGATTAAATACAATTTTTTGTGCAGGCTTTAAAATTTGCACTTGTTTTCATTGATGAAGGCAACATCTTAGTTCTTTGAAATATAGAAAAAAATATTCTTTTCATGGTCCATTAAAAAAAAAAAAATAATTGCACTTTTCAGGCTAACTAAAAAATTTTTGTGCGACAAAACTAAACCGCCAAATCAAGGTAGATCTTGTTTGTTTCTTAAATGTGTTGTAAAAACCACAAAACCGCAGCAAACGTGAGCCACAATAAAGAGGCCGACATAACATTTTAACATTTCAAACAACGGTCCCCTTCTTTTATTTAGCCTTTAAACGATTGATGATCTGTATAAGTCTAAAAGATTTGCTGGAAATAATAATTTGGTGTTACTTTGCGAAAAAATTTTACTCAAATTTAATCAAAGGAAATCAGAAAATACTATTTCAAAATGTTTTAACAGTTTTCATGGCTTTATTTAGCGTAGTACAAACGTTGTTCCATTCAACTGGTTCCCTTAGCACTGTAGAGAGAGGTGCTAGTGCATGAAAAACACCGAATAGTAACGAGCGAGCAATCGTTCGTGGACTACAAATATTTCTTCTTGTTTCCACAAGAGTTTTTATGAAAGAATTTATGATATCCACCCCATGTAGAACCATTTAAGGACGTGCTCTTTAAGACCGGTTACTTCACTTCGGAGCTTTGAAACCACTTTGATTTCAGGTAGAAAAGAAAAAGGAGTTCTCAAGATTCCACCTAAATTGAGTAGTACAATAGGACGAGGAATCTTATTTTCTGTCAAATAAAAGTTTTCTGAAATATTCGGACGCTCTGAAGTTTCTTCGCAGGTCTAAAGAATCACTTTTACTATACTTTTTGATCGGTGAAACACGGTTGAAGCAGTGTAGGCGTTTGTAAATGTTTCTCCGGCCACGGAGTGGTTCTAGTTCATACGATTAAACTGGTATTGGAACGTTTTATGTACAAAGATATACATTAAATCTTTATCCTATTTCTTGAGGAGAAGGAATGCCATTAATGGAGATCTAAGGGGATGACATTCTGCCGAAACGTATAACGATTTGCTTCAAAAATAGTTTAGGACTTATAATGTTGACGTATTTTCGTGCCGCACGTTATTTAACCGAACAGAGAACCTGTAGAAATTGATGGACCTTAAAAATCCGTAGGAAAATTGCAGCAACAAAAGCTCCCTATTCGGACAAGTTGAGCAGGCGTGGAAAAATATTATAAATTAAATAACATTATTAACAAAAAATTTAAATAACCGCCTCCCCCCGAAAGAAAACCATTCTATGGCCCTGTGCATGACTGCCGTTCTTTATTATGCAACGCCAAAAATCACCAAGGCGGCTAAGCGCTAATTAATGTTGTTGATAAATTGCAATTCTCATTTATAAATTTGACCAGTGATTGCAAATTTTTGGGTTGGTGTCGAAATTCTGTATGTACAAAATTCTGTATGGCAACATGCCACCGATCCGACTCTTTTGCGCGTTTTTAAGTACAGCCTAATAATTTACAACAACCACATGAAAACTTGCGACAAAACAAATAAAATATATACATATGTACATGTGCGCACTTTTTCAAAATAATTACATTACCTCTTTAACATTGTTAACATTATATTTTAATACAGAATTTTGTAATACAGAACATTGAAAGCAGAATTTTAGAAAGCAGAATTTTAAAAAAGCAGAATTTTAAAAAGCAGAATTTTAAAAAAGCAGAATTTTGTTCAAGCAGAATTTTTTTGCAATTTACAGAATTTTGTCACACAGAATTTTGTAATACAGAATAATGACACGCTCCCCAAATTTTTTACTGATTCTTTAATGAAAAGGATACAAAAATAGGAAATTTGCTAACAAATGAAAATAAGTAGAAGAACGAAAGTGTTAATGGTACAAACCAATATTGCCAGCGGTTGAAGTTCAGTATTATTTGCAGGAAAGAGAAGGAAAATCAAAAATGCAGAAATGTTAATAAAAACAAATTGTACATAAATCAAACAAGAAAAAGACAAAAAAAAAAAACTTTAGGAAAACAGTAAAAATGGGCGAAAACACCAAGAAATCAAATTAAGCAAAAAGCGCAAGAAAATAAAAATAAAACTGTCACACAAAAGAAAATAAAAAATGTAAATAAGCGAGAAAGCTAGAAAAATGGCATGCTAATTAAAATATCAACCTGCATGTGGACAGCGAGGCCAGTAGCTGCAGCTGGGAATACCTAGGTACAAACATATTTTAGTGTTGAAGAGCGCGTTTTTTTTTGGTAAAAATGTTTAATTTTTTTGTTTGCATCTTGCTTACATTTTGTCGTACTGCAATCATTTATACTGCACATTAATCACGCAACAACAACAATGTCCTCACGGCACCAAACACAGCCACACTCAAAGTTGAAATTCATATTTGTCTAACACGATTGGCGACGTACAAATTTTCGAAATGAGCATAGAAGCTGCTGTAGCGCGTTCAACAATGGGCAACAGTTGCCCTAGGAAGCAGAAGTTGAGAGTGTGGCGCAAGTGGCAATGGGGATGTCAGTGATTTTTCGAAACGACGATAATTTATGTAAAGCGGGAATTGTATGAGAATTGCACAGGAAGTACTGCGTCGCGTACCTGGAACAAGAAGAACATATGAAATTTAATTAAAACTATTGCGTTTGAAACTGTATACTAAATGCAGACAAAACCATAAAGAAGACGTGGTCCATTGTTCTAAAAACATTAAAATTTGATTGCGACTGTAGCTCGTTGGTGTTGAGTGGCTTCTTTATTGATTATCTGTCGAAAAATCCCGGTAATGATCAAAGGATTGAAGACTGAGAGAGTGCTTAGATTATGGAGGGGACGCTTCTCTTTCCTCCTAAATGGAGAAACCAAGCAATTACACATAAAAGAACCCGACCCCACAGTCGTAGATGATGGAGTTACTGTTCCCCCTATAACCGAGATACGAGTAGCCATATCGCTATTAAAAACAATAAATCTGCGAGCGCTGAAGGATTGCCGACCGAGCTATTCCGGTACTGCGGCGAGGAGTTAGTAAGGTGCATGCACCAGCTTCTATGCAGAATGTGGTCGGAAGAGTGCATGCCTGCCGATTGCAATCTAAGTGTACTTTGCCCAATTCACAAGAAAGGCGATCCTACAATGTGCACCAGATTTCGCGGCATCAGATTTCTTAATGTCAATATGTAAACATACCATCGACCAGATTTTCACTATGGCCGAAACCTTAGAAAAACCCCTTTAAAAAAGTAAAGGCCTTAAGTTAACCTGGGAAGCAGAGTTCATTCACAGCAACAATGTTGTGAACCTAGAAATCCAACGAAGAGTCACTCTTGCAACAATATGCTCCTTAGGACTGGGTACTCAGTTATGAGTTAAGTTCTCTCTCGAGGAACGAAAACAACACTTTATAAGTCATCGTACCCATCCTGCTGTATGGTGCAGAAGGTGGGTCGCTGAAAACATCTAAAGAGGCGCCTCTGGAAGTATGCGAGAGAAAGGTTCGTCAGAAGATTTGTGGGCCTCTACGCGTTGGTGACGGCGCGTACTGAAGACAATTTGATGATGAGCTGTATAATTTGTAAGCAGGCAGCGACTTAGCTCAACGAATGACCATATTGTGCTGGTGGTAGCAGATCAGATCAAGAGGGAGACCACCACTCCGGTGGAAGAACCAAACTCAGACCGACTTGCGATCCCGACAGAGAGAAGCAACAACCGGTGCGCTATGTTGTACGGCCAATATCGTATAGACGGTTAAGCGTCATTTAAGGAAAAGGAAGAATTTGTGATTTTATATGCATTCCATAAAGAATATGTGCAGCTCTTTTTTGTTTTGCTAATATACTTCTTGGTCCATAGTGCCTCATTCGCATGTAACTATGCTCGCTCTCCCAATCACTTTTTTTTATTAAATACAAATATGATTCTCTTATTGCTTTTGAGCAGGCATTACGCTCCCGAGCTCTTTTATTTCACTTCCATCCAGATATGCTTGTTAACCCTTAACTGTATTTATTATTATAATCCGCATGTGAGCTTTGTTTAAACATATTTAAGTAAGTTTTAAGGCATGTTTTTAAATTAAGTTCTCTACTCTTGTCCGTCTACCTTTCGTAAGGCACGGAAACATATTTGAGTTAACAGCCGTGGGGTTAAGTTTGACCCATTCTTAAATTTTAAGATTTTTCGTGTAGATTTTAACAGTGATAAAGTTTTTGGATTCCAGTCACATATTGATTTTTGACTTTCGGTCACCGAAGTCACGTCCATATATAAATGAAGCGCCTATCTCGAGAATACCTCAAGAGACATCTCGTTTGCTGATGTCATCGTCCAAGCTTCTGACTACATATCAGGATGGATATAATAGCAGCCGTATAGACCGTACCTTTTAATCTTTCAAAGAGAGAATTTACTTCTTAATTGCATAGTCAGTCCAAAGTAACAGTTGCTGGAAAGAGTGTCGATCCCGTCAATTTCTCTGCTGGCATAATTTTTGGTGTTACCGCTAGTTACAAAAAAGACAAGCTCCTCCCCGGTTTCAAACTTGTAGCTGCTAAGACGCAAATACGCCGACTCCCTCTTCAATGAGAGTAAGTCATCGAAGGCCAATACCAACTATTGCAGCATCAAGTTGAAGGTTCGACGACTCGAACTCTATTATCAGGTCCATGATGTAGGTTCGCGATTCGACCTAATCTACATTCGTTGGGAGGTAAGTTGTACTCCTTTATGAGGACTATTCCCCCTTGTTTCAGGTTAGATTGTGTGTGTTTCCACTTAACACGTTTTTGCAATTCGGTGAGGTACTCTGTTGTCCATAGTTTGGAAAACGTTTGGTGTACGGCTTTAAGTTTTTCTCATCGGTTGAAGAGTGAGGTCGCGATTCCCGCTGACGTCGATCTCTGGTGGGGTTAATAGATGCCCTTGAACGAGGAAATGTCCTGGTGTAAGTGGGGGCTTATTGGTCGAGAGTTGAGACAAGACTCGATTCGACAAAGTAGGGTACCAAACTCTTCAAGGGTAAATTTATGATACGAAGCGATCTTTTTAAAGTGTTTTTTAAACTTTTTTCCCCTGCTTGCCACAGTGCGACCATACGAGGAGCGCTTGCTGGTATGAAGTTCCAGGTCAGGGTTTGATGTCAGTATTTTGACAGGGCTTGGTTGCGAGCGTTCGCTAGAAAGACTTTGAACTCTGCGCGAAGGGCTCGAGGGGCTCTGACAAAGTTAATTATATTGTCGGAGTAGATGTTCTTTGGACATCCTCGTCCTTTTCGGTTGTAGGATTTGATGTTGAAAAGTTCGGCGAAATCTACAGCGGTGTTTGTAAACGCACGGGAGAAAATGGTGCGGAGTTAGGTTTCCCATTAGTTGGGTTTGTGATCGCTTGCGAAAATGTACAAACCTTACAGTTGTGGATGACGGATCGGATATATTTTTAACTCTTGGGAACCAATATTGCGTGAGTAGGAGGCGCAGCATTAGTTGGTTTTTGCCGTGCAAGGAGATCGTATGGATAAACTGGATGAAAATGCGCGTAAAACAGCAGGCGCAGGGGAGGTTAATTGGACGGCGTTCATTGTAGGCGAGATCAAGGGATTCAGAAAGATGACCGCCCACCCGCGCGATGTTATGGCAGTCGACGAAGGGGTTGAGAGGAAGGACTTCGTCTTTTTTCCAATGGATTTCCCGGTTTTTAAATCCCTTAATTCTTCAGATAAAACATCAAGTCGTAGCCTTAATTTCGGCGGGCGAAATGAGGTATGACTCCGTCATCGATTGGGGTATCGCGCTCACAATCTCCTTGGCCATTCGGCTCTGACAATAAATCGTAAACTAAAGCTGCTTGAACTTTGTTTTATTTTTTTTTACTAGAAAACCCGGCCAAGTGTCAGAGAACTTACAATAGAGTGAGATCGATTTTAATCA
Organism: Merzomyia westermanni; assembly: GCA_949987695.1. Taxonomy (NCBI): domain Eukaryota; kingdom Metazoa; phylum Arthropoda; class Insecta; order Diptera; family Tephritidae; genus Merzomyia; species Merzomyia westermanni. The sequence goes on along the minus strand of OX465289.1, from coordinate 176,182,495 downwards.
TTATATCTCAGAAGCTAGTTGAGGTATGAAACTAAATCGCATCGTTTATGGCAGCACTCATTGGCAACTTTCTTTTGGTACTCGTATTGTATTAAACAATTTTGGGCGACCCTGATCCACACATTGGTCGATAACTTCGAAATCTGTGAAGAATTTGGGATATCGGATACTTTAACTTTTAAATTAGACATTTAGTATTGCGGTGAAAGTTATGTTCAGTTCTATTCAGAAGGTTTTGAGTGATACGGCCCAAAAAATGCAGACAAAAACACCAAAGTTACTAGGTTACAAAATTGTTGTTGTACAGTGTCACTTATAAATTATTTATAAGCTTTTCGCAATATTTTTAAAATTATTCTCTTTTCATTTTAAACATCCAAATTTCCCAGCAATTTGCTAAAAATGCCTTTCTTATATTCCCAAATTCTCACTTACATACCTTTTTCTCTTTCTTGTTGTCTTCCAGCGGATTATTTGAGCGTGCCACCGGTACAGAGCTTGCAACCGCGCGCTGCTACGACAGGTCATGATTTTATGCTGCCACTACAACCTAAGCTCTTAGCGCCATTAGGTAAGTATGAACTTACTTAAACTAAGCTCTTCACTTCTCAGAGTACCTAACAAGCAATTTGTCCACAAGACGACGACTTTTTAAAACCCTAATCTCTAAAATGCGTATTTTCTTTTGTCCATCTTCCCACACTCATTTCTTGCACAGAACGCAAAGACCAACATCCTCTACAATTGACGCCACAAAATCTACCCGGAGCCGATGGTCATCATAGCGCCGTTCAATTATATCATTCCCAAATGCCATACAACATCACCGGTGCCTATCATTACAGCGGTAGCGGCGTCAGCAGTAGCGCCTACGGCATCGGTAGCGCCGGAAGCATAGACAACATTAGCGCCAGTCATACGATTAGTCGTACGGCCTTGAATGTGCCACCCACAATAAGTGTGGCCTCAGCACAAATGCCGCCAGGTTTACGCACACCCAATCTGAATATTCGCGCCGCACAATTATTAGCAGCACAGCAAATGCGTGAAACAGCAGCAGCTGGTGGCGCCGTGTGTCATAGCAATACGAATCAAACAACTGGCTGTAATATCACAATTGCGGTGAGCGATGCCAATTGTAGTGGCGGTGGGGCAACATTCGTGGATAGTGAAAAATCGTCTTATTTGGAATATCAGAAACAACAACAACAAAAACATAGACAAACTCAATATTCGCCGCAATGCGTACAACAGCACGAACAGCAACAGCATCTGCAACAACAACAACATCCACCACCACCAAAAGTGACTTTATTGGACGATGGCTGCAGCAGTGATTATGCCAATGCGACGGATGAGGGTGAGGAAGATGATTACGAGAGTCATAATGGTAGCGTCGATGATGAGTACACAAATGGCATAACAGACGGTCATGGCGATGTCGAAAAGAGCGGAGCGGGCGGTGGTGGTGGTGTTGGTGGTGTTGGTCATATTTACGGCACCGATTTACGCTGATTGCAGGATATAGGTTGGAAATTTCCATATTAGGTAAGTCCTAATGTTAGATAGGCTGTTGACAGTTATGTAGGCAAAGAACAACAACTGAATTGTAAGCTTAAAGTGAACACATAAGTTTGGTGGTCGTGATTTGTGTGGTCAAAAGGCAGAAAGGGCGGACAAATATCAAAGTTTCATCTGCTTACTATTAACAGTAAATCACAGACATCTGGCGACATATACCTTGCGTAGATTTAATGAAGACGGGATACTACCTTTTAAAAAACTCTACAGATTTACAGTGAGAGAAGTTAGCTGAGTGTCGATGGCCGCGTCGGTGGCTAGCACAGCACTAAAGACAGATTAGTTTGTACTCTTGAGCCTTTCCTACTTAATATGACTTACTGTACGCCATTGATAATAATATGCTGTTGTTATTATTATTGTTGCCTAAGTGGCTGTCGCAAGAGCACACTTAGGCCCGTATCAGAAGGCCCGTTGTGATACCACGTAAAGATACCGTTTCACCTCCTCTTCAAATCAATTTGAAGGCTTCCAAGTCCTTGATGTCATACTTCGCAATTTGGCGTATGTTATTCAGGAAGGGAACTCTCAGGCAACGCCGTCTGGTGCCGCTAAGTGTGTGGAAGTTGCAGATGAGCTGTTCCACAGTTAGTTCCTCTTCGTCGTCTTTGCGGCTCCTACAGCAACGACGATAGGGGACCCCTAGGCTCTCCTTGTGCCCCCCAATAATGCCATGCCCAGTTAGTATTCCTATTAACTTCGAAATATCAGCCTTTCTTAAGGTGTAAACTTTTCGAGATCTCTTGGGATCAATTTTTGGCCAGGTTTGCTTGGATACCGGACACCCTGAGGTTTGTTGCCATCTTTCGTTAGCTTGTCGGTAGGTATACTCATTTATCAGTAGTCTGCACGTGGCAAAAAGTATACCTAAGCCGAAGAACCTGCTTGATCATGCCCTACCTAGCAAGCTCATCTGCCCCACAGTTTTTCTCAGTGTTCCTGTGTCACGGGACCCACATGAGGTTCACACAATTCTGCTTGGCCATCTCTTGGAGAGATCGCCAACAGTTTAGTGTTAGTTCAGAGTTGAATGAGTGATAGCTAAGGGGTTTAATGACGACTTGGAGAATACTACAATGATCAGGTAGTCTGAGAGAGAGTTCCAGGTCAAGATCCTTTAAGAAGACCCCTGCCTTCGGTTGAAATTTAACCACAAAACTTTATTTCATTTTAATTACTTTCTACTAATTTCATTCGCGTTCTTTCCCTTCCTTTTCCTGAATATAATTTCGTTTTCTTTGATTTCCTTTTCTTTATGGAGTCTCTATTTTTACTTTTTTGTTGTTTTCTATTTATTGTTTCCTTTTCTTGCTTATTCCTTCCCTTCCTTTCTTTTCCTTTCCTTTTCTTGCCTTCCCTTTCCGTTCCTTTCCTTACCATGCCTTTACTTTCCTTGTTGTATTTTATTTTATTTTCTTATATTTTAGATGCTACTCGGTTAAAAAACATCCAAGTAGCTTTGTAAACCCTTATTGATGAACTAAATTAGGTTTTGATGCATGTTGAGAGCTGAATTTTATTAGTTGACCAAGATTCTACATTTTTATGGATTACAAGATGAATATTAGTTTCTTCACTCGAGAAGTTGAAAACGTTGATGTTCTTTGCAGAAGTAAAACCCTACCAGAACTTTTGTTCCCCACTCAGGCTTATTGTAGAAATGTTACAATAACGACTCGTTGGTGAAAAGTGTATAATGTGCGTTTGAGTAACTTTTTTACAATGAAACACATAAGAGTCAGTTGAAACCCAGGAACTAATTCATTCCTTCAATTACCCGAAACTGGGAGATGCAAAAGCCCAATGCCACAAAGTCACAAAAACGCTTTAAAAGAAGTCTTTGAAAACCAAAAAAGACTAATAAGCAACATTAACTTTAACGATTAAAGCTTCATTCACAGCTGAAATAACTTTCTATATCACAAACTCTCAATTCACATACTCACTGCAAGGGATTCCCCTAAAACAAACTTGGTTGTGGTACTTTTTCGTTAATGCGGGTTGTCATTTGTCATACGCAACGAATGGCAATTTGAAGTGTTGGCCTTTAAAGTGTTGGCTCTTATTGCGGTATATTTGTCAAAGTATATTTGTATCTGCGTTTGTGCATATCAGGTTTAAATAAGTCAAGAAGAAACTAATGTGAATCCCCATGGTGGATACGCAAGAAGTTATATGAAGAAAGGAAATGCGATTTGAAGTACAGTGGCCGTTTGTTAAGTCAACATGAAAGAAGTCATGTATCCCATCATAAACTGTGCCTTCTTAAACGCCGACGAATAATTAAAACCGTTTCAGTAAAGTTTGAGTACCTTTCCAGCTTTTATTGGGAATTTATATGATCGGAACAGAAAGCGATCCGCCAAATACCTAACTTCGAAAAAAGCTTTACCCAGCCCTTGTTTTTATTATAACACACCAATGTCTGAGGTTAAACCGCTTATATGTAGTTCAAGATTGGTGAGTACTCTCAGGCTCTCTTTCCTTTAAGTTCTATTTTTTTGGCTGCCAAGCTTCTTTGATATTGTCGCCGTCTCCCCTACAGAAACATGCAACTAGAAGTGTAGAAGTAAGACGACTTATATTTTTAAGCAGTAACAGTAAGTGATAAAACATTTCTAGGTATAGGAAAGGCCCTTTTCCCATGCAGACCATTTATCAGTTAGATCTTATTTCAATAACGTGAAAGCCGACGCAATATTATCAGCACTCATTGGCGCAGGGGTGGATGAACCAATAAGGTATTGGATCTCGTCTCTACTTCTTAACCGCGAAATATCAGCTAAGCCGGGGGAACAAAAGTCAGCATGCTGATATGTAGAGGCACACCTCTGCTATGGCTCCCTACTATGAACGGCATAGTTATACAATTCATTAGAAGTGGGGCAAAGATCATCGCGTACGTCGACGATGTGGCAATCCTGGTGTCGTGTCCGTTCCCTTCCGCGATGAGCAACATCATAGAAATAATGTTGGCACAACTAAGTACGTGGTTAGAGAAATGTGGCCTTAGGCTAAACCCTGTGAAAACGGATTTAGTACTCTTCACGAGAAAGTACAACCCTACCTTCGAACTACCTAAATTAAATGGCCAGCTGCTATCCCTATCTACCAGCACCAGGTATATGGGACTAATAGTTGATTGTAAAATGAATTAAAACTCCTTATTCGAGGTGCGGAAGGCAAAGCCTGCAAATCAATGTTTGGTAAGAACTGGGTTTTCAGCCCTGAGATGGTGCGGTGGTGTGGCCTGTGCTGACATATGGATCTGTAGTGTGGTGGGAAGCTCTTCGGAAGAACTACAATCTCCTCAGCCTACAGAAGGTCCAGCACACCGCTTGTGTTGGTGCCACTGGAGCTTTGTTCACTTGTCCCACTGCGGCCTTGGCTCCCATTTTAAATCTGCTTCGAATCGACTTATATATCTTTTGTGTATATCGGCACAAACTGCATTGAGACTCAGAGAGCCTGGGTGCTGAAATGATTGCTGAGCATAGTAGTATTCTTAACGATCTTCCAGCGGTTGCGATTAATGAAAAAACCGATTTTTATCCTCACAAACTGAAGTTTGAGAGCAGTTCTGCTACTATCAATCCAAGTAGGAATGACGGGAAGAGGGGTATGTTTGCAGTGGACAACGGCCACCAACGTATCCAAGATGGATTGAGGTGAGCGGGCCGATATTTTCTCGAATTCTCTAGACATTTCTGTATCATTCAGACTCCCCTCGCATTGCAGTGTGTCTTAAGCAGAAGTTCTGGCGATCTTGTAAGCCTGCAAATCACTCAAAGACAGGAACATAACTGGTAAAGTGATGATATTTTCAGACAGCCAGGCAGCAATAAAGGCAATAGCAGTGCCGAGTGCATGCATGCAAGCAGATCTTGGTTGCACTAACAGGCCTTGAACTATACATTACCTAAGTTCCGGGTTATAGAGGAATTGCGGGTAACGAGAGGGCTGATGAGTTGGCACGCATGGGCCCATCGGAAGGAAATGAGCAATTAACCAGCGTAGAAACCGGGATACCTCTCAGCAGTAGCAAAGAAAAACTTTCAAAAGTAATACCGGTATAAAGCTCAAATAAAGTGGAAGAATACCACTAGTTGTGCAATATCTAGGTCCAACTGGTTAGACTATAGCGAAAGAAGGACGAGAAGTCTGCTAAGCAGGTCAAGAGCTACACCCACTAAACTTATCGCAGTCTGCACAGGTCACTGGGCGATAGTCACGCATTGGAAGAGGATGGGCCTCCCGCAACATAATCACTGCAGAAGTTGTAAAGACATAGCTATCAAAGAGTATTTTCTGTGTAAACGGCTGGCTCTAACCACAATGTCTCTAAAATCCTTTGGAAGCCCCTTTTTGAAAACCTTTTTGGGTATTTCTGAAATAGGGACTCCAAACATCCTTAAGTTTATCAACAACTCTGGTTGATTGTAACAGATACCCGTACTACATAAGTAGGTTCCAACGAGTTTTTATGGCATCAAAACGGCTTCTCAAAGCTACTTGGGTGACCTGGGTCGCAGCCATTTTACCTACCTACCTACCTATTAAATAATTTTCGACACATTATGGACTTAAGTGGGAAAGATATATACATTCGCTTCCTCTGATAGCAAAACGTAAGAATGAGCAGCAGAATTTTTAGTCTTTATCTGCAGTCTTAGGTATTGGCAAAGGAAGTGATGTATCAAGTCGTCTTACTCCACAGCTTCTCGACGCAACATCGTCTAGAAAGAACCGGGTGCAGTTATGACACCCGCAGGTACTTGTAGTGCAAACATGCGCAGTTTGATACGGAATCTCATTATTTTGCGATTAACGAATACTATAGGGATCTTGAGATAAAATGCTTTTCTTTGGATTATAGAAATCTCATTATTATTCGATATTCCCTAATGGGAGTTGTACAGAGTACATTCATATCCATTTCGGTACCTATTTTCGACATCTCGTCAGAGATTTCGCTCCCTTCGAAGGATATGTGTCCAGCGAGACTCGGCACTTGCTCTTAGTTTTCTTGTTGTCTCTTTTTACTTTTACAATTCTTCAGGAATAGTTGACCAATTTGAACTTGTATGTAAGCGTAGCCTTTCGTAAAGATATCAGCTCCACAGTTCACCCTAATACTGATTTGGCGCGATATACATGCGAGGAGATTAAGAACGAGATTATTTTCCAATTTTACAGTTGTCCTCAAGTGTTCTGTTTGGGTCTTCTAATGATTATGCACTAAGAACGAGATTATTATGCACTATTTATATTTTTAATATATTTTAAGTGCTGAAGGAGCGTCTAGATAAAAGATGTGTTTAATGATGTCCGGGCAACTAATCAATTACCACGTCCCTTTCATTGATCTTGCTACAGATTACAAAATTTGGTGAACAGATCGGAAATGACTTCTGATCATCTTCTTGACTACTACACTAATTTTCCTGTTAGGTATTATTTGCTCTGAGAAACCTGTGGACACTGTATGACCTTGGGCTTTGACTATGCTATCAAGGTGACGTCTCTAAACCGATTATTTCTTGCTTTCTGAGCTGCCCCCGTGAAGGTAAATGGAAAACTCACAAGCCACCGTCAAAGTAGCCGTAAGTGAGCACTACGCTTTTCTGAGTTTACTGTCACTTGCCGGGTATGTCTTTAATGAATGTCAGTGAAACAGTAAAGTTCGTAAAACGAGCTCTTTGCATTGTAGTAGCCTTTATTTATTTTAGAAATCAGAGCCAAATTTTTTCTTTAATGTGTAAAGGTCCGCTGACACAGATACAAAACAAGTGGCACTGCGCCTAAAAGGGCAACAAGCTCCGAAAACCCCTTTTACTACTCAGATTTCCTCTCAGCCCCTCAGCCATGCTGCCACGCCATATAACCGTGCGCACAAAACAAATATTATCAAGGCAAATAGAGAAAGTTCACTGCTCAATATTGTGCTTTTAGCGCAGTCGGTGCTGTCATGAAATTGTTTGGGGTTTCCTACAGCTTTGCTTTACTTTGGTTGCTGCCACCGGCGACAAGTTGCCTTAAGCATCACTTTGACTACCACTTTATTTAGTTTCGCTGTGCTTTGCTTTGAGCGCCACATACAAGGCGCTCCGCTAGCACTCAGCACCCAGCACTCGACAGTCAGCAGTCGGCACACAGTAGTCAACAGTCAACACATTGCTGGATGCTCAATGCATTCCATTCATTGTTGTTGTTATGTGGTTGCCATTTTTGCTATTTTCGTTACCAACAACTACTACAATTGTTGATTTTATTATTGTTGTGAACATTATTGAGGGCACTTTAACTGGTGCATAGCCTGCTGAGTTTTTTGGGTGTTTCTTTTGCTTCCCTTTGGCAACGACAGCACACCCGCAGTCCTCCTTTCTTTTGTTGTCACCCACTCTTGCTCACAAACGCTCTTCGCCATTGCATGCTCTTTTCGTTAACACATTTTTCTTGTTTTATACAAAAGCATTTCTTGTGCGTTGTTTTTGTTATTGTTGTCATTGCTACCATATTTGTTGTTGACAAGCGAAACAAAGTTGAGAACCACAAATAAGGTTGCAAGCCTTTTGCCATTTTCTGACTAAAACCAAAACACAGGTATGAAAATGTCTGTCACACATTGGGATGAGAACCAAACAATTTTGTGGTATCAACAGAAAGTGAAACAACAATAACAATACACAAATATATCCAACATCCGAAGCGTTTTGGGTACGCTTTGTTGAAGCTCTGACAGAAATGTCGAAAATTGCTTTCTATCTAAAGAATATATAAATGCATAAATGTATACCCAGCAGTCAAATCCACTAGTTGGAGACTACCTCACAGCTAGTATGAATTACAAACCCAAATATCTTCACAAAGCTCAAACAACTTGATCTACAAGAAAGCGGTGTGATCATTAGATCAAAAGAGCACAAACCTGGATTTAAAGGTCACAGGAAAAGAAGGTTTTATTAACACTGGGAAACGGCTTAAATCTGTGACCTACATACAAAAAATACCATATTCTTGCAATGTTAAGACTGATAGGATAGTCGTAACACTCTTGGCACCCGCGCGTGGAAAACCTAACTGGAGGACCGAATGCAATATCGCCGTTTCGATCATTCAAAGCTGAGACAGTTGGTGGTGCACTTACCTCGCTATTTCCCTTCATATTTCCAAAGTAGACACCGAGCTCAGGAGCTTCGCAGAACTGAATCTTGTCCAATATATAAACTCAAGGTTATGTTAAGTTAGAAAACATTCCTGTATCAGACCACCTGTCATATGATGAATCCTGGAATGGAGATGCTGTGGCCAAGCATCCCTATACAAATAAAGTATTTTCCTAAACCATAGGGAAGTACAACAACAACATAGGCTAACGTGGTATAGTGGTGGTGTGCTATTTAAAAAAGGTCCCATTTTCACGTAATGGGACAAGATACGCAAGATTAAATTTTATTTTTTTTTTTCAAATAGGAGTCGCCCCTTGGGAGTGGTCGACAACAGTCTGCCCTTTAAATCAGTCTCATTGGGAAGATTTCATCATGCCACCACGTGAACTACGGAAATTAAAGGGGAAATATTGCTTTGGCTGGACTCTAGAATGCAAGAATTTAAAGATAACCTTTTGCTATTATAGACTTATAGCGGACAAGTGTTTCGAAATACTTCGCGATTTGTATTGCTAACTTAAACTGTCACTCTCGTATCTTGGCCCGATTGGGTACTTATGAATTGGACTTGGCTTGCTCCAAAGAATTCTGGATGTCGATGTATGATCTTGAACAGATGAGCCACGTGCAAGCTGCAGAAGCGCTGTCCTTTTGACTCATATTGCTTACTTAAACCCAGTTTCCTGTAGTGGTCGATGTTCTGGCCCAATTGGAAAATCCTTCATGCTTCAATTGCATACAATAGGTCATCGAGACACTTCTTGATTAGATGTCCAACTTTTTCTAGAGCTAGATGGGGGTGTGAATTACTCCGGTCTTTGGTGGTCTTACTCGCGGTCGTCTAGTCTTAGTCTTATTCGTAATTATATCGTTGCGACTCTGTGTTATCACAAAGGACGTTTTGGCCAAGTGCGCCTCCCTTGCAATCTCAAAATTATATGAATGCGGGCTTAATGCAAACCCAAGTCAACACTTACTTTTAAAAGAGAACTCAGACTTCATAAAGTTGGACTGCCATCGTTGAAGGAGTCTTGCTTATATTAACAACTAAAACAGGAATATGGAATCGGGCATAGCTTACGTAATCTCTTAGGATATACTCTAATATTTAAAAAAAAATTCTATTTGACTCCAAAGAGGGCTGATTAAATAAGATCTCAAAATAAACTACAAGCCTCAGCACTATCTTCCCTCCTCAAGTATACTGATAAAAAGCCAACCGAGAAAAAAAAATTATTACGGATGAGCCAGAGCTGAAAGGAAAGCATTTTGCTTTAGTAGGTGTCGTATAGATCCAATCTGGATAATCTGAGAATTATTTACGCAGTTTTGCTGCCCACAACATGGTCCTGCTCCTTTGTGGATTTTTATGACATTATCTTCGGGAATTCAATGAAAGAAGCAGCTTCAACGGAGTTAGCATTGGTGTTAGGAGAGTGGATTCAACTGAGCAGGTAAAGAGACGTTTAGGATCTTGAGAGGACATACCATATGCTGGGCAAGTGTAATATCCAGATCGAAGATGTGCAAAGAGTGACTCTAGACTCCCTGGGACTTTACAGGCCGACTCCGTTAAGAGGTCATTGGGCATTTTTGTCTTTAATGAAGGTGAGACTCAGTTAACATAAGAAGACATCCCGTAGCAGTTGTTGTAGAAATCATTTGTCAGACTTGCAACTTCCTCCAGATGGTGTCAGAAAGATTGCGCCGGCATAATCGTTCTGCCGATAGCCTTATATGTAGCAAGTAGTAGTGGGACTGTTTTCGAAAAATATTCGAATAAATACTATTCGAATAAACGAACAAACATACAAGTTTCAAAAAATTCGAATAGTATTTATTCAAACAATTTATCCGTTTATTCGAATAGTATTATTCGAATAGTGGTATTCGAATAGTTGTATTGAAATGCAAGAGATGTCGGAAGCGAAATTCACTGTCTTTATCGCTTGTACCTTTGAGCATGCATTCACAAAATTTTTATTCAATTAGTCCCATGCCTAGTAGCACGCATATATTCTCTTTCTTTTCCCAAAGTGCTGCCGGCAAGTGACTTTAGGATCTTATTGCGGCTCTGTACCTTCGTGGCTATTGTGGTGGCATGATTAGCGAAAAAGATGCCATAGTCAAAAGTCACAACCAAGATGTTAGGGTGCTTGAGAGCAGGTAGCGTTATAAAAGTTTAACTCTTGCCTCATCTGAGAACCACACTTTGTAAAGAGAGTCGCCGTTGCAAGACTATCGTACTGTGGTTTGAGGAATGTTGGTTCACACCATTGTTGATTTGCGTACTAATGGCGTTGAGAGCGGTGGTTGTGCTGTGGTGTTTGCGAAAGTCATGTTGATGGTTGAGCAAGTGCGGATATGCCATGTAGTAGGGCTTTCCTTGTGTTCATGAGCCATTGAATCCATTGGGTGTTATATAAGATTTATGGCTGAAGCCTATACCACCGTCTTGCGCAAAAGTTTTATAACTTATTTGTTCTTATTGAACTGAGGGTGCAGTACACCTTTACACCTTGTATGTATTAACTGGAGGCGAGCAATTGTTTATCTGAGGTTTGGTGCAGGATTGGCCTCCTTATTTTCATTGTGAAAACCCCCAGATTTTGGATTGGAAACATAAACTATATGTTTGGAATATTTCATAAGCTGGTTGCGAATTACAATAACATGCAATGCAAATGAAATAAACGAAAGAAATAATTACAGCTTATGTCGCTTAAATAGGTGTTATGATTTGGTACTTTTTAACATTAAGAAAGAAGTTGGGAAGCTCACCCTTATATGAAATTTTTTTTGGTAGAAAAAAAGTAAAGAATTATTATGGAATTATAAAGTGCTGTACAATATTAAGCTATCTGGGCGGTTCCTCATCCTCATGGCATCCTCATCATGACCGCAACCATCTCCTCGTCTGCTCAACAGTGCAGACACTTCTAACGCCAATCTCGATCTCGTCCAACGTTATTGCATCCGCGAAGTTCTTGGGACTTCTGTTAGAAAATTTCTATGAGAATGCTAGATAAGGAAAGGCATAGCTACAATAAAAACAACAATGGGGCTCTCGAAGTCATACGAGCGGGTAACCCAACTGAACACCACTTGCTCCGTTGCATTGAGTTTCGTGCTATCCCAAGTGTTAAATTATAAGAGTACCACTGCCGCTGAGCTCTGTTCAAAACTAGTGGTATATCATCACCACAAAATGTTTAACTCCAAGGCCGCTGATTTAGCTAAATGAAGAGTTCCACAAGGTACAAGGATCCCTTTAGAGTAAGAAGTTTATTTGATGACGTTCTAAGAAGTCTTCCTCTGCCTTTAATATTTTTCCAAAGGAAGCCTTTGGCATATGATGTCTTTATTATTAAATGGATATGATCACTTTTGCTGGCCAAAATGATAAGGGTCAAGCGGAGCTAATGACGTTACAGAACATCCTTGAAGTATTGCCCACATTGCTCAGGCCTTGTGTTGTTCACAACGTAATTCATCAGCTCAGCAGGAATGCAGTTCTAGTTATACCAAGGTGATATGCGGTATCATTCCAGAAATACTAAGAGAGCTTAGTGGATAGGCGAAAACAGAGCTAGATCCCACACAAGTTGTAACTTACTTTATTTTACCAGTCCACAGAAAACTCTTTTTGGTAGTAAGAATAGCTATTAGCACTGAAACAAAGTGCTTTTCAATGGGATCAGAAAAAAATTGTCTGCAATCCTGGTGGCTCACTCAGCTCGATAGGAAGATTACGTAAGTTGAAAGCCAAGTAGTGGCTAGTTCTTGGTTTCAAATCTTGCATGTACTTGTGCTTATCTAGAGCGTTGTAAACATCAACCTCTTCTACTCCCAAAATCCTTACGCACTCTCCCGTAAACCTCATGTGCCTATAATCCCAACACTTTTCCCACTCCTTTCGCAGATGGTTCTCGCTTCAATATTTACCCTTGTGTGCACAGAAACAAATAAGAATAACTCAATAATTCAACATCGACATAAATCGCTTCATCTCACAATATTTATAGGCAAAGTGTGCGTCGATTGATGAAACAAATATTTGCGAAATTGATGAGCTGCATTTTCCGCGCGCACCGAGTATGAAAAGTGGGGGAAAAAAGATTTCACTGAGGTAGGCATTCAAGATAATATTGCGTGGAAGTATGTTGTATATACGAAATATGAAGAGATCCATCAAGTAAATCAGGCTTGTAAAAGACTTTCTGACGTGCTGTATAAAATTTTAATAAGAGACGAAAACGGAAATTGCAAAATGAAAGTTAAGAGGGAAGGAAATTCAAAATTATTGAGCTACTCAAATAGACGGTTTAATGTAAATAAAGTGAAGACGTCTTCCAGACGAACTTTGCACATTTAAATTAGGATTAGCTGATGAAGGTGGATTATTTAGAAAGCATACGAGTGATTGAGTCATAGGATTGTTGATTTGTATAGAGGAAAATTAGTCCAGCTTGGGAGCGATCCTTCCTCGAATACGGATATACTTATTTTGAAATTGCCATTATATTGAGGCATTTACAATCCCTACAGTCCATAGTTTACCCACAGCTCATACGTGATCATATTTTCTGGTATTTTGAGAAATCTTACAGTTATTACATCGTCTGGGAGTCTCTTTTAGGAGTCAATATTACATTCCCTTGTCTGTACAGTGTCTGCGATATACTGGCTCCTTTCTGTTCTTGCGTCTCAATGGACGTAAGCTCGAGTAATCCAGTGTCCTAATGTTTCCTGTTTAATTTTTGAACTTGCGGCCTTTCAGTACTTATAGATTAACCAAATAATACTTTGAACTTTTAATTTTCATCTCCCGAAAGTGTGCAGAAAGAACAAGATTACTGAATTTTAGTAAGTATCAATTTCATAGAAAGCTATCTAAATTTACTATAAGCTCATGTATACATATACATGCTCCGCTGAAAATCTGTGGTCCAAAATAAACACTAACTGGAAGAAGTTGCAATTCTGCCAAAACACCGTCATCAGAACTGTCAAGGGATGTCTTCTTATGTCTCTAAGTTTCACCTCAATCGAGGGATTAAAATGCTCAAGGTTCGTGAGCACGCGAAACTGTTTTTACTGAAGTGCCACAAATCTAGTCATTCAAGCCGTGATCTATTGGATGAAGCTCCGCCTTCTAGAGACTTAAGGAAACATCTCCATAAGCACTTTAATGAGATCCGGCACCAAATCATCTTGCCGTTTTATCTACGTAACCATAGGCAGGCTCTAAATGACCTCCATACCGAGTTGGTAGACAGATCCCTCAGATCTCGGGCAGTGAACCCCGTAATTAATATCCCACCACCTGAAATAGCCGAAGAGGAGCGCGTCCTTCCGACGGAGACTAGAGTCATGCCAAGTTGTGTTTCTCGATATTGTAATAGGTGGAACTCGTACTTATGCAGACCATACCAAATACTGGCCCTACATGTGGTATGTCACCTTACAATACTAAACGTCTCTTTAACTGTTCAATTTAACCTACTTTTCTAACACCAATATCAGTCTGGTCAAACCCTGTTGAAACTGTTCGTTTCCTTGGACTTTCATTAGTCAGTGCGAAGCACTTTTACTAACAACAACAACAACATGGTGTTCGGGTTTCCTCCGTAATGATGTTGTTGTAGTAGTACTTCGCCCTGCTTAGTGGGACAACCAATTCATAGAATAACCGACTGCAGTTGGAAGGATTTGTTGACCCCGGTATATTCTAAGCCCCATAACCCGCAATGGGTGGTTTACTTATAGATCACGTTGTCCTCATTTTTATTCAATATTTCATAGTCCCTTGGTATTATTGTGTTTGGCCCTTTCTTATTATCTATGTATTCTTCAGTCCTCTCTAACGCTGCGCTGCATTGCGTTGCGTTATTGCGCTGACGCCGAGGATGGCGCTACTGCCGTTTATATACTATTTACCAAAATTGAGCGGTTTGTTTTTGCAACTAACTTTTGACCGTTAAAAAGTGAATATTCGATTTAGTAATGAGCATTGGATATTCCATTAAAAAGTTTTAGCTAAAGTTTCGAGGGACCCCGTTAAAATTTTTTTTTCTAATATAAAGTGGGGGTTTAATTGATTTAATTGGCTGGCTTCTAAGTAATTGAAATGTTGCCCGAGGATACTCTGTGCAAACGCCAAAAGCTTACTTGGGTAGTTGCATTAACACTTTGCACTACTCAGGTCATAGCGCTGCTCTCATAAAAGTAACGCAAAAAAATTGGCGCTTATATCCAGCGCTGTTATCCATTTTAAATAATTCAAAGAAAATGAATGGAGAAACTCTGATAAAAAGTATTCCGAATTCTCTTCATAAAGTAAACATTTTTTGTAAAAATGTAACCTTCAACGATTTTAAGCGCCAAATTGAAAATCCTACTAAAGAGTGCCCACTGTACTGGCTACACATTTATAAGAGTATCACAGCAATGAGTAAACACAACAAAAGCAAGTTATTGATAAATATGATGAGAAAGGATTTACACATAATAAGCAAGCAAAGTTTTCATAATTAAATAACTTTTATGTATGTAAATATTGTAAAATGTGAAAAGAGGAAGCCGAAGAAGAAGAAGAAGTAAAAGCAGGTGCTTTTATGAAGCGCAAAAACAACTTTGCAAACAATTTATGTAAGTAAGACGCTGATTTTGGATTAAGTAGTAAAATGTTTGTAAACATATTTGTGTTGTTGTTCGGTTTCCATTTATTTATAAAGAGTATAAAGAAAAATAAAATAAAAAAATTTTAAATGTATCTAAACTAAGTAAGTTGAAGTTATAAAGAATTTAAAATTCCAAAGAAATTTTACAAAGTTTGTAAAGTAAAACTTTTAAATTGTTCTAAGTGTATTCCAATTGCAAGTTATATAAGTAAGTATTAGCTAATTTATTAAATAAATAAAAAAAAAACTTTGAAAGTTAATATTGGAAAATATTTTTAAGAATTTTTTAATTTTATGCTAAGCAAACTTGTAAATAGTTACCTAGTTATGAAATTGATTATGAAAAACAAATTAAAATTAATATTTAGCAAAAATTTCCTAATAAAAATAATTCTAAAATACATATGTAAAGAGCCAATAAAATAATAAATAAATTTAAATAAAGATTAATAACAAAAAAATAAATCACACCACTGCTATATTTGATTGGAAGGCAAAGAAACTAATTGAACAACTCTGCTTTTAGTTGTTTCCAATGCCATCAGCAAATAAATTTGAGATGCCTACGAGACGATTTGGTAAGTAAATATACTACCTACTTTATAGTTTTCTTATAATTAAAAACCATTTTTGTTATTGGTAACGCCGTAATATTTTACTTCTAAAAATCATCTTGTTTAAAAAAAAACTTAATAAAGGGCAATAAATAAAAAATATACAAGAAGACGAGAGAATATGAGTCAGTATATGTTTTCATAAGTTTACGAAAAAGCCAAAGTTTTGACTGATCATATCTCCGAAAAAAAAAATAAGCGCAAAAAACAAGTCAGGAAAGCGTTGTCTTCGGCGCTGTCAAGCTTTCATGAATACGCATCACGGCTTTCAGTGTCCGATCCTTACTTACAATAAGTACAAACTCTGCAAAAATTTGCTGGTCTTACCCTGTTAATTTAAAGGTGCATAGCCCAAGCCCCGGGTATCGGAAAAATGTGTTGTATGGGGGTCCAATCTTGATGATTATCACTACACATATTTTATATGTAATAAGTACTGTAGTTGGCAAATTTTGTGTTCCTCGCTATTAAATTGCAATAGTTATAGACCAAACCCCATTTATAGGAACAATCGATTATAACGGAGTTATATGTTCTGTAGATCCGATCAGGCTGATTTTCATTTGTCATATCACGTATACTAGAGATCGCCCAGTGGTTGAAATTCAACCAAAAAAATTAATTTTATTTTAATTATTTGCTTTTCCTTTCATTCGCCATTTTTCTTTTCTTCTCTCTGCAGTTCCTTTTTCTCTAATATATTTTCGATTTCTTTGATTTCTTTGTTGACTGTGGAGTGAAGTCTCTGCTTTTAATTTATTTTATTCTTTCCTTTCCCTTAGTTTCCTTTACTTTACTTTACCTTACTTTACTTTGCTTTCCTTTCCTCCCATTTCTTTTCATTCCCTTTCCTTTCCTTTTCTGTCCTTCCCTTGCCTTCGCTTCACTTTCATCTAATAAACTTTATTTTAACCTATTTTATTTCATTCCATTTCATTTTATTTTATTTTATTTTATTTTATGTTAATTTTTTTTTATTTTATTTTATTTTACATATTTTTGTAAGTATAACGAGCTCGAGACCAGTTGATAATTATTCTTAGTTAATTATTATTATTTTTGATTAGAGGAAAAATTAAATAATCAAAAATAATAATAATTAACTAAGAAGTATTATCAACTGGTCTTGAGCTCGTTATACTTACAAAAATATGTAAAATGAACAGACCGTAAAACCAACAACAAAATTATTTTATTTTATTTTATTGCTTTTTTATTCCAACAATTTTTGTTGATTTACGGCCTGTACATTTCAAATTTTTTATTTTATTTTATTTTTTATTATATTTTACAAAACAAACTCCGGTTTTGAATATTCTTTGAGAAAAATCATTTATTTTGTTTTTGTAAACATTGTTTGTAGGATCACCAATGAAGTTTACATATTTGCTCATATTTTACATTGCTTGTTTAATGTCTCCAACAAAGCAGAGCCGCTGACACTGGGAATCGTAGCCTGTAATCAATACAATAACAACTAAAGCAAAAACGCGAATACTTGTTTTTCATTGGTCCACTACAAACTCATCGCACTCACAGTGAGAGACGACCACCCGAGTAATACAATAACATGCATGACATGTCTACTCATACAACTACGTCTATATAGTGTGAATACATGTTTGGCATTTGTGTTGGTGTCATTTTTAAACAAATGTTTCTAGATTATAATTAGTTTTTTTTAAGTTTATTTGATTGACGGTATTGCGGTTTGGCCATACCTATCCAAACATATCTAATTGTTAATAAATTAAATGTATAGTTTGGCCATAAAGTGAGACAATTTCCCTCGACTTGCGCATTTATATTATAGAAAATAGGAACATTCGCTTGGTAATATAATGAATAAGTAAGCGCAAAATAGGGAAATTTTATATTGCTCTGGCAGGAAGGGTATGATTTAATCAATCTGCTTCTCGTAAACAAAAGGTAGGAAAAGGAAAGGTAAGGAAAGGAAAGGTAAGGAAAGGAGAGGAAAGGAAAGAAAAGAAAGGAAAGGAAAGAAAGGAAAGGAAAGGAAAGGAAAGGAAAGGAAAGGAAAGGAAAGGAAGGAAAATCAATGGAAGGGAAATGAAAATAAAAGAAAAGTAGAGGAATGGAAGGAAAAGGAAAGAAAATGAAAATCAATGGAAAAGAAATGAAAGAAAAGAAAAGTAGATAAATGGAAAATAAAGGAAAGGAAAGGAAAGAAAAGGAATGGAAAGGAAAGGGAAGAAAAGGAAAGGAAAGGAAAGCAAATGAAAGAAAACAAAGGAAACGATAATAAAAGAACAGAATGGAAAAGAAAGGAAAGCAAGGGAAAGAAAAGAAAGAGAAGGAAAGGAAGGGAAAGGAAAAGAAAGCGAAGGACGGGAAAGCAAATGATATTTGGACTTAATGCCAATAAAATAATTAAAATCACAAATTTTAACATCTTAATTAAGAAATATTTTACTTACCTTCTGTAAAAAAAATTATGACAGTTTTTTCTTTAATTAAATTTTACTAATAAGACTTTAGTATGTAAATCCACGTTTTCTTTAATGTACTATTTACGGAGAGATAAAAGAGGTTTTCACTTTGGCTCACGTATCGGTTAATAAGTTAATCTAAAGTGAAAGAACGCCAAAACCCCCTTTTGGTGCTAACAGTATAAAGTTGTCAAAAAATAGCAACAAAAATACAGTAATTTTTCGAATATCCAGAAAACATACAAAACCAAAAGCATAGACTACATTCGTACGCCGTTATTCTCTTGGAAATGATTTCGCTTCACTCATTCTCAATATAGAGTAAAAAAACAATACTAACCCCTACTTTGAGTATTTTTCTATCTCTATCTCTATGGCGCGATATACAACAGGTATATCATCATAAACCTCCTAAGAGATTTTTGCGCCAAGCTTCTCTTCCAATTTGTGGTGTGCCGATTTGAATTTTCCCTACAAATTGGTGGGACCTACAGTTTTTTGCCGACTCCGAACGGCATCTACAAAGGAGACGAATTTTTGCTGAGAAGCCTGTCATGGCAGAAATACACTCGGAGAGTTTGCCAAACCACTGCCGAGGGGCGACCCCGTTTTGAAAAACTTTTTTCAAATCACTTTTGATGTTACCTGTACCAGGGCTCGAACCATGGACCTTCGGTGTGGTAGGCCGGCAACACTACCTTCACACCACGGCGGCCAGTATTTTTACCAACAATAAATTAGCATGCTTATTTTGTTTTGTTTTTATAAACACTTGATGCATGATCAGCTATGTATTTTTGTTTCATTTTTATTGCTGTTTAATTTTTACCTACAAAGCAACTCCTCGGCCATGCTCACGATTCAGCATAGTACACAAAAAGCAAGTGCACACACACACAGCGTATCTATAGTATGAATAAGTGCATGTGTAGTGGTGTTACTTTTATGTTAAATTTTTTATACATTAAAATGATTTTTTAAATTTTTTTTATTTACGGATAACAGTACACCTCGAAATTTCCTATCTATACATAAATAATTTGTATACCTTAGAGTTATAGTTTAGCAGAATACAGTTCCACATTTTTTCATCTTGTCTATTTATATATAAGATAATATGTACCAAATGTGCACAATTTTACGTTCCTTGCTTTTTAATTTCAAAATTTAGAGCCCAAAACTCATTTATCGGAACAATCGATTGTATGGGAGCTATGCGTTGTAATGGTCCGATTCTGTTTGTTCCGACCAATAATTAATATATTACAAAATGACGGCTCCATACCAATTTTCATCAAGACAGACAGACGGACGGACAGACGGACATGGCTAAATCGACTCAGCTCATCGGCCTGATCATTTTGGTGTACTTATTGATGGGTCTATCTCTTCTTCTTCTTCTCATGCTTACAAACATCGGACCAAATACCATTTTATGTTCATGAAAGGTATAAAAAATACTAAAAAAAATCTGCATGTCAAACAATTTTATAGTGAGAACCTGTATATTGTCTCTGAACCAAATCGGGGGTGTTATGCCTCAGTTGAAAAAGAAAGGCTCTTATTGAAACAAAACAAAATATTTCGTTTCAATCGTGATCAAAAATTATTAAATTTCTACAATTTAGAGATTGCAACAAAATTTCTTACAAATCTGACTTACTTGGTTCTTTTTTAACTGTAAGGCTCATTTCCAAATTTTGATTTTGTAGGTTTTTTCTTGTTTTCCGCACTATGTCGAAGCTAACTAAAAATTATCCTGCAAACCGCCAAGCGAGAATGGAATCTTCCAGCGAAGCCAGATTACAAAACAGAAATTGTAGTCAGGTGTCATTTTATATTTTGTTTCGACGATACTAGCTTAATATGAAGATATATGAATGCGCAAAACTAAAGGATAAAAAGTAGTAAATATTTATATTCATTCATTCGTATGCAATGAATATTCCGACAGATTTTATCTCGTATGCAGCAGAGCCGTCTCCCTCACACACTTTTTTTAAGTTACCAGGAATGTTTGCATTAGGTTTGAAACACTGCGTCAAAAAATTTCTATCCATATGAAGAAGTTTCTGTTACATATTGCAAGAACCAACTGCATCATTGTTACTGTGAGTCACTGTATATTACCTTCACTCCAATTTATTTAAATCAAAACTGACATTGATGCTGCATGATTTGTTTCAGCACAAATTTAATTAATAAAATAACCAGTTTGGATTATCTTTTAAAAAGCTAAAAGTCAACACCAAAAAAGCCGGGACTTCGTAAACTAAAGCCAAGCAAACGAAATCATTTGTATGCACAAAAGTCCATACATATATGCCAATACATATGAACATTTGAAAAGCTTAAATCCACACATATCCACAAGTATTGAAAAATATTATGAATAACCCTGAAATTCAAATAACCCAAATTTTACATAAAAACACATATAAATAAATTTGATGTTGTTGTTGTAGGATTTGGTCGGGTTTAACTCAAGCCATTTGTTTTACTGAGTAAAGACACTGGTTGTTTGTTCCGGTTCTGCTCGAGTATGAAATATTTGCTCGGACTCCAACATTTTTCTCACTCACACATTTTTTCTTTTGGTTTGTGGATTTTATATGAAAAACAACATGAGCCTAAAAGTATGCAGGCTCTCACAGCTCACACCTACACGGAGATAGAATTTCAACCTAGAAAATGTACGTTCCCGAAAAAAATGTCTCCATGCATTCGCTCTATAAGCACGCTTCTTACGGTAGGCTTAGCCCCCCACTTAGATCTGATGAATCGCACATATATTCTAAAACGAGTCAGCTTCGATCGGTGAGCTTGACTCATTGTCTAAAACTTATAAAGCGGTAGACTTGATCACAGAGTACGTTGCTTTCAACGCCTTCTGTCTCGTTATCAGATCGAGAAATAAGAAAAGGCCACCATGGTGGAGGTCAGAAATTTCTCCGCTCAGGAAAGACAGTAGGAGAATTTTGAATCAGGCTAAGTTGACCGGTTCTTAACACGAATATAAAGAAAAATTTTCAAAAAATCAGTCAATACAGCCAAGAGAAATTCTGTAACAACATAGAAATCAGCTCGGAGGCCAATAGACTGCGCAAAGTTCTATCAAAAAGTCCAACTGTTCCGAGTTTCATTCAAAAACCCGATGGAGATTGGACACCATCTAGCGGCGAAATGATCGAACTTCTAATGGATACGCACTTTCCGGGCTGTGACACGGAGCTGACAATAACGACAGATACTATTACTGTATGTGGAAGTTAATTAACCCTCAAAAGGTCGAATGGGCTATCAGAACCTTCGACCCAATGAAAATCTCCGGGGCCCGATAACATCTTCCCCGCTGAACATCAAATGGCAAGCGATATTCTCTGCCCCGTGCTGTCTGAAACCTATACAGCATGTCTAAGGCTATACCACGTTCCACAGATATAGACCGTGGCGAAGATTGTCTTCATATCTAAAAGCGGTAGAGCTTTACTATCGAAGCCAAATGTCTTCAGACCTATAAGCCTCACATCGTTTCTTTTTAAGGTATTGGAAACAACACTGGGTGCTTACAAAACCACTCGAAGGCTCAGCATTCATACTCACTAATTTAGCGGATCTAGGCTCTGCCGAAACTGAATATCTAAAGGAGGATGAGCGTTAGCCCTCCTTCATTTGTATTAAAATGCGCCATTCGGCCTAAGTGTGCCTTTCGGATATGAAGAGAGGCGGCCACCTTAACCTAACCTAGCCTACCCACATTTTTGGTACGTTTGAGCCAAGATTTTTCATGTTTGGTGATTGGCAAGGCGATATTTGAAAAATCCCCACTATTGTTTCGTTAATTTACCCAACTACACAGCATGCAACAGATAAGGTGGGCCAAGTCTAAAATACTTGCATACTTTCAGGAGAATTTTATTTAGGCTAGTTTCTTTATTTTGCAGCTTTCTACTTATTTATTTATGATCAGCTGTTGAATAACTACTTATTGAGCTATGCTCTCAAGCAATCTAAAGGCAACCATAGGCGATATGGTCATTTCGGATAAGCTCTAGCGCTAGTTCATTCTGAATGCGATTTCTATCGCACACAGCGCGTGATAGAGTGAAACGACAGCAGACAGACCGGCATACAAAACAAGAAGTAATCAGAACCATAGACCTTGAGTATCTCATTTCATTTGCTGAAAAACAATGGCTAAAAGGGAGTTAGCTAAGTTACGGCTGAAGCGCAGAACATTTTAATAAAGGAGAAGAAAATTTAAATGTTGAATCTGCAAAAGCTCTTCTACTCGAGTAAGACAAAATTTAAATAGTCACCACACTGTCTAAGTTAAGGGGTTATATACGAGTATGTTGAAGTCGGTCAAAAAATCGAACAATTTTTTATTCTTTTATCCTAAAGTATAGGTTCTTAAGAATGTTATCTAAATTTTTTATAGAGATTTAAGCAGTAGAAGCGAAGTTATAGCGTTTTGCATCTTGCTCCCTTACGAAGTCGCGGCGTGTACTTGAAACTTTAAACGCGATTATCTCGAAATCATGTTTTTCCGAAAACGTCGTTGCGGTGACTTGGATTGCCGAAAGAGATTTCAACGGATCTCAATTTTTTTTTTTTTTTCAAATTGTTTGTAATTTATTTGCCGTACCCTTGAACGATTCCATTTTTTCGTTTAACTTTTCATATCAATATTATGAATATTTCAATACATTTCATCAGATGAAAAAAGTAGCCTTTTTGAGAAAATTGTCCCCGTTTGCAGGAAATTTTTTTTCTCATTTCAATGAACCATTCAAAGACACCACAAGTCCCCATACTAACGAAATTTGTTTGGTTTTATGTTTTCAGTTGAGCTGATGGACTGGAATCGCAGTCACGGCAAGCCTCTTTGAAAAAAAAACCCGTTTTCGGTAAAATGTCATAACTTTGACAATTATTAGTATTTTTTTATGTTCTTGAGCATGATCCAACTAAAGGGTGTTTTTTTTAGGGGTATAGAACTTCGAATTGAAATAAAACACAAGAAAATCGTTTTAAGGTCCATCAATTTGGCTTTATTGGAAGGATAATTTTATGCCATTAATGTTTAAATATGACTTCGGGCATGTGACCGCCGCGGCTGGCTCGATTAAAGCCAATTCTACAGGTCCAATTTTCAACCACTTTTTCGAGCATATGGGGCCGTATGTCGGCAATAACGCCACGAATGTTGGCTTCCAATTCCCCTAACGTTTCTGGTTTGTTGGTGTAGACGAGCGACTTCACATATCCCCAAAGAAAATAATCCAATGGTGTCAAATCACACGACCTTGGTGGCCAATTGACAGGTCCATTCCGCGAAATTATGCGCTCATCGAATGTTTCCTTCAATAAATCGATTGTGACGTGCGCTGTGTGGCATGTAGCGCCGTCTTGTTGGAACCACAACTCATCCACATTCATGCCATCCAATTCGGGAACAAAATAGTCAGTTATCATGGCTCTATACCGGTCTCCATTAACGGTAGCTGCCTCTCCAGCATTATTGCGGAAGAAGTATGGCCCAATGACTCCACCAGCCCATAGAGCACACCAAACAGTCAGTTTTTGTGGATGTAATGGCGTTTCAAGGGTCTCATGTGGATTCTCTTCACTCCAAATGCGCCAATTTTGCTTGTTGACGTAGCCATTCAACCAAAAATGAGCCTCATCACTGAACAAAATTTTGCGATGAAAATCAGCATCGAAATCAATCTCATTTTCGGCCCATACACCAAAATCACGACGCATTGCATGGTCTCGCGGCTTTAATTCTTGCACAAGCTGGATCTTGTAAGGTCGCAAGCCAAGATCTTTGCGCAAAATCTTCCATAAAGTTGATGGACAAAGCTCCAATTGCTGTGCACGGTGGCGAATCGATTCATTCGGGTCCTCTTCAACACTTTGCTCTACAGCGGCAATTGTTTCTTCGGTGCGCACTGTTCGACGTCTCTGCGGATGCGTATTAGCACATAGAGTAAACGTAGTGCGAAAACGATCCATGGTTAACCGAATTAATTGCTCTGATGGACGATTATGTCGACCATAAAATGGACGGAGCTCACGGTAAACTTCGCGAACTGAACCATTATTTTCGAAATAAATTTGCACGATTTGCAAGCGTTGTTCTTTTGTCAACCTGTTCATGATGAAATGGCAAACCAAACTGAACATAAATGACATTAGAGTTGCCAGATTTGACCACAAAATGCCAGTTTTATCTCTATTTGAAAAACAAACCTGTAAAAAAAACACCCTGTACAACAGGTCGTACAAACTCGACAAACATACAAACATTTTCCATGTATTTTGGTTTTGTTATTTGTGAGTTTAACGTCAAAATCGTACTGAGAAATGAGTGTAAGGTCAAAATTTGAGCCAAAAGTAAAAATCAGCTGGTCTATTTACACGACCTGTATTATAGGATCATGTTCTTGAGCTGATTTTACAAATTATGTCTAATTTACTATGCAAGACGTATAACAAGTTTTCAATAAAAATATGGCTACATACCTCTACAGAAAATTAAAATTTTTCCCATCATCAATTACGGTTAATTTTTACTACGAACTTTTGACGAAGCTATATTTGGTGACAAGAATTTCACTAGGTGGTGCACTATTTTAAAAATTCGTTTGAAATTATGAATTTTGCGATTGATTTTTAACTAACTTCTTGGTGACCCAGGTACTTAAAACTTAGCACATAGTTCAGGACACTTTGAAAATATAATTTTTAGAAATCAAAATTGCACTAGCTGGCGCGCTTATCGTGATAACTCAGATTCGCTGAAAAATAAGTGGAATCTTGCTAATGATTTTTGAGTAACTTTCCGGTTAGGTAGAGACTCGAAACTTGTCACATAGTCCAAAATCTGATCAAACAAATTGCGCTAGAAATCTAACTATTTTCAAAATTCGTTTCAAGTTGGGAATCTTGCTATAAATTTTGACCTGATTTCCTGATGACCTAGCGGCTGGAAACTTAGCAGAATGCACATTTCCAAACTAAAGCAATCAATTCTTAGAATCACACATGCAAGTTCCGCAGTTGACAAAACATGCAAATTCTATTAATTGCACTTCACCCTTATATTTTGAAATCTCAGAAATTGATTGCAATTGTTATGATTAATATTTCAAAACTAAAATTCACAGGTACCATATCTTTGTTTAAAGACAAATATAAAGGTAGTTTCTAAAAAATTGTTATCATTTTTTTATTGGTTTCGGTTGAATTCCTTGATAAAAGCTATTTGCGGTCGAGTTGTGTTTATATACAAATTTGAAAGAACATGAAAACCAACTAAGCAAAAATATTAAAAACTTTTCAAATTCACTCTTAACCTGTTGGTTACTCAATGAAACAAACAAGAAAGATAAATGATATAAAAAAAAATAAAATATAGTGAATGTGTAAATAAATTGATAAAAACCAAACAAATTGTAAAATTGAAGAATGCAAATATTTAAAGAATTTTTAGCATTTCTAATAACAAAGCAGAAATAATGAATGGCAAGTGGTTGTTGCAACTCAGACACAATAAATTCTGAGTAAATAAGAAAGTTTCTTACATTCTTTAAATTGAAGCGTGGTGATAAATTATGAAACTGTGAAAATTTGAAATACCAACATAACAACCCAGAGGGGTAACGAACTGCTAAATAAGAGTGATGGAAAAAATACAAAGAAATGAAAGAATATTTGCTTTTATTGTAGTACATTACAAATATTTGATATAAATTTTTATAAAAGGGGCGAGCATTGCGTGAGAAGGCATTGACTGCTGTGACTACAATTGCAATATCTAAAACAGGTGGGTAATTTCAGGTCAAACCGAACTATGGTTGGCGTCGACGATTCGATTATATGGTAAAATTTATAAATTTTTTATTCGAGTGCGTATGGAGCCAGGCCTATTTTATGAAATGAATTATTAACCTTTGGGTTTTATTCGAAATTTTGTTATCAAAAAATTTCACGTATATAAACTGATTTCACACATTTTAAAAAGCAACCTTCCCTCGCCTAATAGGAATTTATGTAGTTTTATTTGAATAATCTTCGGTAGCTGCGATGTAATGACTACCACCAGCGGCACTACATTATGTGGCTATCAGGAGGCATTATTTATATTGAAGAAGGTTTAATTCGCTGGACTCGAACTTCGCAAATTCTAGGACCTTAACGTTGTGAGTAGCACATGGTGACTTGCTCAATTTACCTGTATGCTACTCCAGTGTTGTCATATCTTTTAACGGATTTTAAATGTAGAAGTCTAGCTGAAGGGAGATGTAGAGGTGGTAGATATAGGCGTAGAGGTAGTGGTGGAGGTATAGATAGAGAAAGAGATAGCAACAGAGGCACATGCAGCGGTAGAAGTAGAGGCGAAGGTAGGCCAGAGGGAGTCAATATAGAGTTATCTATGAGGGTAATAATCATTCCAACAATATTGGAACAATATTTTATAAAAGCGTGCAACTGTTGGCATATGCTGACGATATTGATATCATTGGCCTTAACAGCCGCGCCGTAACTTCTGCTTACTGCAAATTAGAAAAAGAAGCGGAGAAAATGGGGTTGGTGGTGAACGAGGGCAAAACGAAGTACCTTCTGTCATCATGCAAAGAGTCAGCGCATTCGCGCCTTGGCAACCAAGCCACTGTTGGCAGCAATAATTTCGAAATAGTAAAGGACTTCGTTTACCTGGGAACCAGCATTAACACCAACAATAATGTTAGCCTAGAAATCCGACGAAGAATTACTCTTGCAAACAAATGCTACTTCGGACTGAGTAGGCAATTGAAAAGTAAAGTCCTCTCTCGACGAACGAAAATAACACTCTACAAGTCATCGCACCCGTCCTGCTATATGGTGCAGAAGCGTGGACACTAACAACATCTGATGAGGCGGCTCTGGGAGTATTCGAGAGAAAGGTTCTTCGAAAGATTTGTGGACCTCTACGCGTTGGCGACGGCGAGTACCGAAGAAGATTTAATGATGAGCTGTATGAACTTTACGCAGACGCCGACATAGTTCAGCGAATTAAAACACAGCGGCTTCGCTGGCTAGGCCACGTAGTGCGAATGAGCGAAGATGCTCCAGCCCAGAAGGTATTCTTATCGGCACCCGCCGGTGGAAGCAGAGGAAGAGGGAGACCACCACTCCGATGGAAGGACCAAGTGGAGACCGATTTGCGATCCCGCGGTGTTTCCAATTGGCGCCAGTTGGCGCAACGAAGAAACGACTGGCGAGCTATGTTGGACGGTCAAAATCGCCCAGGCGGTTCGATGACCATTTAAAGAAAGAAGAATAATCATTCCAATAACAGCCGGTTCTATCGTACCGGAATGAGCTGGGATTTTTACCCAACCAATTGCAGTCTAACCCTGTTTGTAACCATATCATAAGGGTAATAATATATGATTGACTTCACTTCAGCATCTCTATTTGTTTGAAAGATATTGCGCTAAGGCGAACTAAACGTAAAGCTGGTATCGAGATAGAGGCAGTAGAGGTAGCGGATAGGGGGAACAGGCTTCTAGAGGTAGAAGTGAAGATTCTGATAAAGGTAGACGTTGACGGAGCAACGAAAAGGAATAACCAATAAAGGTGGGAGTAACGAACGACAATTTTTCAAATATTGACAGCCATCTTTTCGCTAGAAAGAAGACGAGTCTGAGAATGAGGAGGAGGAAGAGAAGGATGCGAAGGCTGAACAACTGCAAAATTTTTCCTAAGAAAATTCTGGGGCAAGACGACGTAATCCGGGTGAGCTAGATAGATATATTTTTGAGTAGGAGCACAGCTGACATTAACTCAATATGTTACCATGGTAACCTCGGCGGGGGCAACAAAGTCACAGGCAATAAAGCCATATGGCCTTATTTCTCAACATGTATCTAAAAATCTTCTGTACGTCCGTTGCCCCTGAACTTCTTCTAAACGCCTGAACGGTTATTGACTAAATTTTTTGTGTGTATAAAATTGGGCTTGAGGATGGTTTATGGTGGAATATTGAAAATTAGTGAGGAGTTAAAGGAGACAAATCTGTAATACCTCAAGGAATAGTGGATCAAGGAAGAAGTGGGCGTAGCACCCCCCATACAAATAAAAATTTTCATACTGCCTATCTCCGGAAGTATTCATGACAGAGTATTGAGAATTGGTAAGGAGCTTAATGAGACGAATCTCTCTCACCTTGAGAAAAAAGTGGTGGAAAGAAGAAGTGGGCATGATTAGATTTTCTGTACTGCATATCTCTGGAAGTATTCATGGTAGAATATTGGAAATTGGCAAGCAGTTAAGGAAGACCAATCTCTAACAGGTCAATTAGCTGGTCTAGAGTTATATGAGGTTAATCTCTAACATGTCAGGAAGAAACGTGGGTGAGAGAGAAGAGGGCGTGGCAGCTCATATACAAATGGGACTTTTCTTACTGCATATCTTTTCAAATATTCAAGGCAGAATGTTGAAATTTGACTTAGAGTAATATGACGCAAATCTCTACCACCTTAAGAAAAAAGATCGGTAAAGGAAAAGGAGGCATGCAGCCTTTTGGTATAATCTAAATTAATATTACTTCGCAACTATTTCTGCGAGCTTTGTAATATTTGTGATAGAGATTTTTATATTAAGGAGAAATACGGGATAGAAATAGGGTAGCAAAAGGGACAAGGAAAGTAATACGAATAGGGATAGGGATAAAAAATATTTGCTAGATCCATGCAGGTATATATCTGGACAGGAGGAGGTCTGTCAGGTCCTCTATAATCTTATATATAAATAGACAAGATGAATGCAATGTGGAACCGTTTTCTGCGAAACTATAATTCTAAGGTATACAAATTATATATGTATAGATAGAAAATTTTGAGGTGTACTTTTATCTTTAAAAATTTAAAAAATCATTTTAATATAAAAAAGTTTACATAAAAGTCACACCACTACACATGCACTTATTCACACTATAGAGCCGCTGTTGTGTGAGTAAATATGTCATGCACGACTTTGTATTACTCGTGTGATCGGCTCTCACTGTGAATGCGAAGAGTTGGTAGTGGACCAACGAACAACAAGCATTCGCACTACAGCGCAGCTGTTGTGTGAGTAAACGTGTCGTGCATTTTTGCTTCAGTTGTTTTTATTGCATTGATCACTGGCTACGCTGCCCAGTGTCAGCGGCTCTCCTGAGAGCACGAAAAATTGCTTTGTTGGAGACATAAACAAGCAATTTCAAATATGAGCAAATATGTAAACTTCATTGCTGCTACCTACAAACAGAGCTGGGCGATAAGGATTACATGCGTAATCGATTACAGCTAGGATTACGATTACAGTAATCGTAATTTAAACTTTTTTAAATTACGATTACAGTAAGCGTTAATTTAGATAACTAGGATTACGTAATCGTAATTTCAAATTTTTTAAATTACGATTATTGTAACCGTTAATTTATATAGCTAGGATAACAATTGCTATAATTTTCATACACAACTTTTGAAATTATAAATTTTTAAGCCAACCTTGAAAAAGTTTTAAAAATTTTGATACATACTCGTACATATATGCTTGCATAAATTACTTGTTCGTACTGCGGGAAAGAGTGGCAGTATTTTGCATTTGATAGTAAATATATAATATAGGAGTAATTTGTTAAAATTTACAAAAACAAAAAATTCCCAACGTCAAAAAATTTAGTGAAAATCTGTTAATTTTAGAGCTTTCTAAGACTGCCGACAAAGCGAAAGCTGTAAGTGATTTTATAATATGAGCATAGGAAGCTGTGAATTTTATTTCTAATGAAAAACTTGCCTACCGGTCAAGTCTTTACGCGCCGAGTCTGTTAGTATAACGGTGATTATCGAGTGAATCAGCCAGTTTTGAATTTTCTTTTGAAAAATTAGTCTTGATTAAGGCCAATTTAAAATAAGGCTATACAATATAACTTAGAATTTCTAAAATTTGTCGATTTTATTTGCGCATAAATATGACAATATTAATTTCTTAATTTTAGTTTTTTAATTAATGTTTAATTAAATAAAGGTTCACTGAAATCTGATCTGAAAAGGTATGATCGTTACTTTTACAAGTATTTTATTAAAAAATCCTAAGCAACGAATACATTAGTTGTAATTTAAAACATATTAAATTACGATGACGTAATCCTTAATTGTTGAAAGTGCGATTCCGATTACGGTAATCGTAATTTATGTTTCCTAGAATTACGATTACGTAATCGTAATCGCGGTTCGATGCATTAATGATTACAGTAATCGTAATTTCAAAAAA
Source organism: Merzomyia westermanni (assembly GCA_949987695.1). Lineage (NCBI taxonomy): Eukaryota > Metazoa > Arthropoda > Insecta > Diptera > Tephritidae > Merzomyia > Merzomyia westermanni. Next base: position 176,151,689 of record OX465289.1, on the reverse strand, counting down.
CTTGTAATCGTAATCCTTGTCGCCCAGCTCTGCCTACAAACAGGGTTTACAAAAACAAAATAAATGATTACTCATAAAGAGTATTAAACACCGGAGCTTGATTTGTATTTGTGGTTGTAAAAGTAAAATAAAATAAAATAACATTAAAAAAAAATAAAACAAAGTTTATTAAAATAAAGTGAAGGGAAAGACAGTAAAGGTAATGAAAGGAAAGGAAAGTAAAGAAAAGAAAAGTAAAGGAAAGGAAAGGAGGGGAATAGAAGGGAAGGGAAGGGAAGGGAAGGAAAGGAAGGATACGGAAAGGAAAGAATAAAATAAATTCAAAATAGAGATTGCAGAGAGTAAAAGAAGAAATCAAGGAAAACGAAAATATGTTAGAGAAAAGGAACGACAGAGAAAGGAATGGAAAAAGGCAGATGAAAAGTAAAGCAAATAATGAAAATAAAATAAAGTTTAGTGGTTGAATTTCAACCACTGGGCGTTCTCTAGTTTTAATAAAATACTAAACATTTTTTTGGCGCTTTGGCAAATTTCTGGAATTCCGCACTGACGGTAGTGACGGCAACTGACAATACAAAACTTTGCTGTAATATTTACTACAAATTGTGAAATAACACTAATGAGCCACTACAAATTGTATATGTAAATTTTCAAAAACTATATATAGCTTAAGCCAGTCCACATGAATTTCCAGGGAAAGCTACAGAAAAATCCATTGAGTTTGGATGTTTTTAAAGGACAGACATACACACATGTGCACATTTATTTATTATAAGTTTTGACTTATTTATATTAATTTCTTTCATACTAAATCAAATGAACTCTTTCATACTACTTTGATTTCAATATAAACTTCATACAATTTAAAAGGCTGATGTTCCAATCATTTCTATATTTCACATGGAATTACTCATATAAAATGTATGTATGCCTCCTTCGTTCGTAGAAAATTGCCTTTTGTTAAGAGAGTCTACGTGCCATCGGTTGTCAATGGCGGCCGGAGAGACATCGCATTGTTTCCCTTTTTATCTTCCTTCACTCATAAAAACATATTGAAAATTGAATAAAGTTATGTGAAAGAAGAATAAAAAATAAAAATTATTATCTTTTGTCATTTATTGCGAAGGGAGGCAAGGGGAATGTACAATTGTGAAGTCCAATAGAATAGCAAAATGGACAGGAAATGTAAGTTAAAAAAAAATTTACAACAAAGTAGCAAACGTAAAATATAAACAAATAAAAACATCAACTATGTAGCGGGCTGGAAAGAGTAAGACGTCTTAAGAAATTATTGAAAAAAATACAACTGACAACACAGGCATGCAAATATACATAGGGCGGGTGGCGTGCGTTCTACCTTTTGCGTCCCCTTCATTGATCAGGTATCAATTCTCAAGCCCACATGGATGATGTGTCGAATACATAAAAGCTGAAACCTAATCTCCACACCACCTTCTTCTCTCTTAAAAAGTAATAGAAAAAATCAAATTGAATAAGCTCCTAGCCTTCCAAACCAAAAAATCTTAAATACGAGTGATCTCTCTTCGCTAGACGCAGCGGGTTAGATGGACTTATTGTACCAAACAACACTAAAGGCAGTTTTGATTCAAACGTAATTTGAAGTGTATCTGGATTTATATGATCAAGCCTATTATGAACTATGGGTCTAGGGAAGCATGTAGAAGCTCTTAACCAATCGCGTGGGAAATTAACCTCAAAGCAAATTTGGAAAAACAATCACTGTCATGTTACGCTACCCTCACCTTTACAGATTTTATTATATAACTAGAAAACCAGGTCAGGCTTCGCTGCGTCTAAGAACTTATAATAGACCCCGGTTTATATCTCAAAACGTGCAAAACTCCAAAGGAGTTTGGAGCTCTGTATAACCGGGGCGCTCTGTTCTACTCCGACTGAAGCACTCAACACTATATACCTTCCACCTCTTGACCTGGTGGCGAAGGTAGTATCGGTCATCGTCGCTCTACGTATTAGAGAAACATGTCTCTGGACGAATGGAGCTAATTGGCACGCCACAATCTTGGGCACTAACGCCCCAGTCCCTATACCAGTATGCACTGACTATTGTACGTCAAAGAACGTATTCGTTAAGCACTATGCAGTAGACATACCATTACATCAAGACTGGAATATGAGGTAGCATACGATCCCGGGTGCCAGCAACATATTCACTGATGGCTCTAAGCTTGATGGGAAGGTGGGAGCGGGCATCTTTTCACCGGAACTGGGTCTAGAGGTCTCTTTCCGCCTTCCTGATCATTGTAGTGTGTACCAAGCGGAAATGCTGGCAATACATAGGGCTGGGAACCATCTGGTGTCTATAACTAAGTATGGCAAAAGGGTTTTTATTTTCTCAGACAGCCAGGCCACACTAAAGGCCTTGGACTTATTTGTCGACAGCACAAAGTCGGTCACTGAATGCCGCAGATCTCTTAACGAGATGGCTCAGCACTTCAGCATCAGCTTTATATGGGTGCCAGGGCACAGGGATATTGAAGGCAACGTATAAGGTATCACAACGGGTCTATTGGTGTCCTAAGTGTCGGGCTATTACCTTAATTCAGCGCAGCCCGTGCAACCGAACCGAACCTATCTCAGAAGCCTGTTGAGATATGGAACTTAATCACATCGATTACTGCAGCACTCATTAGCAGTTTTCGTTTGATTCCCGTATTGTACTAAACTCATTTTGGGTCACCCTGGTCCACATGTCATCCCTCATCATCCCTTAGAAACATGAATAGATTAAACAAACTGGAAAACAGCGTCATAATCTGCAAGATAGACCAGAACTCGTTCGTTAGATGCAAGCTTGTTACTATTTATAGATAATAGTTCTCGAAAAACCAGCGTGTCTATTTATATTAGCAAAATTTAACAAGGAGCAGCCAACTAAAATACATGTGACACATTACAATTCTCATTAGTTAGTTGCATACATTTAGGCGCTAAATAAGCTATTATCAAGCTCTTGTAGCAAAAGTATTTTTGTACTTATATACATAACTAATTTCGTTTGAAACAGCTTATTCTTGTTGTATATGCATATATTGTTGGGACTTTTTATTGTTGTTTGTTTCTCGTTGTTAATATGCTCACTTTTACATGTTCTGCTCTTTATTTCTGTTCATTTAGGCTTTAAGTAAGATTAATGTTTTTTCACACCTGTTGTTCCTTTCAAATTTTGCAAGTGCGTTGAGGATACGCACATAATAAAAATTATAATTTAGCTCGACATACCTCCGAGGAGTTTGAGGCCAAGCTTTTCTTACAATTTGTGGAGTGCTGCTTCTATTTTTTTCCTACAAATTGGCATGTTTTTAGCGCCTCCCAACGGCGCCTACCAAGCAGAGCAGCTTTTCGATGCCAGAACTACAGTCGGATTATTGCGTCCACTGTCTAGGCGCGAGTACGATTTAGAAAAAAAAATTTCCAAACATTTTGCTGTTACTTGTTCCAGCTGTTGAACCTTCCACCGTCGTTGTGGTAGGCTCGCACACTAGCTTCAAACCACGCTGGTCGCCTTCGCACATGCAAATATGTATATACAAGCTTCTTTAAGGCTTAGTTAGATTTTTTGTTTGAAGAATTTGTTGTGGATTTTCTTGGCAAATCATTAAGTCACTTTTCTTCTCAAAACATCTTGTTTTTATAAATCTAATGATTTTTTGTACTACGCATAATGGATGGATGTTTCTTGAGCTATCAAAAAAAAAAAAAAATACGTTTACGTGTATACTAGTATGTACATAAGTATATTAGACTGGGCAAAAAAAATACAAAAAAAAGTTTTTTTTTATAATTATTATGAGTTGAGTTTTTGGAATGGTGAAAAAATACTTTAAACGTTTCATGCCTTTACATTTATTTTTAGAGTTCTATCATTACTAGTTTATATACCATAATACTAATCTCATTTTTGATTTAATACAGTTATATCATTAAACCTAAAAAATTGTGTTGAATATAGTTTTATAAAAGACTAGCTATCCAACATAAAACTTCGGAATGAAAATATTTGTCAGGCCGATTGCGGTCCGCGTAATCAAGCTTTAAATATTGGCATGGGTTTTTGATTTCATGTGCTTACTTGGGAAATTTTGGAAAAATGTAATAATCAACACAGAAAACAGATCAATACAGATTATTAAAGCAAATTAAATGCGGATTCTGAATCCGGCATCAGAATTGAATAACAAATCGACGTGCGGCCTGAATCACCAAAAAAACATAGGTAATTCTTTGTTTTTATTTTTCGAGGTTATGTCCGAACCACAACTAAGCGAATACTAATGGCTGATTTGAGTTTAGCACAGTGGCGTATGCAGGTATCTAGTTGGGGGGGGGGGAGGGCGTTCATGGCCGAAAGCTCTAAATCCAAATTGCCGTGAAAGTCAGTAATATAAATGAATGATTCATTTTAGAACACCATTTTGACATAATTACGAATAAACGTTACGAATTTATCTTTTAGCACTCAAATTAGCTCAACTAATTGAAAGGATTCGAACAAAAAGCAATCATGAAATGATTTTGTACAGCTCAAAGGCAGAAGCTAGGTCTTTCTGACTTTCGACGACTTTTGACGACTTTCACTTGTGTCTTTTAACTAAGTGGAGTTATCTTGAATCTATATTTATTGGAGCAATGAAAAAAAGGAAAAAAGAGATGAACAATAATGTTTATTGAAATTAAGTACATTTCAATCTATTCGTCGACAGATTAAATATGTAGTTTTGTTACAACGACATTATTATTTTTCATAAATTAGCATCAAGCTGTTATGATACAATTCTATATTATGAAATCAATTATTCGCATGTTTCTTTCTATAATGTTTTCAACGTCGATTTTAATATCATAATGTACGTGGAAAAGTGATAACCAGTGAGCCCCTCTTCAGTCATAGTTGTTCGTACCCATGTTTTTAATCACTTTCTGGCGAAGCATTACTGACTGGCAGTGTAGAGTTGGCAGATCCCGTGATTTTTGCAGAACAGTGTGATTTTTGACTGTGACTTTTCAGCCACAGCTCTTTTGATCCGTAACTGTGACTGCCTCTTGGGAAGAAGAGCCACCAGCAGTGATTTTTATTATCGTGTCTTTTGGTTATGTCGTCTAAAATATTATTGCAAAGTCATAGTCAAAGTTGAGCATGACTTAAATTTAGATTAAGCTTTTTCGACAGATATCCCATATCAAGTTGGGTAAAATAGCTACAACTAAATTTTAAATCAATCATAAAATTTTCCCGAAGTACCCTATGTTTGCGCCTAATTGGCATCTCTATATTTGATCCATCATTATCGATCAATCAAATCAAATGTCAATTAGTGGCATTGGCAGCACTGACTGCCAGCTGTCAATGTTCACTTCCTTTTTCTATCCTTATAATTAAACAAATCAAAACAAGTGCAAGTGTTTTTTCTAAATCGGATCTAATCCTCGCGTAAGTAAAACTTACAACCCGCAACCCGCTATTTAACTCCCACAATTTGGTCAATCGAGCCAAATCACGCAATATTTCCGCGAAATACAGTCCACATCGCTTTATTTTTAATATTTTATAAAAACCCGCACATAAAAAATGGCTTCGCTTAAAGTTCGTGATTCTGCTTTAAAAGCAATAAAGCGATATTTGCAAACAAGCAAATCCGATGCGCTTGCAGTCGATGCAGAGGATGCAACTACATATTTACAATTGCTAGAAGAGCAATGGGAACGGTTCGGTGCAACACAAGAAGAGGTGGAGGTGTCCTGTGGTAACGAGAACGTCGCAGTGGAAGAGGGGGCACGCATTCAAGGTGAGGAGTGGTATACTGTCGCTAAATCAAATTTTAAGCGCATTCTTGCGCCACGTAAGCAACCAACTCCTGAATTGCCTCTGACTGCACCAGCACGCATGCCACTACCGAAGCTGCAACTACCATCATTTAGTGGCGATCCAACTGAATGGATCACTTTTCATGACGCATTTTGTTCGCTAGTGAATTCCAATGCAAGTCTGTCGGACGGACAGAAGTTGCAATATTTGCGCTATTGTTTGGAAGGTGAAGCATTGGAATTAGTTAGTAGTTTTGCTGTAAGCGACAGCAACTACAGTGAAGCCTGGGATATGCTGACAGCACGTTATAAAGTCATGCGTATCATAGTGGATAGTCATATTAAAGCATTATCATCGATTGAAAAAGCATCAAAAGACTCTGCCAAAGAAATTAAACACGTTCTTAATTTAACATTGCAACACGTTGGTGCGCTACGTGCCCTTAAACGTCCGGTTGATTTTTGGGACGACTGGCTCGTCCACTTAACTGTTTCGAAATTAGCCTACAAAACCCGAAAACAATGGGAATTATCGCTTGTGATCGACGATGTGCCATCATTCACATCGCTTCGTGATTTTTTGGAAACGTGAGCCCGCTCGTTGGAGATGGTGCCCGCAGCCGCAAGCGCACGTGCAACGCAAAGAACGTGCTACATTCAACGTGCAACCAGGCAGAACCAAATAATAATTTATCATCAAAAACCGTATCCTGTACATACTGTAAGGGTGAGCACAGAATCTATACCTGTGAGAAATTCAACCAGCTCGACGCAAGGGCAAAGATATCAACCATCAAATCGCAAGGAGCATGTTTAAACTGCCTAAGTAAAGGACATTCTTTCGCAAACTGCCGCAGTTCATCATCATGCCGCATATGTCAACGCCGGCACCACACGCTTCTTCATGCTGGCCTCAATACAAATGAGGCAGCCCCCGCTATTCAAAACGCCGTCCAAGGCACCAATGTAACTTCGCACTACGCCGATGCTGAACGAGTGGTATTACTGGCCACTGCTGAAATTCTACTGCAAGACAATTCTGGCCGCTGGCAGCCAGCCAGGGCACTCTTCGACAACGGCTCACATGCTTCGTTTATCACGGAGCCCTGCCTTCAACGCCTTCGTTTGCCAAGAGGTACATCATCAGCTTGTGTCACGGGTATTGGATCAGCACAAGGAGGTCGCACAAAGGGTGTGGTCAAGTTAGCCATAGCTCCAAGAACACTAAACTCTACATTTCACGTGAGTACATTCATATTATCTAAAATTACTAACGACCTACCAACAAATGCACTGTCCGAATCACGGTGGCCACATGTCCGTGGCTTACCCCTTGCTGACCCCAACTATTTCAAACCTGGTCCGATAGATGTCTTGATTGGCATGGACGAAATGGACAAGTTTTTACTCGACGGCCTAAAAAAGGGTCAAAATGGTACTCCGATGGCACAGAATACCGCGTTCGGTTGGGTGCTGTTTGGCAACGCGACTCCCTCACAAGTAAAACCTCGTATAATCTCAACGCATTATTGTAACACGCAACTAGCTGACCTTCTCACAAAGTTTTGGGAGCTGGAAGAGCTACCACCAAGAAAGTTCTATACGCCTGAAGAGTTACATTGTGAGAAGCTATTCGACGATACAACTCGGCGCGCATCAGACGGCCGATTTATTGTACGTCTACCGCTCAAACCGGAGGTTGTGTTTGGTGAGTCGCGTAACGCAGCCGTTCGGGCATTGCTGCGCATGGAAAAGAGGTTCGCCGTTAACAAAGGTCTTTACGAAGAATATAGCAAATTTATGAAAGAGCTTCTGGACTTAGGTCATATGGAGCTGGCCAACCCAACAACGCAAACCGCATACTATATGCCACATCACGCAGTGGTAAAGGAAGCAAGTTCCACGACCAAGCTTAGGGTCGTCTTTAACGCGTCAATGAAGACGTCGTCAGGGCACAGCGCCAACAAGATCTTTTCTCGATTTTGGTTCGCTTTCGCACCCATCGCTATGGTATAATTGCTTACATCGAGAAAATGTATCGACAGGTCTACGTCGATAAACGGGACGTCGACTATCAACGCATTGTATGGCGCGAACATCCATCGCAGCCTTTACGCGACTATCGTTTATTACGGGTGACCTATGGGGTAGCCTCTGCTTCTCATCTCGCTGTCAAATCGTTACATCGTGCGGCACAACAAGCTGGCGCGTTATATCAAAATGTCGCAAAGATCATTACCGCAGACTTTTACATGGATGATTTGCTCTCCGGGGCCGGCTCACTTCAAGAGCTGACAGCGCTTCAACGTAACATTTCACACGTTTTATCTCAGTGTGGATTCGAGCTCCGGAAGTGGGCAAAAAATTGCGAGCCATTGAGACGACAGATACCTGATGCGTCTACACAGGTTTCTCATCTCTTAGCTGATGGAAATGATATCCGAACTCTGGGATGCATTTGGCATACAGAAACCGACTCGCTTTCGATCGCTTTCAACATAGAGCCACTTCAGTGCGAATTAACGAAAGGCATTTTCCTATCCGATATCAGCAAGATTTTCGACCCTCTCGGCCTCATTTCTCCATGCACCATTCGCTCAAAAATCTGGTTGCAGCGAATTTGGCGTTGCAATGTCGATTGAGATGAGTTAGTTCCACCTGAGGTAGCTATAGATTGGTTAGCACACAGAAAAGAGCTGGCCACGCTTTCATCGCTCAAATTAAACCGCTGGCTTGGTATTAGCCCAATCACTGACGCAGAGTTCCATGTTTTCACTGACGCATCAGAATCTGCCTATGCAGCTGCTTTTACTGCCGCACTCAATCATCGGACGACAAGGTAAACGTCGTGCTCATCGCTGCAAAAACTAAAGTAGCACCGCTAAAAACTACTTCGCTACCCCGCCTGGAGCTCTGCGCAGCTCATTTGGGGGCTAAGCTGGTCCGCCTAATTCAGCAAAGCTTTGGTCACAAACTCGAAAAGCTGTACGCGTGGTCAGACTCAACGATAACGTTGGCATGGCTGCAATCAAACCCAAGTCGTTGGGCAACATTCGTCGCAAATCGTGTAGCCGATATACAAGAAGTCTTGCCGTCATCGAATTGGAGACACGTCGCCTCCGAGCACAATCCTGCAGATTGTGCTTCTCGAGGTCTCACACCTGCACAGCTCCTCGATCACCGCTTATGGTGGCAGGGCCCCCACTGGTTATCGCTTTTGGTCGCAACATATAACGCAACATACTACGAAGTTGGAGCTGAAATCAGTCAAACCTAGCTCTCATGTAACGCAAACGCACGAAGATTGGAATTTACTAACAAAATTTCACTCATACAAAAAGCTCAAACGAGTGACAGCATACATACTTCGTTTCGTAAACAACGCTCCCACATCTGTTCAGAAGTCGAATGCACAAGAACCAATATCGGGACCATTAACTTGTTCCGAAATCCGCAAAGCTGAACTATTCTTGGTAAGGTATTCCCAAGCTAACGTTTTCGCACAAGAAATTTCTAATTGCAGATCAGGGAAGCCAATACCAATACGCAGTAGTCTCGTTCGTCACCAACCATTTTTAGACGACGCAGGCATTTTACGGGTAGGAGGTCGAATTAAAAACGCATCGTGCTCAAACAACATCAAACATCCGATGATCCTACCTAAAAATTCACCACTAGCTAAAGCTATCGCGGCTGAAACTCACATCGCTATGTTGCACGCTGGTCCGCAAATGATGCAAACAACAATACAACGTCAATTTTGGATCCCTGGTATTCGAAATTTAGTTCGGGGCATATACAGACACTGCGTACAATGCAAACGCTTGAACCGCAAACCGCTACAACAAAAAATGTCCGATCTACCACCTAGTCGCGTTACGAGTACGCGATGTTTTCTTCAAAGTGTGGTCGATTTTGCTGGCCCATACAACATTAAATTCACACATGGTAGAGGCGCGAAATCTACGAAAGCATACATATGTTCATTTGTATGCATGAGTACAGGCGCTATGCACTTAGAATTGCTGCATTCAAACGTTTCACCAACCGTAGAGGACATTGCCAGCATATGTTTTCCCACAATGGCACGAATTTTGTCGGTGCCGAAAGGGAACTCCGTACCGCGTTCGAACGGTGCATCAGCCACGACAAGTTGGCATCCAATAATACATATAGAGACAATACTAATATTTATAGCTTGATTACTCTGGCCTTAAAGCTTGACTCTTACAGCCTACCTTACCTCTAAAAATTTATTTTAAGCCCTAAAATATTCACAGTATTACTTTCTGGTTTCTGAAAATATAAGAATATACTTTTTAAGTGCGAGATACTTCTTAGGTGGTAACCCTACATTGAAACTTTTGAACTGAAATACTATGTGATATGAATTTTGTTTGATACCCATAATGGTATTTAATTTCACAATGTAAAAACAACCTTAGTGGCAACACTGAAGTAATAAACCTTCAATTATAGCACTGTGAAAAGTTGATCCACATGGGTCATATGCAAAAAATAAAATTAACATTATTAGCTGGCAACCCTAAGTGCTAACTCTATTTTAAAATAAATTCCATGATATACGAAGTAAGTTACTTTTCGTCGATCCCTAATTGAAGTATCTCAACCAACTTCTGCAAGTATATAGCAACTCTGTAAAAACTTCCTAGTGGCAACGATTAAGTAGGAGAGTTTTAAATATAGCATATTACCAATGTTCAAAAGTTCATCCAAATAGATAAAGATAATAATGTCTTAAAATAAATATATGTAATGGGATTAGGTGGCAACGCTAGGTATTCATCCTACCTAAAATATTTTTGCTGACATACGGCGTGAAATACTTTTCGTTTGATATTAACATTTTATATTTCATTTCAGCTAGCATAAGTAATTGGCTGTGAAAACCAAATGATTTGTCTATTGAAAAATGGGCGGTGACAAGCAACCGATTTTGGACATTTTTACAGAAAATACGTTTGGTTGGTTGGTGGTTGGAGCGGCTAGTCCCATGTGACTCCAATTAGCGCTAATGCGCTGTTTGATACCACATCTCGTGAATACATCAATGAAAAACTATAGAAGAACGCTGGCAAGATCTCAAGGGCCTTGGTGGGACTCCCGTCCTTCTATATCCATGACGTTGAGTTCAAAAATTGTAAAAGCTGCCCGGGCTTAATATTTCCAAGCTCGGAGAGGTTCACGAAAATGAGTTTCCCTAGCATTTTTTTCCACCAAATATTTTTTTAACATTGATAAAATTTGTTATAGCATTTAGAGTTCCATGACAAATTAAAAAAAAAAAAATTTATAAAGTTCGGCCACGCACACTTTATAATTTTTCAAAATTTTATCGCTGAACGTTCTAACTTTGCTACTGACATAATATGTCTCTAAAAATCTCGAAAGCATTGCAAATTTAAGTATGATATGAGCCTTTTAATAAAGTTTTGTAAAAATTAGGCGTGGAATTACTTACCACTATTTCTTTTATGGCGAAGATGATGGAACATTTAAGCTATGACATATATTAGTGCATTTCGTAACTATAAACCAGTCGAAATTTATATGTTTTAATAATTTACATACCATGATTTTTATTCCAATATTTTTCGAATTGAATTCTAACGTTTTACAAAAGCTCAAAAAAAATTTTCTCAAATTCTCAAAAATTCGATAATATCTTAAATAAGAAAACAGAATAGGTATAGTTTTGCTGACCATCGAATTCTAGTGTTATTAATAAATGCGGTTCCGATAAATTTTGGGTTTTGAAAATCGCTTGGAATTTTTTACCTTTTCTTTCTGAAGTAATATTCATATAAATATAAATGGTGGTCATATATTTTATATTATATTCAGGGTCATTTTTAAAATAATTTAAATGTATACTTTTTTGGGCTGCTAAACTGTATTTTGGGTTGTGTGGGCTACTAAACTATATTTTCGGGTTTCTGGTTTAAAATAGTTTGTCGTTTTATAAGTAAAGCACACTTAGAATTTCCACATCATCATCATATATATTATTTCTGTAAGGTCTTTTTGTGTTAGTTCCTAATTTTCTGCTCTCATTTGGAACCAATATAAATAAATAAGGTATCGTTTTAAAGGTGGGGGTTAGCTCTACATGCGAAACCATGTTTCAATTAGCGGAGTGCTTTTGTTTAAGCGTATTTTATAAAAATGAATTCTTTAAAATAAACGATTGTAAATGCACAAAAAAATCAATTTGTACTGCAACGCTATTGTGACTGTGACATTCACATGCCTCGCGACATCTACATTTGAATACTAAGACTGAACAGTGCTAGAATAACTAAAAGCATTACGAATATCACAGCGCTCAACCCACTGCGAGCGCGCCATATACACTTGAACATTGCTAAAATAAGTGTATAAGAAGGCGTTCACATTGGGTCATAAACTCGAGTTTAAGGGACATTTTTTGAGTCAATTCATATTGATGTTGTCAATCAACTCAAGTTGAATGTACAAGGTGGCGCAAAAGTAAGCTTCCGATGTTCAGCATATCGGTTGTGGCACGTGCAGTGTGTGCTGTTGCACCGTCTTGTTGGAACCACATGTTTTCCAATCCCAATTCATCAAGTTGCGGCAAAAAGAACTCGTTGATCATTGCTCTGTAGCGCTCACCATTCACAGTAACCGTTTGGCCCCGACCGATTATTGGTCAAATAAATAGTCAGCAATATTCCGCGTTCTGGAGCAGTGTAGCGTAACATTGTTTTTTAACGTGTATTTCGAATGTGTTTACTACACAAATGTCAAAACAGAACTGACTTTAGGGGCCAATCGCAAAATGTATAGCATTTTCTGATAGGAGGATTACTTTTGCGCCACCCTGTACTATAAGTGGTGGAATTTCAAATAACTGTTTTAATAATTACCTACTCTAATCTATTTGAACTTCAATATTTTTCTCAAGGAAGATTTGTATACTCGTATATAAAATTTTATATTCATAAAACGCACTGTATTTTGAAACTACTGAGCCCAAACTTACAACCGCTTTTCAGAATTTTAAAACTAGCAATGAAATGTTCTTCGCTAAAAAAATGACTCAAATTTGCTCCCAAGCTCTAAAAGAAAAAAAAGGTATAACATGAATACTCTTAAAAATATTAATCTAGAAATTCTAGTACCACTCAAGCTGTGAAATTAAATTAAATTCTTAAAAGCTCCTTTTATTCATTTCCAACTCAAAATCATGCTTAAGTGTGTCGAATTTTTACCCACAAACCTTTCAAGCGTTAACTACTTAATACGCATCGCTTGCGCTTTAACTAAATTCATTTGAGGTCATTTCAGCATTTGTGCGTCCTCGTATTGTTCCCAACCACTGCTCACAGTCTACACATCAAATCACAAAGCGGAAATATGGCATTCAATCAAGTCGAGCAGTCAAAGAAAAAATAAATGATTTACTTATGTGCGAACACATTTTCTTGATTTGTTGAAGCCAAAATAATAGCAAAGTGCCCCACTCGCTGAGCAATGGCGTCGCACACAGAACATTGTAGCAAGTGCTAATGGCATATCTGGCTGTGCACTAAAATTATGTGCTGTGGATGGAGTCCGTCTTACGATGGAACAATCAGGTTGAAGTGGTTGCTTTATATTGAAATGAAATAGTAGCGAATGAATAGTAGAAATGTAATAAGATAAATGAAAGGATGCAGAAAAACATAGATAAGATGATTTTATTTAATGAAAGATGGAGGCATATTGCAAGATGATTTGCAACATATTCTTGTTTAATCAAGTTCTTTGTATTACGAATGGTTATTTTTTGGACTTTAAGAACTCCGAAATTAGTTATGAGATTTGGGTGTTCGTTAGTTTACAACACTTTGGTTTGAAACAAGTAAAAAAAATGTTTTAAAAACTATTTAACTTTAAGACAAATAAGAAATATTTAAAGTCTTAATATGGTTTCTTTATTATACCCAGCGTGTGCAAGTACGCAGGGTATTATAGTTTTGGTTGTATAACGGTGGTTTGTAACGGTACAAAATAATGGAGATAGATATAGAGTTCCATGTATGAAACTTCTTAGAATGAGCAGAGGAGTCTATTAAGACATGTCCGTTCGTCCGTCCTTGGACATGGTAACTTGAGTAAATTTTGAGATATCTTAATGAAATTTGGCACACAGGTTACTTTCTGGCCAAGCTAGGTAGCTGTTTAAAATAGGTGTAATTGAAACATAACCACGCCCCTTTTTCGAATATCGAAAATTTCTAAAAACGTTTGAAATGAGATAATTCAAAAATAAAGCAGCTACAATAATTAAATTTGCTCGATTTATTTAGTTGGTTATTCTATTAACCATTCGACCAAATTTTTGGAAAAGGAGAGTGGCACTGCCTACATATGAGTAAACAAATTTTTAAACTTCGACTGTCAATAACTACAGTACTTTTTACAATAGAATGACGAAATTTGCTAGGAGGTATAGTATGGTTGTGGTGCATACACACATAAAAAATTTAAAGGAAATCGCCTTTCGACCACGCCTACTTTCTCATAAAAGTTATCTGAAAAGGAGCTAGAAATATCTCATTGACTGATACAGGTAAAATGATATAATTTGGGAGTTACATAAATTCTTATATTTTTTAAACGATTTTAGCAAATTTTTGAAAAAGGGGCGTGGTACTGCCTACATATGAGTCAAGCAATTTTCACTTCGACTGTTAATAACTTCATAACCGTGTAAGACACAATTAAGAAACTTGAAAGGAGGTATACTGTAGACATGTAGAGTGCGCCCACGGAAAGTAAGCAAAATCGGTGGTAGACCATGCCCACTTTTGTACTAAAGCTTTTTAAAAGAGAGGTAAGAAACCGGAACATGCCATATCTTCTTCACTGATGCAGACCGAATTCCAGAATTTAGTAGTTACAATAACCTGATAATACTATTAATAATTTTTTTTAAAATTGTAAAATAATAAATAAACGTTTAGTACCGCCGGATCGAGATAGATATTGACATATATATCAAAATGTTCAGGACGAAAAGAGAAATTGCTTAAGCCATGTCCGTCCGTCCGTCTGTGGACACGATAACTTGTGTAAATTTTGAGATATCTTAATGAAATTTGGTATGCGGGTTCCTTGGCACTCATCTCCGAGCGTTATTTAAAATGGGCGAAATCGGATGATAGCCACGCCCACTTTTTATATATAGAATATTTTCGAAAACACAAAAAAGGTGATTGCTCAGTACATAATACACCTATAAGGATACAATTTGTTATATAAATTGATATTGCGGCATAAAATAAATTTTTAAAGAAATTTTTGAAAATGGGCTTGGCACCGCCCACTTTTGATTATGTCAAATTTAGAAATGTTATTAATCATAAATCAAACACCGTTTAAGATATCGAAAAGAAATTCAGCACGCAGGTTTCCAGGTGTGCAGGGAATGTCCGAGGAAAAAATGGGCAAAATCGGTTAAGGTCAACGCCCAGTTTTATATGAAAGATTTTGAAGAGGATCGTAGATATATTAAATAGGCAATAACTTTGCGTAAAATAGCTTTATATCATTTATATTTCACTTTTAAAGTTTCCGTAAACAAAGAAATCCGAAAACTTAAAATTTTAGAATATGGGCGTGGCCCCGACCCCTTTTATAGTGGACTATTCCACAAAACTTTGTATGCCATAACTCCGCCAAAAATTGATTTGTGGAAACGAAATTTGGTGACAATGTTTTATGTACAAAGGTAACTGTTTGCTGTAAAAATGGGCGAAATCGGTTAATGTCCACGCCCATTTTTTTAACAAAATTCTTAAAAATTTGTTTGGAAAATTTAAAAAGCGATTTTCTACAACTAGGCAAGTTATGTCAATCAGATTTTGCACCCATAATAAGCTTTTTAAGGAAAACTCTGCCGCAAAAATTGTTGTCAATTTTAAAGAAGTAGGCGTGGCGCCGCCCACTTTTCAGCATAAAATTTCTTCTATTTTCAAAGGCAATCGCTTACAATTCCATATTGATATTTAATTGAAAATTGGTCAGCTGCTTCCCAATAATATATAGTACACCCCTGCCAAAAATTAGCGAAATCGGGAAACACACAAGCGAAATATTCGGGCACGTAATTAATAGCCCCCTGCAATAGCGAAGTTAAATATCTTTTTTGATTTTCATACCTTTCATAAATATTAAATGTATGTAAGGATGAGAACAAGAAGAGAAAAGTTCACTAAAATGATCAGCACGATGAGCGGAGTCGATTTAGCCATGCCCGTCTCTCCGTCCGTCTGTCTGTCTGTCCGTCTGTCTATTTGAACGCAAACTAGTCTCTCAGTTTTACAAAAGAATGCTGAAATTCGTGGTTTGCTTTGGCCGTTTTATAATATACTGGCAAACCCGATAGACGTTGTTTTGACGTTTTGATACATACAGGGTGGCGCAAAAGTCATCCTCCTATCAGAAAATGCTATAAATTTTGCGATTGGCCCCTAAAGTCAGTTCTGTTTTGACATTTGTGTAGTAAACACATGCGAAATACACGTTAATAAACAATGTTACGCTACACTGCTCCAGAACGCGGAATATTGCTGACTATTTATTTGACCAATAATCGGTCGGGGCCAAACGGTTACTGTGAATGGTGAGCGCTACAGAGCAATGATCAACGAGTTCTTTTTGCCGCAACTTGATGAATTGGGATTGGAAAACATGTGGTTCCAACAAGACGGTGCAACAGCACACACTGCACGTGCCACAACCGAAATGCTGAACATCGGAAGCTTACTTTTGCGCCACCTTGTAGAACACATCTATATATAAAATTTCAATCACTTGAACCAAATAAACTCCTAACTATACCGAAATGCAGCTTTCATGAAAATGAACTGTTTGTAAGTATGAGAAGAAAAAGAGATGGGCCCATCAATAAGTAAACTGAAATGATCAGGAGGATGAGCTGAGTCGATGTAGCCATGTCCGTCTCTCGATACGTCTATCTGTCTGTCCGTCTGTCTATTTGAACGCAAATACGAACTGAAAGTATTAAAATAGACCTGCGTAAATTGGGATGCCATAATAGATCACTACTAGGTATATAATGTTCGGTTCCACGCGAACTTAGACTTCCTTACTTGTTATTAATAAGATTTCCCACATGGTAGTAGAAAAAGTTTGAAACCTCTATAGGTCATAACTCCACAACAATTTACCACAACCGCTTTTACACAGCTGGGTATTTAATGCTCGGTTCCACTCGAACTTAGACTTCCTTGAAGCTTCAGCTCCATTCAGAAAAATTGGTCAAAAAACCGAAAAAGCTCAACAGAGGGAAACTCACTCAACATTCACAATTTCAAAAAGTCTAAACAATTTATGGATTTAGCCACTATGCATGCTTTTTGGAGAACTAGCACATTTTCTTTTGAGTACATGTTAGCAATTCTGAACATTGAACAAATCATTTTATTTCACACCAAGAGCAGAAAGTATGAAAAAGTCGTTTTGAGTAAAAAATAGACTTCGCCACTTTTACCGCGTAATTTTTTCGTAAAATTTTAAATAAAACATTTTTTTTAGAAAAAATAACAAAAACATTAATATATCTAACTGTTGAAATTTTTTATTTGCACAAATTTTCAATTTCTTTTCTTGAGTTAATACTTTGTAATAGTTAGTGCGAAAAGTTTTAACGACAACAAAACAGTCATGTCGTACCAACGTCATTTTCGGTTTGATATTTTTATACCGAGTAGCGCTACGCACGCAAGGTATATTTGGTTTGTTCACCTAAATATTGTGCAGCTGCAAATCGGGAAAGAGATGGACATACATATATGTATATTAAGGTCCTCACCAAAACCAATTTTTTCACCGAAATTTCAAAACTCACTCTTTTCTTAGCCAAAATATTAAAAAAAAATTTAGATTTATGTGAGCTGGACCAAATTAAAAATCACTACAAAAATCTACTTTTTTTTATATAAGGGAGTTTGAAAAAATATTTAAAAAAAAACACATAATATGATGGTACAGTTTGAGTATAAAAGGTAGCCAAAAATATTTTTGAAGATTTTATCAACGCAATCCAAAAAATGCAATTCTACGGGTAGGTTTGTGGCAAACTTTAATTACTCAGCTAAACCTTCACCGATTTAGACATCCAAGATATGATTTGACAAGTATTTTCAATGCGTCGACATTTTTGTAAAATTTGGTCCAATGCTTTAACTTTGCGAATATTAGCATACCAGCTGATTTTTGCATGAATCTACATCGAACATTGGATCGTTCAACCCATGTTACTATTATAATTATCAACAAAATATGCACCATGACAATTTTCTGACAACTTGTGTAAGTTCGAAGATGGGCTACGCAAAATGAAATAAGCGAAACTATTTCTGTTTAGTTTAGTCTCCTAAATTATCTTCAAAGAGTAACTTTAGGTAAAACTTAAGGTGACTAGCTATTTATTTAACATTAACTAAACTTAATAAAAATGTTTTTATTGAAAATATATACAGCTTTGTATATTCTATCCCCCATATTCATAAAAAAAAAGGTTTTATAAAGCTCTTATAATTCAAAATTTGGATGGAAATAACATTTTAAAAAGCTTTATAAACTAATTTTATTTTTTACGAATATTAGGTTTAATATATGTTTGAATTTTGTATGTACCCTGCAGTCAACTGCCACACTGGATAGTAAACATTCTAGTTCATTAACTAGAATTTCGTGGTCTTATTCATACCAGCTTGAGCGACTGCAACGTTTCCGCTATTATAAACAGCAACAACCCTCTAAAATTGTCGATACATGCATACGCGAGCGAAAAAGAAAACAATTCAGTAATCGGGTAGCAATCATTCAGGTAACAACGACGTCCTAAATTTTAATTTTCTCTTTAACTAATTTTCTGAGTATTTAAATATTCATTTAATTAAATTAAACTAAGAACTTTCTTGCAAATAATATTTCTTATAGTAAAATCATAATCCTTTGAAGAATTTCGCGCTTCAAATAGTACATTTGGGTTGCAGATCATGTACGTACGTGCATGACAACAAAATCAGCCTTATATTTTGTGACGTCGCTCCTGCATAGCGGCGTACCAGCGACGCAAAAACGAGTAAGCAGTGCTCAAATGAAACCACGAAAAAAGTGAAAATGAAACGATCACTTGTCAAAGCCAAATTTCAAAAGTGTTCCATTTTCCATAAAATGTTTCAAAAAAATTTTAAAATGTCTCCCTGTGAAATTAATTATAAAATTCATTAAAAACAGGATTATTAAATTTATTTTTAATAATGTTTTCCAAGAGCACAATTGCTATGAATAGCGAATATACTTTTATTTAAATTTGTTCAATATAGTGAAGTAATATATATTTTGATGGACACATATTTTATATATGATGACTGAATTTTCAATAAAGTGGTTTGTAATGTAATTTTGAAATTTTCTTGTATTTTTGAACCCAAAATGAACTAAGCTCCTATAAGGTGGTACAGTAATTGGTTTGATACTGACGCATAGGCTGACTAGTACGACGGTTGATATGATACTGGTGTATGTACTGACTAGTATACAAACTGGTATGATCTCGATGTATATAATAACTAGTGTAAACTGGTAAATTGCTGATGCAGAGACTGACTAGTATGCCAATGGGTATGGTGCTGATGCAGAAGCGGACAATCGCCATGTTAAAAATACCAGTTGCAAACATGTAAAAATTACAGAACTCCAACTAGTTGAGCCGGTTTGGCAAACTAGTATTTGACTAGTATAAAGCTAGTAGAATTGACTGCAGGGTATGTATGATGCGTTTGGTCAAGTTGCGTCCTAATTCGGAACACAGACTACAAACTCTAAAAACAATTTCAATTCACTAACCCTCTAACAGATCAATTTTTGTTGCAAATGAAAAAACCCATACCAAGTGATTCGAGTGCGATAAACTCGAATTTGAAGTCATATATCCAAAAGGGTTCATAATTTTGCTTTCGGTGCACAGCGCTTTCTTTACTTGTTTTTTTATATTTTTTATCTCATTCAGGTTAATTTATGACAATTTTTTTCTTTTTTTTAAACCTCAATTGAATTGAGGCAGTACATTGGCAGGACAACGTCTGTCGGATTAGCTATTTTATCATTAACATTTTAAAGACCTGTGTAAAGATGGATGCCATAATAGTTATCTTCTAGGTATATTGTGTTCGGTTCCACCCGTACTTTGACTTCCTTACTTATTTAAAATTAAATTTGCTTTAAGCTATTTGATTTTATTTTGAGGGCGTACAATTTTTTTTCTGGAAAAAAACATGTTCAAATGTGCATCGATGCGGTCATCAACAAATAGTTGCAGTTTAAGTTGTAACAGCACTTTTTTCTCAGCTTCCGCCTTATACAACTTAACCGCATACGTTGTTGAAAGCGCAACGCAGGCACCGCAGAGCAGCCAGCTAACTGCAGTAAAACAAACAAAAGTTTGCATTTCTTTCGGTTATACTAACACATCCACAACGAGTAAGCAATGCAAACAATTTCGTACGCCCTAACAACTCAACATATCCGGCCAAGAACGCGTTGCGGATGTGGCAAAGTAAAAGTGCAAATACAGAGTTAGCTACATTTGTTTGTTTATGTTAGCTTGCGATGTTTTTATAAATCGAGAAGCACACGTGCATACATATCGACACGTATTTTTAAGTAAATAAAAATGAAGTTCATGCAAATAATGTTGCAGCGAAGAAGAAGAAGGAAATCAAATTTTGTGCGCTGAGCTGTTTCCTCTGTTGCGGTTTAATGACTGTACAACTCCTTCTGTGACAAAACAGAGGCTCGTTTCAAGTAAACGCGTATGATTGTACATATCCATGCACCTGCATGCCCCTACTCAACAGAATTCTAACAGGGTTAAGTTCAGGAGGCCATTCGGAGGTCCAAAGACTCTAAATCAATTGGCCCAGCTGGTATATACATACATGCTGATGTTAAAACATCTCGGTGATGAGGGAGTAAGATACCTAACAACGGTCTTCAATCTGTCTATGACCACCTTTGTCGTTCAAGAAAAATGGAGACATTCAAAGGTGGTGCCACTACTAAAGCCTGAAAAGCCAGTTAACGTAGGGGAGTCTTATCGATCGATATAGCTCCTCTCGCCAGTAGTAAAGACCTTGAACACAATCTTGCTCCCGTACTACACCTCTAATTTGCGGCTCGCCGAACATCAGCATGCTTTTCGTAAATTCCTTTAAACTTAAAGAAGAAAGGCAAAACAGAAAGCCAAATGGAAAAGGAATGTAAAAGGGGGAACGGGAAATGAAATGGGAATGGGGAAGCGAAAATGGAAGTGAACGGGAAATGGGAGAGAGAATCGCAAAGGGAGAGGAAATCGAAAGGAAAATATAAAACGAAAAGTAAATAATAGTAACGCTGATAAATATAAAGATATCAAAATGATGGAGACGATGATGAAATAATTATAACATTGATGCTAAAGATAATGCCGATGATTATGTCGAAAACCAAGACAAAGGGAAAGTCATTTCCATGACACCCAACTTTACAAAGAGATTAAATAGATTGCTAAGCGCAATACATAACTTGACAATGATATACCTAATTCAATCAAATTGTCAACTTAACCTTATCGAGGTGAATCCTCTTGCGAATATGAATGTGTATTTACTTCCACATATTTAGCAGTCGAGACTCTGACGACACCAAATTCCTTACTGAAGTAGGGATAGGGAGTTTGGATGTAGTCGGCATACGAGGGTATCGGATTGAGGCGTAGTGTGTTTTGTGTTTGATGTGGTATTATGAACCATTTTTAAGCTAACTGAAATTTTGTAAGCAAGTTTTTTTGGTTGAATTTTTTTTTATCGAATTTCAAACAAGCAAAACCTTAAATAAGCATGGAATATGTACGAGGTCTGAATATTTTTGTTATAGTTTATAGTGTTGTATATATAGATTTGAAGTCTTCTTAAGCGTTAGGTGCCGTAGTCCCCGGATTTGTTTTTTACAATCCCAGTGAGGTAGCGCACTCTAGTTTTCCCAGAAATATCTCACTCAGACTGTTTCAATTTTATAAATAACAATGAATGTGTGCCCTTTATAGCCGTCCAAAGTACTCAACCGATTTTTATGAAATTTTCACAGTATATTTTTGGGATCACTGGTTAAAGCATAGCTTATATATAGTTTTGGAAAAGAGGGCGGTGCCACGCCCGAAGGCTATAAAAAATTTCAATTCGTCATAACTCTCAACTTATTTTGTCTTAATCACTGATATTTGAATATATGTGTCCTTTAGTCAAGATTTAAAAAAATTTGGAAAAGTGGGCTGTGCCACGCCCACATTTTTTGTGTTTTGTTTGTGCTTAATTAATGTCCAAAGTTTACTGTATCTCTGTGAAACGACTCAAGCCATATTTAGTGACAAGGCCTCCAGCCTATTTAATTGGCATTTGGACATAGCTAGGAATTTATTGGGTTCAAGTTAATGATATTTTATATACAGATATGTGTTCTATGTATCAGAAAACCTTGGAAACAGAAAGCAGTACCAGGATCAAATAAAAGTTAATTCGATATATCTTTGAAAGTATGTGCATATCAATATCCGCAGAGAAAATCGGAGAAGAAGGGGAGTAGGAATAGGAATTTGATATATAGAGGTGGTGTTAGAGGAAGCTTAAGAGGGTAAAGAGGAGTAATGGTATATGGGGTTGAGGGAATAGCAAAAGTTGAAAGAAAAAGGAGGAGATAAGTATAAATGTAGAAGGAGCGAAAAGTGGGGAGGGTAAAGAGTAAACTTTTTTAAATGTAGGCAAGTAAAATTTTAGACAGTACAACGTCTGCCGGGTCTGCTTGTTACTTATAAAACTATACTTTTGAAAGAACATTGAAAAAGTGTTACAAAATTGAACAATTTGTTTCTATTCCAGACACTACTTGAACTTACCTGCTTTTTTAATGCAAAAACAATAAAACCAAATAGTTCAACAATTTTTGGTTTTATTTGTTATAAAGGTCAGGGAAATCCGCTGTTCGCGACCTGTGGAAAAAATATGCCATCTAAAATGTCTTTATACGTTTTTTTTTGTGAATGAGATGTGTTTTCTCTGTTCATAATAACAAAACTATGTTCCTATGAAGGTTTGTTCTAGCGATTTTTTGTTAACCAAGAATAACCCATCAAAAATGGGCATGGAACTATTCCTGCTTTGCCTTATTGATTCACTTACTAACTCAGTTTCAAAGTAGTTAGCAACTACTTTCAACAAAAGCGTTCTATCTATCAAAATCCACAATAAATATGCTTTTCCATAAAAAAGTTTTTTCGAAACCCAACACATTGCTGATTCTACAAATATCAAGTTGTTGGCATAGTTTTTATATTATACACAGCCAAGAAGCGGCTCTAGCTCGAGAACTATGGGATTTACAAAAAAAAAGCCTGTTAAGACATTTTCGATGGAAAATTTCGTAACAAACAAAATGTAGAAGAATTTTTCTCTAAAGATGGAATAAGTTACGAGATATTTGCTAAAAACGGGTTTTTGTGACCTTTTGACCCTCATGATTTTTTAGCCGGCAAGATGGTTTTCCACAATGCTGCTATAAAGGCGTTTACAGAAATTCAGCTAAGTAAGAATTTTTCAACAAAAGGGGTCTAAGACCCCGGCATTCGAAGAACTTGAACATGATTATTGTGTTTTGGTTGCATAGATAAAATTTTGTTCTCAGATTATTTATATACTAACCCCCATATTTATAAAAAAATAAAAGAGTTTTATAAAGCTATTATAATTCAAAATTTGTATGGCAATGTCGTTTTAAAAAGCTTTGGGGGTAAGATTTGGAAAATATTATCTGATAGAAGAAAGCTTTGTATTTTATACCATTGTTCAAAAATATTTGAAAACAGAAAATTCGTGTTTTCCTGAATGTTCTTTAATATTTATTTATTCGCCTCTTACGACAGGCATACCTACCTGGGTTCTATTCTAACCCCTAACCCGCAGAACTGCGGTAAAAAATGTCATTGTTTCCGCCTACCCCAAAAATTACATCTTTTAGATGACTTGTCAATACTTCACTTCAATAAAACATACGCAGATTAAGTAAAGATCTGAATGTCTGGAAGTTGTTAAGGTGTACGTGACAATTTCAGGATATCTTTAAATAGTATATCAGAGGTATAATAGAAAAAAGTTTGAATCCAAAATTTAATGTCGAATTTGAATTTTTTCGATTTTGACAAATAGAAAATTTTCTAAAATTATAAATTTTTTTCAAAAATTTGTTTTTATAGCTCTAAGCACCTTCGTTGAAAGTGCTACAGTTAATTTTTTCAACTAAAATAGTTTCCGAAATATTGAACCAATAAACTTAACAAAGGTGCAGTGAAATAAGGCACGCGGACTTTTTAAAAAGTAGCCCTTAGCCGATCCAACACCAGCTGCGATCCCCAGTTTTTCTGCACAGAATCTCCTGCGTAGGCCTACTTTTACGTTCATGTATCTATGCAGGTATTTAAACAAAAAACAGTAAAAAAATAATAACAAAGCATACTGCTACATAGGCACATTCTGTTTTCCACTTCAGTTAATTCAATTTAAGAACCTTCTCTTGGCTCAAATTAAATTGACGGACTATTTTTAAAACAAACAGCAATTCAGTTATTTGGCAGTGAAATGAACACAGGAAGAATTATCCATGTAGTTATATAGATATAGATACATGTTTGCACTTAGAAAACTTAATTTAAAATGTAATAAAAGCTTTTATAAGCCAGCTTAGTTGCTGGAAATAATCAAACGTTTCTAGCAGGACAAAATAAGGTTTCCTTAGTAGAAACAAATACATTCGAAAGAATTAACTTCCAAATCCTTAAGACTGAAACATCAAGAAGTAACCCAGTAGAACCAGGGATCATCGTTTTATTAATCCCTGAGTACTCCCTTGAGAATATTGGATTACTCCCTATTACTCCCTATACTTCTGTGTATTAACATTTCATTTTCTATACTTCCTTTTAACATTGCATGTCCTAGGAGGGCGAGTAGTAGAAAAACTCCCTCTCACCTCCCAAAAAAATAATAATGGAGTTTTTGTTATTACTTTTTTATGAGAGGGAGACATTTCACATTCCTCCTAAAATACCAATGAAAGATCTTTGGAGAATCGTGCCTCAAGCCGTCTATGGAAGAAAATGAAGGAATGGAAGCGATGAACAAATAAGAAAGTCTAAGTTCGGATGGAACCGAACATTATATACCTAGTAGTGATCTATTATGGCATCCCAATTTACTCCGGCCTATTTTAATACTTTTTTGTTCGTATTTGCTTTCAAATAGACAGACGGACAGACATGCAGACGGACGGAGAGACGGACATTGCTAAATCGACTCAGCTCATCGCCCTTATTACTTCAGTTTACTTATTGATGGGCCGATCTCTTTTTCTTCTCATACTTACAAACATTTCATGTTCATTAAAGGTTTGAAAATCAAAAAAAGGTATATAACTTCCATATTGCAGTGTGGTATTAACAACTTGCCCGGATAATGTACAGGGTGTTTTTTTTACAGGTTTGTTTTTCGAATAGAGATAAAACTGGCATTTTGTGGTCAAATCTGGCAACTCTAATGTCATTTATGTTCAGTTTAGTTCGCCATTTCATCATGAACAGGTTGACAAAAGAACAACGCTTGCAAATCGTGCAAATTTATTTCGAAAATAATGGTTCAGTTCGCGAAGTTTACCGTGAGCTCCGTCCATTTTATGGTCGACATAATCGTCCATCAGAGCAATTAATTCGGTTAACCATGGATCGTTTTCGCACTACGTTTACTCTATGTGATAATACGCATCCGCATAGACGTCGAACAGTGCGCACCGAAGAAACAATTGCCGCTGTAGAGCAAAGTGTTGAAGAGGACCCGAATGAATCGATTCGCCACCGTGCACAGCAATTGGAGCTTTGTCCATCAACTTTATGGAAGATTTTGCGCAAAGATCTTGGCTTGCGACCTTACAAGATCCAGCTTGTGCAAGAATTAAAGCCGCGAGACCATGCAATGCGTCGTGATTTTGGTGTATGGGCCGAAAATGAGATTGATTTCGATGCTGATTTTCATCGCAAAATTTTGTTCAGTGATGAGGCTCATTTTTGGTTGAATGGCAACGTCAACAAGCAAAATTGCCGCATTTGGAGTGAAGAGAATCCACATGAGACCCTTGAAACGCCATTACATCCACAAAAACTGACTGTTTGGTGTGCTCTATGGGCTGGTGGAGTCATTGGGCCATACTTCTTCCGCAATAATGCTGGAGAGGCAGCTACCGTTAATGGAGACCGGTATAGAGCCATGATAACCGACTATTTTGTTCCCGAATTGGATGGCATGAATGTGGATGAGTTGTGGTTCCAACAAGACGGCGCTACATGCCACACAGCGCACGTCACAATCGATTTATTGAAGGAAACATTCGATGAGCGCATAATTTCGCGGAATGGACCTGTCAATTGGCCACCAAGGTCGTGTGATTTGACACCATTGGATTATTTTCTTTGGGGATATGTGAAGTCGCTCGTCTACACCAACAAACCAGAAACGTTAGGGGAATTGGAAGCCAACATTCGTGGCGTTATTGCCGACATACGGCCCCATATGCTCGAAAAAGTGGTTGAAAATTGGACCTGTAGAATTGGCTTTATTCGAGCCATATCATATTTAAACGAGAGAAATCATATTTAAACATTAATGGCATAAAATTATCCTTCCAATAAAGCCAAATTGATGGACCTTAAAACGACTTTCTTGTATTTTATTTCAATTCGAAGTTCTATACCCCTAAAAAACACCCTTTACTTGTGTGTTATCCGATTTGCTTAAATTTTGGCAGGAGTATACTAAATACTATTGGGAAGCAGCTGACAAATTTTTATTGAAATATCAAGTTCAAACTACAAGCCATTGCCTTTGAAAATAGCAACATTTTTATGCAGCGGCGCCACGCCTACTTCCCCAAAATCCACAATATTTCTTGCGGTTGAGTTTTGCAAAAAGCTTATTATGTGTACAAGGTCTTATTGATATAGCTTGCATGGTTATAAAAATATCGCGTTTTACATTTTACAAACAAGTTTTCCCGAAACATTCCTTCTACCTATTAAGATAAATATGTGTGCTAAATTTCTTTCGATATCTTGAACAGTTTTAGATTTATGCTTAATATTATTTCTAAATTTAACTTAATCAAAAATTTCTTGAAAATTTTACCACACCAAATTTTATCCTTATTAGAGTATTATGTACTGAGTAATCACTTTTTTTGTATTTTCGAAAATATTCTACATATAAAAAGTTTGACTATCATCCGACGGACATGGCTTAATCAATTTCTCTTTTCGTTATGAACATTTTGATATGAATAAGTCAATATCTATCTCAATCCGTTTATGCCGTTTCATACCACCGTTACGCGACTAAGGTTAATGTACCTTGTGTGCGTAGCGCTACTATGTATAAAAACAATAGTTATTATAATTTAAATCTTTATTTAAATTGTGTTCGTTTCTCATATTTCTACGATTGCACCTTATTCTTTTTTTTTGAAAATTTTTTTGCCATTTAAAAAATTTTTTTTGTTGGCAGAGAAATTTGGCTTACTTAAAAAGGTGTTAGCTAGGAGTAGAAGTTGGAGAAATCTCTACTTTCGCTCCAAAAATATATAGTAAGCTTTTATTAATAACTTGATATGGTCTCCCCTATAGCTCCAGGAGTAGTAAAATCGGAGCACAGAGTGTAGAAATCTCTGTTATTGATCCGAAAGGATGTTAAGGAGATTACTCTCTTATTCATCGCTTGGGGAGATCTCGCTTCAAGTTCTATTGGGAATGGTCAAAAACAACTGTAATGCAAAGGAAAATTAGGGCGAATGCAAACTTGAAGCCGTGTGCAAATGCGGAAGCAATTTATGGACAAATTTACACACAAGATTGCACCAAAATTTTAAGGCGAATTAACTAAAATATTTTGGGGCAATGTAAATTCGGTTTTTGCTGAACTCTGGATATTTTTTATGCCAATGAGAAGTCCACAAAACAAAAAAAGGAATTATTCCTTATGTTATTTACATAAAATTACGTAATTTTGTGTGTAGATTGAAATTGCGACATCCATTCAACTTTTTGGCAGGTTTTGGAAATGAGAGTGGCACGGTTTACTTCTTATTAAGTTAGTTTTACAGTAAAACTAATCATAAATCAAAGCTCCTTCAAGATATCATCAAAAGCTCGGCACACACAAAACCTCTGTAACAAATAATGTGCCGGATTGGTTTAAGGACCAATTATTTATAGATATTTGAGTATGGACGTTGGACCAATATTTTTTGACTAAGCCTTTTCCAACGTGAATAGGTGTGTAAAAGCAAAGTTTTATACACATATTTCTCAGTTCTTTGCAAAAACACCAACAAAAAAAAAACGCTCACGGACTTATCACCCACAAAAATTAAAATAAGGCTGTTTGGGGGTATTTCTTTTCGAAAGGAAATAAAGCCCATTCACAAACGGCAACGAAGCCCGCGCTAGTTCTTTAATTTATAAATAAAATAGTGACAGGCTTTTTTGGTCTTATAATTTTTTTCTGGATGTCTTCGAGAGTGTACTTTAAACCGAATATTGAAAAATTAGAAGCAGCACACCACAAGTTGGTAGAGAAGCTCGGCCTTAATCTCCTCAGAGATATATATCGCGCCAATTATTTATTCTTTTTATTGAAAAAACAAAAATCTTGTTTTGCTTAATAAAAGCCCTCGACTTATAAGGCTCTGATTAACCAGATAACGAGTAATAAAAAAATATATTGAATTTTTGTGGGTATTTAATAAATGAATATAAATAGGGTTACATTTTGTTTAACTGATAAAACTCGAAGATTGGAGAGTTTATCAAAAGCGCAAAAGACATAAAGCCCATAGGCGCCTGTATCTTGTCCTATTTTGCGATAGAAGGTTCTTTGTTATACCTTAAGCTATAGATTTCATCATCATTTATTGGCGCTTAACCGCCTAGACGATTTTGGCCGTTGCGTATCAAAGCACGCCACTCATCCATTTTCATCGATAACTAAGAGCATGCATCAACTCTTGTGCAGAATATGGTCGGACGAGTGCATGTCTCCAAATTGAAACTTAGTGTTCTATGCCCAATCCACAAGAAAGGCTATCCTGCTAAGCACACCAACTTCCGAGGAATCATTTGCCGTCTTCAAAGAAAGAATCAGCAGCCACGTCACTGTTGATGGCTACAAATTTGAAACTGTGCCGGAGTTCGCCAATTTGGGAACCAACGTTAATAGTTAAAGTTCTTCGGAAAATTTATGGTTCTTACCGTGAGGCCTACGGCGAATATCGAAGGAAGTTTAAGGATGATCTGTACAAGCTTTACGAAGATTTGGCCACAGTGCAGGGAATCAAATCCCAAAGATTTCTCTGGCTGGGTTATGTTATGCGAATGGAAAAAAACTCCAGTCCAGAAGGTTTTCCAATCGACCCCCGAATTCGGCAGCCTTCGACTGAGTTGGAAAAAACAGATGCTGGATGACTTGAACTCCCAGTAGGCGTCCGTTAAGCTATAGATTTGCTTTTATGAAAAATAAAGTAAGCGTTTCGCTTAGCTGCCAGTCAATCGGTTGCTAAAGCTTAAGTTTTCAGCTGAGTTTATATTACTCAGTTTCACCCCAACTTAGAATCCCTTATTTCTTTTTATATTACAATAGAAAGACTAGACATTAGACTGGGTCGATTTATTAACCGATATCGCGCCATCGATTTTTCGAAAGGTTTTCTTCTTCTTCTTTAAATGGTCATCTAACCGCCTGGGCGATTTTGACCGTCCAACATAGCTCGCCACATATCCGAGGCTTTGTTGTTGAATTTCATTGGAACGTTGTTTTATGTGGTGGGTCCCAAACCCAACGCACAACCCGTTTCACGGGAGGTTGAATTCTATTACACGTTTGTATAGCGAGCCGCTTGATCCAAGACAGACGCCCGCTTGCAGCCGCACCACCTGGTGATCAGACGCTGCTGTTTGAACCCCCCCAGCAAGCCCTTAAACCGATTATGTCGGAGTGGCCTTACCAGGTCGTCGCCTTCTCACGTTTAGCTCACCACCAAACGGGTGTTCCGTGGTTACCCAGAGGATACTTGGGCGCAAAGCCCGGAAGTAGTGAGCTGCTTGAACCGCATGCAAAAGAATCGCTCTGGCCATTCCCAGGTGAATGGCGATCAGAAACTTTCCCCACTTGCGTGGACGTCTGCACACGGCCCCACCCTTCGAAAGGTTTTGGGCACAGGAAAAAAAAGTTCCACTACGCATACCCAAAAAAAAAAATTTCGAGTCGACTTTTCGACCCAAACAAGTCCCAAAACCCGAAAATAATTTTTTTTTTTCAAAAAACCGTTATTGCCAACGTTTTTAGCGCATAATTTTAAGTTGGAGAGGAAATATGAGACAAAATTTTAGCGAACATTTTTGGGTCGGACAGGGTAAACATGAAAATTTAAAAATCAAATGAAAATTTTTTTAGTAAGTCATGAAAAAAACCTTAAAAATTAAAGTCGAAAAAGTCAAAAAAATGAGATTTCGCAGGCTCGAAAACTATTTTTTTTGGTATGCGTTGCGGAACTTTTTTTCCTGAGCCCAAAACCTATCGAAAAATCGATGGCGCGATATCGGTTAACTTTCGTCCATACAAATCGACCCACCCTACTAAACATACGTTGTGTAAAATTTAATTGTATACCTTTGAGTTGTACTTTATTTCGGCCTCATAATTAACTTTATTTTCTTCTACCTTACTGTCTAAATCTAACCTCATAATTAATATTCTTTCTCTCTGCCTCCTTCCCATTTTCTCTTCCATGTGCCTTTCTCATTTTCTCTGCCTCCTTTTTCCTCATCTTGTTCATCCTCTCCCTGTTCCTGTAAATACTCCTATTCTTATTCCTATGTATCTCCCTTTTGCTATTCTACTCTTCCTTTATCTTTCCACCAACACCTCATCTCTTCCAATAGCACTAATACTTCTTCATATATAGAGTACAAATATCAAATATTAGAAGCAGTTTGTGATCATCCTAGTATATTCCTAATTTTTTATGAAATAACTTTCATTCATATTTTACGTACCTAATTTGCAATTTGAATTAGTCATTTCTGCGTAAATAACCATTGAGCTACAAAAGCCTGCTAGCTCATACCAAATATTGTACGTGCTTGTGTACTTATTAGGGATGGCAATAATGCAGATCGCGAAGTTCGGTAATTTTTAAGGTGCGAAAGATCCCGAGATTGGAAAGAAATAATTTCAGGATTCGCTATATGTAATTAAGGAATAAATATTTGTGATTTATTTATTAATCATGACTTAATTTTTTGGTTCATGTGCAATATTTCTTAATACTTAAGTAAATACTGTTTTTACATATCAATTTTAAAATTATCGGCCTAATTAACATAAATTTTCTTTACAAAAACATAAACAGATTTTTTTCACAGCAACTGTTTTACTAAAATTATCTATTCTTAAAATGGCATACAAATATTAATTTTATTTCGAAAAAGTTGACTGACAATTTATATTTTAAAGATAGTTTCTTAAACAATTTTCTCGTTTTTTTTTTTTTTTCAAACTGAACTGTTGTTCCATAGGTGGAAAGTAATTCCGCTATTCCGGGATTGCATAATCCCTAAATCCAAAATTTGTCATCCCTAGTACTTTGATTAATGTTATTATATGAATAAAAAGCAAAGTTATGGTAATAAGCCCAAAAGTGCCATGTTTACATGGAATGTGGTGGGAGCGTGTATTAGGACCACAAAAATACATAAATCACATGCAAACAGGCACAGTTAATGATCATCACATAATTTGTGTATAAACATTTGTTGCTATTTTTATGGGATTTTTTGTCGTGTTTTGTAATAATTGTAAGAAATTTATGCATGAGTGTGTTTTTGTAAATGCTTAGTAACGCGTTTAGCTCTATTCAAAGCACTAAGCTTGGTATCGTCAAGGAGTCTTTTTCGCATGGTAGGCACATTAGCTTTGAGTTCATTACAATCCTGGCAAATAACGCGTAAGGGTCTGGAAGAAAGTATTTGTAAAAGTGAAGACGTATATTAAAAAGAGCTTATTACTTACTTAAAGTGTTTGTTAATGTTGTATAAGTAAATTTCATACTTTCATTCCGTTTAGGCAGGGGACGTAAATGTTTATGTTCTATGTAAAAATACTCACTTAGTTATTATTTATAGATATTTTGCAAACGTACTCGGCTTTAATAATAGATCAGTCCGTTAGCGGAAAGAGAGTCTCAGGCCCGCCGGGTAAGCGCTGGATAGAAATTATTTCTTTTTCAGCCTTCTGTTGAATTTCGTGAACTAACTGCAATTCCTTTATCCTAGATAATCATAGTTTGAAAGGGATTATACATTTTCGGAGATCGTGCTTCAATATGCTGGCAGCCCAATCTGTGTAAGCTGTATGGCGGGTAAACCATTTAACTTACAGAATGGGAGAATTAAATGATGTAGAAAAAGTAAAGTCATGGTCTACTATACCCAAAGTCCACTGTTTGCATCCTGGGACATGTTACATCAAAAGTGGTTTGAAAAAGTATTTTCGAAACGGGGTTACCCCTCGGCAGTAGTTCGGCAAACTCTCCGAGCGTATTTCTGCCATGGAAGACTTCTCAGGAAAAATTCTTCTCCCTTGTAGATGCCTTTTGGGATCTGAAAAAAACTGTAGATCCAGCCAATTTGTAGGGAAAATTAGAATCAGCACACCACAAATTCGTATAGAAGCCCGCCCTTAATCACCTTGTAGGTATAAAGCGCCAAATATTTATTTATTTTTACTTACATTTTTGAGAATGATTTGAGGAAATTTATAGCCACACGAGTTGATGGAACAAAAGTTCATTAATACTAATCAATTAAAAATCTTGTAATTTATTTTTGGTACAAACAAAGTGGGAAAGATATATATGTATGTATATTAAGAGAAGAGTGTCGCAATCATAAGAACACATTTGTTGTCATTAATTTAGTTAAAGTTGGGAGATTAGTGCCTGGTTATTCCTCATTCAAGGTGTTTGGAGTAATGAGAAAATTTATTCTCGTTATCATCTCTACATGTAATAAAATTGTAACAGGTCGATGTCAATACATTAGAGATATTTCAGAAAAATCGATAGGAGGGATCATTATTAAGCCAATAGAAGACAAATCAACAGTTTTTAGAATTTTTGTATGTCTGTCTCTATTTTTGGTCGCACATCACTCAAAAAGTGCTTAATATAATTCAATGGAGCTTCCACCGTTGCATTGCTAGAAGTTTAACTTAAAATTTAGTATGCAACTTGTTCTGATATCTTAACCGGTTTCGGAGATATCGGTCGATATGTGAACCAAGGTGACCGAAAAAATACAATATGGGCATAAGACGAAAGGTGATAATGAGTGCTACAATAAGCGATGTAATTAAGTTCCATATCTTATCTGGTATGGGATATAATTATTAAAATCGGACTCAGTCTATTATAAGTTCTGAGAAGCAGCGAAGCGGGAAACCCGTCTCTAGTTTTAAATATGAAAATAAAATATTTAAGATACCGTTGGCTAGTTGCTTAGTTAGTTTAAGCTTTTCTTGGCTAGTGACTAATATGAATACCCGAATGTACTATTTCGTTAGCTTTGTAGAGTTAACTATGGATATCTACTGCGGCACCATTTAGGGATAGTGTCTGTACCAATTATTTCCTCAAGGCAAATGTAACCGCGATGGTTATTATATACTTCTCAAAAAAACACTAATCACAAAAAAGCTGCGGTTTCCCGAAAAGGTTTCACGGTCTCGAAGAGATCATAAAAAAATAAATTAACGGAAAAAGTAGAGTTTCTGAAAAGTAAGGTGTTAAAAAAACGCTCATCGGAGAATGAAAGAGGAATAGCTCCGAGAAAGCTTATCGAAACAAAGCTACTGGTTTTTGGAAAGCATTACTGGTTTTAAAAGAAAACTAGTTACCGAAAAGAGTGGATCGTAAAACCTCAGTGGTTTCAAAATAAATGTCTGGGTAAACAAGATAACTGGCTAAATAAAGTGACCAATTTGAAAATTTAAAAAATTCACCGGTTTCGGAAAAGTCACTGATTCCCAGCATGTGATACGATCCAGAAAAAAGGACCGATTTCAACAAAGCATAATTGGTTAAAAAAATTCGCTAGCTCCCAAAAACCGTTAACAGTAACGAAGAGGCGACTGTTTCTCATAAGAAAATTAGCCAAATAGAAGCAATTACTTATTCAGAAAAATACTCCGCTTCCGGAAAATTAAGTACAAGGTGGCGGTTGTGGCACGTGCAGTGTGTGCTGTTGCACCGTCTTGTTGGAACCACATGTTTTCCAATCCCAATTCATCAAGTTGCGGCAAAAAGAACTCGTTGATCATTGCTCTGTAGCGCTCACCATTCACAGTAACCGTTTGGCCCCGACCGATTATTGGTCAAATAAATAGTCAGCAATATTCCGCGTTCTGGAGCAGTGTAGCGTAACATTGTTTATTAACGTGTATTTCGCATGTGTTTACTACACAAATGTCAAAACAGAACTGCCTTTAGGGACCAATCGCAAAATTTATAGCATTTTCTGATAGAAGGATGACTTTTGCGCCACCCTGTAGTTGTAAGCTAGTCAACGGCTCTAAAAAGAATCCAATCTTTTCAAGAAAGAATTACTTATTTATAATGTTAGCGGTTCCATACAAAGTGACGGGTTCTAAAACTGTCAGTGGTTAGGCATTTTAAAAATATTGACTACATAAATTTTGCTGTTGCCTACCTGTTATGCGCCTACTCAAAGAAAAAAAAACGATTTAAATAAATTACATTTAGCAATCTGAAATCTCTTTTATTTTGATAATCTAAAGCTAGTTCTATGTACGATTCACCTATACCTTAAATGTAGAACGCGCTATTCCAGAATTTATCAATAACTCCCAATCTGAGTTCCTTTCTAGAAAGCAACAGCGTTTTAGTTATTTGCTTATTTGCTATCGAAAGCCATGCACAAATAATAAAACCACAAAAAAACAAGAATTTTCCGTGGCAGCTACACGGCAGCAACATTAGTAGTTACAAAACAAAAGTCCGGCTTTACAAATATTTTGCATGGCTGTGTCTGTGTGTGTGTTGAAGAGTGATAAGCAAGTGCTTTTGATTCATGATTTTCTTGAACCGCTGGCATTTTTCCAGTGGAATAAAATCAGCCATTTCTAATTAATCATATATACTCGTATACGAACAAAAAATATATGTACGAACAAAAAAATAAATATATAAAAATATAAATAAAAAAGCAGTCATTTAGTTGTGCAACATATTTTGATACGTTTTGGGTTCTCGGGAATCTCTTATCTATAATTTAAATCTACTCACTGCTACCGCTAGTTGTACAATTCCAACGTAATTCAGCTCAAGCTGAGTCCTTTCCTTTCCGTTCCACTACCTATTATAGTCGCGTTTTGTGAGTTACCCTACTTGAAGCTTCTGCATATTTCTGGCATCTTCGGGTTATTTATTTCTCACGCATTCCGCTTTATCTTATCTATTCTTTGATACTACTGCTATCTCCTTCACTCATGCGCTCTTTTTTTGCAATGGCTGTACCGTTTGTTTTTTCATTTGAGCTTTTGTTTTCGTCGTTGCTGTATTGATAGCCGCCATTAGTGGCGGGAGTTAAAAAGTCAAATTGATGTGAGGTTATCGATACTAGTAAACCCGGTCCGTTTCGCTGCGTCTCAGAACTAATAACAGACTGAGCCCAATTTTCATCATTGACTCCTATGCCAGATAAGCTATAGAATTTAATTACATCGCTTAATGCAGCACTCATTAGCACCTTTGATTTGAAACCCATATTGTACTAACCCATTTTGGGTCACCTTGGTCCACATATCGGCCGATATCTCCGAAGCAGGTCAAGTTATTCGTACAAATGACATCTTAAATTTTAAGTTGAACGTCTAGTAATGCATTCAATTCCATTTGGTAGTTTTTGAGTGATGCGCGACCAAACATACAGACAGACAGACAAAAATTCTAAAAAACTGTTGATTTGGCTTCTATTGATTTGATAATAGCCCCCTATAAATTTTTTTAAATATCTGCAACCTTCGACCTTCTACAGTTGTATTATATCTAGAAAAGATATTAAAAGTTTGTATTTGAATAGAAAAGCAAAATTTAAACAAAAACACTAAAGATTTTCTTATCGATTTATTTCGTAAGTTGCTAAACTTCTTCATCCGAGAAATTTTGGCACGTGCTGTTAACCATTAAGTTATCAGTGCGATTATTTGGTTGTCATCTTAACTCATATTTCTCTTCACCACAAGTGTCAACAATGTTGAATTTTGTTTAATGTATTTTTTTTTGGATCTCCGAAGTGCTCTCGGTTTATTTTCTTTACATACAAATTAATGAAATCATGAACATTCCTAAATATTTTTTTTAATTCACATCGCGCACCCGACGTCGTATAGGTTGGAAATGATTATGGTGTGGTCTTTATTTTTGTAAATGTTCCTCTCTCTCGTTGGAAATAGTTTTGGCATGTTATTTTTTCTTAGTACTCCTTTCTCTCGAAATTTATGATTGCCTTAAGAACTTCAGAATATTCTAAATAAGAGAAAAAATATATATATATATTTGTCACCGTTACTCTGCTCTCCAGAACACAAAAATTAAAGTATAAAAGACACCATGTTTGATACCAATATGGCTTAAAGTTTGGCGATACATGATTTTGTCGAAATCTCCAGAACCCAGTTGGGTATCATAGCAAACTATAGCCTTCTTCATTACCTCTCCTTTGATGCCCATGTTGCTGAGAAAAATAGTTTTTCCGAAATCTCCGGCATCAACTTATATCTAAAAAGTCCAAGTCTATAACAATATTGTTCTCAAAACACTAGATGCCTTTCGCAAAATTCCTCATAATTTTCGCCACCACGTCATCCTACACATCATCTTCCTTTATGACTTCTTACAAATCGGCATTTCCAATTTCCGTCTTTCTCCCCAAAGCACTTTTCTTACCATATACTCTTATCTACCTGAATATTTCCATAGTACCATTGAACAAACTAGACCTATACCATAGAACATTTAACTAGTACGGAAGTATATCCATATTAAGTTCGCCAAATGATTGCACGTTAAATAGTTTGAGGACAAACTAGTTGTGGTTCCGAATGAACTAGAAGCAAGCTAGTACAAAACAAGTAAGGAAAGGGCTGTCTTCGACTGTGCCCAAAACTTTATACCTTTCATGAATACGCATCATGGTTCTAAGTGTCCGATCCTTCCTAACAGTTAGCACAAACTCTGAAAAACAGTTAATTTAAAGCTACATAGCCCAAACCCCATTTATCGGAAAAATCGATTGTATCTGGGTGACACACACATTACATATATAACAGAATTTTGCGTTCCTAGCTTTTTCATTGCAAAATTTATCGCCCAAAACACATTTATCGGAACTATCGATTGGATGGGAGATATGCGTTGTATTGCTCCGATCTTGCTGATTCCAAGAAATGATTAATCTTATGCAAAATGGCGGCTCCATACCAAATATCTGAAAAACTGAGGGACTAGTTTTCGTACAACCAGACAGACGGATGTCTAAATCGACTCAGCTCATCGCCTTAATCATTTCACTATACTTATTGGTGGGTCTATCTCTTCTTCTTCTCATACAAGCAAAGTTATAATACTATTTCATGTTCGTGAAAGGTATAAAAGTAGAGGGTTCCCTATATTATTGCTTTTGATTTGTGTATGTGTGTGTCTAAAAATTGTATGTATGATTATTGTGAATATTTTCGGAAATTATGCAAATATTTATGGTTCAATCGACACTATCATTTAAGTTGTTCGAGCTTGAATATTTATGCATGCGAGATTGGATTAATGCACATATGAATAAAAATATACAGAGCATGTGTCTAAATACATTAGACAGATCCGAAAAATTGTGTTTCTTTTTTTTGAATCTTGTATTAAAATTAATTTTCAGAATAAACAAAAAATACTGATGTAAAAGTTGAAAACCTTATTATTGTTTCTAGCTCTAAGACTTTTTAAGACTGTTATCATTTTTGCTTCAAAGTTGTCAAACCATAGCAGTAAAAAAATTTTGCGGCATGAGGTTCTGTAGTTAAATTGGTATTCCGCACAGAAAAAAGTTAAAAAGAAAATTTCCGAATAAATTTTAAGAACTAGTGTTAACATTTTCTCGACACTGGGTTTTGCGTTTTGAAAAATTTCTGAAATAAAAACGTAAAATCAAAAAGCCATACTAATTTTGGCCAAATTTCTTATTCATAACTTTTTTGTAGGTAATTCAATTTCTTACAAAACGATATGCCGTTAAACTTTTTTTGTTTCAGTGGTTTAGCAGTTGTAAGGCCAAAATGAGCCCAACCCTATAAAATTTAAATTAGCAATGACAGACCTCAAAAAATAATATTAAGATTTGAAATTTCTAAAGTATTTTTGTCCGTTCTGAAAACAAAAAAAAATTTTTTGGGGCCCCGTCGTATCCTCATAAATATTAAATTAGGATGTATGTGTACCTATTTATATTCATGAATAGACACATATGTAAGCATGTGCTTATACATATCTATGAATATTTAGAAGACTCTTAAGAAGTTGTTTAGCGGCATGTTAGAAGCAATGCAATCAAAATTGTATGTAAGCTGTGATGTAATCAATGTGGCATGATGGTTAATACATTAAAAGATTCTTAGCAAACAAATTATCAATGCATCCTACACATGCACATAAGTTTATTTATTTTAAATTTGTTAAGCTAATTGACCTAAGACTGATTTATTGAATTTTGCTATAAAAAAAACGTTAACATTTTCTTTAAATTTAAGTTTTCTAAAATAAAATAAAATAAAATAAAATGATAGTTATTTTGGCGACCTTTATGTCATAAATCAGGGTTGGTTCTGCCGGCTTCAGGTCAAAATTGTCATGTTTTAAAATAAAAACAACAAAAGTTATTTCTACTGTTTTCCGATATATTTCGGTTACACGTCGGTAACCATCTTCAAGGAACTATAACAATAAATACATTATTTTACAAACAATTCTAAAAAACTAACTAACATATTCATACATACATTTATCTTTCACGTCCGTTCTATTTGACGCGGAGCTTTCTACTGTTTTCATTTCTACTGATTTGTTAGTTAGCAGGTGTCTAAATATATGCGCGACACCATCAACATCTGTTTTGTAATTCAAACGTATGTTTGGTGGTGTGTTAATGATATGCAGCATTTCCAATGTGAGGCGCTTGCTATAGTTTGATTCTTGCTGGAGAATGTTTACATTATTAAAGTTGGGAGAGTGGCCGCTACTCGCACAGTGGGCCATAAGTGCTGTTTTATGAGTGTTTGACTGTGGATATTGTTTTAAATCTGACTTGTGTTGTGCTAATCTTGTTTTTAATTTGGATTTGGTAGTCCCTACGTAAACGCGGTTGCATGGTTGATTTTCACTGCCATTGCAAGGGATTTTATAGACAACGTTGCATTTTTCCGTGTGCGGTATTTTAGCTTTGGTATTATTAAATATATTTTTAAGTGTGTTTTTTGGTTTGTGAGCTATTTTATATGTATTTTTATCGTAACAGTTAGACTTTGCTAAACGCTCTGAAAGGTGGGGAACATAAGTTACTGACTTGAACTTTGTTGGTTTTTTCGTTTTGGCTTGTTGATTGCACGTATTCGTCTTTCTAATTAACCTTTTTATAATGTTTTCTGGAAAATCATTTTTCTTCATTAAAATAAATATTTCTTTTTTGGTTTCATCGTGGTAAGTTTTGTCTGATATCTGAAGCATCCTTCTAATACAGCCTTCCGCTGTATTAATTATCATAGACTTCGGGTGTTTTGAATGAAATAAGGTAAAATAAAATAAAATAAAATA
This sequence comes from Merzomyia westermanni, assembly GCA_949987695.1. NCBI lineage: Eukaryota > Metazoa > Arthropoda > Insecta > Diptera > Tephritidae > Merzomyia > Merzomyia westermanni. Next base: position 176,111,729 of record OX465289.1, on the reverse strand, counting down.
AAATGAAATAAAATAAAATAAAATAAAAGAAAGTAAAATAAAATAAAATAAAACAAAAAGAAAATAAATTAAAATAAAATAAAATAAAACAAAATAAAATAAAATAAAATAAAATAAAGTAAAGTAAAATAAAATAAAATAACATAAAGTACCAGAAAGTAAAATAAAATAAAATAAAATAAAATATAAAATAAAATAAAATAAAATAAACTAAAATAAAATAAAATAAAATAAAATAAAATAAAATAAAATAAAATAAAATAACATAAAGTACCAGAAAGTAAAATAAAATAAAATAAAATAAAATATAAAATAAAATAAAATAAAATAAACTAAAATAAAATAAAATAAAATAAAATAAAATAAAATAAAATAAAATAAATTAAAATAAAATAAAGTAAAGTAAAAAAAATAAAATAACATAAAGTACCAGAAAGTAAAATAAAATAAAATAAAATAAAATATAAAATAAAATAAAATAAAATAAACTAAAATAAAATAAAATAAAATAAAATAAAATAAAATAAAATAAAATAAAATAAAATAAAATAAATTAAAATAAAATAAAATAAAGTAAAGTAAAAAAAATAAAATAAAATAAAATAAAATAAAATAAAATACAATAAAATAAATGTAATAAAATAAAATATAACAAAATAAAATAAAACAAAAAAAATTAAGTAAAATAAAATAAAGTAAAGTAAAGTAAAATTAAATAAAATAAAATAAAATAAAATAAAATAAAATAAAATAAAATAAAATAAAATTAAATAAAATAAAATTAAATAAAATAAAATAAAATCCCGGCGGGGTATCGGTTCCCCTACCGGGCGCCTCCTCGGGTGGTGGATAGAGGAACGCTTCCCAGAAATGGGAGGCACTGAGGAAATGAAATACTCAGGGCGAACCAAAACGAATAAAGGGCGAGTGGATGCGGCCCTTAAACTCTAACTAAGCAGCCTCAGGATTGAGTCTAGTAAGATCCTGAAGACCGAAACTGGAAACATGATTAGGAAAAGTATGTTACGGGCTAAAAAGGCCGGTAGTCTGCCACCTCAGTAACCAAGGGTGACACCTTGGCGAAATGGCTGGTAGGTTAATATCGGCATCGTCTCCGTCTCGTTAAAACCCTAGCAGGTCTTCAAGTACGTTCGAAGCACGTCGTCATTAAGTTGGTGGTGCAGGCTCAGTTGAGACAACTCCGGACTAATGCCGGATTCTGGCACTGAAAACAGACTCTCATAAGGACCTGTGTCAACCCTAGCGTGGCCTCCCTGCAAGCGCATAGATAACCACGGGAATCAATAACGGCGACTGCACATCGTGCTGAGATAGCGGCTTGAAGCGGAGACCCAATAGAAATGAATAAACCAAATCAAAACAACGAAGAAAGAATGGAGAACGAAAGCGGCGACGAGGTCGCATTCAGAAAAAGCAGTAAACTGCTAAGATCGCCGGTTCTAAAAACGCCGGCTAGAGTGGCCCCTCCAGTTATGCCTTCGCGAGGCTCTGGACCGGCACGAAGCACACCAGTGGGATTCGGCCCCAAAACGCCCGGCCAGTCAACACCCACTGCTACCGGCGGGAAGCTAGATCCCACCCACAAGAAGGCAACCCCCTTAAAAAGCGCAATGACACTTTTTAGCCTTAAGGGGAAAACCCAAGGCCAGTGCTTGGACCATGCGCTAACGGTGCTGCGTACAATGCAAACAGCCGCACAGAGACAGAAGACCGTGTCCATGGACATAAAGAACGGAATGGCTCTCCTCGAAGAGGTGTTGAGCTATATGAGCTCATTGAGCCCAAATAAAGAAGAGGGTGACGAACCGGGCCCATCAAATAAGAGGGTTTGGACTAACTCCGACCCTCAGCTCATAGACTCGGAAGCCAAGAAGGAAAGGGACGAGGAATCGGAGAATACCCATTCCGAAGAGGCTTGGTCCAAAGTAGTAGGTCGGAGACGGCAAGAGCGTCCTAAAGCAAAAAAGAAGCCGCCTGCTCAAGCCCCGAAGGCAGTCAAAAAGAACAAGAGGAACAGCAGAGCCGTAACGTTTCTGGTGAAACCGGCCGAAGGCAAAACCTACGCCGAAGTTCTAGGGGCAATCCGAGGTCAGCTCCGGCCTGCCGAAACCGGAACGGTGATACGGTCAGTGCGCAAGACCAAGGCTGGTAGCGTACTAATAGAAACGGCGCAGTGCAACGACCAACCGGCCTTTAGAGAAGCCATTGGTAGCGCGGTAGGAGAAGTTGGCGATGCACAACAAATCTCTAAGCGTATAAAGCTAGAGGTATTGGGCATGGACTGTCTCACAACGGCTGAGGAAATAGAAGAGGCCGTTCGAAGAGAGATCGGAGAAAGCTCAGGCCAAATCCGTATCTCTCTTTTCGCCGTAAATCAGAGAGAGCAAAAGAAGGCTGTTGTCGAAGTGGACGAAGGTCCCGGAAGCCAACTGCTCAAAAAAGGAAAAATTCCCATCGGCTGGATCCAATGTAGGATCAGACAGCGTGCGGAAGTGCAACGCTGCTTCAGGTGTCTCGGCTACGGACACCGACAGGCTGGCTGCAATGGGCCCGACAGGAGGGACGCGTGCTGGAAGTGTGGGAACTCTGGCCACAAATCCTCATCCTGCAATGAAAAGGCAAAATGCTACCTTTGCACCACGGGAAACCTCGATCATATTCCCGGGTCTGGAGCATGTAGCACGTTTAGAGAAGCACTTGCTTCGGCGAAAGCCAAACTGTCGCCCCAATGACCAGCGTGATTCAAGGAAATCTGAATCGATGCAGGTTAGCTGATGAACTGCTAGACCAACTGGTGCTTGATCACCAAATAAACTATGCAATCATCAGCGAACCTTACAAGGCCAGAGACAGCTGGTACATTGACGAATCTGGCGCTGCTGCTATCTGGATAGTGGACGCCAATACCAATGTTACTAATCGTGCTGCCGGGCATGGCTACGTCCGTGTAACTGTAGCGCGAACAACTCTTGTTAGCTGCTACCTGTCACCAAATGACCCCATTCAGAGGTTCAAAGAAAAGCTGGAGCTATTAGAAGACGACCTACGGGACCAAACGGGCAACCTGGTCATCGCTGGAGACTTCAACGCTAGAGCAATAGAATGGGGCATGCCTCAAACTAATACCAGGGGAAAACTAATTCTGGAAATGGCAGCCCGACTCGGTGTGGTCGTACTGAATACGGGCACGACCCCAACATACAGGCGCCCGGGCTTTGGGTACTCGATCCCCGACATAACGCTCGTCTCGGAGAGACTCTTTCTAAACGCGGTTGGGTGGAGAGTGATGGAGGACCTTACTGGCAGCGACCACAACTACATCACCTTCCAACTCGACCATCCTGGTCAGAGACCGGCAGCGAACGCATCATACAAAACCCGTAGATGGGATGCAGCTAAAGTTGACGCCACCAGGTTCACCGGAACAGTGCTGGCGAAAGCCAGACGGATAACCGACGGCACCAATACGCCACATGCGGCGGTTGAAGAAACCATGCAATGCATGCGCCATGCTTGCAACGTCTCTATGCCACGAATAGGAACGTGGCGAGGCAAGAAGCAGGTATATTGGTGGAATAGCGAAATCGCGGAACTCCGGAAAACATGTCACAGAATGCGAAGACTGGCGACGCGCTCACGTGGCAGATCCGAGGCTCTTGAAAGGGCGGAGGCGTACAAGGGGGCGAAAAAGGCTCTCGGCGCCGCCATAAAAGCAAGCAAACTAAGATGCTGGAAAGAGCTCTGTAAGGAAGTGGATCAAGACCCCTGGGGACAAGGGTACAAAATAGTTATGAAGAAACTTCGACCACCAAATCAGACGATGGACGAAGATGACATGAAGAACATCGTGGAAGCGCTATTCCTCACGCAACTTACTAGAGAAGAGGAACATGCAGCACGAGATGACCGCAACGTGGTACCTTTCAATGAAGAAGAGCTAGAAAGAGCCCTGCGTAGCATGAGGGCTGGTAAAGCCCCAGGACCCGATGGAATACCTGCGGAGGCAATCAGATTAACTGCTAATAGTTGTCCAGAGCTCTTGTTACACATGTATAACAAATGTCTAGAAGCAGGTGTCTTCCCCGCCAGATGGAAGACAGCACGGCTCGTCCTCATACCGAAAGGCAAAGGGGACCCAAGCTCTCCATCATCCTTTCGCCCACTATGTATGCTCGACACAGCGGGAAAAATGATGGAGAGCCTTATAAAGCAACGTCTACCAGCAGCCATAGAAGACGAGGGTGGACTCTCCCACCGGCAACATGGCTTTCGCAGAGGGCACTCCACAATAGACGCCATAGCAGAAGTCGTAGAGGCAGTCCGGAAGGCCGAGACGGCAAGCCATCAAGCAAGGCCGGTGGTACTATTGGTGACGTTAGATGTTAAAAACGCTTTTAACTCTGCCAGGTGGGAAGACATGCTTGATGCATTAGAACGCTCCTTTAAGGTCCCGATATACTTGTTAGATATATTGAGGGACAACTTAAGAGACCGTTGGCTAATCTATGAAACGACGCAAGGCCAAAGAAAGGTGAAGCTAACAGGCGGGGCAGCACAAGGGTCGGTGCTCGGCCCTGATCTTTGGAATGCTACCTATGACAGTCTCCTTCGAATGCAGATGCCAGAAAGCACTTTTCTAGTTGCTTTTGCAGATGACGTGGCTGCGGTGATAACAGCACGAAACTGCGACCTGGCACAGCTTAAACTGAACCAAGTGATGCGCAGTGTAGACGAGTGGATGAATAATCTAGGCCTCCAACTGGCTACAGCCAAGACAGAGATCGTGATACTAACGAAAAGAAGGATTCCCACAATCACCAACATGAATGTTGAGGATCAACAGATAGAGACGCGCCGCTCTACGAAATATCTAAGAGTGAAATTGGACAACAAGCTGACCTTCTCGGAGCATCTAAGAAGCTCCTGCGAGAAGGCTGTGAAGACCATCGCAAGTCTGAGTCGGCTAATGGCAAATACAGGTGGACCAAAGCCATGCATAAGAAAGCTGCTGGCGTCCGCCTCAGATTCTATACTGTTGTACGGTGCAGAAGTCTGGGCGGACGCAATGAAATTTGGGAAGTATCGGGCCGCTATTACCGCAGTCCAACGTAGAGATGCCCTGAGAATCGCCTCAGCATACCGCACGGTCTCCGCAGATGCTGTTCTGGTCATCGCGGGGACTATACCGATATATCTCCTCGCTGAGGAAAGAAAAATGACTTACGACACTCGTGCAGAGGTACGTAGAGACGTTGCTGCAACGCAGGCGCGTGGTGATTCGATCCGGCGGTGGCAACTACAATGGAGCAGCAGTGCTGCTGGAAGGTGGACCAGGGTATTAATCCCCGAACTAGAACCATGGCTGAACCGACCTCATGGAGAAGTCGACTTCTACCTGACCCAGTTCTTAACCGGACACGGTTATTTCCGTGAATATCTCCATAGAATGGGCAAAGTTCAAACCCCGAACTGCACCTACTGCGGAGCCATAGACGACGTACGCCACACCTTCTTCGAATGCGAGCAATTTGCAGAAGAAAGAAGGCGGGTGGAAGAGACAATTGGCGAACTTTCCCCGGGCAGTGTCATTCGCAAGATGACCTGCGAAAACGTTAGATGGGACATAGTCAGACGATACGCGAGGAATGTCCTCCTTGCGAAACGGGAAGACGGTTGTCTAGCCAGTTAGCGTGAGAGTAGCCATAGAGCTCACGTAACGCGCTTCCTTACCTGAAGTAATGCTAAGCGCGGTCCCAGGTAAGGAAGAATGCGCGGGCCGTGGGAGGTTAGGTTTTAGTGCGGTATACTTCAAGATAAGAAGGAGTCCCACACTCGGAGAGTTCCGCTGCTAGAGAATCTAGTAACGAGGGCTCAAACCCGGTTAGTGCATAAAGCATTTCCTCCTCCCACGAACACAAAAAAAAAAAAAAAAAAAAAAAAAAATAAAATAAAATAAAATAAAATAAAATAACTTAAAATAAAATAAAATACAATAAAATAAAGTAAAGTAAAATAAAATAAAATAAAGTAGAGTAAAAAAAATAAAATATAATAAAATAAAATACAATAAAATAAAATACAAAAAAATAAAATATAATAAAATAAAATACAATAAAATAAAATACAAAAAAATAAAATGTAATAAAATAAAAAAAACCAAAATAAAATAAAATCAGCTCGTTATACTTACAAAAATATGTAAAATGAACAGACCGTAAAACCAACAACAAAATAAATTTATAAAGGAGCACGCGGTTATGTACAATAACTATCTTCTAAAAAATAGAAAAGAAGAATGTACAAAAACAAAGTCCAGCATGCATGATTTACATATAGACAGAATGTCTAAAATATTGTGTATACCGTTGGCAAGATAACAAACAACAATTAGAGGAAAACTTGAATTAAGCAGCTTGCAAAACTACACGCAGCATAGCCTATGGGTTAGGCAGCTGCGCTGGCAATCAGAGTGAGTGGGTTCGATTCTCCACAAGATCCTCTGAAATAGCAAAACTATACGAATTAGTCTGACGAGAAATCGTGACTGTTTTCGAAATAGTACTATAACTATAGCCTGTATATGTTTGTTGCTTTCAATTTTTCCTCTAACTAATCAAAAATAATAATAATTAACTAAGAATTATTATCAACTGGTCTTGAGCTCGTTATACTTACAAAAATATGTAAAATGAACAGACCGTACCAATAATAAAATAAAATATAATAAAATACAATAAAATAAAATAAAGTAAAGTAAAATAAAATAAAATGAAATAAAATAAAATAACATAAAGTACCATAAAATAAAATAAAGTAAAGTAAAGTAAAAAATACAATAAAATAAATAATAATAAAATAAAATATAATAAAATACAATAAAATAAAATAAAATAAAGTAAAATAAAATAAAATAAAATAAAATAAAAAAAATAAAGTAAAATAAGGTAAAAAATACAATAAAATAAATTTAATTAAAATGAGATAAAATAAAATAACATAAAATAAAATAAAATAAAATAAAATGAAATAAATAAAATTAATTAAAATCAAATTAAATAAAATTAAATTAAAAGAAATTATGTTATTTACTCTTAAGGTTTTCAAGATATTTTAACGAAGATTAGTAAGTTCTTCTCATTAAAGGCACAAAGGATCTACAGATATGATGCCTCTCACCTCACATTCCCAACCTTCTTCTTAGTGTTATTTATATAAAGTGATTAATATATAAAATGCAACTACACAGTTCCAGTCTTTACCCAGAGGACTTCTGATCTGAGACCATATTTGTTTCAATCATTGTTTTGTAGTAGTGTAAATCCCAAGTGTTGCACCATTACTCGTAACCATAACAGCATGCCTTGCATGTTCGTAGTTGTATGTGGCAAGTGTCTTTCACTCACAAGCTGCTTTCCTCAACGCACACATACACTCACTTTGCGTAATGCAAGAAATTGTCCCTTCCTTTTAACATTGCTTCCTGCTGTTTTCCCGAAGCAATTTCTAATTTATAACAACTTAAGTACCAAGTCCAAAAGTCAAAGGGTTGGCCAAAAGCGATAATAACTGTATGTCGTGTAACAGCCACTCCGACAATAAAATCAAAAGCGCTCGTATACCAAAAGTGTGTTGCATTACTTAAATATTACATGTGGCTACAAGAAAATTGGGTTACAACTTTAATATATACGTATATATAAGTATGTATATGTAGTTCATACGATCATTAAAGTAAAACCAAGAACATAACAACGGAATGAAAGTGAAAATGCGTAAGGCCTTAATGGGCACAAAATGTTTACCATGTTAAGATGACAACGAAAATATATTTGCACGAACAACATCAGCTGTAAGCACTTAATAGAATATATTTAAGCAAGAATATTTATATGTTAGTGTGCGAACATAATGAAAAACATTCTAAAGAAACCACGTACAAAACGCTGTGACTAGTCCCTAAAGACAGTTGTCCTAGTTTAATCACATTTTTAATAACTAACATTAGCTCACCCGTTTAGGGTAACCTGTCTAAGCAGTTCATCTAAGGAGAGCCATACTGTTGTGTGATGTTATAATAAGGTTAACGAGGCAACCTTTTTATCTTCGGAAGGGGTGAAAGTATCAATCACGTGTTGTTGTTGTTGTTGTAACTTCGAATACAAAAAAGCATAGCCGTATTTGGTTGCTGCGGCAACATAAACGAAACCGGAATCACAGTCTTAGCTGTTCCTGTCATAATCTAGTTATACCTTTCATGAATATGAAATAGTATTATAACTTTGGTAAGATGTTTGTAAGTATGAGAAGAAGAAGAGACGACCCACCAATAAGTATACTGAAATGATGAGAAGGGTGAGCTGAGTCGATTTAGCCATGTCCGTCTGTCTGTTTGAACGATAACTAGTCACTCAACTTTAGAGATATCGGGCTTAAATTTGGTATGGGGCCGCCACTTTGTAATATATCAATCAAACAACATGATCGGACCAATACAACCCATAGCTCCAGTACAATCGAATGTTCCGATAAACGGGCTTTGGGGATAAGTCTTGGAATTAAATAGGTAGGAACATAAAACTTTGAATCTTTTGTACTTCTTATGTAAATCATGTGATAAGTGAAAATCAGTCAGATCGGAGCAATATAACATATAGCTCCCATACAGTCGACTGGTCTGATAGACGCATTTTGGGATATGTATCTTTAAATTAATGGGTACTTTTTGTAAATAAAAATCATACGTTAGAAACCATATTGCTCATTCATGAAAGATACAAAGCCTTAAGTACAACCGAAGACAACGCACTCCTTCTTTGTTTTTAATCACTTCTTATCTTGTTTGTAGGGATTTTTATACCATATACCGAAATAAATAATGAAATGATAGTTGGCTGTGACCATTAATGTAAACATAAAAATAGCTTACACCATATTTAAAAGAGTTCGCGTAGCCGTAACCGTAACCCTAACGGTGCCCATATCCGTAACCATAACCGTAGCTCGTCGTTTTCGCTGAAGCTTCGAAGACCAAAAAGCATTACCGTTATTTTTCGGATAAGGACGACGGCATTGCTGTTGAATATTCTTACCATAGTAACTGAAACTGTTAACGAAACTGGAAGCATACTATTTACGGAATCGAAGCCACAAGCGAACCTTCACTGTACCTTCAATAATCCAATCTTCAATGGATTGTAATCTAGTCTGCAAAATTTATGCCAGTTACCGTAACCATAACCATAATAGAAACCTTAACCGTGGCAACCATAATTAAGGCCATATACGGAACTAAATAAAATAAATAAATACTGGTTCAAGAAATCTTAATCGTAAGACATAAACTTCAACATAGCCATTACCATAACCAAACCCTAACTATGGCCATAACTATAACCTTACCCACACCTATAACCATACCTGTACCCATACCCATACCAATATCCATACCAAAAACTATACCCATACCCATACCCATAACCATAATCATAACCATAACCATAACCATAGCCATAACCATAACCCTAACCATAACCATAACCATACCCACACCCATACCCATAGCCATTAAAGTAACCGTAAGCATAATGGAACTATTTCCCTCAACCATAATCGTACCCTTGCCAGTTCCCGCTACCAAAATTTAAACGAATAATTTTACCGTAAATAAATTTATATATCCACCGGGGCTGCCACGTCCGCTGTTCATGGTTAAAGATGTGTATATAGATGGGGGATACTGGGTTAAGGTGACAATAACAGTACTTTGCGTGGTGTTTCCAACTAACGGCAGTTGGCAGAGAGAAGAGTAAGGACGGGGGGATAGCAACGTTTAGACGTTTAGACGGTTAAGCACCATTTAAAAAGAACAGTGCTTCGCCCTGTTCTTGGTCAAAACTTATAACAGAACGAGTTCAATTTTAATCATTATTCCGTATAATGAAAGAAACATGTTGACTAAGATAAAGTGGAAATATTTTTGTCGATTTCAAATCATATGAGATCAAATAACATCTGTCACCATAATGGTGAGATTAACCCAAAACAACACACCACTAACACTTCTAAAGATATTTCGTATTAAAATTGAATTTTACTATACACTTTCCCGAGCATCGTATGCATATCTTCTTATCAATTTCCGGTTACTTACTTTGAACTATTAAGGTGTTACTGATTAAATTCAACTCCTCCCGAGTTTTATTGTGCGTACATAAACCCTTTCATATATATTTTTATTGAGGCATTCCATTTGTATGTTAGTTGCCACGCCCCACTTCACATTTTTTTATTTGATTAAACTCTGTACAGAAGTTGCGTAGTCCATCGAAAAATACATACAAGAGATAGGTTAAATCTCTCATTCCCGTCATTGTAAACTTGTTCTCCACATCAACCATTGATTTAAACTGCTGGGCTGGTATGCGTTTATATGCCTTTTTGCAGTTGTTGTAGATATATAATTAAGTTTGTACTCGTAAACGCGTACTAAATTATGTTACTAGAAACTTAGAGCTTTGTACTTACAGAAGTGGAAATTGTTGACGCCTTTGCTATGCCTCCTTCGACGGCAATTACTGTTGCTTACGTTGTTGTATTGTTGTTGTTGTATATAAGACTTCAGCTGCAATTTAGTACTTAATTATTGCTCCAGTACCATCTTCCGTGTACTTACATTGTTTAGAATTTTGTACGAGTCTCAAACAACACACACAAATAACTGCGTACGTATGTTGCTGAAACGATTGTAGTGCTCTATATATCTTTGTACTATATATATATAAAGATTTAGTCATGAATATAACCACACATAAATGAAATGTTGCACTTTACTTACGCTCGTCGTCCATATAAATAACCACAATGGAGTGACTATTCTTAGAAGAATTATTACCATATATGCCGCAAGATCTGAATGGATGTATAAGAGACCAGGCGAATAGCTAATATTAAAAGCAAGAAATTTTATGTCGGCAAGGGACTTTATGGTGAGACGCATATAATTTGTTAGTCTTAGTCTATAATAGGCTTGGTTGATACTTGGCTGTTGGTGGTGGGCAAGCGGGTTGGAGGTTGGAGGCGCTTGAACGCAAACGAAGTATAACACTTTAAGACATTGACTTTAGGATGCGACTAAAGCCAGTCTGATCACTTTGTATGGGTTGTTTTGAGCATATCCTAAGGAGAGACCAATTGTACCCATTTATACTCAAACGGGTACGAAAAGACTAATCCATTTTCTAGCCAAACTAGTGCTTTTAGCTCCTATATGTATGCTACAAAAACTAAAATTAATTACACCCCTATGAGTATGCTACACAAATAAAAATTAACTTATGTATGTTGAATTATAGCCAACTGATGACTAAAGAGATTAATCGCGGATCGCTCACTTTAAAGACTAGTGGCACTATTTTTTGTAGAATCTATGACTTGTAGCTGTATCCTGACGGCCTTTGCGTATGCTGCTCGCAAGGACGGTACATACATATATTGTAGGGTGATTGGCTCAGTATTTGAAAATGCGATTCATAGGCTTTAGGAATTGTGTTTTAAATCTTGCGTACGGTTTTACTTTATGTGAAGAAAATTATGATATCGCGTGCTAAACAAAACTAGGGATGTAATCTAATTACTCAAAGATTAGCAGGATTACTTCGCTATTTTGGTGTATTGAAGCAAAATCTTTTTAGGTTATGTTCCTAAATGGTATGTTCTCTTTACTGGAATACATACAGAACTACGCAAAGATCCGCAACATTTATGTCTTAAATTACACAATGGGGCTCATTTCAAAAAAGTACAAAGCGCTTCAATAAAATACGGATATCATACCTACTGAAACTTAATTTTTTAAATATATACTTCACTGGGTCGGTCCCCATACAGAAACCAAGTAAGGAAAGCGATGGCTTCGGCTTTATACACTTCATGAATGCACATCACGGTTTTACTCTGTTTTTTTAAAGATACATAGCCCAAACCCCGTTTAACGGGAAAATCGATTGTATGGGAGCTTTATGTTATGTAGGTCCAATCCGGCTGATTTTCACTGGTCACATTACGTATATAATGTGTACCTAATATGCAAAGTTTTACTTTCCTAGCTTTTTAATGCAAGATTTATAGGTCAAAACCCCTTTATCGGAACAATCGATTGTACGGGAGCTATCCATTGTATTGGTCCGATCTTGTTCGTTATGACAAATGATTAAGATATTACAAAATAGCTACCCCGTACTAAATTTCATAAAGATATCTCTAAAACTGAGGGACTAGTTTGCTTTCAAACAGACACTCAGCTCATCGCCCTGATCATTTCGGTATACTTATTGGTGGGTACGTCTCTTCTTCTTCTCATACTTACAAACATCGGACCAAAGTTATAGAACTATTTCATGTGCATGAAAGGTATACATTTTTTATTTCAATTGATTGACAGTTGTAAAATAAAAATGAGAGCGGACCTGCAATATCTTAACTAGCAATGATAAATTTATATAAATTAATAATATGGTATGAAACTTTTATAGTGTACTTTTACCCTTTTTGAAAACAATATGAGTATTATTGAAAAATAAAATTTATAGTGTATATGGAACTTTGAATGTCAGATCGTTAATTAGTTGACATCGATCCATTCGAATTTGAATGCAATTTTTTGGGGAGCTTCCTTTTACCATAAAACGATTGAAAAATTTGTTTTTCAAAAGTTCTGCAAATTCAAAATTTCATTTTTTTCTGGTTTTGTAATTAATTGTTTCAATATTTCAGAAACTACTGTAGTTAAAACAATAAACTTCGGGTCATTTAAAGCGGTACAGCGGTAGAGGTACAAAAAAAAGTATTTTGGAAAAAAACTTTTAATTTTTTAATTTTAGAAAATTTTGGAATTTTCGACTCGAATGTTGAAATAGAACGTTTTTACATAACGCGTGCTTGAAAGATATATTGAAATATTGTGATCTAACACTCACCCGGCCACACAAAATTTCTCATGCGGCATTCGTATTCGGAGTTAGTAATTACAAATGTTACGTATACGCACTGTAGCACGAATTTACTAATCTCTATGAAATGAGAACTACACAAAAGTATCCATGCGTATTGTGTATGTGTGTCGTCTAATTTGTTAGCACAACATAAAACCACATATTTGTAATTATTAGTTGAAAAGTAAATCGAAATGAATTTTCTTTATAAAATTTAAAATGTACAAATGTTGGAATACAGAAATCCAAATGAATTAGACTGGAAAACTAATCACATATAAAATTCTTAACCTTTTCAAATTTCAGTTATTACTCTCACTCGCTTGCTACATATTTATTTGCCAATGTAAGTACGAGTATGTATGTATATTTAAAAACGAAATAGTTATTAACGGTTTCATTCATACAGCATCCACCTTGACTGCATCATTTCCTTCGACACGATTACACATGCTATGTACGTATATATGTGTGTGTGTGTGTGATTATGTGAATGTGTGCAGTATCATAAATTGCATACGCTTTGATGACGAATTCACTTTGTACAGTTCCTTTACCGTACGGAAACTCAGTCATAAATTTAATGCACTCATCATAACAGTTGCTCAACGGAGCGGGAGTGCACAACATCACTATTTTGACTGACTTTTAGTACTAAACAGTGTTCGAACTTGTGAAACTTAAGTGTCATATGCTTGCAACATTTGATCTTAAACACGAGTTTACAACTTTGCAAGAAGTTTTCTAAAAAAACTATTGGCCATTTCGATGCTAGACAAATTGTCTTCTGCTTTCTTTGTTTTTTTTTCTTAAATCAAAACAAAAAAAAAATAAAGCAATCAGCGCAAACTACAACCTACTACAATTTTGGTTGTTAACTTGAAAGCGATAAGCTCCCTTGTGATTTGCAAAGAAAATTTCAAGTTTTTTATAAAAATTGTGTTTGTTATTTCATTTTATGTTGTTAAGCATAGCTTAGTGATAGCGCAAAAGCTACACTGTAGCTTTAGTTCAATTTGTGCTACACGAAGAGCTAAACCATACATAATTTTCGGCTCTTCCTCTCTAACTTCTCTGTATATTTTCTTCTTCTTATTTTCTGTCCACTTCGCTTTACTCTTTGCAGCAAATCAAAAGAAAGCTCACATTTTAAAAGAGGAGATTAAAGCTCAATGTGAAAAGAAAAATATTAACCAATCACAGAATTGAAAAGCGTGTTAAGAAAAACAAGCTGCTGAAAAATTTGTATTCCGCCTAGAACAGAATCCCCAAATTAAAAATAAGCAGTAAATTATCAAGACTCTAGAAATAGGAATTCCTCTATGTAGTAAAAGGATAAAACCCTAAAATATGAGAACATCAACAAAGCAGTTCTCGATTGGTTGACAGCAGCACGAAATGCAAACATACCTATATCTGGAGCAATATTTAAGGATAAGGCAAAGAATTTCGCCAAGTGTTTGGGAGATGGCGATTTTATGGCAAGCTCAGGTCGGCTTGATAAATGGAAGCAGAGGTATCGAACAAAACATCCATTCGCCAAAACAGTCAATAAATTAATTTGTGAACTTTTTTAATTCTGGACATGCTGTGGGTCTGTGTTCTTACCGTATTTATTATAAAAATATTGCAAACGGTTGGGTTTTAATGCTGTTTTAACAGGATTGTTTTAAAAATGCTTACAGGACAAAACATTGACTTTGAAAAAACAGCAATGCCACGCAGGTAAAATAGCAAGCAGCGAGTTACGCTAATGCTGGCAGCTAATATGGATGGTTCGGAAAAACTTAAAATTCTATTGATTGGAAAAAGTGCAAAACCTACATGCTTTCGTGGTGATAACCGCTTCCCATAGATTATAAAGCAAACTCCAAGGCTTGGTTGACAGGACAACTTTTTGAAGGATGTGTTCTCAAATTGAAAAAAATGTTACTGTTTATCGATAATTGTGCGGCTCACCTTAGTTCAAAACAAACTAAAAGCTATTTAATTGACATTTTTTCCATCGAATATGACCGCTCAGCTCAAAATTTGACAAACAAATTACACTACTACTGAAGAACACCATAAGGCTTTGAACACACTGGAGTACGTTTTTGCTGAAAATAACAAAAAAAAACAACATTTTCAGGCAATAATTTCAGAGTATTTCACCTCGTGTTAACTTCTTTTTATAGTTTTCTGTCATCAGTCTTATTTAAAATAAACTTTACTATTCACTATTTAAAAAATACATACTGTTGACTTATTGAATTTTTTCTATTAAAAACGAAAAAGTTCTGTAACTCGAATTATCCGTAAGCCGAACTTTTTTTTTGGGATAATGGCGATTCGAGTGATGGAAGTTCCACTGTTGAGTCAGAAGTTGAGTTGTCATAATTTGAATTGGACCAATCGGCTCAGTAGATTGCTTGTTTTCTGGAAGTTTCGATTTCTTATATAGAAAATCCAATAGGGTCCAAAAGTACTCGATATTAACGAAATTCTCTTAATTAGTCCGTGTTATCGCTCTGCAAGTTCTTTTTAGTTTTCGAAAATTTGGCAGTGCCATGCCCCGAGAAAATAACATATCTTATTTTTTCGTAACTAGGAAAATATTTTTTTATCTAAATTATTTAAATTAGTTATATTTGGATACATATGTATCGTCGGTGACACTGCAAAACCGCATAAATGACATTTGTGTAAAAAACTTTTAACGGTCCCTGTCATCAAGATCTATTCATTTATTCTCGAGAACACTACATAATAGTTTGGAAAATAGATAAAAAAATCTATATTATTGGGAACTTTTTCCAAACAGTCATTATTCTTCTTTAAATTAGCCAATTTGTAGTTGAAAAACAGCGGTTTTGCAGTGTCATCGACGATGTGTTCCTTAATAAACATATATACAATATTGAAAAATTGGGTGGGGCTACGGACCTGAACTTAGTTCGATATGTACCACCAGCTACTTAGCCATATAACTTAAGATTTAGATAAATCACATATGAAGAAGTAGACGAGTGATAGGGAGAAGTGGGAAGGTAGACGGAAAGGAGGAGGAATAGGAAGGAGGACAGGAAGAGGAATATAAGGGAGGACAGGAAGAGAAAAATGCAATTTTATTCGGAGAGAAGGAGAATATAAGAGGCGGAAGAATGGGAAAATGGCTAGAAATCCATGAGTCGGGGGAAATGAAGGAAGCCAATCTAAGAAGAGAAAGAGTAATAGTAAAGTTCTATTACAGAGACAAAGGGGAGCAAAAAAAATAAGAAGGAAGAATCATATAGAAAGACAGATAAACATAGACACGAAGAGGGGAGATAGGGTGCTTAACATATGCCCGAGGTATGTATGCTTGTTGTAAGAGACAAATAAAATCCAAATCGAGCACGGTTCCGGGGGCAACAAAATCTTTCAAAAGACATTGGGGATAGTTCCACAAACTGCTAGTACCAGAGCGTACCGTAGTCATATCCGGCAAAGTATTTCGATACCGGTATAACCCTCTTTGGTCCATTACTTCCTGTTCCATGAATTTATAAGCCAACTAGGTAGGCAGAAGTACTTTCACAACAAAGACAGATTAGATAGTAAAATTGCTATACGTGAATTTGTATGCAAGATGTGGTGTGCCATATCTGCTGTAAATAAATTATTTAAAAATGTTATTGCTTTCCAACCCGAGTTTAAAGAATTTGTCTTTGTAGGGACATGGCATCAAATAACTCCCCAGCATGCTCAAACCTAGAAGTACAGATATCTAGGGTGCTATGAGCTTTTTTGGAATTTCATTTGTTGTTGTTTCTGGAATGGTTTGCCGCTGTGGAAAGTTCTTTGTTGGATATAGACCTGATACTTTCTGCCAATAGCACCTTTTGTTACCGGACCGACTTTTTCGTATCGTTAATTCTTTGCTAATACCGAAGAAGGCACCAAAATCAAACTATACGAAAGTCAGACAAACATGGCCAACAAATGATTGTGATATTACTGATAGTACTGCTGATGGTAACAAATTTGAAACTGGAAACCATCTGAGAACCACTCTCGCACTCTCTCTTTATACTAGTCATAAGCATGGTTAGGAGTCTCTTTCGATGTCGAAAGAAGTTTGTTAGTTTTTGCGTATGCTAGCAAAAACTTCCTTGAGAGATTTATCGTCCATTCCGCTTCGACTATCGAAGGAAAATTTAACTTGGAGCTTTACGCCAGTGATGATTATTAAATCTACCATTTACTAGTATAGTTTTGAAGTCCGTACACTGATGCAACCGCTTTGAACGAAATATGTGTGGTTGCATCGAAATGATGTGGGGAATCTTGTTGTGGTATTTGCTATGCTATATATATGCACGTCTTTATACATATTAGCAGCTGCTGTTGACAGGCGAACATAATGGGCGTCTGGGTTATACCAAATTATTTTAAGTGTGCATTTATTGAAATTCATATTTGATTATGTCGCAGGTGTAGTGTTGAGTCGAGTTCACATGAAATGAACTAGCTTGTACAGACGCACGCATGTACGTATGTAACTGGCTTCACTTACCTATATTAAACTTACAAAGTAAAAGTATTTTGCAGTTAAATAACACTGTGCTGCAAAGTAAAAGTATCACATTATTTTCTCGAATACTTTTTTTTTCTCGAGGTTCACATATCCGGTAGGCTTAGAAAGGCTGTATATTCAACATTATCCTTACACACTCATATGTATCATTTCCTTCTATTTATTTTCTATCTTTGAAAGGAATACATTTCGGTGCTTTAATACGAGTTTTTACTGTATTTTGATAAATGAAAATTTGTTCGCTTTCGAGTGATTCGTACACTGTAAGAAGTTCTCCAGTAGAACTTAGGATATGATTTATCTCCCTTTCGATTGTGGAAAATTTGGTATTCACTATTTCGAAACTATATGTCAAAGTGTTTGAAAGAAAATTCTATTCGACAACAATTTAGCAAACGTAAATCCACAAAAATTAATTTTCTAATGGATATAATAAAACAATTAGATTTTTTTTTATCGAGAAATAATTTTTATGTCAGCAATCGCTGTTGACAGAAAATAATTGCAGACGGTTGGTTAAAAAGTTGGAGAAAAATAAAAAATTGGATTAAAAGTTTTTAAATATTTGAAAAACAATAATAATAATAAAATTGTATTTAATAAGACTAAAATAAAAAAAATTTAAAACTAATTGTGCTAGGACCTACGTTCGAACCTGCGACCGCAAAGGTGATAAGCATCTGCACTACTGCGATGCGTAAGGCGCCGCTGTCTAATACTGCACTTAAGATTCGTGCAATGTGTTTTTGCATTTTGCTTTGCGATTGGAATTTGTGAAACAGTGATGTCTACTATGATGGAATATCTTCTAAAGTAAATTTGAACCAACTACAGAGTGCCTATGTGTATTAGAATCGCTTTTTGCTTTCGACTACAGCATGCGTTCGAATAGAACTCCAGAGTACAGGCCCTGACTTTTTCACCTGCTTTATATTGTCACAGTATTCTTAACTCTATTCTAAGTTTAAAGTGTCTAGCTCAACGAAAAGTTACCTAAAAGACTTTGCAAGCTTCAAACATATCCTATGGAAATAAAAACGAAAAGGTCTTAATAAAGGGTGTTTTTTTTACAGGTTTGTTTTTCGAATAGAGATAAAACTGGCATTTTGTGGTCAAATCTGGCAACTCTAATGTCATTTATGTTCAGTTTGGTTTGCCATTTCATCATGAACAGGTTGACAAAAGAACAACGCTTGCAAATCGTGCAAATTTATTTCGAAAATAATGGTTCAGTTCGCGAAGTTTACCGTGAGCTCCGTCCATTTTATGGTCGACATAATCGTCCATCAGAGCAATTAATTCGGTTAACCATGGATCGTTTTCGCACTACGTTTACTCTATGTGATAATACGCATCCGCAGAGACGTCGAACAGTGCGCACCGAAGAAACAATTGCCGCTGTAGAGCAAAGTGTTGAAGAGGACCCGAATGAATCGATTCGCCACCGTGCACAGCAATTGGAGCTTTGTCCATCAACTTTATGGAAGATTTTGCGCAAAGATCTTGGCTTGCGACCTTACAAGATCCAGCTTGTGCAAGAATTAAAGCCGCGAGACCATGCAATGCGTCGTGATTTTGGTGTATGGGCCGAAAATGAGATTGATTTCGATGCTGATTTTCATCGCAAAATTTTGTTCAGTGATGAGGCTCATTTTTGGTTGAATGGCTACGTCAACAAGCAAAATTGCCGCATTTGGAGTGAAGAGAATCCACATGAGACCCTTGAAACGCCATTACATCCACAAAAACTGACTGTTTGGTGTGCTCTATGTGCTGGTGGAGTCATTGGGCCATACTTCTTCCGCAATAATGCTGGAGAGGCAGCTACCGTTAATGGAGACCAGTATAGAGCCATGATAACCGACTATTTTGTTCCCGAATTGGATGGCATGAATGTGGATGAGTTGTGGTTCCAACAAGACGGCGCTACATGCCACACAGCGCACGTCACAATCGATTTATTGAAGGAAACATTCGATGAGCGCATAATTTCGCGGAATGGACCTGTCAATTGGCCACCAAGGTCGTGTGATTTGACACCATTGGATTATTTTCTTTGGGGATATGTGAAGTCGCTCGTCTACACCAACAAACCAGAAACGTTAGGGGAATTGGAAGCCAACATTCGTGGCGTTATTGCCGACATACGGCCCCATATGCTCGAAAAAGTGGTTGAAAATTGGACCTGTAGAATTGGCTTTATTCGAGCCAGCCGCGGCGGCCACATGCCCGAAATCATATTTAAACATTAATGGCATAAAATTATCCTTCCAATAAAGCCAAATTGATGGACCTTAAAACGAGTTTCTTGTGTTTTATTTCAATTCGAAGTTCTATACCCCTAAAAAAAACACCCTATACAAGAGGTATTCAAAATATTATCTAAAATATATTTTTTTAATCATTTAATTTAATTTTCTCACGTATTTGTATCACACATTTCAACTACCATGATTAGGCCTCATGCTTGGAGGCGAATAAAAAACTTTTGTATTCATGCAAACCGAGGAAATAAAAGTTTTGTTGATTTAACAACTTCCCTGTTCAATATAAAGCACGTGCTCGCATTGTAATAAGTTGAATAATTGTAAGGGGCAGGGAAGTTGCTAAGGACACTCCAATGTTCGCGGCTTAAAGCTGCTCACATGTGCCAAATCCGCACTCTTCTATACAAATTAAAGAAAAGTTATTAGCCAATAAAGTAAGGATTTATTTAGGCGACAGGTAAAAAGGTCAATTGACTTTATTTCGCATCACAAATGGAAAATTGACTTTATTTCACATCAGAAATGAAAATAATATCAATTGACGTTATTTCTTTTACCCAAAGGGGAAAGGATCGTTGACTTTATTTCTCTTTCGAATATTTAATTAACATATTCAATAGTATGATTTTCGAAGCTATTTAATATTATTATTTAATTTTATAATACCATTGAATGTTTTAAAATTAAAAGAAAGAAAATTGTTTTCATTACTTTTGTACGTAGAGCCGGCAAAACAAAAATATACATTTGAACGCATAAAGGTCGCTAAAAATAAAATACTTATTAAAAACTTAACATATTCTGAAGCGTTCCCCTAAAAACTATTTTGTTGAATTGTTTAGGAAAATTTTAATTTTTCAATAAATTATAGGCTAGTGAGCCTTGCAATGAGCCTTTTTCAAATTGCTATATTTTAATTAATATTGAAATATCGAACTATAAAATGAAAATTTAAAACTAAAAATATAAATGATGTAAAGCTATTTTACGCAAAGTTATTGCCTATTTAATATTTCTACGATCCTCTTCAAAATCTTTCTCCCACCCATTTTTTCCTGGATACCTGAAAACCTGCATACCTGAAAACCTGCGTGCTGAATTTCGTTTCGATATCGTGAACAGTTTTTATTGCTGATTAATATTATTTCAAAATTTGACTTAATCAAAAGTGGGCGGTGCCACTCGCATTTTTAAAAATTTCTTGAAAAATTTATTTTATGCCTCAATCTCAATGTGTTCACCAACCTTTATCCTTATAGGTTTATTATGTACTGAGTAATCACTTTTTTTGTGTTTTCGAAAATATTCTATATATAAAAAGTGGGCGTGGTCCGATGTCATTTGATTTTTAGTAGTCAATTGACCTCACTTTGGTTGATCTTGTTACCTGTCACGTTTATTTTCTTCCAATAATACGCTTTTATCGATACTAGAGAACGCCCAGTGGTTGAAATTCAACCACTAAGCTTTATTTTATTTTCATTATTTGCTGTACTTTTCATCTGCCTTTTTCCCTTGCTTTCTCTGTCGTTCCTTTCCTCTAACATATTTTCGTTTTCCTTGATTTCTTCTTTTACTCTCTGCAGTCTCTATTTTTAATTTATTTTATTCTTCCCTTTCCGTACCATTCCTTTCCTTTTCCTCCCTTCCCTTCCATTCCCCTCCTTTCCTTTCCTTTACTTTTCTTAACTTTCCTTCCCATTCCTTTTCTTTCCTTTCCTTTCCTTACTTTTACTGTCTTTTCCTTCACTATATTTTAATAAACTTTGTTTTAGTTCTTTTAATCTTATTTAATTTATTTTATTTTATTTTACTTTATTTCAATTTACACAAACCCAATCACAAACACAAATCAAGCTTCGGTGTTTAAAACTCTTTATGAGTAATCATTTATTTTGTTTTTGTAAACCCTGTTTGTAGGTAGCAGCAATGAAGTTTACATATTTGCTCATATTTGAAATTGCTTATTTATGTCTCCAACAAAGTAACTTTTCGTGCTCTCAGGAGAGCCGCCGATACTGGGCAGCGTAGCCAGTGATCAATGCAATAAAAACAACTAAAGCAAAAATGCACGACACGTTTACTCACACAACAGCTACGCTGTAGTGCGAATGCTTGTTATTCATTGGTCCACTACCAACTGTTCGCATTCACAGTGATAGCCGATCACACGAGTAATACAACCCTGCAAAAAACGGAAATACTCCGTTTCATACTCCATAGAATACTCCTAAAGGAGTATCAGAGTACTCCAATACATATCCTCATTCATATAAAAAAGGTGGTCCAATTTACATGGCAATGTCCGGTGATCGGATCACCTAATCCATCTCGGAGTACTCCGTTTCTTTGCTTTTGAATACTCTATAGACCACCTACGTGAGAGTACTCTCAAAATACTCCCATGGGATTACTCTATAGAGTATTCAACAGCAAAGCGAGAGCGGGAGTAGGTGGTCCTCAAAAGAACACATACTCCCTTCTCGCTTTTGTCTAGAATACTCTATAGAGTAATCTTTTGGCAGCAGTTTCAAAGTACTCCAACGTAGGTGCTCTATAGACTATTCAGAAGCAAAGTAAATGGTACTCCGAATAGGATTAGGTGATCCAATCACCGGACATTGCCATGTAAATTGGGCCACCTTTTTTATATGAATGAGGATAAGTGTTGGAGTACTCTGATGCTCCAACGTTTTTTACAGGGAAAGTCGTGCATGACATATTTACTGACACAACAGCGGCTCTATAGTGTGACTAAGTGCATGTGTAGTGGTGTGAATTTTTTATATTAAAATGATTTTACTTACGGATAAAAGTACACCTCGAAATTTTCTATCTATACATATATAATTTGTATACCTTAGAATTATAGTTTAGCAGAAAACGGTTCCACATTTTTTCATCTTGTCTATTTATATATAAGATAAGTGGTTTTTACAATTTGTATAGCCAGCTATACTAGTACACAGAGTATTCAAGTTTTGTGCATATAACGGGGGTTTGTGAAGATATAAAATAATCCAGATACATATAGAGCTCCGATAAAGGAATCGATTGAACCATGGCCGTCCGTGTATACGATAACTTCAGTAAAAATTTAAATATTTGAATAAAACCTGACACGCAGGTTACTTTCCGACTAAGGGGCATGCAATAAAATGTAGAACCTTTGTTGACTTGATCACTCTATAAACGATTTTAACAAAATTTAAAAAAAAAACGGACGTGTCACCGACCACTTGTGAGTCAAGAGCGCTTTAAATTTATTCTATTGAAGTATTATTTCCAAAGTGATATTACCCACATTTCCAATAAAACATTAACTACATTATATAATTATATTCGTACTTCCAGGATAAGTGGTTTATGTATGCAAGAACTACGAGTTCCTATATGTCTCGCAAGATGTATTTATTTCGCTGTCACACAGTGTAATCACATCCGCGTGCAGTGTACTTACTTCCTCTTTCTGTCGCCAGTTTGTAAATGAGTTAGTGTGCTAACAAATATGTTTGTCTGTAAAGTATATTGCAAGTTCATAAATGTCAATATTAATTACATTATCATACCTGTAGCAACAACACATATTCACACTAATGCTATACATGGCAAGTTGTAGGAGAACAGGCGCACAGGAACTCCATCAAGTTATGAGCTAATGTATGCTAATCAGAGAAGAATTTCTTAAGTGCGTGTGAGTGTGTTTGTGTGTATAACTGCTCGTTTGATTTACATTGCTTTTGTGTGCTTACACTACAGGATATTATAGGTTAGCATTTAAGCTTTATGTTTATAACGTTAGCAGCACATAATTAAATATTTATGAGCTGCTCGACAATGAACGCCATAAATATGAAAGTCAATTAATATAAAATTTATTTATGTAAATGTATTAAGGTGGTTGGGAATTCAAAGATAATTTACAGGAAATATATGGGCTATATAAATATATAAATGTGATTACGGGTTATGGAACCAAAGTCAATTTTAAAAGCTTTCCAATGGAGCGTATTCAAAGTGGAAATCTTTATCTGAACTTGTAACTTTTGCCCTTGATGTAAGTAAATGAATATTATTTGGAAAAATTCCATTTTTAAATCTTTAAGCTTGTTAACTCAAAAACGAAATATTGGCACATTCGTGCTTCTGGCAAGCGGAGGACGTGGTGTATGAATCATAAGAAAAGTCTCAATTCCGAGAGTTCGTGAAGACAACCTATCTATAATCCTGCTTCACTTTTGTCTTCATTCATTCGCATAACATGTGATAAATCTTCTTCTTCAGTCGCCGTCGCCAGTGCGTAAAGACTCGTAAATCTTTCAAAGAAATTATCTTTCGAATACTTCCAGGCCTCTGCACCATACAGCAGGACGGGTTAGATAGGCGGGTTTACTTCTCAATTGCCTGCTAAGATTTTAATAGTATTTGTTGGCTTCTTTGAAGGTTTTCTTTTGGATTTGGCGAATAGTAAAGACCTGATCTATTGTTATGTCAGCATCTATTCTATCGATGTTATTTAAACAAACTATTGCTTGTTTTCTGACCTCTATTAAGCATCCATACATTTAATATGCGCTGACATTGCGTATGAGTAACAAAATAGCTTTAAGGGGCTGTTATACTTAGGCCCGGTTTTTCAGTACAAGTTTAACTCAATTTGTCAGTTAAACTAAGCTTAAACTTGTTACGCAGTTTTTCAGTCAACTTTAAACGAAGTTTAAGCGGTCAATTCGGCAGGGTTAAACTCTAGTTAACCTGACAGCTGTTTTGCATATTTGATGGTTTTGGTTGTGAAACAATAAGCTGAACGCAATTAAAAAAGGACGATATTTTAATATTTAATTAAATACTGGATATATCATCTGACGAAAGTGATTATAGTGATGCAGAAATTGTCGAAATCCTAACTATTACAATACTGAGGAGAAGCAATGGCGTTGAATATGTATACAAATATTATCTGTTGCCGTATCTAGATAAAGAAAAAACCAATGTTGCCGTATAAAAAGCAAACATTAAAAGCGGCCTTAAACTCACACTGAAAAACCGCTCTGCAGTTTAACTGGAGTTTAAATGTATGCCGAGTTTAAGCAAACTTAGTTTAAACTGAGCTTAACCAAGGACTGAAAAACCGGGCCTTATACAACATAGACTTGACTTGACTTGCGAATTCTCATTTACAGTTTTGTTAATTTTACTTAGAAATCTGCTAATTTTTGTTTTTCAGCGTAATTTCTAAATGCGGCTTTCATTTTGGCATGAAATTTGGGGTTTCTTAGTAATTTTTTTAGTTTTTTTAAGTGTTGAAAAATAACTATCGTGGGAAATAGATACTTTCTAGACCTTTCATTTAATTTAGAGAAAAAGTACATATGTTGCTAGAGGCTTAATTTCTATTTCAGTTCAAGTCCATGCATCCATGATTAGCTAAGAAGTGATTTACTTGTGGTGAACAATTAATTTTCAATATTTTGTTTGTTTTGCTTTTTTCGTCAGCTAATTAGAGGAAACGGAAAAATTTCGCTATTTTCGCTTTCCGGATTCCGGATTCGAATCAAAATGGCAAAGCGTAGATATTCCATTAACTATTTCATTCAAATTATTTGGGTCTTTTCATGTCGTCACGTAGTTGGAATCGGCCCCTTCTGAAATTTTGAAGAGCCTCTTTTTATCATAAAAAACTTGAAAAAAATTAAAAAAAAAAAAACAAAATGCTTGGAAAAAATTCAAAAATGCATATTTAAAAAAAAAAGTTCAGGATATTTTTAGATACATACGAGGTATAACACAAAAAATGAGTCCAGAATTTAATGGCGAACTTTAATCTTTTCGATTTACAAATTCGAAAATTTTCTAAAATTATACATTTTAAAAATTTCTTTCAAAATATTTTTTTTATACCTCTAAGCACCCCCTTTAAAGTGCCAAAGTTTACTTTTTTAGCTAAAGTAGTTTCTGATGTATTTGAAAAAAAAAAAACTTAATAAAACCAAAAATAAAGGAAAGAAAGTGAAATGTTCAATCTGCATAACTTTTTAAAAAAAATTATAAAATAATAGTGATTTTAGGAATAAAATAATTAAATATATAAATCTCTATCTCTCTATGGCGCGATATACAACAGGTATATCATCATAAACCTCCTAAGAGATTTTTGCGCCAAGCTTCTCTTCCAATTTGTGGTGTGCCGATTTGAATTTTCCCTACAAATTGGTGGGACCTACAGTTTTTTGCCGATTCCGAACGGCATCTACAATGGAGACGAATTTTTGCTGAGAAGCCTGTCATGGCAGAAATACACTCGGAGAGTTTGCCAAACCACTGCCGAGGGGCGACCCCGTTTTAAAAAACTTTTTTCAAATCACTTTTAATATTACCTGTACCAGGGCTCGAACCGGCAACACTACCTTCACACCATATAAATATATAAATAGGGTTACGTAAAAGCCGACCTTGCCAGATGACGTGAACCAAATAACCTAAAAACTTCTGGTGAGCAAATCTACAGAAAAGCACTTCTGATTCACTAAAAAACTTTAGGTCTGCTTTAGGTAAACATCTTCGAAATATGTCTAAAAACATGAATACAATGCTTGCTAATGCTTGTTTGAATATCATACAACGATAATCTTGTACTATTGGCTAGACATCTGGTTTATGATACCTGAATAACTCGAGCTTTCACTGTTATTTTGGAGTGACAATGTCTAATCTGCATCCATGACTGAGCATGCTGACTAAGCAGGGCGAAGAACTGTTAGAAAGAGAACATAATCTTTGCTTGTGACGAAAACAAATCAATATTCTTTGGAACTGTTTTCGGTTTTTAAAAAACACCGCTTGAAACTCCAGCTGAGGCAACACCAAAAATGTAGAACATAAAATCTTTTTTTTGTGCCCAAACAATTCACTAGCTCAAGCTAAATATGATCAGTTTTTACTTAACTACGCCCCAAGAATTATAATAAAAACTTAGTGCTATAGCGAGAAAAATACGGGCGAGCTTCGCTTCTAATTTGTGGTGTGCTGAGTTTAAAAAGCTTTTTGTAAACAATTTTCAAGTTACGTATATTGTCGTCAGTTTTTGGTGTCTGTTTTTTTTTGGTTCTCTGCTCCACCATAATGTGTACGGTCACGATATTTATGGTATCCATAGTTTATATATGAGCGCTTGCAGGTATTTAGTGTATGTTACACTTTCATTGTGATTTAATAATAACACTGGTTTACAGCCAAAATGCACCAGAGACGCCATAGTGAAATTCCTATGTAAAATCACCTCCTAATTCCGAAAACCAAGGTTATTTTTACTTGAATGGTACCGTTTTTGAGATATTTACGATTTACCGTTATTTCAAAACACAAAAAAGATGGCTCCACTTAATCGTGTATATCTCAAGAACAAACTGAGCTCTTCCAAAACGGTTTGAAAAATTTGAAAGCTTATAAAATTTACTATAATCAGTGGATACAACACTTTTTGCTAGGTCCTGCAGATTCAAACATATTGAACAATCATTACGGATTTTTTTAATTTTTTTTGTAAAAATATAAAAAAATTTGTACTTTGCGAGGAAGCATCTCGAAAACTTTTTGTTTTTTTGCAGATATTTTTTCACCCCTCTAAGCTCTGTTTTATTACAAAAAAAATAAGCTATCAGTGACCAAATCGATGAACTAATACAAAAGTTATAAGCATTCAAGTAAATATATCCATTTAATACTTAAGTACCCTACAAATAATAGCATATGTACATATGGTTCTGTCTTAACTCTATGATCTTATTTTATAATTGAAAAAGTTATGTGTCTTGTTTTGACGCTTATTTAGATTAGGATCGGTTTCTCTTATGAGAAACCAACAGTAGTCGCCCATCATAGCGACATCCCAGAATCCTTGCTACCGACTTTCAATCACTTTCATTTGCTGGTGAAACCTTTCGCCATGCTCGTCACTTTCGTCGCCAAGATTTTGCGGGAAAAAATTTAAGTGGGAGTGTAAGAAATTAATTTTTAAAGACATATTTACTCCTGAAAGAAAATAAAAAAGTAAATTAGATAAATACATAAGTGACACATTAGTATATAATTTTCTTAGGCTGGATTTATCTTTCAATTCAGAACAAATTTTTTGTTTATATTTTTCCCGTTCTTGTTTGTTCGGAACTGGACGATGAATTCAGATTTATGGCTATATATTCTCATGTAAATTTATGTAATATATAATTTATTATAATATGTTTTTTTATTTACCCATTTCCGCATAGTTTTTGATTAAGTCGTTCAATATCATCTCGTAGTTAGGACTTTTGTGTTTGCCTAAAAAAGAAGTAACGACCTTTTCAAAAGAATCCCACGCTGCTGCCTCCACTGGTGACAATAGTTCTTTGAAATGGTTATTGGTCATCATTTTCCTTATTTGCGGTCCCACAAAAATCCCTTCCTTTATTTTTGCTTCTGAAATCTCTGGGAAGATTGTCTTCAAATGATGAAAAGCTTCGCCTTCTTTGTCCAAAGCCTTCACAAAGTTTTTGATAAGGCCGAGCTTGATGTGGAGCGGAGGTAGAATTATTTTTTCCTTCTTTATAAGTGGAGAGTATTTTATGTTATCTACCCCAACTTGAAACTCGATTCGTTCTGGCCAATCCTTTATGATGTAGTGGTCTTGACGAGCTCGGCTATCCCATTTGCATAGAAAGCAACAGTATTTTGTGTATCCACTTTGTAGACCACATAGCATTCCAACGACTTTAAGATCGGCACATATTTTCCAATCATGTTCTTCGTATTTGATTAACTTGAGCAATTTTTGCATTATCTCATATGTTTCCTTCGTATTTACTGCATGCGCGATCGGGATAGATGGCTTTTGGTTGCCAATATGCAATAATACGGCCTTTAAACTTAATTTATTGCCGTCTATGAACAATCGCCACTCTTTTGAATCATATGGTTCACCAAATTGTTTGAATAGACCAGCAATGTCTTTGCAGTAACAAACACTGTCCTCCTTCGTATAGTACTTGGAAAATTCTTCGTGACGAGTTCTATAATATGTTACCTTAACATCGGATGAAACAAATTTAAATTGTTGCATTCGAGAGGCGTGTAGTTCGGCCTTTTCCTTTGACAATTCCAAATCCCTTATCCAATCATTGAGTTGTGCTTGTGCCAAAGAATTTCTTTCGTTTTCCGTTTGAAATTCAGTACAACATGATGCCGCGTAATCAGATACTACTGTTGACAATGAAAATGGAGCCGGAACTAAAGTTAAATTTGATTCTGGCAATGTCGCTTCTGTTGAAATTAGTTCTGGTAATGACACTGTAAATACGCTCGCATAGGTTACTTTTCTGGACTTTCCAACCCCAAGTACTTTTGTAGTACAAATATAGCAGTCCGTTTAATGGCAAGTTGGTTCCCTCCACTTCATTGGTGTAATAAATTTCACACGTCGCCTAAATAGATAGTTTCAGGAATTAGTCAGCTATGCATTAAAAGGGAACAAATTCCTAATTTTTACAACGTACCTTTTTGTTCCGGTTTCCGAAGAAATCAATTCGACTCGGCATGTGGTGCACACAGTGTTCGGTGTCCATGGTTTTTAGGCTCAATTCCAAAACACTTATAGTATGTAACTTTCAAAGGATTTGAAAACACACGTCTCATACTTTTAACAATAAATTGACCGCAGATGAAACAGAACATATCTGGATTTTTTATTTTAAGTAAATGACGGGTTATAAACTGCAATTATAAACTGCGAGCCTTGCAGATATTATGAAGGAACAAGGCGCATGTACTCTAATTTATACTTAGACCCAGTAAAAATTCAAGCCTACCTAAACAAAAAGGTTCCCTAGTTCTACAAAGAAATCACTACCTGCCTCAAAAATATGCTCTTGTTTAAAATGTACCTAGGTTTGAGAAAACGACACTAACAGCTTTTTGTATCTAATAACTTTTCGAAAATCTACCTGCTAACTAACTGATATACGAATACTAACACATATGTACCAGTAGGGTACTTAAGCATTAAATGGATATATTTACTTGAATGCTTATAACTTTTGTATTAGTTCATCGATTTAGTTCACTGATAGCTTATTTTTTTTGTAATAAAACAGAGCTTAGAGGGGGGAAAAAATATCTGCAAAAAAACAAAAAGTTTCCGAGATGCTTCCTCGCAAAGTACAAATTTTTTTATATTTTTACAAAAAAAATTAAAAAAATCCGTAATGATTGTTCAATATGTTTGAATCTGCAGGACCTGTATGTACTGATTATAGTAAATTTTATAAGCTTTTAAATTTTTCAAACCGTCTTGGAAGAGCTCAGTTTGTTCTTGAGATATACACGATTAAAAGGAGCCATCTTTTTTGTTTTTTGAAATAACGGTAAATCGTAAATATCTCAAAAACGGTACCATTTAAGTAAAAATAACCTTGATTTTCGGAATTAGGAGGTGATTTTACATAGGAATTTCACTATGGCGTCTCTGGTGCAGAAAAAAAGTTGGAATTTGTGATCCAGTGTAATTAGCAATGAAAATGTGTTGCTAATTAAAAACTAAGCAAGAAGTGCTTTGAAAACTCAAAAACAGTACACACCGTGTATCAGAGAAAATATAGCAATGAAATTTATTCATGAATGTAATTGAATTAAAATACCAACGTTTAGAGGTCACTACTTAGGTTTAGCCACAAATTTTCTATTAGAAACTAATTTGGCAGGTGATGGAAAGTTTGAAATTTCGATGATGGTCAATTTCTGTTCAAGTTCTGGCACTAAAAGTAGTATCGAATGCTTAACTTGAAAGGAGGGAAGCAATGTGCTAATTTTTTTAAATTTGGGCTGCACTTTACAGTATCAGTGAGCGGACTTTTACTCCTATCCGAAACTGTCGGTATGGAAAAAGTGGGTGCAAATATCGCGCATTTTGTAAGCCAGTTTGAGTTTTGTACCAAATTTGATCAAGATATATCATCGTTGTATGCAGTAGTTGTGTCAAAGGACGGGTGAACAGGATTCAATCGATTTATTTTCTTTTTCACATAACTTTCATATTTGAAAATATATTGTGGAGAATGTTATCAAGTACCGACCATCTCTAACTCAATTACTTTCCCACCACTAACCAGCACTGCACTGTGATGGCTCCACTCATTCATCTATTCAGGAGGAAGCGGGATAGCAATAGCGTTACGCATATGAGGTAACGAAGAAATGCCAATGCACAAACACGGACCATTCGAGAAGACGACGAACGAACAACCGAGAAACCTCTAGCTGAGTAAGGTCACACCCGTTTGGACTATAAAAGCAAGTAAGCAAACAAGGCATGACAATCAGTTTGTTGGAAAAGCCGGCATCCGATGGGTTATATCGAGTACATAGTATATAACGAAATCTATTTTATAGCTCAGTATCCCTCTTAATGCTCACGGACGCACTCCGGAACATTAGCAGACTTCCGAAGCAGATGTCAGCGCTCATTTCAAGTAGACCCAGAGAATCTACAATATCAAAAAAAATCAAAAAATATTTTTAATCTTCGTTTTTGGCGAACTTTGAATTGTATAACACAGAATAGTCAAGGCAAACCCGAAACCCCGAAGATATTTAAGTCAGTGACTTATGTACCTAAGTTATCTGAGCATTTATCGACATCCGATGCTTATAATAAGATGTGAAAATATCACACAAGCCCATGAGCACGATAAAGAACATGTTTAATCAAACCCAGCCAAAAATACCAAAATTGGAAAAAGTAACATTATTTATAAAATCCCGTGTAATGGAAATAACGAAGAATAATGCAGCAAAGTTTATGTTGGAACAACTAAATCTAAATTAAAAACTCGACTAGGACAACATAAATCTGATTTTAAATATTGTAATGAAATTAATATAAATAATCAAAAAACGGCACTCATTACCCACTGTGCAAGCAACCATCACTGCCCAAGCTTTGACCAAACAGAAATACTTCAACAAGAACAACAATACGGAAAGCGATTCACATTTTAAACACGCCGACTAACATAAGAATTAATTTTAAAAAGGACGTCGCAAACTGCGCGCTCTCATACAGACATTTGATAACAAACAAAAATAGTTAACAACTCCACGTAGAACAGGGAGGACGTGTTAAACAATGTATGTAATTCATGTTTTAAGAAATATTTGTTTATGTAAATTATATTGTTTTGTGCTCTTGTTGTTTGTTTATAACTAGTTAACCCTGAGGACGGTTATCGTGTATAACCGAAATATATTGGTATAAAATTAAAAACACCGTGTTTCTTAATTTTGTATGGAAAACATCGAACCTTAAGCCGGCAAAATAAATTATAAGAGAACTTTTTTTGTTTAGTACTTAAAATCATGAAATTCGTTCTAAGGATACGATGACAATATGATAATTTAAATAATACTAGCGGTCGCCTACTGGTTGTAATTTAACCACAAAACTTTATTTCATTTTAATTACTTTCTACTAATTTCATTCGCCTTTTTCCCTTCTTTCTCCTGCTGTTCCTTCTTTAGCATATTCGTTTTCTTTGATGTCCTCTTTTCTCCGAAGCCTCTATTTTTATATTTTTGTTGTATTAAATTTTATTTGTTTAAGCGACATAAGCTATAACGATTTATTTCGTCTATTTTATTTTCGCTGCACTCTCTTGTAATTCGCAAGCAGCTTATAAAATATCCCAAAGATATAGTTTATGTGTTGTAATCCCAAAGCGGGGGTTTTTCACAACGGAAATGAGGAAGCCAATCCCGTGCAATGCCTCAGAGCCAACAGTGCTCGCCCCCAATTAATAAATACAAGGTGTAACAGGTGCACCGCACCCCGTTCTATATAGAACAAATAATTTAAATAAATAAAATAATAATAAATAAACGTAGAAAAGGGCTCCCTATACTAAACATGTGCTCCGCACACCCCCTTTTCCTCTCTAGACCAAAAATATAATATAAAATAATTTACTATTCCCTAAATATCGCCCCTATGCAATATGTGCAAGGGGGGTTTTTCACAGCGGAAATAAGGAAGCCACTCCCGTGCAATGCCTCAGAGCCAACAGTGCTTGCCCCCAATTAATACATACAAGGTGTAACAGGTGCACCGCACCCCGTTCTATATAGAACAAATAATTTAAATAAATAAAATAATAATAAATAAATATTAGAAAAGGGCTCCCTATTTAATTTGTGCTCCGCACACCCCCTTTTTCTCTCTAAACAAATAATATAATATAAATAATAAAATAAAATAAAAAATAACTCAAAAAAACTACTCGCCCTCCATAGAGCTTAGACATGGTCCTTCGAGCCGGATTCGAACCCGCGACTTATGAATATCACTAGACGACTAAGCCGTCTAGGGGGGCGAGAATGTTTAAGCGACATAAGCTATAACGATTTATTTCGTCTATTTTATTTTCGCTGCACTCTCTTGTAATTCGCAAGCAGCTTATAAAATATCCCAAAGATATAGTTTATGTTTTGTAATCCCAAAGCGGGGGTTTTTCACAACGGAAATGAGGAAGCCAATCCCGCGCAATGCCTCAGAGCCAACAGTGCTCGCCCCCAATTAATAAATACAAGGTGTAACAGGTGCACCGCACCCCGTTCTATATAGAACAAATAATTTAAATAAATAAAATAATAATAAATAAATATTAGAAAAGGGCTCCCTATTTAATTTGTGCTCCGCACACCCCCTTTTTCTCTCTAAACAAATAATATAATATAAATAATAAAATAAAATAAAAAATAACTCAAAAAAACTACTCGCCCTCCATAGAGCTTAGACCATGTACAATTGTGATGGTATACTCACGGTTTTGGGAGATTAAGCCAGCTGCGTCTCGAGTCCACCTTCTACTCTTTCAGCGACGCAGTTATATGTTGACTAATAGATTAAGGAAAGAACCAGGAACGAATTGCACCTTTATTGAGAGGTATTTATATATGTATATAATTTGGATAACGTCAGGAAAACATAGGAGCAACCCAAAGGAATATATTTCACGTTGCAATATTTCACTCACAGCTCGAATAGGCTTTATATTAAACTCGGTAGCAGATTTGGGTTAACGATTGTTTATTGCTTCACGTCGATCGTTAATTATAACTTTTATTTTCTCCGGTTTCAATATGTATAAAAAGAAGAAAAGCCAGTGTTTTTTAAAGAAAAGAAAAATGATAATAGAAAAATGATAGCCGACTAGCTGTCAGCTGTGCGGCGAATTGGTGTGGGGTGATTTACGCGACAAGGGTTGTCACACGTCCCTTCAATTAAATCTAAGGGTGAGTTCATATGTTGTGGTGATTAAATATAATAATATAATGTATACGTAAATTCAAAGTTATATACACGATATACAATGATACCTATAATAAATGTATGTACACTTCAGGGGTAAATACGAGTAGGTCGAATAATTCATGAACTATATAATAATAATATTGAGTATTCGTTTTGGGGTTTAGGACGTGTGGCTACCTTGGTCGAGTAAACATTATTGTTTTCTTTTATTTCTTATCCCTTCCCTTCCTTCCCTATCATTTTCTTTTTTCCTTTCCTTTCCTTATTGTACTTTATTTAATTTAATTTAATTTTACTTTGTTTCATTTCACAGAAACCTAACAAAAAAAATATAAAAACAAAACTACGGTGTTGAATACTCTTTATGAATAATCAATTATTTTGATTTTGTAAATACTGTTTATATCATCAATGAAGTTTACATATTTGCTTAAGTTTTTGCTTTCTTAATCCCTGGAGAAACGGAAATAGTATCAGAGTACTCCAACACTTATCATCCTTCATATAAAAGGGATGGTCCAATTTGAATGATAATATCCTAGTACTGGAGCAACTACTTAATTTCTTTCCTTCTGAATATACCACGGAGGACCTATGCGAGAGTACTCGCAAAGTGCTCCCAAAAGATTACTGCATAGAGTATTCAACTCCAAAGCCAGAGAGGCAGCATGTGTACTTTTGAGGACCATCACAACAAAGTAACAACAACTAAAGCAGAAATGCGTGACACGTTTACTCACACAGCAGCGGCTCTATAGTGCGAATACTCGTTTTTTATTGGTCCAATACCAACTCTTCGCACTCACAGTGAAAGCCGATCTAACGAGTAATACAAAAACATGCATGACATGTCTACTCACACAACTACGGCTCTATAGTGTGAATACATGTTTGGCATTTGTGTAGGTGTAATTTTTAAACCAATTTTTCTATATTATAATTAATTATTTTTTAAGTTCTTTTGATTGACGGCACCGCAATTTGGTCATACCTACCCATACATATATAATTGTAAATACCTTAGATGTATAGTTTCGCCATAAAGTAGGACAACTTCCCTCAACTTGCGCATTTATATAATAGATATATATACTCGTACTCTAAGTTTTTTGGCGACCTTTCTAATTTATTAAACTTGTTAGTTAGCCGCCTTGAGTCCGATGTATTTTACAGAAAATTAAAAAACAATGTTTTCAATCTGTAAGCCAATATATTTCGGTTATAGACGATAACCATCATCAGGGTTAACTATAAACATAAAGCACAAATTTTAATAAAAACTACATGAACAATTATTACTTAAACATTAATTACATATATTTTTGACACCTCTTCCCCTTTCTACGTGGAGTTGTTAACTATTTGGTCTGTATGAGAGCGCGCAGTTTGCGACGTCCGTTTTAAAATTAATTCTTATGTTAGTCGGCGTGTTTAAAATGTGAATCTCTTTCCGTATTTTATCAAAAGGTAGTATGTGCATACTAAATAAAAGAAACAATCAAACTTATCTAGCTTACAAGTTGCACCAGGCATCTTTATGGACCCATCTGACTGAACTCGTTGTTGTAGCATTTACTTGTTAAATTTTCTGTCTGTCTCTGGAACATGACCACCGGACGATGGCTAAAATGTTGTACAGGGGGCTTACTGTTGAATGACTTAAGTTGTGAAATTGTACTACGCTTGTTAGGCGCAAATAAGGCTAACTAGTGGAAAACTAGTCCTGAGGGGTTTTATTATTATTGTTACTAAAAACAACAACGAAAACAACCAACAGTCGTTTAAGTTTGGTACATTTTTTTTAGCTGGGGTAAACATTTTGGTATCGCATAGCAAAAGTTATAACTATCCTAAGCATTAAAGACCAACCTGTATCTAGGTTATTGAGAGAATTTAAACTGTGAAAAGTGTGACGTAGTTTCTCCTATAAAATAAAATTTAGTTAATTTGCCAAATAATAATTTCAAAAGTGGTAAAAGTGAAAAAAATGTAATGCATCAAACATATTTTGTGGCAACAAGTAATATAAAATGAATACCATCTAAAGAGCTGCTTTTACCACTTGATTACCACACTTTAACCATCACTTTCAAAATGAAAACTAATACAGCCACTCAACGGCAGCCTTCCCAGTTTTGCCATAGTAATATCGTTAATTTGAAAGCTTTTTACTTAGCGGTGTGGGAATTTCATACCACACTCATTGCTTATTTTTACACCTTTCATGAACATGAAATGGTCATATGCTTTTAGGTATAAGAAGAAGAGATGAACCCATCGAA
The DNA here is from genome assembly GCA_949987695.1 of Merzomyia westermanni. NCBI lineage: Eukaryota > Metazoa > Arthropoda > Insecta > Diptera > Tephritidae > Merzomyia > Merzomyia westermanni. Next base: position 176,075,274 of record OX465289.1, on the reverse strand, counting down.
AAGTATTTCGAACTTTGGTCTGTCTATTTGTCTGTATGCACCACTCAAAAACTGCTAACTAGATTTGAATGGAACTTTTACCGTGGCTCTACTAGATGTCTAACTTAAAGTCCAAAATATCCTTTATCCCTTTAGCACGAGTTGTTTTGGAGTTATAGACCAATATGTGGACCAGGGTGAACCAAAATGTGTTAGTACAATATGGGTTTCAACTCAAAGGTGCTAATGAGTGCTGTAATTAGCGATGTGATTAAGTTTCATGTCTCAATTGGTTTTATAGATAAGATTTAAATCGTACACATTCTATTCAAAGGTTTTGAAAAGCAGCAAAGCGTGACCAGGTTTTCTAGTTGTAAATAAGCTCAGAAAGTAAAAATCATAATTCGTATTCATAAAACGTATTCAAATTTCGCTAAGCCGAAGACAGCACTTTCTTTTCTCTTTTTTTTTTAAGTACTTTTTGTTTTGCAGTGGCATTTCTGGGTCATAACACAGTGCCTTTACCTGTACATAAACAAATGAAGGAATGCTAACTTTTTTAAATATTATTGAAAAAGTACTAAAAATGGAGTTTTTATTATTAATTTGATTCCCCCGAAATACCAGCAAGCGATTTTAATCATGCCAATTGTCGATTTTAAAGCGTTGCTTCCCGCTCAAACTCAACAGCTTATAAAAGTCGATAATAGTAGCTGTGATTGTAGACTCAACCAGTGTAGTCAATTTCTATCACTTCTCCGATGGGTTACTCTTCCTGTCATACCAGAGCATGTAATGAGAGCTAGATTATTATGATCCGACTCGCTTTACCTTGCAGGTCTTTTAAACACAGAAGATTTCAATAGTTGACTCAAGTTGGGCGAATGTACTGAAAAATTAATAATATTAATTTATGAATAACACAAACAATACAATTATAGATTTACTATGTGCATTAAACTGAAATAAATTTGTGATATTCACGATTTATTATAATGTGTTACCAAAAATCACACAAAATTCTTCTCTCTCTTCTAACCAATAGTAGTCTAATATATCACGCACAAGAAGACTTCTCAAAAGAACCTAATGACGTATTTTAATTATTATAATTTTGTTAATAACAGCTAAGAATCATTAATAAACCACTTTTTTTAAACCCCACCAAACAGTACACCCTTTGTAAGGACAACAGGAAAATATGCTTGAGTTCACAAACAAACAATTATATTTTAATTTAATTTTAGTCCATTTTATAATTACTTTGTGCTTCCTAAAACCTTCTACAACTTCCGTTTTGGTTTTAAATCCATTAATGCCCTACCCACACCATTTACAATAAAAGTTTGTGCACTTATGCAGAGATGGTTGCTCTTCCGTTCTAATATCTGTTTTTATTTGTTTTTTTGTTGCGTAATAAAAGGTGAGATGATTAACGCGGAATGACAACATCATTTAGGCGATGGTGAATTAGCAACATACAAAAGGCGAAACTACTACAGCCAGGTCCGCCGCTAGCTGTTTATTCGGCCGTGTGCAATACCGATTATGCCGCCCTACGACTACATATTATGCTGAGTGTTGTTGAAAAAGGCTTTTTAATATTTTTAAAACTAAAATAATACATGTATTACTAAAGCTTAACTCTTCTTGCCTTTATATTTGTGAAAGCTTCCGTCAACTTTCGCTTCTAAAATTTCATGTTCAATTACTAATTCTTTGCTGGAGTATTGTAGATCTTAAATAGTTTTTAATAACTTTTAGATATTGTAATATGGTTCGTGGATCATTAGACTGGTTTTCTGCAAAATGCAACTTTAATGCAACGATTTCATTAAACTGGTTAATACTGTCAATGTCTGAATCACTACTTGAATCATCTTAAAGCTTCAGATTTAAGTTTTTACAGTATTTCATTAACTCATCATTGGGGTAATTAAATAAATTAACACTGAAAAAGCCAACTACGTCGGTAAATGTTTGTAACTCCTCGAATCTATCGTTTGAAGAAATTATTGCCTGATCTAAGGTTCTAAAAAAAACTCTACTTATATTTGATTATTGGTCCACTTAAGCTCCATAATTGTGTCCGTATTGAAATTGAGTTGGGTTTTTCTTGGACGAATGGTATTTATTGGTGTGAAATCTGTTTCAACATTGAGTTCGTGAGCCATTTTGGTAGCTTCTGCTATAACAATTTCAAAATGTGCGATATTCTGTGAACTTATTGCAGGGTTGTTTATAATTACTTGATGTTTTATAGCTTCATGCTTTCTCTTTTGTACTTTGTATTTTATATTAGCATTTTTTTAAATATTTGAAGCGTGTTCAAATTTGTTAATAAAAATTTTTGAAAGCAAGGCGAATTTATACCAGGTGATATCGAGGCGAATTAATTGCTGTATACACATACCTACTTCATACGCAGCTTCTCCTGTCAAATTGCATAGAAATTTTTTATTTTGACACCAGACGCCGGTACCCTTATGATGTCACCTGCATATGATATCACCTGCATATGAATTAGCCTTGTTTGAAAGTTAAAAATAATAAAAAAAATCATTCAAGTGATATTGATAAATTGAAATAAATCTAATTATTAAATTGCTTTTTTATACCAACAATTTTTGTTGATTTACGGCCTGTACATTTTCAAGTATTCATGAAACGAGCTCAAGGCCAAAAATAATAATCTTTCACTTTTTTGAATTTTTATGAAAATTACTATTGTTTTAATTTTTTTTAATAATCATTTTTAATTAATTATTATTAATTATCATAAAAATTTAAAAAAGTGAAAGATTATTATTCTTGGCCTTGAGCTCGTGTCATGAATACTTCTAATTATTAAATAAATACAAATATAGATTATCTCCGTACTTATCAATCAATTTATTTACTACATTATGCCGATTTGAGTAGTCGTTGTGGGGCCCTGCATCATTTTGCTCAAAGCATTACTTTCGTTTAAAATATCGAAATAAATTACTACCGATCAGTGTTGGGCAAATTATAATTGTTAAAACAATAAATAATTAACAATTAATTAATTGTTAATTGCAACTTCTACATCTAACAATTTTTTATTGTAATTATTGAAAGTTACAATTAAGAATTAGCCAATTGAATTAATTAATTATTAATTGTGTTTCCCTATGATTACAATTAATTAATTTAAAGTTTTTAATGAATTTATCAACAGCTATTACGCTACTCGGAATACTCCAGCAAAGAATTAGTAATTTAGCTATAGTTTCAATTGAACATGAAATTTTAGACAAGAAAGTTGATGGAAGCTTTGAAAAATATAAAGGCAAGAAGAGTTAAGCTTTAGTAATACATGTATTATTTTAGTTTTAAAAATATTATAAAAGCCTTTTCAATAACACTCAGCATAATATGTAGTCGTAGGGCGGCATAATCGGTATTGCACACGGCCGAACAAACAGCTAGCGGCGGACCTGGTTGTGTACCAAAGGGTGTACTGTTTGGTGGGGTTTAAAAAAAGTTGTTTATTAATGATTCTTAACTCTTATTAACAAAATTATAATAAGGGACAGTACGTCATTAGGTTCTTTTGAGAAGTCTTCTTTTGTGTGATATATTAGACTATAATTGGTTAGAGGCCATGGAGAGAGGCCTTTTGTGTGGTTTTTGGTAACACATAGTAATAAATCGTGAATTTCAGTTTAATGCAAAATAGTAAACTCTATTACATTAAGGAAATCAAGCAGCTAATACTGCAGTCCCTCCCAAACCAATTTTTACGCCGATCATAGGCCCTTAACAGGTCTATACCATTTACTCAAATCCGCCAATCTTAAGTGGTCAAGCAACAAAACCTTGCAAATTAGAACTTTTTCTGAGCATTAGTCAAAGATGTCACATGTTTTCTACTTCGTTTTGGGGTTAAAACCCCCAAGGGTTTTTACCGACGGAATTTTTGATGAAAACTGGTTTTCGGAACATTATCTGGTATAACATTACTCGGAAACCATTGTGTAATATTGTGACAAACTTCTACTGTAAGAACATTTCATTGCAATAAATTTCCTAATAAATAAATTAATCGATTCAAAATTTAATTGATTAAGGCCCAACACTGCTACCGATCAAATAAATCTATAATTCTCAATATTCAAAGCAAGCGAATGATCTTTGTAATGCAAAGCGTCAAATATTTTTTCGAGATGATACCGTAATGGCTTAACTGCATCGATTCTAGACCATTATATTAAAGAAATTCACAGTTTCGAGGGCTGTGCTGAGCATGGCATATAAAATGCGCGGTCATTGATTTCCAACCATTTTTTTCTAGTCCATTGTGTTTTCCACGCATATAAGAACCGTTATCATAACCGTGACCGAGTAAGTTTTGAATGTTGATATTTATCTGTGAAAATAAATCCAAAACAAAATTTTGTTGTTTTTTATGCTGTAGGTCGGTTGGTTATTATTTTAACAATGTCTATATATATTACGTGATGAGTCGCTCGGTTTGATGCGCCGTCCTTGTGTAGTGCACGCCTTGCACGCTTGCTTACGGCGGGCCTGACTACAACACTTGAAAGTTACAAAATCCTCAAATCTTTAATGGTAAATGCTAAGGAGTAAGCGTTTTGAGTTGCAAAACAATTAGTTGTCCCAGCAGTTGTAATCCTGTCAGCTTACTTTCTTGTAAGTAATTAAATGTGAAGGTTTGCGGGAGAGTTGTAGATGTGAACATCCTTCAGTTGGTTATGGACTAAGTGCACTTCGGTAATAGGATCGATATCCTTGACCCACTCAAACCAGGACAGGTGGATGTTAATCTTCAATGTCCTCAAGTGCATTTTGCTCAGTTTCAAGCTAACTTATATTTTCTTGCTTGTTTTTATCTAAAGCTGCAATCCCGTTTTGATTTGTAAAATTATTGACGGTCATCAATGAATAATGATTTGTTAAACACATAGAAATACCTTTTTATACTCAAATCCCCAATCCATGTAAACCTGAGTTTACAAATTTAACCTAATGCAAAAGTCGTGCTATATCAGTGGTGATTCGTTGTTAATTATCGTATTTTCGATTATTCTGCTAATTGGCAGAAGGAAGAAGTGACAGTGATATTTATTTATTTTGACAGTTGCTTGTTTCGCAGTTAGAGAAGCTCATCGAAATTGTTAAACTTTGTTCACAACGGAGGTCGACTAAATAGCTGAAATTGTAGTGTACATAAGGAGGCATGCATGTATGCAAGTTAGAGTGTGTTTTATTTTAAAATTTTGTGCTACAGAGCAAGGCCTCCATAGACTGAGAAGTAAAATTCTTAGTGGACGAACAAAGATCACGCTCCATAAGTCTCTCACCATACCTTTACTGATATACGGATCCGAATTGTGGATAGTGTCTAAGGATGATGAGATGACTGTTGGAGTTTTCGAGGTAAAAGTTCTCCGGAAGATTTATGGTCCTTACCGCTTAGCTGGCTGAGTCATGTTATGCGAATGGACAAAGAAGCTCCGGTCCAGAATATTTTCCTATCGAAACCCGAATTTGGCTACAGATTAAGGTAGATACTTCGATTGAGTTGGAAAAAACTGCTGGAGGATAACTTGAGCTTCCTTGGTGTTTCTAATTGTTAGTTATCGCTAAAAAGGGATAACTGGCGTGCTTTGAGACGCAATGGCCAAAACCGATTAGATGGTTAAGCGTCCATAAATTATGATGATGATGATGACAATGTTCGACACGTCGTAAACACTTCTGTGATCCTTGAATAGGTCCAGAGTCTGCAGTTTCAAGCGCTGAACTAACTGGATTATCTACTCCAGCATCAAGTTGAAGCATTTGCAGGGGGGAGAGTAGCCATGTTCTGCTGCCATTCATTTTCATTTCATTTCGGAAATCCTGTCAATGGATTCCCAAATATAATGATAATGAAGAGGGCAGAAACTACTACTGAAAGGTGTGTATGGGTTTTCAAAATTACCAGAGACGCCTAGCGGTCATATATTTTTCATAACAGAAAAAAACTTGGGATTTCGAAATATTTTCTCTTTACGAAGTTGAAGCCTTAAACAAACACCATACTTCGAGCTAAGTATGTGTCCGCAGATAAACGATAGGAGTATAATGGCAATATTCAACGATATACATAAAGTCGGCTGTGTGGATGATTAGTCGTGCTTCAGTATTCATTACAAAAACGCCATATCTCAATGTTTAATTCAATGAACTCTCAGCGGAGATATGACCTTCTTCAATCACTCTGCACTCTTCATCACCAGACAGACTTTTTGGCATTCTGAAATATTTCTGCCGTTGAAAAAAATAACAACAGCAACAAAACAATACTCTTACACATCAAAATGAATCTGACAAATTTGTCAAGCAAACAAAATCTCTGCTGCTTGATTGCTCATTCAAGCTAAAGAGTTTCGGGCTGGCGCCATCACTGATGCGCGCATTGTGACGAAATGATTGTGCGGTGCCCGGCAACATATTAAAAGTGACAATAACAATGAGCTACTTAAAGAGGTCATGATCTTTTCAAGATGTGAATGACTCTGCATTTAAGCGAGCTAAGCAAGCGTAAATGTTAAACTTCTTTGAGTAAAAGTCTAAGTGCAGAAGAATATTGTGAACTCATGAAAAACTTGATGAGATTTCATTTGTGGGTTTTTTTAAGATGTTTGTTGTTATGTTTTTAACGCCTCATTATGAACCTTTCTTAACCATTCATTTCTTTTATATTTCGCTATTTTCATTCTCATTCTTTTACTGCCATTTTAAGCGAGTTCCTGTTAAAAGTCGCAAAAACATTGCACTGCAAGGTGGAAATGGGGGGGAAAAAAATTTTAAACAGATGTTAATTTCACAAGAACACTTATAACAATGTTCAGATTGTTGCAAGACAAAAGAAAGTATACTTCAAACTTTGCTACTTCTCATGATTTTTTTCTCCTTTGTTGGTCGAATCCTTTTAGTTAGTTCTGTGCAGTCTGCTTTTGTTTGTTGTTGAGTAAAAAACGGTTTAAGCAAGTGAAAAATGTTTCCAGCATGGCGTTTTAACTGTTAACAACTTTTTGTGAGTTTCGAGAAGAAAAATTCATGAAAAGAAGAAAAACATATTCACATAAGCATGGCTCAATAATAAGGTCGTGTAAAGCTGAATTCGTTTGGTATATACTCACACACACTTCTTGTATTTTGTTTTTGCTTTAGCGGCTTCTGCTGTCAGATTGCATAGAATTCTTATATTTTGACACAAGACGCCGCTGCTCAGCTGTTATAATAACAAGACAACAAAGCGGAATTTTTGTTTTGAAACAAAGATAGTCTAGATGAATTTAGAAACTAAATAATTATGAAAATTATATTTAGAAAACGATGCTGCATTTTGATCCATGTTTACAAAAAAGGTCTTTAAGAAAATGTTTGTCTTGTAAAGTAAAGTAGCTGCACGACCGAGCTTTGCTTGGCATTTTCATAGGTTGTCATACAATTTAGTTTGCTTTAGATACTCATCAGTAAAGATGTTCTGGTTGTTTGTATGAAAATTTTGCTTACCAGCAGTGGAGCTTTACAAAAAGAAATTTTAAAAACATATCTTGATACTAGAAACATTTTTATTATTTTTTCTTATTGGTAACAAAGTTTGAGTACACATAATTACACCTACGTAGCTGCTCAAAAAAGTTTTCTCCATATTTTCGACAAGATTTCTTGCTGAATTGTATGGTTATAGGCTGTCGGTAGCTATAAAATAATCGAGAAGAATAGGGTTAGTGCTCTACATTTTTTGATTTCTTCTTTATTTTTCAAGATAGAATTATCCATAACTTTTTATATTTAATACATATGAAATCTAAGGCAACAGTTCCTTCCACACTATGTTCCGATTATGTCTCTGATTTTCGTTCGGAGGCATTACTTTTAACGTATTTGGTCGCTTAACTCTTGAAAACGCCACATATAACATATCATGCTTGGACATTGACGAACTTAGCTCCACTAAAACAAAATTAAAACTTTATCACTTCTTCGCTTAGATATACTTTCCAAATATCTTCACTCGAATTTTTATTAACTTCAGAAATTTTATTTGTGCAATATACACTTTTTGCAGCTCACCTTTTTCTTAAATATCACCAATTTATAAATTTTTCAAATAACAATACTTTCACTGTTTAACGTTAAATGTTAAAAATTCAGTCTCCCAATTTGAACAGCTGATTTAAGTTTTCACCTCAGAAAGCATTACATGGAAACGGTTGCTACGAGGTGCCAGAGGTTGGTTCAATGCACTTCCCATGGCGACATCTATCGTTTAGCACCTACGCATTTCATCGGACTTCCGTTAGAAGAGCCTGATGACAATTTAGAGTGATCGTGCACTGTTAACAACAACAACAACAACAACAACTTACGCGTAAAGCTTAGGTGGCAAGAAAAAGTGGCAACCTTGTTTAAAAACGGTTTTTTTTTCATTCGCAGGAAAATACCTTTCATTGGATATCCCCCATGTCATATTTCATTTCATTTGAAAAAAACTCCAGATAGGTGGCAACCCTGTAAAACATTCTATGCGGCAAAACCTAGGTAAAAGTTCTTAGAATGTGGTACACTATGTACGTACTAAATTAGATCTAAATCGGTTAAGCCGTTTTCGCGATAGTCTGGATATCAGTGGTGAACATAGGTGTTGGCACAGTGATTTTCACCAATTTTGGCCTTAATAAAATTATTTTAACAAAAACTATATAAAAGCATGTGTCAATGTCTATTACAAGAACTATACATTTTGACTTAAAACTGTACGCAAATTGCAAAATTGCTGCCTAAAAATTTCAAAGAATTTAATCAAATTTAAAAATTCATACTATCTTTAATACAGGGTGTTTTTTTACAGGTTTGTTTTTCGAATAGAGATAAAACTGGCATTTTGTGGTCAAATCTGGCAACTCTAATGTCATTTATGTTCAGTTTGGTTTGCCATTTCATCATGAACAGGTTGACAAAAGAACAACGCTTGCAAATCGTGCAAATTTATTTCGAAAATAATGGTTCAGTTCGCGAAGTTTACCGTGAGCTCCGTCCATTTTATGGTCGACATAATCGTCCATCAGAGCAATTAATTCGGTTAACCATGGATCGTTTTCGCACTACGTTTACTCTATGTGATAATACGCATCCGCAGAGACGTCGAACAGTGCGCACCGAAGAAACAATTGCCGCTGTAGAGCAAAGTGTTGAAGAGGACCCGAATGAATCGGTTCGCCACCGTGCACAGCAATTGGAGCTTTGTCCATCAACTTTATGGAAGATTTTGCGCAAAGATCTTGGCTTGCGACCTTACAAGATCCAGCTTGTGCAAGAATTAAAGCCGCGAGACCATGCAATGCGTCGTGATTTTGGTGTATGGGCCGAAAATGAGATTGATTTCGATGCTGATTTTCATCGCAAAATTTTGTTCAGTGATGAGGCTCATTTTTGGTTGAATGGCTACGTCAACAAGCAAAATTGCCGCATTTGGAGTGAAGAGAATCCACATGAGACCCTTGAAACGCCATTACATCCACAAAAACTGACTGTTTGGTGTGCTCTATGGGCTGGTGGAGTCATTGGGCCATACTTCTTCCGCAATAATGCTGGAGAGGCAGCTACCGTTAATGGAGACCGGTATAGAGCCATGATAACCGACTATTTTGTTCCCGAATTGGATGGCATGAATGTGGATGAGTTGCGGTTCCAACAAGACGGCGCTACATGCCACACAGCGCACGTCACAATCGATTTATTGAAGGAAACATTCGATGAGCGCATAATTTCGCGGAATGGACCTGTCAATTGGCCACCAAGGTCGTGTGATTTGACACCATTGGATTATTTTCTTTGGGGATATGTGAAGTCGATCGTCTACACCAACAAACCAGAAACGTTAGGGGAATTGGAAGCCAACATTCGTGGCGTTATTGCCGACATACGGCCCCATATGCTCGAAAAAGTGGTTGAAAATTGGACCTGTAGAATTGGCTTTATTCGAGCCAGCCGCGGCGGCCACATGCCCGAAATCATATTTAAACATTAATGGCATAAAATTATCCTTCCAATAAAGCCAAATTGATGGACCTTAAAACGATTTTCTTGTGTTTTATTTCAATTCGAAGTTCTATACCCCTAAAAAAACACCCTTTATTATAGTTTCATGAATTATTTTTTTATTTTACAAACTATTACAGTTTTTGTATGGAAAAGCTCTGTTGCCGATATCAGAAAAATGTTATATAAATAAATATTCTAAACTGATACAAGGTGGCGCAAAAGTAAGCTTCCGATGTTCAGCATATCGGTTGTGGCACGTGCAGTGTGTGCTGTTGCACCGTCTTGTTGGAACCACATGTTTTCTAATCCCAATTCATCAAGTTGCGGCAAAAAGAACTCGTTGATCATTGCTCTGTAGCGCTCACCATTCACAGTAACCGTTTGGCCCCGACCGATTATTGGTCAAATAAATAGTCAGCAATATTCCGCGTTCTGGAGCAGTGTAGCATAACATTGTTTATTAACGTGTATTTCACATGTGTTTACTACACAAATGTCAAAACAGAACTGCCTTTAGGGGCCAATCGCAAAATTTATAGCATTTTCTGATAGGAGGATTACTTTTGCGTATTGAAAGCGATTTTGAAAAGTAAATATTTTTTTTTTCGAGACTTAGTTAAAAAAATCAAAAGGTGTTTTTACTTAAAACTAATATTTTTTATAGATTTTGGGGTGTTTAATTTTAAAATGTTAAAAAAACAACTCATTAAAAATATTTCACAAAAAACACAAACAAAGTGAATGCCATTGGTCTTAGGTATAATTTACATGAGCTTACAGCTGAGATGGCTATAAACAATTAGCTGTGGAACAGAAACTACTCAACGTAGCACTCTGAAATTTTTAGGAGATATTCTTCAAACTACAAGTCCCATTTTTAGTTATTTACATTTGCTTATAATTTTTTTTTTAAGTTTATTATTCTAAATAAATATAACCAAAAAAATATTTGTTTCCCTACCTAAAGAGTATAAACGATTATTAATCTAACCTGTGAGTTTCGTTTTTTTCCAAGAATTCGTTGAGAAACTATAATGCTTTAAATTATCTCTAAATTTTCATATTTTTTCGTATATCAAAAGTTTGAAAATATGCGAAATAAAAAAAATAAAAAAAATTCTTTCAGGCCAATCTAAATTTTAATTGTAAAAATGATATAGAACGACCCATATATTTCACTTTCAAAGTGTCCGTGATCGAAGAAATTTTCGAAAATGCGCGTGGCCCCGCCCTTTTTAAAGTGGGTTATTCCATAAAACTTTTTATGCCATAACTCCGGCAAAAATAGATTTGTCGAAATGAAATTTGGCGAAAATGTTGAATAGTTATAAAAGGGTAGCTGTTTATTGTAAAAATGGGGGAAATCGGTTCAGGACCACGACCACTTTTTCAACATAGTTCTGAAAATTTTTTTCATAACATTTAAAACGCAAAAATTCTCTAACTGTGCAAGCTATATCAATAAGAACGTGCACACATAATAAGCTTTTCAAGGAAAACTCGATCGCAAAAAATTTTGTGGATTTTTGGGAAGTAAGCGTGACAACGCCCACTTGTCAGAATAAAAGTTCTGTTATTTTCAAAAGCGATTGCTTGTAATTTTAACTAGATATTTCAATGAAAATTAGTTAGCTGCTTTACAATAGCATGTAGTATACTCCTGCTAAAAATTAGGCAAATCGGATAACACACAAACAAAATATCCGGGCAAGTAATTAATATCCCACTGCAATAGCGAAATCATGCATCTTTCTTGATTTTCATGCGATATTTTCGTTTTTCGAATAAATTTCACAAACATAAATTGACTTTTGAAAGCAGCTGCTCTATTTGGAAATTTTTTTAAACATAAAATGTGCATGTATTGATATTTTGGGAAAATGTGGTTATCAGTGGTTAGTAAGGAAGCTATTTATATACAAATAAATTAATTTACTCCTCAGAAGTGTGTACAATTGGTCAGATTTAGTCAAGTAGGGGGTAGTTCAGGCAGAATAATGTCTGCCGGGTCAGCTAGATATACTCAGCTAAGCATATTAATTTTGTTCGCGTAGCGGTAGTTGCTCTGAATATCGATATCGCTTGTCTCTTTTGTAAACGAGTTGCAAAGCAATTGCAATGATTTATGAATGTCATGAAAAAAAAAAACAGGTGCCCCTATTGGTAAATAATTTTTAACTGATGATGTTAAGCGTTATTTAACAACTATTTACAAAATATGTCACATCTTCTCGTTAAAAGAAAATTCTTATTATTTAAAGCAGGGAAGTTCAACGAACGATACGATTCCATTGCGTTTCGTTAGTTCACAAAACTAAATAAACAAAATGGTACCGATAACGTTGCAACGAAATAAATCAAAGAAAATATCTCAATTAAACTGTGCTGGCAATACCTACAAGAGACGCATACATAGCTCCCACTTAAATCAAATCAATTCGCGCAAATATAAACTTGATTTTTGAGCTTTGAAAAATTACCATGGGAATTATATTATGCAAATAAGTAATTAAATAATTATCTATATTATTAAAAAGTTAGAAATTAATGAAAAACTTACTCAAACTTACACATACCAAAGCTCTCATACTTACTTTGCTTTCATATGTGAAGTTTGTATGTATGTCATTCGGCCGACTGTTCGTGACGGCATTGCCAGTAGAATAACAACATAAAGTTTAGTGTTTTCACGTTACGTTAATTAACGAAATATTATTATTTTGATAATTTCATTATTGTTTTTAGCATAAAGAAATTATTTTGATAATTGCCTGAACGATAAAAAAATTAATCATTTCAACAAAAACGAATGGTTTTTTTCAGTAAGCGATAATATTATCGTTACGATGCATTCTTGGTATAAAGGCGTTCATTCATTTCGGTGAATGTCAGTAAATGGAAGTTGCTATGTGAATTGGTTTTTTATTACATGAGGGTGAAAGTGAATTTTGATTGCAGCAACACAAAGCGTCACGGTGACATTTGACCAGCCTTAAATTCATCTACTTTGAGGTGAGATTCAAGACGTTGTTCAGCCCAATAAAATACTTCATAGTTACATAACTTCTCAAATCCATTGTCGACCTTGTCTACTCAAGGTGCATACTGTTACAAGGCATTATCGGAAGAGGGACTCCCATATGAGTTGTAAAAAATTGGTGGAGGATGACTTATAATCTCTTGATAGAAGTGAAAATCAACTTGATTAAATTAAATTTGTGAACGATGTGGCATCCCCTTTGAAGTGTCAAATATTCCTTAATAACATCAGTTTAATTTGGAAAATATGGCAAAACCTATCAAATTTGATCACTTGAAAAAATATTTTTTGCTAGAAACGAATAGAATTTAGTAACGGTATTGAGCTACTAAACTCAGATTTCTGAAAAAGATTGGAATATGCCTCGCATACTTTCTTTTTCCACACTGTATGCTCTTCCGTACACATCTCACGACAGCTCGTCCAAAACGTGATTTTTGTACGTCAGTCAATGTAGTTAGTAAATCATGTAGACGCAATAAATTTAGTTTCGAAGACTAATGTCAATTGATATTTCAGCGTTTGGCGTGTATACATTTTCGGGCGATCAACCTCTTCTTACTCTGAGACTCAACAGCTGTTATCGAAATCCGGTTGTTTATTGCTGCCACCCAACAACATTTATTGTCCAACTTTTACTTGCTGCCATGAACAAAAAAACGATACCATTTACAATCACATACCCGCCCACCCACTTACAGTTTCGGGAAATGCGCAGAGTTTGCTTTACCTGCTTAGAAATTTCAAAAGCGCGGCAGCCACTGACAACAGCTTTAAACTGGCATATTTTCCACTACACCCGCCAGTTTTACGCAAGCTTTGTTGCTTTTTCTGGATACCAGTTAGCTCTCCCAGTCAGTTTGGTTAGAAAGTTTTCTTTTTGAAGGCGCCAGTTGCCAGTTACGTAGCTTATGATTGTATGACCTAGATGGATGTGTGCGGCAAACTTTTAGTTGCCGAGTTTCCACATTGTTAATTTAATTTTTATGCGCACATTCCTGTGGTATCCCGTAGAAAGGCGTCCTACCTGGTTTAGTTTGTTAGCAACGCCACAGTCATTTACGAGAAAAGGTGACTTTAGGTTGAAGCTGCCGTCCTAATTTGCAAGCGACCACAAATTGTTTGAGCAAATAATTGTGGTTGGGTTACCAAATTTCAAAAGGATGTCCTACGCGCTATGAAAGACAATAAGTAATCGATTAATGTTTTATAATCGATTTTTTAATAGATTTCCTTGACACTTTTTTGGTCGATTTTGTTAATCGTAAAACTCGATGTTTGATTAATCGATTATAAAATTACTCATATTAAGTCTGTTTTTTTAAATAGTCCTTCTGTGCGACGGACGAAACATTTAAAAGTTTTAAAAATTTATGTGTGAATAATTAAATCTGCAAATCGTTCATTTGGTACTTTTTTTATGCTAATTATTTTATCGAATTATAAGCAATCCTCTATTATTTTCTCCTAAAATCACATTTACAAATTCATTTTCACAAATTCTGTTTATCTTTATACAAAAGTATCGATTATTGAGTAATCGGGTTTTCCGATTCGAAATCATATCCCTAATACATGCCTCCCACGCTGAGCAGCACTTAGAATTCAATTTGGGTAGTGAAAAGTTTCTGAGCAACGAAATATATGTTCTTCTCTAAATAATTTGAGGTAAAGTACTGGGATCATCAAATAACAAAAACATCAAGTTCGTGCCTAAAGCCCTTAATGAAAATACCGTTGTCAGACATACAATCATACGTACATGCAGCATACCTCTCTTTAATCTGTTTTAGTTAAGCCGATTTCTACAAATTGGAGTTTTAATCTTTGGAATGCGCTCAATCTTTTCCCTGATTAACCTTAATCGTTATAGAAAAAAATTTAGGTTAAAATTAAAAGAGCCAACTATAAATAGAAAAGGAGACTTAAGATCGGAAATGACCAAAAGTTCGTTGACAAGTGAAATTTAGTGGGTTCCAAAATATACCAATCGTATAGAAAATAGTTTACCGTCACGTATCGCTGGTTATGTGCTAGCCTTGGAACATCCTGCATAACAACCTCTGCCAATGAAATGTATGTGGAGTTGAGTTGGATCTCGTTTTATCACAATCCCTACTGTTTTGTTCGCATCCTCTGGCATCATGAAACCTATTGTGGAGCAGTCGTGGTACTGTGGTTATGACCCAGCGGGTTAGGGGTTTAAGAGGCGACTAGAATGCACAAAAGTAATGTTGTGCAACTTGATGATTGATCTACATACATGATGCCCCTCACCTCTTGTTACCCATACTCTACTTCCCTACGAAAGGATGGGTGACCTGACCTTCAAGGAGTGTTTTTGTCGCTAGCTTGTGGACGAGCAGCTCGCTGCGATTCCAGCAAACCGAAGTTCGTTAACATATTTTGACATGCTCTTAAATTCGAACAGATAGGACCGATAAGTGTATTCCATCATACCCAGCAGTTTTGTGAGGTTAGAATATGGCCGCGATGAGCTAAGCCTGCCATAAAGGACCACTAAAATCCATCAGCAAAATGCTCAACAAGTACTAAGTGGAGTTTGTACCAAATGCAAAAATAATTCAAGCCGGAAAAATCGAAAAGTTGAGAGAGCAGTTCCCACTCATGGAGCTTCCTATGGATAATATCAACAAGGTCAGTCGGTTTGAAATAGTAACAAAATAGAGCTGGGAGATAAAGCTAAATGCGACATTTCCAGAAATGGAAGTTTGCACCAGGACCACACTCTGCTGTGGTACACAGACGACTCCAAGACCCCAGAGGCTATTAACGAATGAATTTAAACTGAAATGAGTACATCGCTATACTTATCGATAGCCAGTTAAAGCAAAATCTTAAGTGGGGATAAAATTTCACTAGCCTTTGAGTTTCTAGACGAAACGCCTTTTAGCAAGGAACACTTTCGGCTGAGTACCAAGCCACAAAAGGATTGATGGTAATCAGTGCTTCAATAAATTTCCGAAGAAGAGTCTTAGGAGGCTGGATATCTGCTCCAATAGGTTATGTTGCTCATGCGACAGCACAGATGAGACTGCAGAGCACATACCCGTACTTATCGAATGTGAGGGCATTGCGAGAAGTGATATAGTATTCTCAGCTCACGTAGGAAGGAGAGGAGATATATACAATCCACTAAATGGGTTATAATCCTTGACTTTTTGAGGAAGCTCCGCCTAGGCAATTAAATATTAATTATATAGTAATTAAAACTTACTACGATCTATTGTTGAATATTTGTATATTTGTACTAGATTTGCTACTCCGGATACGTTTATAGTTATGGGGCCACCTATATTATTTTTTTGTTATGAAATGAGATATGTTAATATGGGTATCAAACGCTAGGAATTTTACGTTTTATTCCTCTAAAAATATATCTATTTACTGTTACCACCTTGGGTTGCCCTGCGCATGGTTTAATAATATATGGTTGACGCAATCGGCCAACAACACGAAATTACCGTTTGACGTCGTTTAATCCTTATGTCAAAATGTACATGTGAGAGGGAACTCGCAATAACGAACCGCCTATTTTCTAAGCTTTCCACCTATAACACACACATAAATCACAAAATTTCTTAATGTTATCACAGAGCACTCATTAAATATCAATTTACAGTTAATTTTTATTAAAAATAAATAAAACACGAAGCGAACTCAATAGCTTTTCCATGAACTCTAAACAAAGAATGTTAACAGAAAGCAAAGATATGATAGTTTGACAAAAGGTGTAGATGAGGAGGAAGAAGACGCCATGTCATCTGCATTAACCATATAAATCATTTAACCATGCCCCTGCGCTCATGCATTACAAACTTGATCGTTACTTAGCAAGTAACGAGTAGCATAAGGGAGAGCGAGAACGGCTTCGTAAAAAAAAACCGATGCTGTGTTGGCGGACAATTAAGAATAATAAAGGGTGTTTTTTTTAGGGGTATAGAACTTCGAATTGAAATAAAACACAAGAAAATCGCTTTAAGGTCCATCAATTTGGCTTTATGGGAAGGATAATTTTATGTCATTAATGTTTAAATATGATTTCGGGCATGTGGCCGCCGCGGCTGGCTCGAATAAAGCCAATTCTACAGGTCCAATTTTCAACCACTTTTTCGAGCATATGGGGCCGTATGTCGGCAATAACGCCACGAATGTTGGCTTCCAATTCCCCTAACGTTTCTGGTTTGTTGGTGTAGACGAGCGACTTCACATATCCCCAAAGAAAATAATCCAATGGTGTCAAATCACACGACCTCGGTGGCCAATTGACAGGTCCATTCCGCGAAATTATGCGCTCATCGAATGTTTCCTTCAATAAATCGATTGTGACGTGCGCTGTGTGGCATGTAGCGCCGTCTTGTTGGAACCACAACTCATCCACATTCATGCCATCCAATTCGGGAACAAAATAGTCGGTTATCATGGCTCTATACCGGTCTCCATTAACGGTAGCTGCCTCTCCAGCATTATTGCGGAAGAAGTATGGCCCAATGACTCCACCAGCCCATAGAGCACACCAAACAGTCAGTTTTTGTGGATGTAATGGCGTTTCAAGGGTCTCATGTGGATTCTCTTCACTCCAAATGCGGCAATTTTGCTTGTTGACGTAGCCATTCAACCAAAAAAGAGCCTCTTCACTGAACAAAATTTTGCGATGAAAATCAGCATCGAAATCAATCTCATTTTCGGCCCATACACCAAAATCACGACGCATTGCATGGTCTCGCGGCTTTAATTCTTGCACAAGCTGGATCTTGTAAGGTCGCAAGCCAAGATCTTTGCGCAAAATCTTCCATAAAGTTGATGGACAAAGCTCCAATTGCTGTGCACGGTGGCGAATCGATTCATTCGGGTCCTCTTCAACACTTTGCTCTACAGCGGCAATTGTTTCTTCGGTGCGCACTGTTCGACGTCTCTGCGGATGCGTATTATCACATAGAGTAAACGTAGTGCGAAAACGATCCATGGTTAACCGAATTAATTGCTCTGATGGACGATTATGTCGACCATAAAATGGACGGAGCTCACGGTAAACTTCGCGAACTGAACCATTATTTTTGAAATAAATTTGCACGATTTGCAAGCGTTGTTCTTTTGTCAACCTGTTCATGATGAAATGGCAAACCAAACTGAACATAAATGACATTAGAGTTGCCAGATTTGACCACAAAATGCCAGTTTTATCTCTATTCAAAAAAAAAACCTGTAAAAAAACACCCTTTAGTTGGCAAGTGCGACACGCACAGGTGAATCGGAAAGAAAATATAAATTGTATAGAAGACATTGAAACAAAATTTAAAATAAAATAACAAATAGCGAGCGCTTGAACTTATTTTATATTTGAAAGTGTGCAGCTGAACATTACAAATGCAGAATTTTCTCAAAAAAGAAAACCTCCTTATATATCTTATTATCTTATATATAAATAGACAAGATGAATGCAATGTGAAACCGTTTTCTGCTAAACTATAATTCTAAGGTATACAAATTATATATGTATGTATAGATAGGAAATTTTGAGGTGTACTTTTATCCGTAAATAAAAAAAATTTTTTAAATCATTTTAATATAAGAAATTTTGCATAAAAGTCACACCACTACACATTCACTTATTCACACTATAGAGCCGCTGTTGTGTGAGTAAATATGTCATGCACGACTTTGTATTACTCGTGTGATCGGCTCTCACTGTGAATGCGAAGAGTTGGTAGTGGACCAAGGAATAAGAAGCATTCGCACTACAGCGCAGTTGTTGTGTGAGTAACGTATCGTGAATTTTTGCTTTAGTTGTTTTTATTGCATTGATCACTGGCTACCAGTGTGACCAGGTGATAGAAAAAAAGAAGCTAAATCGGCAAATAAAAAGGTTAGAAAAAGCCAAAATTAAGAAAAAAAGAAGCTAAAAAAAAGTCAGAAATTTTTTTACGAAATCTATTTCAAATTTTGTATTTTAGTTTTAACTATTTGTATATAAAGCTGTAGACATAACTTAAGGGAATTATTCTTGTTTCAACACAAATTTTTTCAAAGAAATACATACTAGAGAAAAATCACTACAAACTAATTAGTTATATAATATTTTCTTCGTCTGATGTATCAGAAGAGCTTGAGTCTGCGTACAAAGTTTGTGTATTTATAATAGAGATGAGATCATCGATGATTTTAAAGGCAGTGCAACATTTGGATAAGCGTTTTAACGAACATCTAATATCAAGCAGCGAGTTAAGCATTTTAATTTTTAATCTGTTCCTTAACTTAGTTTTTAAAATGTTCATGGCACTAAAAATTCTTTCAACCTCCGCATTACTGAAAGATAATACCAAAAAGCTAAATACGAGTTCTATAAAAGGTTGTTCGTTTAATGTATTTTTTTGTCCTCGGACTTCCGCTTAAAATTCTATGGTAGAGGTCACACTTGTCCACTGTACGGCTTATAGCCTTCGCCACTGCAGCTCAATCAATGCTACGTGTCTTGGAGAATACCTAGACTTTTCTTCTCGAAAGTGAGAAAATACATTCGGCTTTGTAACTTTCAAAGAATTATCAACTGAAAAAAAAATTATATTTTTTATAGAGTTTATATTATCAGGTAGGCGATGTCGCAATTGGGTTATCAACTCCATTATAAATAGTTGACAATTTTCCGAATAATTTTCTGTATATCGTCATCAATACTACCTTCATTGAACTTTAATTTTATTTATTCCTCGAAGTTGTATGAAAAATATGGTGTTGGGACCAGAAAAGGTTTGGAGTAAAAAAAAGGATAGAAAAAAGCCACAAAGCTAAAAGCAAAATTATGGGGCTAAAGGACAAAAAAAAGACAAAATCTAGCTTCGAAAAGGCTAACCTGGTCACACTGCTGGCTACGCTGGCCACTCTCGGCGGTTCTCCTGAGAGCACGAAAAGTTGCTTTGTTGGAGACATAAATAAGCAATTTCAAATATGAGCAAATATGTAAACTTCATTGCTGCTACCTGCAAACAGGGTTTACAAAAACAAAATAAATGATTACTCATAAAGAGTATTAAACACCGAAGCTTGATTTGTATTTGTGGTTGGGTTTGTGTAAATTGAAAAAAAATAAAATAAAATAAATTAAATAAGATTAAAAAAAAATAAAACAAAGTTTATTAAAATAAAGTGAAGGGAAAGACAGTAAAGGTAAGGAAAGGAAAGAAAGGGAATGGAAAGGAAAGTAAAGAAAAGAAAAGTAAAGGAAATGAAAGGAGGGGAATGGAAGGGAAGGGAAGGAAAGGGAAAGGAAGGGTACGGAAAGGCAAGAATAAAATAAATACAAAATAGAGACTGCAGAGAGTAAAAGAAGAAATCAAGGAAAACGAAAATATATTAGAGGAAAGGAACGACAGAGAAAGCAAGGGAAAAAGGCATATGAAAAGTACAGCAAATAATGAAAATAAAATTAATTTTAGTGGTTGAATTTCAACCACTGGGCGTTCTCTAGTATTAATTTTTTGGCATATCCGTTATCATTTTACAAGCGACTTAACAGGTATGGTTGAACTTTTAAATGTATACAAAATGCAACATTTTAAGCTCTACTTAAGTGTTGCAACTAAGAAGTTTTTACGGGGTTTCCACGTACTTGGAATTTTTATAAATGAATAACATATACTGATAATTGTATCAAAAGAAAGGTATTCCACCTGCTGTTTTAACAAAAATATTTCTAATGGGCTCTCTTACGTAAGTGTTGCACTAACCTTGTTGCCACAAACAAAAAATCAAAAAGAATGTGCTAATATGCGTATCAAATGAATTTTTTTTTTTTACGTCTTATTTCAACAAAAAATATTTTTAGATACGTACGAGTATACCAGATAAGGTTAAGTATATTATTTTTTTTGTTACCCGCTATTATCTCGAAAGCTAAAAAAACAAAAATGTATTTGCTGATGAATATCGAAACCAAACTAAATTATGTGGTAACCTCGAAAAATTCAGAGAAAAAGCTAACTCGGCCAGATACTGTACTATTTATAAAGAGAGAGTAACCTCAACATACTATGAAATTTATTTACAATATCAAAAACGGAAATTTGCCTGATTATCTAAGAACAGGTGTTAAATTTAATTACGAGGTCAATGATAGAAATACGAGACAGACAAAAGATTTTAAATTATTATAAAACCGAGTCTGAAAAAAATAATCTTTTTTTATAAAGGACTAAAATGCTTCAATGAATTACCCGAAAGAATTAAGAATTGTGAAAATAAATTATTTAAAACAAAATTGTATGATTACATGAAATCTATGATATGAGTAGATTTATGGTACATATTTCAACTCAATAAAATAATTTAAAATACTTGAATACATTTTGTTTCTCCTATTTAAAATATTGAACATTTGTTAAGTGATGCAATATATTCTTTAAGTATAGAACTAGGCTCTATGAGCAGTAATAAATAACTAAAACAATAAATTTTCTTAAGACCAACGGCTTTTCTCTCGATGCGCTCCCTCTAGAGACGGCCATTTAAAAACTGTTGGGTTGGGTTTCGGCTTGAAAATGTAGATACAAAAAAAGTTGCCGGATCCAGTTTCCCCAACTGCAGAGCAGTCACCACTTTATTTTAGCCGACTCCCAGTTCACTCGCACCTTTCCAATTCATTGATTTATGTCAACATTCGTTCGCCATTCTACATCTTCCATTTGCCCTTTTGTTGCTTTTAGCCACTTTGTGATGTATTTGCTAGGCGTACAGCTGCAGGTGCGTGTTGTCTGTAAACATTTAACTCGAACAAACATTTTGTTTAACTTTTAAATTTCGTTAAAGTTTTGCTTGTGCTACAGCAGCTGCAATCTAGTGGATGGACTTTGCTTCATACCGCACAATAGCGCACTTTCCTCTTTCTCCCTACTTCTCTCAGTGTGTATGAGTGTGTGTGAGCTTTCCAGTTTCTATTTCCTTTCAATTTATATCACGTGTATACCATACATTTGACAACTGCATTGCGTAAAGTCGACTTTATTTTACTTTGGTTTCATTGAAGCAAGAACAACAAAGAAATGAGCATTGGTAAACAATTGTGGCCTATCCATATATGTGTAGATATGTGGTTGAGTGGATGCAACATGTGTACTAAAGTTTCGATTTGCCTGCGTATGTAGCAGATATTTAGATGCGTGAACTTTTCTAACAATGGGCATATCAACTGAACTTTTACCGAGTTGAATATTTAAATGAAAACAAAAACAAACCATTTTCTATGTTTGATTGCATGTCGAAAGGAAATTGTAGATGAGTTCTGCTATTGTGGTTGTAACAGCTGCTATCACCGGAGGTGCAAATAACTCGTCTTGAGGAAACATGTCAAAGAGTATCACAAAACAGTGTGCAAATATATATTTTATAAAGTTTTGCAAAACATTGCCGAACGGAATGCCTTTCGCATTGGTAACATTTGCATATGACAGTAAAATAAGGAAGTAATGTCACGAAGAGGCAAATTGCGAAAATGGTGTTTAAATGAGATAAGAGAAAATGATGGCTTGGAGAAATACATGAGCACGTTTTGAAAAAAGAAAAAACATAACACAGCATGGCATAACATAACGCAACATAGCATAGTTTAGCATAAAAAGGAAGTAATGTCACGAAGAGGCAAATTGCAAAAGTGGTGTCTAAACGAGATAAGGGAAAATGAGGGCTTGGAGAAATACTGACTCGACTTTCCACGTACATACTCGTACTTATATAATGTTATGTCGGAACGACATTGAAAAAATTTCGCTTGAGATGTTGGTATAGCAAGAACATGATGCGATATGATGTAATATAACGATATAAGCTTGATGTGCTTTGGTCTCTGTTGGTACTTATTTGATGTGATGTTTAGAATGTTACATTGCAAAAGCCAAACACATACGCGAGTTTTGAAAAAAAAAAAAATCTTCGCACGACATAACACAGCATGACATAACACACGCAACATAGCATAATAATCCATAACAGTTTTATTACATAATAAAACTTAATGTAAGATAACCTATGAAAACAGAACATAAAAAGAACGCTACGACAAAAAATAACATAGCATAAAATAAAACAAAATAGCACAACGCTACATAAAACAAAATAACATAATATATTATGGCAAATTATGGCTTAACTTAATATTAAATGGCGGAACATAAAATAAAATGTTACAGCAAAACACAATATAATAAAACATAAAATTAAATTAAATAACATAACACAACATAGAATATAATGTAGTGTTGGTCAACATGGCATAATGTAGCATACACAACATAACAAATATAAAGTAATACAACATATCAAAACGCAACACAAAGGAGCATAATTATATAAACCATAATATAACAATAAAGAAAATATTTTTATCTATTCTGATGTAATCTCAGTGTGACGTAGCACTATTTGAGGCAAAATTTTTGTGGATGTGATGTCAAAGGAGGAGGTACTGTCGTGTTAAGGTATCAGTACTATCTAAAAAAATTATTAATCGTTCTTGAACAATTTTTTAATTGTAGCAGTAATCACTTTCTAGACGTGATGCGACATATGAGCATATGATGGTATGAATAAGCAGTATGCAACTGGAAAAGATGTCAAGTGAAAGTGTAGAACAGAGTAAGCTACATTTGTCTTAAGGATTTTTATAGGCTGCTGTCATTAAGATCTATTCATTTATTCTAGAGAAAACTAAACATTGGCAAAGTTTTCAAACAATCGACGGTCAATATTTGTGTTAAAATCAAACAATTTGTAGTTACGAAACCGCCTAATTGAGATGTCACTTACACGGTTTTGCATAAGTGCGATGAGCGTGTTTGCTTGGCTGCATCCTGAAATTATATCACATCAACATCAAATCTCATGGCATGATATCACGTCAACATCACATCTCATCAGATCTAAACGCAAAGGTAAAAATCATTGTCATAAGTCACAGTAAAAGGTCTATCGAAAATTTATAAAGTTGTATGTTTATATAAGCTCTATGATAGAAGAGTTTATGCTCAATATTTGTGAAATCGCATTGTATTCTGCTAATATTTAACGAAGTGTGACTGAAGTGTGCTAATCACCTTTTCGATCGCCCTCATAAATATCTGTGTGAGATGCCAAAAAATATATAACGCGTAACTATGTTATAGCAAAATGAACTCGGTTCACTTGAGAAGTTTCACTAGTACTTGGTACTAGCGTTTTTTTTTTCGTATGTGTATTTACGTGAGGGTGGTCCTTAAATGTATGGAAAAAATGTTTACGCCAATACTAATTTAACCAAAAATATCACATAAGAGTTTTGGTCCCAATTGTTGATTTTTAAGGTATGTCGCACAGGACTTAAAGCTCAGATAACCCTGTGTCCCTGCAAAAATCTATATTTTTAACGACCAACCTAATGTACATATGTGTGTATGTTTTCTTTGTTTACTATATACATGAACTCTTTGTACTATTTACTGGATATTTATTTTATAGATTATGTACTTAACGACCATAAGTCCTTCCGCACGACTGTTTTTTAAGCCAGCAACTCAATTGAAATTTTTTTATTTAAAATTTAAATTATAAGTTTAGACATGCAAACAGTTATTTATGTACATATGTAGTTACATGTAAGTACAAGGTGGCGCAAAAGTAATCCTCCTATCAGAAAATGCTATAAATTTTGCGATTGGCCCCTAAAGTCAGTTCTGTTTTGAGATTTGTGTAGTAAACACATGCGAAATACACGTTAATAAACAATGTTACGCTACACTGCTCCAGAACGCGGAATATTGCGGACTATTTATTTGACCAATAATCGGTCGGGGCCAAACGGTTACTGTGAATGGTGAGCGCTACAGAGCAATGATCAACGAGTTCTTTTTGCCGCAACTTGATGAATTGGGATTGGCAAACATGTGGTTCCAACAAGACGGTGCAACAGCACACACTGCACGTGCCACAACCGATATGCTGAACATCGGAAGCTTACTTTTGCGCCACCTTGTATATATGTTTGTAAAGAAACATATTGATTTCATTTCATTTCAATAAATATTTAATGGTGTATCAAATTGAAATTTTAAGCACTCGCATACATACACAGTTTTATATACAAACATACCACCATGTCCATATTTGCTTTTGATTCCATTACATGCCATCTGCGCCATCATACCAATTTGATTTAAGTCCATAGCTACATTTATATTTGAATATCAAAATTGTAGAGAAAAGTGTTTTACGAGCTGTCGAAAGCCAGTTGATTGAAATTTTAACAACTCGTTGCTACGGATTGGGAAATATATCTCCTTATATAAGTACATATGTATGTGTTTATATGTTTGCCATAAAACGAAAAGTCAAATTATTTCAATTTCATTTGACTAACCCAGCTTTTAGGCTTAACTACCGATAAGGTAAATAGCGTCAAATCGTATCAGTTTTATTTTACGAATACTAAATTATTGAATTATTAAATCCTATTAGCAGAGCAGAGCTATATATTTTATTTATTGACTTAAAGGTAAGTTTTTGTTAGCACAAAAAAGCATTTCGGTCACATCAACAGCAGCTCAAACGATTTTTAATAGACCCTCATTTATGTTATTGACCCTAGCAATTAGTAAAAGTCACTTACAAATAAGCATGTATACACCTTGTAGGAAAAGTCTCAAGTGTTAAACTAGTACGTTTCTAGTGCATACGGAAGCACCACTAGTTCTTTTGAAATCTTTGTTACATGGAGATTAATTAGGGGGTGAAAAGTTTTATGGAGTTTCAAATATATGGTTTTGAACAAAATTTAATTTCTTCCTAGTTATTCTAGTTTGATTTCGAAACAATTAAGGAGTGAACTATACCTTTCATGAACACGGAACGTGATTTTCACTTTATGAATTAATTTAAATATGTAAAAACTGCGCAAAAGTTGACGTTCCTTCATATTCAATTGAATCGGAAAAATCGGCCTTATAAGTTATATTTATCTAAGTTCACGGATTTTCAGTATCCACATTGCATATGTAATAAGTGAAACAATTACATCACTGTTCAATATAATAGTAGTGAAATTAAAATGGGTGTCTTTAGGCGAAATAAGAAAAAGATGTGATTTTAATAATTTTCATTTAAAATATAGCGAATTTCATAACAGAAACCACATAAAAATAAATTCTAAAATTTACATAAAGTTCAAGACAGTTAATTAAACTTTAAAAAATGGCCTTAAAAATCTTCATATTTTTTGTTAGAACTTTTAGAAAATGTTTGAGTACGCGCTTTTAGACCAATCAGTTTTAGTATATTATTGTGTAAGTTAGAACTCGCTTGAAAATTTCCTTGAATTTTCAGGGTTTTTTTTCGTCAAGGTTGTTGAGTGATTTCTTCCATCTTTGGCAAAAAAAAATCTAAAAACTTACGAGAAATTTTGGAGTACTTCTAACATGCACATTACTACGCTAAATTTGAATGGACCATAAAACTGTGTACTCAATAATCTTCTAAGGATTCTTCCCAAAAATATTGATGTAAATTTTAAAAAGTTAATTAACTCTCCTGAGCTTTTTGTGAGTTTTGAAATTTCATTTTATGTGGTTTCTGCTATATTTTAAATCAAAATTATTATAAACACAGCTTCTTCTTATTTCCTCGAACGATTTCTAATTTAATATCACTTCTATTATATTGAACACAATTATAAATGTTTGATGTACGAGTATATTGGAACGATTTTCCGTCATCCCTTGTCAAATTTGGTTTGTAACAAACCGGTTTCGGCGTTAGGCCATCCTCAGTGTTTAGTTTCGTTCTGATCTTTGACTATCCGTTGCCTTGTGTTTATAGTCTGTGGATGCTGTAGCAGGTAATGTTAATATGTATGCGCATGCGCTGCAGCAGGTCAATATGCGCGCGTTTATTATGATGTGTTGGTTAAATGATAGGTTGAGGCAGGTAGAAATCGGTGATATTTTTCTTTTGTTTTGTTATGTGTGTTCGT
The DNA here is from genome assembly GCA_949987695.1 of Merzomyia westermanni. NCBI lineage: Eukaryota > Metazoa > Arthropoda > Insecta > Diptera > Tephritidae > Merzomyia > Merzomyia westermanni. Next base: position 176,048,161 of record OX465289.1, on the reverse strand, counting down.
TTATTCATTGTTGCTTGTTTTGTTGTTGTATCTGCGGTATTGCTTCCTTTTTCGTAAATCAGCGTTAAAGTTCCAAACATCTCATCAGATTTAGTGTTCGTTTGTTCGTTTATTATTCTCCCGTCCAATTTTTCCAGTTTGTTTATTTCCATGTTTTCAAGTACATTGAGGCGCCGACCTTTTCTTTGTATTTTTTTTGATGTTTGCTCGGGCGCATTTGTTTTCGATCATGTGATTCACGAAGTTAGATTCTGGAATGACGGTGGGTGTCTGTATTCTTTTGTTGTAGTCCCTGATTGCTCTCGGAATAGTGTACTAATTTTTCGTCCTGTGCGTACTATGTAGCCGTAAGTTTGTATCCTCTGTGTTTACTAAACCGATCCTCCGAGTTAATGTTGGGCTATAGTTTTTCTCCTACGTTGTTCGATGTTCTGAACGCTGTTTTAATCTTATGTTTTTAAAAAGCTGGCTAATATTCACGTCGTTTTTCCTGTGTAATCATTGCCGTCCAAATATTTATATTTTCTGCCTCTTTTTTGTGGTCCCTGGTTTCTTCGGAGACAATCCACCGTACCCTTTTTGTAGCTATTGTTTTTGCCTATGATATATATTGTATTCAGTTCTCTCCTGTATGCCTCCCGGGTAAGAGGCGCTCTTTGAATTCTGTCCACTAATTGCTTTATGCTGATTTTTTGTGCTGTTGCGGATGGTTTTACATGTAATGTGTTATGGTGTCCATGGCGGTTGGTTTCCTTTTAATGTTGAACTTAACTGTAACTTTGTCAATCCTTATCGTTAGGCCCAGATAGTTCATTCCTCCCTTTCAGTCTCCATTGTGAATTTAATGTTTCCATATTGCTTGTTGAGGAACTCTAAAATTTTTTCTTCGTTATTGGTAGTCAAGACCCAGATGATGTCATCAACGAACCTAACGTAAAATTCACGCCTAGCTCGATTTTATATTTTTGATTTCCCTAAAGGGTATGTTAATAAACATTTATGTAATTGAGTGCACGTACGCCCTATTGGGAAGAAATAACCCATTAAAGCTTTTTATGATCTAACGGTGGCATCGCATTAAATGATGCCTTAGGATACACTCGCCGCTTGTGTAAACATCCGAAATGATGGTCGTACGAAAACAAGCAGTCTATGGAAAACAAGGAAGGTTTATGGATCAAGCTCGATAGCATATCGATGAAAAGTATTAAAAATACATAAACCGCAAAAAAAACTATATGAAGCGATAAGTATGATTGGTAAGCATTAAAAAAGGCGAAAGGAATTAAAAAAGCTTTAACTAATCAATACAAATTTAAACCAAATGGAAATGTCGATTAAATAACGTTCAATTAAAAAGTCGTTGAAAAAAAAAATTCTAAGTTGAAAGTTTGTTAATACATAAAGACCTACATATATACATCTTTTAAATTTAGAAGATTGTAGAAGAACTATAACACGCCTTAAAAATTAATCCGATTATTAATTCCTAATTAATCATAACCCAATTAATCCGATTGATTAGGTTCTAATTAATCACAATCCAAATAATCCCATTAACTAGTTCCTAATTAATCATAATCCAATTAATTAGATTAATAAGTTGATATTCCTTGAATATAATAAACGATAAAGGTAGATGTTTATATAACGCTGAATTGAGTTGAATGGATGAAATTACTAGAATATGAACGGTGGTATGATGGATAAAACGTTGGTATAATATAAACATATAAAGGATAAAACTACATGAATAATTCTCAAACTTCATATAATATGTTAAAAATCTGATTCATTATTAATCGACAGAAAAATGTGCGAGGAATAATATAGAAATGCCAGCCCAGGCCCGAGTCATTCCAGTAGGTATAACCGTGAAATTTATATACAAAACGAGTACAAGCTTAAAGCGATATAGATTATTGGATAAAATGCAGTGTTTTTATTTTTTTAGTTTTTTGAACTGAAATAAATTTACTCACTGGTAACGAATAAAGAATTCTGTAGAAATTAAAGAAATGAAAAAGAAAAGTGAAATCTCTACATATAATTAAATTGTAACAGGTCGCTGTCTGTACATTGCAGATATTTAAGAAAAATAGATAGAAGGGATCAATATTAAGCCAATAGAAGGCAAATCAACAGTTGTTAAAATTTTTGTCTGTCAGTCTGTTTGTCTGTGTGTTTGGTAGCGCATCACTAAAAAACTGCTGAATGGAATTGAATGTAGCTTTTACTATTCCATTGCTAGACGTTTAGTTTAAAATGCAAGATATCACTTGTTCCGATAGCTTGAACAGTTTCGGAGATATCGACCGATATGGGGTCCAAGGTGACCCAAAATGTGTTTAGTACAATATGGGTATCAAACGAAAGGTGATAATGAGTGCTACAACAAGCGATGTAATAAAGTTCCATATATTATCTGGTATGTGATATAATGATTAAAATCGGACTCAGTATATTATTAGTTCTGAGACCCAGCGAAGCGACCAGTGTTTGCAAGAAATGCATACAGGTACTAATTGTCTGGAAACTTTAAACGAGGTTTCGTGATAAGGTGAACTTGAAGGTGAACAAGAGATCACTTGCCAAAGAGCATTTTATGATACAGAGCCTTGATGGGGGTTTGAAAAAGCAGATATAAATGAGACTTTGAGTAGTTGGAAGACTAAACAATGGATTAATTACCTTGTAAAGAGGCATGAAAAACGATTAATATTAATCTGTATCTTAAGAAGAGAGGAGCTAAGAGTGGAGGAGCTATAAAGTGCACTATAATATATGCTTTGACCTAACAAAGCTCAATCCATCAGCATAAAAGGTCTTATTATAGATTTCAGTGCGCTTAGGAAAAATATTTCGCATAACATTTTCAATATATTAAGTCTCACATTTAGCTACTTTTGACATATGTATATGTTTTGCAATTAGGGCCAACAGGCTGTCATTCCCACTTACTTTCATTGAATTTCTGAACAAATTTTCTTGCGTGTGCGATTTACACACATGAGTCAAGTGTTATTTTTGACCTTTTGAATAATAAATAAGTGCTTAAGCTTGCCTGGTATCAACATGAATAGCAAAAGAAGGGGCTGCGGTATGAGTAGGGTGCGGGTTAAGCGGAAAATGTGTGTATATCGCTATGCGTGTTTGCTTATTTTGGGTCCCATTGAGAGCATCGATATTACGAAATTTCCAATCAATACAGTGTCAAGTGAATATGTAATCCACATGTGTCAGGACCCAATTGTGCTACATCCATTCAATGTGTTTAAAAGATTGAAAGTATTTGTTTGGGTTTTTCAAGCGAAAGTGTATAGCGTCGAAATGAGGTAGCGCGTTAAGTATACGCAATGGTGGTTGATTTCTAATGTAAAGCTTTTGTGAATAACATTTTAATGTCGTTGACATGTAACTTAAAACGGCTTTGCACAAGCACAAGGCAGCTACAATATTTCACTTTATTTTTGATTTTCCTTAAGTGTAGTAAATACATACAGGTATGTATACGAAAAACAACACTAACTGACATTATTCTCTCTTTAAGTTGTTCAGGGCAAGGTTGAAATAGGCTTTTGAAAAGTGTTATTGAATTTTCAGTTTTAAAGTTTCCAAATACATTTTCCCTCCATTGGCAAGACCTTCATTAATGAAGCGTTTGAGAAAAATGTTTCAATGTTCCTTTTTTGGAATTTTAGTAATATTGTAGGTTTTTCGATTTTTTGGTTTTCTGTCAAATGTAGAAAATTAAAAAAAAAAACAAAAATGTTTAAACACGGTTTGCAGTTCTCTGTTTTCGATTTTACTACACCAAAAAAAGGAATTTGAAATTTTTATTTTCTTTGATTTCATGAAAAAAAAAAAAAATTACTGAAAACTTGCTAAACTTTATGCCTCTTTTTCAAAAAATTTTGCTATTCTATTGCTGACGTATGCCATCATTCCGCATTATGGAGCTAGAGCTATTTTGATTTAAAATTTTGATTTCGATCACGGAACGTATGATGTAATTTGACCCCAGTTTTTTCACATTGCTAAGAATAATTTCTGCAACGTTTAAAAATTTTGTTGAGGTTTGTCTTTTCTAAGAACTTTAAAATGTTGTAGGTTTGTAGAACTTTTTGGTTTTCCTTACAATAATCAAAACTGGAAATAAAAATATATTTTTCAATAAAGTTTTCAATGCTTAGTTTAAATAACTGATACGTTTGTAAACAGTTTTATATTTTTTTTCTTCTATGAAAAATTTAAGTTTTTTTTATTTTTCACATATTTTTAAAAATTCCACTAATGATTTTTCAGATGATTGAAGAATATTTAAAAAAAACTTGTTCTTTTGGGATTTTTTAAATATCGTAGATTTGCTGAACTTTTTAGTTTTAAAATTATTTTTGGGTATTTTGATTTGCACTGAAGTTTCTTGTTTTCTTTACAAAAATTATAATTTTTCAAACTTCCATTTTCGGGGAAGGGTTTTCAAGCTCAATTTTGTTTAAAGATCTCTGACCAATTTCTTCGCATTATTTTTCCATATTAAAATTTTAGCAAATTCTTGGGTTGCTGTTCAAAAATAATGAAATTATATTTTTCCAACCCGCTTTTCTATTAACAACCTTACCTTTAATTTTACTAAATTTTTTTCATATTTGCAAGCATTTTAGCTGTGAACCTAATTACCTAACATATCTCCGAACATTGACACATACTTTCTTTCTCTGAATTTCTTACAAATAGCCCATAGTTCGCCGCTGCGCATATTGCTGAAAATGTCTGTTCTTCGTTACAGTTAGTTCTTCGTCTTAAATAAATATTTACACTCATATCCTTTTGTATATAAAATCAGAATTATAAGAATGCTTACAAAACAATTTAACAAATATTCCAGCGCAATTCAGTGAGTTATTCAACTTAGTAGTTACTTAGCTGTTAGTATTTAGTTTTTATTTATTATTTGGCTACGCAAAGATTCACTCCCATCTTTGTTATTTTCAGCTAGAATTTTCAGTGTGTAAAGAATCGTTGTTCAGTCGATAAACAGGCACTCTCACCAACCGGCCATGGTGGCACAAGTTTTGTTGGACCGCAAGGAGATAAACAAGAATTGTTTTTGAAGTATTTGTGTGGTAGAGGTGTAGTTTTGCTGTTACATGAGTCTAAAGGTAGCTTTTTAAGTGCGGTTTTAAGTTTTATGGGTTACTAAATAACTGACGCGTTACCATGTTGCCGAGAGAGATTGGTTTATAAATTTTTTGATGGTTTTATGAAGAGAAGAAAAAGGTATAAATAAGGCCAAGAGTAATAATTTTTATGAAGATTTTTCCTACTCTATTCAATAAAAAACTTTTACTAATTAACTAGAAATGATTATTAAAAAATAAAAAACAATAATAATTTTCATAAAAATTCAAAAAGTGAAAAATTATTATTCTTGGCCTTGAGCTCTTTTCATGAATACTTGAAAATGTACAGGCCGTAAATCAACAAACATTGCTGGAATAAAAAAGCAATAACAAAACCGAGAGCACGCGGTAAGGCAGTTCTGGTGATAAATCAGATCTGTCAAAAAATCCATCATGATCACACTACTAACTGTCAAATGGCGGAAGTGGTTCATGCATATGGTAAAGAAGAATAGAACTAGGAGTTTAGATGACATCAAAACCAGCGTATTGTTAGCTTAATGGTTAGCAATGCGTGCCAAAATTTCTCTGATAAGTGAAGTCTAGCAACTTCCGAAATGGATCTATAAGAAAAGCTATGGCAGTTGTCCTTAAACATTTTTCCTACTCTATTCCATCCAAAAAGCTTTTAATAATTAATTAAAATGATTATTAATAAATAAAAACAATAATAATTTTCATAAAAATTCAAAAAGTGAAAAATTATAATTCTTGGCCTTGGGCTCGTTTCATGAATACTTGAAAATTATTATTGTTTAATTTTTTTAATAATTTTATTAATTATTAAAAATTTTGAATTGAATAGAAAATGGAAATTTTAGAGACAGCCGCCATAGCTTTTCTTATAGATCCATTTCGGAATCTGCTAGACTCTTTATCAGATGAATTTTGGCACGTTCTGCTCTGGTTTTCTGTCAACTAAACTCATATTTCTATTCAATTTACCATATCAATATTATTTTTGCATGGGCGTGTTAGTGTTATTCAAACAAGTATGAACACTGCTAACGCACCGGTTTTATGAGTAAATTCAGAATGCTGCATATAAGTCTTTTAAGCAAGTATTGCTACTAAATAGACTTATGGAAACATCGGAGGACCTATACAAAACTACTGATGGACATTACCATATCCATTCTGCTGAAAGATTTGGAGCTATGGGCTCCGCTTATCGAACCGTATCAGCACCAGCCGTGCAGGCGATAACTAGAATCATCCTCATCGACCTATAAAGAGGAAGACTATGAAAGCAAAAAAGGGCACGGATGAAGAGCTCATAAGAGTCGATCGAAAGGCAATCAGTCAGGAAACGTTTGGGTTGTGGGAAAAGAGGCTGATCACAGACATTCAGATATGGACTACTAAAAGCTTGGGTGTGGTTAAATATTACATACTCAAATCCTCTATCGTACTTCCAACCGTACTTATATAGGATGAAAAACGTCGAAGATCCGAAGTCTTAAAATGGTCCAGATGGAGACCGTAGCGCCAAGTGCTCAAACAAATTGTCGGCTAATTACAGCCGATAAAATCATAGAAACAATGTCTGTCGTTATAAAAGAAGGCACTTAAAAAATAAGATATATGGAACGCCACGCTGAAGAAATATGAAAGTAGTGGCGGGTTAGGCAACGGTTCTCCAGCTTGGGAAAGTTTTTTAGTCCACGATCGCTGCGAAGACATTATCTGTGGTGCATTAGGAATTTTTTTATCCCCACTCTCAGAAACTACAAAAGTTCATTATTTAGAAGATCAGATTTTTTGGGCGCTTTGATATAAGATAAGTTTTCTTTGAGGTTTATATAATAAGTTATGTTAAAACGGTATAAAAGCTAAATTACCGAGTTCGTTAACAATGAACATATATGTATTCGATTGCACTTGTTGGACATTCCATGTCCTCGCTCTCTCTCTCTCTCTAGGAGGTGTCAAAAGAAATACAGACTTGGCAGCACGTGTCCGAGAGAGCGTATTGGCTGTGGTTTAGCTATATTGGATTAAGTATTTTTTATGTGTGGATGTATCGAACCTACCGATGGGAATATTTGTGAGCAACTGTACCCACCTCGAGAATAAACTTTGCATTGCGAGCTGACTGTCAAGTATTTTGCGTAAAAACCAAAAAGATTTCTTTGGCTACACAAAGCCGAGAGCTATATTCTAGTTCCACCTCGCTAAAGACAATAGTCATAGCTTAGAAATCTTGTCAGAGCGAGTTGAATATGAAGCGTAACTCGTACAGTTGTGTTCAATATAATAGTAGTGACATTAAATTGGATATCGTTGGAAGAAATGAGCTATGTCATTAATAATTTTCATTTAAAATATGAAGCATTCCACAACAGAGGGCACATAAAAAGAGAGTTCAAAGTTTACACAAAGTTCAGTAATGTGAAGTACGTAAGAATTTTCTCTGAATTTTTAGAATTTTTTTTGTCAGGGATGTTGGGTATTTTTTTCTATACAAAATACATTTTTCTTCACGCGTTGTATGGAAGAAATCACTCAATACCCTTAACTGAAAAAAATTCTGAAAGTTTAGGGAATGTTTTGAGCGAATTCTTAACTGCGTACTTAACATTTTTTTAGAAATTCTGCCAAAAAGTTTGACGATTTTGATGCCCATTTTCTAATGTTTAATTAACTTTCCTGAACTTTTTATAAACTTAAAAATCTCTTTTTATGTGGCTACTGTTATGGAATTCGTTATACAAGGTGGCGCAAAAGTAATCCTCCTATCAGAAAATGCTATAAATTTTGCGATTGGCCCCTGAAGTCAGTTCTGTTTTGACATTTGTGTAGTAAACACATGCGAAATACATGTTAATAAACAATGTTACGCTACACTGCTCCAGAACGCGGAATATTGCTGACTATTTATTTGACCAATAATCGGTCGGGGCCAAACGGTTACTGTGAATGGTGAGCGCTACAGAGCAATAATCAACGAGTTCTTTTTGCCGCAACTTGATGAATTGGGATTGGAAAACATGTGGTTCCAACAAGACGGTGCAACAGCACACACTGCACGTGCCACAACCGATATGCTGAACATCGGAAGCTTACTTTTGCGCCACCTTGTATTTTAGATGAATATCATTAAAATCACAGCTTATTCTTATTTTGTGAAACGATATCCATTTTACTTCCACTAATATTTGTTGTGTTCTAGATCAAGTATGTTTATTCAAAGTCAATTAGTTACAGAGTTGCAAATCTTAGTAGTAATATTTAAGTAGTATTGTATAGGTAGTATAGATAGTATAAGTAGTATTAGTAGTATATAAGTAAATTCAATATCAAATATATTTTTATTTCACAACAATATTATATTGAGCACAGTTGCAAGTAAGTTTGGTGCTACATCTATATACATATATAAAAGAAAGTTACGTTAGTTCCAACGCTCATAACTCAAGAACGCCTGCACCGATTTGGATGATTGACCAGAATAGGCGGATACCCAATAACCGACCATACTGTATTTGTGTCTGGCAGTGAGACTTTCACACCAACAAGTATTTTTTAAACCATGTAGATTTTCCAGGCGCTAAAGTAACAACACCAACACTAAGAAATACATTTTCATGGAACCTTACTCTATACTGTTACTATGCTATGCTATCCATAGCATATTGTCCTGTTTACATAAGTACAAAATCAAATCTATTTCCTTGGTCAGTCTTAAATCTATTTATATCAGTCGCCCATACGCATGTATAAATAGAACAAACCTAATTTCTATCAATAATTCTTTGTTTTTGTTGTGTATATGTGTCATCTCAGTATGTCCTATGGTGTCGAGGAAACCTTACTAATACTTTAAGCTAGTGATAAACAAAAACGAGTAAAGGCAAACAAATAACATTCCCTTTACAAAGCATGAATCGGAAACTAACAAAGGGTGGGCCGAATTTTTGCTTTACTTAATCGTAGGCTACTTTTAAACTTTCGCATAAAATGTATTTGATTTCGTGATGCGGAAATCTTATTAAGGAAAGAACACCAGCAAAATTCCTATATACGTTGACTACTGCATGACCAAAAATTACAGTAGAAGTAAATGTCGACACCAAATATTTATTTATAATTAGTTTATGTTTATGTATGTGTGCTGGTTATTTAATTTTGGATTATTTACATACATAATTAGCTAAGATGTGTTGATCAGAACGTGCGATAAGCAAAATGAAAATATTATTGGCAACAACATGATTCTTGAGTTGAATTGAAATTTCTGTTTTAATTTGAGATTTGGTTAGATATGTGTTTAGTATGGTAGCATTAAAGGAAACAAACGCAACTCATTAAAAAATTGTAAACAGGTGGCAACCTTGTAAAAACATCTTAAGTGGCACACTTCTTAGAAAAGAACGCGTTAAATGTGTTGCTCAGTCTAGCAAAAATATTATCCAACTTAGTCAAGCATCCGACTAAGTGTGTAGGTTGATACCGCAATACGTGTTAGAAATTAAAGAAAGGTAGCACGATATTTAATAAAAATATAATTTGTTTTGAAAAATAATGGAAAAAAATAGTGTTATTTAATACTCGTATTGGTACAATTCCTTACATTAAAAAAAAAATTAACAAAATTTTAATAAAATAAGTAGCAACGCTGTAAAATATCATTAGTGGTAACTGCTCGATAACAGGGCTGAGGATCCTAACGTCTTGAGAGCGTAATACACAAAAATACTTTTATTGGAAAATTTCTAAAACTTCCATTTATTTGATACCCACAGTGGCACATTTTATGTTTATTTGTAATAAAGTGAGTTAAATGCTAGCTATACAGCAAACTTCAGTGGTAACTTTAATGAAACATTTTCAAGATAGCCTAGAATGTTGTGCGTTGCGTACTTGCAAAACTTGGTGCGATTTGGTGAAGTCTTTGCCGCTATGAAGCGGTTCCACAATTTTATAAAGCACCGAGGCGACCGAGCTTTGCTCAGCATTTTCATAGGTTGCCATACAATTTAGTTTGCTTTAGATACTCATCAGTGGAGCTTTTCAAAAAGAGATTTTAAAAACATATATTATTAATAAAAAGATTTTACTACTTTTTTTTATTGGTAACAAAGCTTGAATACACATAACAAATTATATATTGGTGGCCCCATATTTTCGACAAGTCTTTACAAGATTTCTTGCTGAATTGTATGGTAGAGGCTGTCGGTTGGTATCAAATAATCGATAAATGGGTACATTTGTCGTTTAGTGCTTTATATATCGGTCAACATTCTTTGATTTCTTCTTTATTTTTCAAGATAGAAGTATCCATAACTTTTTATATTTAATACATATGAAATGTGAGCCAACACTACATTACTTTTAACGTATTTGGTCGCATAACTCTTGAAAACGCCACATATAGTACACCATGCATAGATATCGATGAATTTAGCTCCACGCCGACAAAGTTTGTCCCTGAGTTTTATGCGCAGTCATGGCAAATCTTGGCCTTACTGTAAATTGATGCTGTTGCGTGGTACACCCTCGCGGCCCATCGGATGAGTGTGATTATCGGTATATGTACTACTTTCCCGGATTTTTGTTGTCGAACCAAAGGGTCAGCCCTACTTGGAAATGTTTTTTTTTAATACCTTTCATTTGATACCAATATTAACGTATTTTATATCATTAAAAAAAGCAGATAGGTGGCAACTCCAAAAAACATCCCATGTGGCAACACCCAAGTAAAAACTCTTAGAATGTGGTACACTATATACATACCGAGATAGTCTGGATATACAAATATACAAACATACAAATATTCAAGAATAGCTCTTTCAAAGTTATAAGATATAGCAATACATATTAAGACTAGGTGGCAACCGTACTCAAAACATATTAGTCTTTTTTTAATCCAACTTAAGTAATAGGAAAAAGGCCCAGAAGCGTACTAAGTTATATATGGTGTAAAAATAGACTATCTCTGCAGGAAAAATTTTAAATTTAAGATAAGAAAGTTGTTTCAGAGTCGAATCGAATTTTACGATACAGTGATAGGATGTGTTTTCTGTGATTAGACAGTTTTAAGAAAAATTCTGAATATTGGCTATTTTTCAAGAAATTGCAGATTACAATGCCACTGGCTGTATCCCCACCTAACAGCATGAGAAGGCTGTAGTAGTATTCGAGAGAAAGCATAAAACCCAGGTTGTACCGTGGATAGGCCATGTTATGCGAATGAATGAAGCTGCTACGGTTTAGAGGGTATTTATATCCATACCAAATGCCGGAAGTAGAGAAAAACCAAGTGCATAAAGATTTTAAATTTCTTGGTGTATCCAATTGGCCCCAGCTCACACTAAGAAAAAGTAGCTAAGTATTTAGAAAAATGAGACGGTAGACTCTCAGTAACATCCACGTAGTGGGTAAAGTATTTTGTCAGCTCCATCGCTTCGATTGCCTTCATGCAGGCTGAACTTAGATCTGGATATTATATTAGGCTAAACTCTTATTAAACCAGACTAAAGCCTGACATTCCGAATATTTGCTCGGAATGTACTGTGTCCCTCGATGTTACCAACCTTCTTTTTGACTCGCAAGTAAACAAACACTTTCCTAAAGCAATTTCAATCTTGTCCAATCATATCTAAACGGCCAATCTCTAGTACTTCATTTAGAAAAATGGATAACAATTCAAAATTAGGTACGTGCCGATTGGGCAGTGCGACATCTGTTAATACAAGAAAATAACATAATTTTTTAAATTTTGAGAATGTGAAAGTATATACAAAATATTAACATCAAACTCTAGGAGCCTTGTAGGTTTTATACAATTTAATTCAATTTTTATTATAAATTTTTCCATGGAGCGGAATCCACACACTGCCGAGCTTAGCACCGTGGACCCCGACTTATTTACTTTAACTCCCACATCTATATCGAGGTGAAATTTTAAGGAAAAGTTCAGTCCAGTGAGAAGTTTTCTTAAGGAATCACATCTTATGATCATTTTACGGATGCTTTGTTAGATAAAAAAGTTATCGATTTTTCAGCAATAAATTATTGAAACTTTAAGACTTTGCAACTACAGCTCTCCTTTAACATTCGCACTAAGCTCCAATAACAAATTCATTAATTTTGAGCTCAAATTGCCTTAGCATGCGCGGTCTTCACCGTTTAAGGGTCGTTACCGTTAGTTTAATAGTTACGATAGATATCGAAAAACGATAACTAGTTCTGTAGCCTACGTAAAATGCTCAGCTCTTCAGTCACATTCCCTTCCTTTATCTGCTCTCCTAGAAAAATAAGAGTAGTCAAGTCAAGTGAAAGTGCCACATACTTCCGCAGCTGAAATTCCGCACAAACAATTCCGCATACTTTAAAAGCTTAAACTTAGTTTATGTCTATCATTTCTCCATCAAGCTCGTAAATAGTCAATCAACTCATTCTTAAGTTTGGGTCTGATTTATTGTGCAACTTGATTGAATTTTTGGTTTTTGTTGTCTATTTTAACGATCATCTTATTGTTGTTGTTTTTGTTTTTGTTGTTATTGGCAAAGTATTATATTGTTTGCTTCTTGTAATGGTTGCAGCCAATCTCGAAAGCTTTTGTTTACGTATCTAATGTCAGATAAACATCTGTCATTTACCAAAACATCATAGACTTGGTCTGTCCAGCATTCAATATGTCTCCCCTGAGAGCTTTAACGTACACTCACTCTATGTATGTATGTATGTATTTGCTAGTACTTGACATAAAACTTTTATTTGTTGTTGGTTGCGTTTGGGATTATTGTGGTTAAGTCTACATTTTCAATTCAAAGTACTTGTTTTTGTTTTCATTTAAGTGGTTTGAAAATCCGAATGTTTGTGGGAAAATGTCTCCTCTTCTCTCACTCTTTTTGTATTTGGAAACTTTTTTTAGCTTCTCTTTTGAATTGATTAATGGTATAGTACATAGTTGTCATTGTCAATCATAGGTGTTACTTGGGTTGTATTTGTAATTATAAATTTATATTTGACGCCCACCCAGTAAACATTTTTGCTCAATCTCAAGTTGCTACTTTTTTTGAGCCCGTTTACTTTTCTGAAACTGGTTACCATTATGCACCCATTTACTTTTCTGGAACCGGCTACCCTTATGCAACCGGTTACTTTTATAAAACCGGTTATAAATATTCATCCGGTTATTTTTTGAAACCGGTTACTTTTCTGGAGCTCTCTTCACTTTTCCAAAACCGGTCCCGATTATGTTCCTGTTACTTTTATAAAACCGGTTATTAATACTCATCCGGTTACTTTTCTGGAACTGGTTACTTTTCTAAAACCTGTTAATCTTTGAGATTAGTTACTTTTTTATTAAATGTTACATTCCTGTAACCGATTACTTTTCTGGAACCTGACACTTTCATGCTAGAACCTGGAAGTATTTTGGAACCTGTGAAATTCTTCCTGGAACCGCTTACTTTTCTGGAACCTGACAACTTTTCTAATCGGTTACTTTCTTTCTGGTACCTGATACTTATTTCGAACCTGTTATAATCTTCCTCGAATGTTTACTATTCAGGGAGTTTGCTTGAAGAGGTAACTTTCATTAAATCGCGTAACATTTTGGAACTGGCTAAATTTCTAAAACCAGTTCCATTTTTTATATCTGTTACTTTTCTGCAACCTATTAATTTTCTGGAACTGACGACTTTTCTCTTTACTAGTTTTTGCTGGTAGCAAAGTTCTCCGTCAGAGTCGTGGTACTTCACTTGATGTTAACGGCTAATATCGAATTGAATTTATTGATGAACTTTACGAACTTTACGCAGATATAAGCAAAGAGAAGCGAATTAAAGCTCAAAGCTACCGCTGGCTGAGGCATGTTATACGAGAGTATAAAGAAGAAGGAAAGCCTGGACTGAGATGGAAAAAAACAGTTGGATGATTAATCTAAATACTTTCGGACTTTGAGCCAGTCATAGCTAAGGAGTGAACGGGCATAACTTGTTTCGACGGGACCAAAATCGAGTTGCCGGTTAAGCGCCAAATGGTTAATGGTCTAAAATATGCTCGCGGTAGGTATGTGTTTTGAAGGAGGCTACTAAATATCACGACCCAAAGATTCAATGGGTCAAACAAATCATTTCCACGGCATACGGACTGATGCAGAGGGAGTTATTCATATCCTTAAACTCCAGCCAATGTTTTTCTGGACATATTTTCAGGACAGAGGACTCCAAAGGATTATCTTCCCAGTTAAACCAAGCCAAAATCTTCTTGAACAAAAATAGAGCTAAGACTTATTTTTAACTTAACAAAATTACCGCTTTCTTATATCTATAATTAAAAGCGCAAATTGAGGGAAATTGTCCCACTTTATGGCCAAACTATACATCTAAGGTATTAACAATTATATATGTATGGATAGGTATAGCCAAATTGCAGTGCCGTCAATCAAAAGAACTAAAAAAATAATTAGTTATAATATAGAAAAATTGATTGAAAAATGACACCAACACAAATGCCAAACATGTATTCACACTATAGAGCCGTAGTTGTGACATGTCATGCATGTTTTTGTATTACTCGTGTGAGATCGGCTCTCACTGTGAGTGCGAAGAGTTAGTAGTGGACCAATGAAAAACAAGTACTCGCCTCTGTTGTGTGAATAAACGTGTCAGAAGCAAAGCAATGGAGTACTGCGAGATGGCCATTGCCATGTAAATGGTACCATTTCTTTTATATGAAGGAGGATAAGTGTTGGAGTACTCTGATACTCCTACGAAGTATTTCCATTTTTTCAAAGATTAAGCAAGCAAAAAATTTAGCAAATATGTAAACTTAATTGATGATACAAACAGTATTTATAAAAACAAAATAACTGATTATTTATAAAAAGTATTCAACACTGTAGTTTTGTAGTTAGGTTTTTGTGAATTGAAATAAAATAAAATAAAATACATTAAGGAAAGGAAAGAAAAGAAAGTAAAGGTAAGGAAATGCAAGGGAAGGTAAAGAAAGGAACGGAAAGCAAGAAAACAAAGGGAAAGGATAGCAAATGAACTGAAAGGAAAGCAAAAGGAAAGGAGAGGAAAGGAATGGAAGGGATAAGCAAGAAAAGGAAACCATAAAATAGAAAACAACAAAAAAATTAAAATTGATACTCCAGAGAGTAGAGAAAATCAAAGAAAGCTAAAATATTTTTTAAGGAGTGGAACGGCGGAGAAAGGAAGGGAAAGAAGTCGAATGAAATTAGTAGAAAGTAATTAAAATGAAATAAAGTTTTGTGGTTGTATTTCGCTACTAAATTTTCAACATTATTTATAACAAATTATTTCACTAAAACTGCTTTTATCACGATTATTAATTTGAAAAAATTCCTTAAAGAGCAACACTTAACAATTAAAAAAGTTACCCTAAAAAAATCAAAAGCTTTGAGAAAAAAAATTTGAGTAACTATTTGATTTTTAAATTTTATTAATGAAATAAATTTCGTTTTTATTAAATAAAAAAAAAAAACAAAACACATTTTAAAAATTTAATTAATTGTTTATCAAATATTGTCTTCACTTTCAAAAAAAAAAAAACATTTGTTTTATAACGAATTTCCAAATCCCGATATAAGCGGAAAATCTCGTTATCACGACCACGACCATAAAGAACACTTACATAAATCTCATTGAATAGTAATTATAAACACAATCTGTAATCACAAATTATGTACCACTCAATCGCTTGAAAATATAAATAAAATATTTTACTGCTCTCATTAAGGCGTTCAATTTGATCTCGCTGTACGCCAAGTCTCACGCAATGATGTTTATAATATGCAAAGCTGGATAATTCTCTAAGAACCGAGTAAGCTAAGGCCGAAGTACGCTAGTCTATTCTAGGTAAAAGATGGGCAGCTAAGCATTTAGTGAATCCATGATTTCAACTCGTAATTCTCCATGCAGCAGCAGCAGCACTATCTTGAGCCACATTGCGTATAATGCAGCTAAAGACATCTGGCATCGATATACCTGAGTGAAAGCAATGAATTCGACAGTATTACCGCATTCCACATTGGGCGAGAATTAGCTGGCTACATTGCAAGAAGCACCTCCGCTCAGCTCTTGTACAGTATTTCCTATAGCCTCCAACGTTCGGTTCAATTGTCTGGGTTATTGCTATGTCCCAGCCATACCCAATCTAATCGTCCTTCTAACGCGAGCTAGTGTATCGGCCCACTGAATAGCTCGCTCGATTCCACTTTCGTGCGAATGACTTTATTAAAACTAGCAAGGACACCGCAATAGCGCGGGAGTGGTCGTGGTTCAAGGAGCTGTACTCCATATTACGAAGTCTTGGTTCCACCCTCGAGACAGCCTCAACGATCTTTATAAAAAATATTGAATTGGAATAGGAAAGTAATCGGCATAGAAATGGGAATGGGAATAGAAAGGGGAATGGCTATAAAAATTGGAAAAGCAATAGAAATGGATGTAGATATGGAAATGGGACAGTGAAAGAAATAAAGAGATTGCGTTTGAGATAGACGAGCAGTGGAACAGGAACAGCAGTCTAGATATGGGTTTGGGAGAAAGTGAAAATTTTAGAAATAGCTAATCAAGGCAGTACAACGTCAATTGCTTAAAGCTAATCAGCTTCCGTATAAGAAATCATATCTACGAGCACTATGATGAACTCCTGCAATCACAAAAGCAACAATCGTAGCTGCAGCAGAAACCGGTTATTCCATAGACTCTGGCCCAACTTCGAGCGCGGATATTCTTATAGTTAAAACTCTTTCTCAGCCAGAAAAACACAAAACTACCACAGTTAAACCCGCCATGGCGTGTGCCAAACATGACCCAAATGACATTTTCCACCGCTCAACTGAAAAGACCCTTCTAACATCAAACTCGTTGTGATTCAACCCTGTTGAAAGTTGTAGTTTCCTACGGCTTCCATCAATTGTTATAAATGACACTTCCTGGAGAGGGCATTTATATTAGGGAGGGTTAGGTGCTGTTAAAACAACAAATATATAATAAACCCTATAAACCCTAACCCACAACGTTGTGTATACCAAACAAAGCATAGCTATACTAAGGCTAAAAGCAATGAAGCAGGTATAACGTAGAGGTAGACATTTTGAAAAAAGAGAAGCCATGAGAGACAATCTTATCGAACATTATCTTTACGGCTCCTCCGAAGAAGTGTAATTACGAAAAGGGCAACAAGCTTTTAAAAGCGCGAAAAGCAGATATGCGTGATTTGACTTCTCTCGAACGACAAAAGGATTGAGAAACAACATCTCTTAAAACAAACAGACTAACAGGCAAATGGTGGCGGCCGCCGTGGTGTGAAGGTAGTGTTGCCGGCCTACCACACCGAAGGTCCATGGTTCGAGCCCTGGTACAGGTAACATCAAAAGTGATTTGAAAAAAGTTTTTCAAAACGGGGTCGCCCCTCGGCAGTGATTTGGCAAACTCTCCGAGTGTATTTCTGCCATGACAGGCTTCTCAGCAAAAATTCGTCTCCTTTGTAGATGCCGTTCGAAGTCGGCAAAAAACTATAGGTCCCACCAATTTGTAGGGAAAATTCAAATCGGCACACCACAAATTGGAAGAGAAGCTTGGCGCAAAAATCTCTTAGGAGGTTTATGATGATATACCTGTTGTATATCGCGCCATAGAGATAGAGAACAGGCAGATGGTTATTAGTAAGCCGACTAAGCTCGTCGATTCCATATCGAGTACATTTCTTTTTTAATAGTTAACCTTTTCGGGCAGCGGACCAAAGCTTGGGGTTCACGAAAGATATAAAAAGTGTTACAGTCCCTTCAATATGACCTTTCACAGCTTGTTGAAATCATTTTATTGATATGAAAGAGCTGTGTGGAGCTTCAAATCCAACGTTTAGCAAAACAACAACATACAAAAAATCTTTGGGGCAAGTTTAGTATTCCCAAAAATGATAGCATCCGCATGCTCCCCTGACTCGAACTGCCAGTTCAATTTTACCTAAGGCTTTGCCAATCAAAAATATAATTTCGTTATTTGAGTTTGTTGTACGCACACTTACAAACACACACATACACACAACCATTTTACTCAAACAAGAGTACAGTTTACTGTTTCAAGCTCTATCAGCTTCACAACGTAATGGGAATATGAGTTGTTTGAATTCGATTGACAGTTCCATTGGGTTTTCCATTGGTCTCAGCTCAAACTGCTTCGCATAGCGAATATGAACCGTGTTTTGAATTTTAAAAAAAAATTTTTTTGCCAATTCATTGTTATGGTGATATAAAGAGAAAAGTTTCCAAATAAAATACAAACATATACTGAAACGGATTTGAGAAGTGCAAGTACATATGTGTGTGTGAGTTAAAAGGTAGCCTGCAGTGAAACACCAAACTACTCAGGAAAAATAACAGTTTATGAATAGAATTTTCTGAATACTACCGAACTAATCGGAATAGAAGTAAACCAAAGAATCCAAATAGACTAGACCAAGCTAGTTATTGACGCAGAAGGTAGAGTATTCCTCGAGGGGGTAATGGGATCAGGGTTTCGCCAACGGAAGAAAGCTTAGATTCTTCCTATACAAGGACGGCTCACAAATGGAAAATGGTACGCGGCTGGGCTATACTCTGAATATTTGCAAGCCAGGAAGTCATATCCACGCCCTTACTGATGCAGTGTCTCCCAAACGAAAATCTATACCATAGAAAGGGCAGCTAAATTGCGGCGCTAGAATATAGTACCAGCAACCAATGCAACGGTCTTCGTTGACAACCAAGCTGATTTGAAGGCATTTAAATCTAACATGATAAAATCTGACAGGGTTCGAATGTGCCCAAACTCTTACTCTTACTTACTCACATAAATTGACAAAAGTCACACTTTTTAAAAAAAATTTGCAAAACTACTACTAAATAAAATTAATTATGCGTATTTGGGGTACTACTTACAGTCTCTCTGGTGATAGTTCATCTTTATCATTATCACCATCATTATCATCATCATCACCATTATTATCATCAACATCGTCTTCATCATCATTATAAACATTATTATCACCGTCACCATCGTTATAATCTGCTCAAACGCCATAATCGTTATCGCGATCATAACCATTATAATAATCATTATTATCACTATAATCGTTATTACAATCTGATCAACCGCCAATAAAACCATTACCAAAGTATATGTAAAAAAAAATTATGGCGCTATATACAGGGTGTTTTTTTTACAGGTTTGTTTTTCGAATAGAGATAAAACTGGCATTTTGTGGTCAAATCTGGCAACTCTAATGTCATTTATGTTCAGTTTGGTTTGCCATTTCATCATGAACAGGTTGACAAAAGAACAACGCTTGCAAATCGTGCAAATTTATTTCAAAAATAATGGTTCAGTTCGCGAAGTTTACCGTGAGCTCCGTCCATTTTATGGTCGACATAATCGTCCATCAGAGCAATTAATTCGGTTAACCATGGATCGTTTTCGCACTACGTTTACTCTATGTGATAATACGCATCCGCAGAGACGTCGAACAGTGCGCACCGAAGAAACAATTGCCGCTGTAGAGCAAAGTGTTGAAGAGGACCCGAATGAATCGATTCGCCACCGTGCACAGCAATTGGAGCTTTGTCCATCAACTTTATGGAAGATTTTGCGCAAAGATCTTGGCTTGCGACCTTACAAGATCCAGCTTGTGCAAGAATTAAAGCCGCGAGACCATGCAATGCGTCGTGATTTTGGTGTATGGGCCGAAAATGAGATTGATTTCGATGCTGATTTTCATCGCAAAATTTTGTTCAGTGATGAGGCTCATTTTTGGTTGAATGGCTACGTCAACAAGCAAAATTGCCGCATTTGGAGTGAAGAGAATCCACATGAGACCCTTGAAACGCCATTACATCCACAAAAACTGACTGTTTGGTGTGCTCTATGGGCTGGTGGAGTCATTGGGCCATACTTCTTCCGCAATAATGCTGGAGAGGCAGCTACCGTTAATGGAGACCGGTATAGAGCCATGATAACCGACTATTTTGTTCCCGAATTGGATGGCATGAATGTGGATGAGTTGTGGTTCCAACAAGACGGCGCTACATGCCACACAGCGCACGTCACAATCGATTTATTGAAGGAAACATTCGATGAGCGCATAATTTCGCGGAATGGACCTGTCAATTGGCCACCAAGGTCGTGTGATTTGACACCATTGGATTATTTTCTTTGGGGATATGTGAAGTCGCTCGTCTACACCAACAAACCAGAAACGTTAGGGGAATTGGAAGCCAACATTCGTGGCGTTATTGCCGACATACGGCCCCATATGCTCGAAAAAGTGGTTGAAAATTGGACCTGTAGAATTGGCTTTATTCGAGCCAGCCGCGGCGGCCACATGCCCGAAATCATATTTAAACATTAATGCCATAAAATTATCCTTCCAATAAAGCCAAATTGATGGACCTTAAAACGATTTTCTTGTGTTTTATTTCAATTCGAAGTTCTATACCCCTAAAAAAAACACCCTTTACAACAGGTATGTCATCATAAGCCTCCTAATAGACTTTTGCGCCGAGCTTCTCTTCCAATTTGTGGTGTGCCGATTTTGAATTTTTTCCTACAAAGTGGCGGGATCTACAGTTTTTTGTCGACTTCAAAGGGCATTTGCAAAGCAGTTGAATTTTTGCTGGGAAGCCTTCTATGGCAGAAATACACTCGGAGTGTTTACTAAACCAGTTTTGAAGTTACCTGTCTCGGTACTCTATCCTTGGACCTTCGTGTGGTAGGCAAACAAAATCACCGCCACACCATGGCGGGTCCGCCAAAGTCTAGTGTCATCTTTTTAAAACTTCATTGAAGTCATTACTATCAACATTGTTGCCAACACATCTCGGTTGTGTCACCTAGTCCTGTGGCATTGCAATTTTGTTGTTGTTGTAGTAGAAGTGATTAACAGATATCCATTCGAGAAATCGTCTGCAATCTTTTCTAATGGATGTCCAGGGGAACTTGCAGTTTCAACAGAGTTGGACCACAAGGAAGTTGCTGTTAAGAATGTTTGTTAAAACTATTTTACTCCATTCAGACCTAAGTTGAGCCAGAGTTGATTACGTCGTGCATTGAGCGAGAGTTGACAAAGAAATTTACCGACTATTTGTGGATGTTGTTGAGAACCTGTCGGCTCAGCTATGGAAGAAAAGTTTTAGATATATGATACCGAATCTCAACATAGCGCTTACAGAAATGTTTGCTTATTTTGCTAGGAGTAGGATCAGCCTTAAGCCGCTGTCTACTGACGTTATTATTTTTGTACAATTCAGCAGAACATTGTGAATTCCTCAATGCTTTTTCTAATCCTTTTTTGTACCTAGTTTTAAATCAGTTTGGGACTGGTTTATTTCTGAACGATAATTGTTCATCACGTGGATCATACCAAGTGGTGAAAATACAAGTTGAGAGGTTGCATAAAAATTCTGAATATTTTTGTTTCAAGCTTCAACCAAGTTTTGTTTTTCATTGACTGTATGCCTGCTTGTGTGTATGCATGTGTGCGCTTTGTTAACGCTCGACTAAAATTTTGCAAAATATTAGAGTAAGCAAACTTTGCAGCCAACTTATATTTGCTTGTGCTCGTAACTTTTGTTCAAGTGACATATATCGAAAATTTTACCTTCAAAGTTGTCTGTCAGTTTATATGTATGTATGTACATATGTGTTTGCATAATGTCAAATGTTGCATTAAATTTGTAAAACACTTTTTCGTTATACCTGCTGTGTTCTTTTTCTGTAATACTCACACATGTGCTTAAGTGTGTGGGTGCTGCTTGTTTGTGTGCCGTCACACCCTAATGCGTTGAAATGGATAACTTGTTGCATGGAAAATTAATTTCAAACTTGTTCATGCAAATATTTATATATGCCAATGTTACTCCTGTTTTGTACACAGAATGTATTTTAACGCTTGAGTGCATCCGTTTACACACACCCACAGAAGCAACACACCAGCGTACACTTGAGTGAGCAGCATTTGGAAGTGAAGTCATATAAAATGCAAATGTATTGATGCTCAGTTACTGTTGAAAGGCAAAACAAGTTGAAATCAATAATTTATTTGTTCACTTTTGATAGGAAATGATGCCAAATTAAACCGAAAATATAAACAAAACAAACAGAGCAATAACGAAGAGGAATCGACAGAATATGGTTTAGAAACGCCAAGAATGATGACTGCTAAGAGGGTAACATTAAATTTGCATTGCTGTTAATGTTCGGCATTCTCGTTTTTCAATTTTTGGAGTGGGAGACATTGTGAAGCTTGTCAACAAATATTACTCAAGGATAATAGCGAATGCTGTGTTGGATTGAATATTTCTTATGGTAAATTCAATTCCAGGAGAATGTTGATGTTTCCTTAATTAAAAATGTTTATTGGGCTAAAATTAAAAAGTTAAATCAAATATTAAAAAAGAGATATCGGTGAAAAGCTGGTAACAGAGGATTTACTGGAAGAAAATTATAGAAAGAAAATACAGATTTAAGAACAAGTAGAAGAGCAGTACAAAAGAATCCATCGAAGTTAATAAAAATAATCAAACACACAAAAAAATATAAGCAAACATGGCCATTGAGTATGAAACGAGAAACCTTGTCCCAATCGATAAAAAACCAAAATCGTTAAAATGTTATCACTAGCAGCCATTAAAAACTGAAGGTATAAGAAGAATCAATGTTTTCCAAATGCGAATTTATAGAATCAATAAAAATCTCCTCCAGCCTAAGAAAGTACTGTAAAATGTACATAAATAATAATAATAATTCCCAAACGGATTATAAACCATATCCCGCCTGACCGGCGCGAGGGGCGCATCCGCATAACGCGCGGATTATTCGTTCTTGCCGAGTCGTTGAAAGGATTTGGTTTCTTAATCGTCGAGATCTAAAAGAATAGTTAACAGAATAAAATTATTGTTAGAAGTTAATATAGAAATCAAAGAAAAATTGTGTATATATGTCAATCGGAGTCAACCAGTCTACTGCGCTTATTAACGCTTGGTCGGGAATCCCACAGGGAACCCACTGTAGTCCACTGTTCTTCGTAATTTTTATTAATGATTTGCCTCAAAAATTCAAATTTGCTAAATGTTTAATGTTCGCAGACGACGTCAAACCCTTTCTAACCGTACGTGATACTTCCGACTGCATTAACTCGCAATATGATCTCGATTCATTTAATGAATGGTGTACAAGTAATAACTTACTTTTAAGTACCAATAAATGTTGTGTGGTTTCCTATTCAAAAAGGGTAACCACCACCTCTTTCAACTACAAATTAAATGCTGGATCTTTAAACCATTGTCGTGAGATTGAAGATCTGGGTGTAATTTTTGACAAACAACTCTCTTTTTCTGGTCACATCGACTTTATTGTTTCCAAATCTTTTGCAATGGTTGGATTTATTAGACGTAATTCCAGTGACTTTACGGATCCCATAACTCTGAAGGCACTTCTTACGTCATTTACCTTGTTGTTGTTGTGGTAACGACAAAAACACTCCCCGAAGGTTTTGGGGAGTGTTGTCGAATTAACAGTCCTTGGCCGGATTTGAACCCTTGCGGTACTGCCCGACTGTCGCGGTGGCGATTTATGACCAGTGAAACCTTCTAGATCATGGCACCCCTCTTTCCTTAAGGAAGGATAAGATGGGTAATGAGAGGTGAGAGGCATCATATCCGTAGATCAACCAGCACGTCATTACGGATATTATTCGCATCTTACGATCGGTATGCCTACCTCGGGCATATACTAAACCCCTAACCCGCTGAGAAGTCGTCTGGAATATTGCTCGATTATATGGAGTCCATTCTAGGAAGGAAACTCTCATAAAATTGAGAGAGTTCAAAGAATTTTCACCAAAATTGCTTTGCGTATGCTTCACTGGTCCGATGCCCTCCCATCGTATATCAGCAGTCGTAAATTGCTCGGTCTCCAGGCTTTGTATGACCGAAGAACTTGTATCTCACACATGCTTGCCTATAACGTTATCAACTGATTTATCTTATTTATTTGTTCCATACATTCCACCAGGTGATCTAAGGAATACCAGACTATTTGTTTAAGTAACTCATAGAACGAACTATGCGTTGAATGAACCCATATCCAAGGCTATACAACTTGCAAATTGATATGATGGTCCTCTTAACTTAAATAATAGCTTATAAAAATTTAAGCTTGAACTTTTCTCTATTTTTAACTAGTCTATAAGAAAGTCTGTACTTTTTAGACCTAAATAGCCAAATAAATAAATAAATAAATAAATATTTTCATTGTGTTTAACTAAGTGAACCCGACTAGACAATTAAACAAAAAAATTTTTTTTTGGATAAATTAAAAAATTAATATACGAGTATGTGAAAAACAAAAAAAGTTTCAGGATATGTTGAGATATATCAGAGGTAAAGTAAAAAAAAAAATTTGTCAAAAATTCAATGAAGAACTTTAATAATTTCCATTTTAAAATATCCAAAATTTTCTAAAAATACAAATTTTTTAATGTATAATTTTAAATATTTTTTTATTTTTATACCACTAAGCTCCCATTTGAAAGTGCAAAAGTTTACTTTTTAACAACAATAATTTCTGAATTATTTAAAAAATAAACATTGCAAAACAAAAAAGTGTAATTTTGAATTTTCATTTCATTTCATTTCCATTAATTAACGTTAAACATTAGCACAATAGATAATATATGATCTTTTATAGCACAACAATCATTATATTAAAGAGGATTAACTATAATATCTAAGACTTAATATTTTTTAATAAAAGTAAGTAAAAGAAAAAGAGAACACATAACAAACACACACAACAAAATAAATCACATAACAAATATTTAACATACATGACACTACAGAAAAAATAGAAAAATAAATAATAAAATGAGTAAATATAGAAAAAATAGGTAGCTGATATCAGTTGCTATTTGTACAAGGTGACGCAAAAGTAAGCTTCCGATGTTCAGCATATCGGTTGTGGCACGTGCAGTGTGTGCTGGTGCACCGTCTTGTTGGAACCACATGTTTTCCAATCCCAATTCATCAAGTTGCGGCAAAAAGAACTCGTTGATCATTGCTCTGTAGCGGTCACCATTCACAGTAACCGTTTGGCCCCGACCGATTATTGGTCAAATAAATAGTCAGCAATATTCCGCGTTCTGGAGCAGTGTACCGTAACATTGTTTATTAACGTCCCTACTAGACGGACCTAACCACACTCACTAATACATGCAAGCGAAAATTGTAAATTACTAACACACACAAAGCCTTCTGTCAAGTTTTTTTTTTCTTTGTGTATCTTCTTCTTTGGTATTGTGAGTGAAATGTTAGTGCGTCGTAAAAAAATGTATAAAATATTTAATAAGGAGTTTTGCAAAGAAATTGCAAGTAATACGTCTAGATAAGGCAAGTATATAGTGCTTATTATTGTTATTAAACAAGTAAAGTCCGGGTTTATATTTTTATGCACAAAAATTTTCATATTTTCAGGTGGACGAGCAAAGGAATTTTCAACTTGCGGCAAATGGAGGGAAATTATATTTTGTAAATGTTTAGTGGTATAAATATGTATTTATAGATCTAATTGACTGTTGTGAACGTGAAAATTGTGTAATTTTAAATTATATTAAACATTAAAAACCAAATCTAATAATAAACCCAATTGTATTTTCATTGTTAGCTATATATGAAGTTTCCATTATTCATAACCATTAGGCCTGGCGCATGTTTGCCGTACTCATAACCATTAGCGATTGCGTGCGTTTGCATTATACCTGACTGTTAGCGCTAACCCAACTTTTCATTACGGATAATGAGAGTGAAGAGTGCAGACAGATGTGGTTTTACATGCGCAAGAAAGGGATGCCGTATACTGTACGTGTGCACACGGACAGCAAACACATGGTTAGATTTGGCACACTGCTCTTCAGAAACTAATTGAGAAAAATAAGCAAAAATAACGCAAACGCAAGTCAGGCCGAGGGGTTATCTGACCAACCATTTAACTGGTACCTGTCTAGTAGGGGTGTATTTCGCATGTGTTTACTACACAAATGTCAAAACAGAACTGACTTTAGGGGCCAATCGCAAAATTTATAGCGTTTTCTGATAGGAGGATTACTTTTGCGCCACCTTGTATATACATTAAGGGAAGAACGAGTATATAATTTTTTTAAATTTTGCATACTTTTGAAAACAAAAAAAAAACATCAATAATAATAAAAAGGAAGATATTTTTTTTCCTTTCGCACAACTTCGTGTTATGATGAAAGGAAACTCTTACCAAATTTCGTTCAAATCAATCGATTCCAACTATGCGATGATTTAAAATTTGTTTAATAAATATGTCGCCTTTTAAAAGAATTTCTCAAGTCAAATTAACTAAATTTTAGATAAATAGGAAAAATATTTCAAATTCTCCATGCCGGAAGTGTGTAAGATTTTAATTGTCTATTTTTCATAAATTGATTATAGGAATTACACATTTTAAATCGATTTTTCGTGCCTTAAACTATGTACACACCGTAGCTGAGTTTCATATTAATTGTGATATGTACATGGGACAAGCATTTTTGTATCCTAAATCGATTTATGAGCAAAATGGGGCTTTTTTCTTAAAAAGCGATCTATCGATCTCTGCAAAAAAAATCGTTTATCGACTTGAAGTTACATCCCTATGTAAACTTAGGGGCTAATGACGAAACAAATCGGTATGAAGGAAAAGGATAGACACAAACCAAAAAAATAACCTTCGATAACGCAAAGATAAAAAGGTAAAGCTATAAGATTCAATTAAAACTGGATTAAATTTAACTAATGATTTAAATAATAACTGACAAAAAAAAAAAGAAAACAACCAATGAATCGGTGGAAATTATTATACATCAAAACATCGTATTCTTTTTCTTAGAAATAAGAAATAAGTATAGTATTTAATAAATACTGGTAAATCTTAAAATAAATGAGAAACGTTGCGAGCAGTTGAAAAATATCTTTAAAATTTTATAAAAGGGGAATGTATTAAAACCATTGCAAATTGTAAAAGTCGAAACTATGCTAAAAAATTATAAAATAGCGAAAAGAGCAAAGAATTAAAAATAATAATCAAAGACCTACAAGAAATACTGAAATTGATTAGAACCTCTCGAAACATATAATGTTTGTACGACACAAATTTATAAAATTTGTTAAAAGATATATTAATTAAGTGCCTTAAAAAATCGATAAATATTTATGAATCTGCTATATTAACAACTAAAATAAAAACATCACAAATTTCGATAAATGATGACCAATTAAATGAGAAAAAAATGATAGAATATAACATGAATGGCGTCCACTGCTGATTTAAATGAGAAAGTATGGCATTGATCTTTCACTTAGCCAGTGATAGACAGTAGACGCATTTAAGTTTATCGTCCGTACCTCTAACATAGCTCACAGCCCACGGGACCACGGTAACGTCATTTGCAATACTGTTATGTATTTTTCCCGTCCATTCTTTGTCTCCTTCCTCTTCTTCTTATGCTTTTTATACTTCTTTCTCTTCCTCGCTTTTGTGGACATATTTGAACTTTTTTGGCAACCTAACTGTTTGAGCGCTTTGTTTGTATGCCCTCAAACATACACACTTACAAAACATATATATTCATGAATGTTTTCACACCCACACAAGTTCAGTTCTCTCAATATCCAATTGTCATTTCCACTTGCTGTTTTTTGTCGTTTTGGTGAACCAGCACTTGGCAGCAGCTTGATTGAACGCCTGAAGGTATGCAACAACGTTTGTACGATTTTATATTTGGCTTTGCAGACTTAGTTATTTTGTATTTTTTTCTTCTAAAAGTAAAATTTACTATCAGCGCAGACACTCCATTTGAGCTTTTAACAAAAGAAGTATTGTTGCCAAATTGTGCACCGAACAATACAGCCACTTTTACACCTGGTGCCAGAATTTCTAAGCAGCATTTCTGTTTCATTCAAGCGGCTATTTAATATAAAGTGGCTGTCTACGGTAACGGAAATTGTTGTCGAATTTTTAACTTAATAGTTGACAAAGGTATTTAGTTGCTATTGGCAGATGCCCTTTGGTGTTGAAACATAACTTTAAGAAGAGCTCGAAATAAAATAAAATAAAGTTTCATAAAATAACATAAAATAAAATAAAATAAAATAAAATAAAATAAAATAACATAAAATAAAATGAAACAAAATAAAATAAAATAAAATAAAATAAAACAAAATAAAATAAAATAATTTTTGTTGTTGGTTTTATGGTCAATTTATTTTTACATATCTTTTTTAAGTTTAATGAGCTAGAGACCAGCATATCCCATGGATTAGGCAGCTGCGGTTGCAATCAGAGTGAGTGGGTTCGATTCTTCACAAGATCCTCTGAAAATAGCAAAACTATACGAATTAGTCTGACGAGAAATCGTGGCTGTTTTCGAAATAGTACTATAACTATAGCCTGTATATGTTTGTTGTTTTCAAATTTTTCCTCTAATCAAAAATAATAATAATTAAGTAAGAATTATTATCAACTGTTCTTGAGCCCGTTAAACTTACAAAAATATGAAAAATAAAATAAAATAAATTGAAATAAAATAAATTAAAATAAAATAAATTGAAATAAAATGAAATTAAATAAAATAAAATAAAATAATATAAAATAAAATAAAAATAAAAAAAAGAATATAAAATAAAATAAAGTAAAATAATAAAAAGAAAAATAAAATAAAATATAGTAAAAAAAAAAAAAAATTTTTTTGATTTAATAAAATAAAATAAAATGAAAAAAAAAATATACAATAAAATAAAATAAAAAAAAAAATAAATTAAAATAAAATAATATAAAATAACATAAAATCAAACTAGATAAAAAGAATAAAAAAACCAATAAAAAAAATTAAATAAAAAAAAAATATAAAATTAAAATTGAATATGAATGTTAAAAGAATATTATTCTGGTCGCTGTTGTGGTTTGATATCAACCATATAAAGCGACCAGCGCTCTCTTTCGCCTTCTCACACTCTTGAACACATTCCCACACCGCTTGTGTTTTTTTTTTTCTTGGAGGATTTGTGGTACCATAAGTTATTGACTAAGCGTTACCTGAGCCTTAGAAAAAAAACACATCATATTCTATCATTTCCTACAAATGTTAAGCTATTCAATCTCATTGCTATTTACATGCTGCAACAAATTCCCGAGCATGAAAAATCTCCTTAAAAGGGCGCACGCTGCGCCGCTAAGCGAAGCCCAACATGCACACCAGCTCCGTAAGCCTGAGCAGCAGTCAGTTTGCTTAGTCGCAATTTATCGCAATTTAGCGCAGCTTAGCCCAGATCAAAATGTATCATGGTTAAACTATTTTTATACATTTAACGATATTCTTATTTGTGTTCGTTTCTCAACTGCTGGCCTACCGCAACTTTTGACTGCGTCTTACTTTTTATTTGTACTTAACTACTTGCGCTCGTCCGTCATTTTGGCAAAACGTGCTTTGGTTAAGCAAAAATTTGTGGGTAAAAAGCAAACACAAAAAATTGCTTTATTTTTCGTTTTTACTTCGCACACTTTTGGTATTTTTCTATGGTTTCTTGTCTTAAGCGCGAGGTTAAATCCTAGCGATTGTTGAACAGTGATGCAGATGGGCGGGACATAATGAACAAGTAAGCCGCAAGGAAGCCGGCAAATAAAAATAAGAAAGTCAATAAGCAACGTGAGTCACATTTAATGCGAGGATAATTCGTACGAAGCCAACACTAAAAGCAACGATTTCGCTACCGTTTGCGGTTAACGTAAAGTACGCCGAAGGTGAAGAAGTGAGAAAAGGAGAAAAAGGCTTTGTGGCTGCCAACATAGCGCGGAATATGAGACGTGTGATTAGAAAGAGAACACTAGAAAATGGAAAGTGTAGGTAATGCAGGATACGTACTAACACATGTAAAGGTAAATTGAAACGACGGAAGCGCCCAACTTAAGCTAACCACTTTTATTTTTATTTGGGCTATTTGGGGGTTTCCTTGTTTTCTGTTTTTCTTGTTCCATTTTCCCTCGCTTGCTCTGCGTTTGTTATCTCAATTTTGTTTTTGCTTTACAATTTTCTTGACACATATACATTTTTGTCGTAACTGAATGCGACGGAAGAGACTCCAGCATTGCCGGAAGTAGCTATTTTGGCAAAACTATGTACACGCATTCGCATTAGGGTGGAACAAAATAAGTCTAATCAAGAAAGCTAAGGTTGGGACCACTAACTACTTGACAGATTGGAATCGCAGGAAATGGAAATTAAGCATTAGCCAGAAAAGCTTGGTCGCCCTTGCTAAGACCTAATCAAAAAATAGTTTGCTTCTAGAGTTATTGAAAGGTTCACTACGCTCAGTCAGGACTCTTAAATGCGTCCCCGCTTGTGCACCCTGGGCAGCGTAAGCAATATAGTTGTAATAAGCGGAGTTAGCCCCTGTGATGCCTAGAATGGACTCACAACGCGAGGGAGCCTCGTCGTTAAGAGATCACTGATGGTTGCCGTGTCTGTTTACCAAAAGATGCAGGTTCAAGCAGGTTCGAGTCTGTATTGTAGCAAGAGGCCCGCTATAAAAAGGTCTAAATATCTTCCAATCCCGCAACGTAAACAAACCTGGCTCATTAAACTGTTAAGTCACGGCATGCCGAATTTTTTACCCAGCTGGTGGTCGCCCAACGACACCAGCCAACTTATCAACTCCTCAACTCTGATAATGCCAATTCAATCTTGAGCCAACACTACCAAAATTGCTAACCTCTGAACTTCAGTTGAACGATTATAGACAACAATCCGTAAAGGGCCTGCCGATAAAGCAGTGCTTTGTGGAAGGTTTCAATACCGTGGCAAATTCCGACACTGTCAGTGATGGAAACCTTAAAACCGACGAACGGAGTCTACTTAAGTTACACTTCCACATTGCCAAATAAAGGGGGAAAAGATGAACATATTACCTCAAGGTGATGTGTCTCAAAATAGTCTATGCTGGTCTGCTAGCTCCGCACCCTGTACCCAGTAGGTTAGGGAGCTTGTTTACATCCACGAACCGATGATTCAAAGCCTCACAAAAATGGGCTGGTACTATAAGGGTCATTCTATCCAATCTTCAGGGAATATTCTGCGGTTACAACAACAACCATAGTAAAAACAAATGAGGGTGACAGTATTTCGCTTGAAAAAGAAAAAAACGGGTAATGGCTGAACTATTTACCAATATTTCAGTATGGCGTTGATAAGAAGCACGGTCTCATAATCAATTATTGACGTTTAAACACTTTAGCGATCTTGGTCGTAGTTGGTTAGCGAAACCAGTCATTTCTTTTTAGCGATATTTCAACCCAATTGGGTACACCAAGAAAGTCTATGTCGTCCTCTACATCTGGTGCTGAAATCAATCAGCCGGACGCCACTTAACTATGCAGCATTGTTTTGGGCACAGAAAACATAAAGGCGGGAGTTCACAGCTATGAATTCAATAAGCATGATTTGTACGAAGTTCGCTGAACGTTGGTCTTCACTAAAGGCTCTTGCTGAAATCTGAGGAACCTGCCATAGGTATAGATGTACCCACATCAACTATCACACAAGAAGTGTGATTTTTCATGTCAAATCTGCGTTAATCTAGCATTCGAAGCTGAGGTTTTTTTTTTTCCAAAGTGAGTGTCATCGAGAAGATCTTTAAAAATATGAGACCGAGATGTGCAAGAACTCCTCGCTTGATCTTTGCGATAAATAAATAAATGTATGGAGCGATATACATCAGGTATATCATCATAAACGTCAGAGGAGATTTTTTCTCTGAACTTCTCTTCCAATTTGTGCAGAGATGTCAAACCAGTGTGGAGGGATGACCCTGTTTGAAAAACTTTCCAAGCCAATTTTGATGTTATCTGTCCCGGTACTCGAACCTTGGACCTTCGGTGTGGACGGCCAGCAACACTAATGCCAAACGCCGATAAATTTTAGTGAAATTTTGCGTGCAGCTATAGCTCAAGTGTTGACGACTTGGCAATTTAACTTAGTCGAAAATACCAGCGCCCACTGAAGAAGGTGTCAAAATTTCAAAATAGATGTTGTTCAAAATAGATTTTTGCTAGCTCCGAACTTAATGTCGGGTAGGACGTGTTCGAGACGGGTGATTAGTCTTCTGCTTATTTATACTACATTTTTTCATGTAATCCTTAATAATGCATTCCTCCGCTACGAGTGATATCACTATACCCGAAAGAGTTACTACTTTCTAGGATAGTCAAGGTCGGAGATATGTAGGTGGTAATATACGGGACCATGCTTATTTTCTTAGGTAATCAAAACATACAAAAAATACTTAATTCCGTCACACCCTTGCTTGTATACACACACTCGCCTTTTGGTTTTGCCTAGAACTCTGTAAAAAAAACGATGGAACATCAGAGTACTCCAACACTTATCCTCATTCATATAAAAAAGGTGGTCCAATTTACATAGCGATGCCCGGTGATTGGGTCACCTAAGCCTACTCGGAGTACCATTTACTCTATAGAGCACCTACGTTGGGGTACTTTGAAAATGCCGCCAAAAGATTACTCTATAGAGTATTCTAGACGAAAAGGAGAAGGGAGTATGTGTTCTTTTGAGGACCACCTACTCCCGCTCTCGCTTTGCTGTTGAATACTCCATAGAGTAATCCCATGGGAGTATTTTGAGAGTACTCTCACATAGGTGGTCTATAGAGTATTCCAACGCAAAGAAACGGAATACTCCGAGATGGATTAGGTGATCCAATCACTGGGCATTGCCATGTAAATTGGACCACCTTCTTTTATACGAATAAGGATAAGTGTTGGAGTACTCTGATGCTCCTTTAGGAGTATTCTTTGGAGTATGAAACAGAGTACTTCCGTTTTTTGCAGGGGAAGCTACCTTCATAAAAATACAGATTGTAAGTATTTATTATCAATACGTGGAATATTTACTGGTGCTGAGTATAGCGTTTGGCGTTTGGCATTTGGCGATATCCGGCGTCACTGCTTGTCATTGGCAATTTATTGCAGCGCCGCACTTGGGATATTTCTTTGAATTCCCTATATTGCTATGTGGTTTTGTGTTTGTAAGTATTTGTTTTTGTATTTTGTATAAAACGGGTGCTTTATTTGTATATTTATTTATTTTATTTGTCAAAATTTTCCGGGAAAGCATTCACCAAATATAATGCAGAGAATTCGTGATTATTGTGTGTTTTTGATAATGTTGGCAGGAACTGGTAAACGTCGGTCACGACTTACAGCTACTTCCTAAAAATTGTTTATTTTATTTTGCAGAGTAAACTCAGTTTAGTGCAGAATCATTGATAGCTTAAGTTCTATTTAAATGTTTCACTTTAGGCAATAATGATGACTGGTGACGGGGAATTGGAAGTGAGAGAATTAGCGAATTACTGATGCCTTGATATAGGTCATGTTTAAGAAAGTGAATTAAGTGCAAGTATAGCTTTGAAATCAAAATCACCCTTACATCGAAAATTTATTAGTCTAACAACTTTGGAGCCGGTTTTAGCCGCTCTCAAATTCTTATATAGCGTCAGATGCGCCTAAAAGTTTGCACCACTTACTGAAACTTTACTACCATCGGAACTGACTGTTAATTTTCACCCAGCTGTTATATCAGTAAACCCCGCATTCATAAGTGGGCATGCCGACCAAGCAAGAGAAGAAGATTTATATATTTTGATTTTGATACCGATCCGTTTTCGACTATTACTCTATTATGAGCTTGAGCTTCAAATTAAATTTTAAAGCTCGCCTTAAGTGGCTTACTTTTCACCTCATACTGAAAGCACGTGAAGGGATAGCTATTGCATTCTTTCTTACCTACGCAAACAAGAAATACGCTAGCTCCGACTAAGAACTAAGAAAGATTGCAGTTGATTGAGTACTTTCGCTGTTTCATTGGACTGTATTTGTCTTATACAAATTGGTCTGAAACTCTATTAGATTGGCAATTAGTTTTAGCTATAAGAAAGAAATTTCCGGGTGGCATACAGCCGCCGTGGCGTGGCGCTGGTGTTGCTGGCCTACCCCACCGAAGGTCTAAGGCTCGAGTCCTGGGGCAGGTAAAATTAAATGTGGTTTGAAAAAGTTTTCCAAAACGTAGTCGCCCCTTGGCAATAGTTTGGCAAACTCTCCAAATATATTTCTGCCATGGAACGCTTCTCAACAAAAAATTCGTCGGCTTTGCAGTTCGAAGTCGGCAATAAACTGTAGGTGCCGCCAACTTGTAGGAAAAACTACAAGCACCACACCACAAATTGGTAGAAAAGCTCGGGCGTAATCATCTCGAAAGTATATCGAGCCAAATATAATTTTTTTTTATTTATTCAATAATCCACCTATATTGGTACTTCAACGAAAAAAAATTGTAGATCATTGGCTTAGCGGTTGTTTTACCTCAAACTACCAACCTACCCTCATTTGGAGGAGTAGTGCTGGTCATTTCCATTTCTTGAAATTATTCTTAATCGGAAGATGTCGTATAAACTTAATGTAAAGGACTAAGCAAGAAAGGATTCGGTTGCTTTGTGCTACTGTAGGGTGGTCTTTACCAAACTTTGAGAACACTCTCCAAACGTTACTATCAGTAGCTCGGTATTGGCAGAAAATTTAGGTCACCCGACCATTATAGCATCATCCAAGCTAAGTTTGTAGCCACTAAGAATGTTGGGATTCTGTTCCACGATGTGCGACTTCACTCATGCTTGCGCCTAAATTGTTTGAATTAAAAACAATCTGGGTGCCAGGCCATTATGACATTTCTAGCAAACGAATGAAATTGTCGTGAATCGATTGTGTCTCACCCTGGGAATTTCGCTCGCTACCTGCCGCCTAAATCTGAAGAAGTGTAGTTCGGGTCAGCTAAGTAAGCGCTCGCCTACCAGGTAGCTAGGTCATTCTGGTCATCTGTCGATGCCAGACGATCATCGAAACTACTAGGGCTCACTAAGGTACATCTCTAAATCGAACAACCATTAGAGTGTGAATGGGGCTTTTCCAGATGTGGATCGATGTAGTGCGGTTTAATATTATGGATAATCCATCAATAAATCATTAAGTACCTTTATTCTCAGCTACCCAGATTTTTCTAGGACAAGGCGTACATATCTCGGTTTGGATGTTTTGCCGATTTTCTAAAATATTGTAAGGTGGTGTCAACGTTTGAAAATGTGATATCACAACGAACTGTAAGTGTGTCCAATTGAGCTGTCCTTGTCAACTGCAAGATGCCATTCGAAGTCGCCAAAAACTGTAGGTCCCGCTAATCGGGAGGAAAAATTATAAACAGCACACCAAGAATCGATAGAAAAGCTCGGCCTTAATCTCCTCGGAGAGTTGTTTTAATTTAGTTGACGCTGTTAGGGAAACAAACATCGATACAAGGACCAAGTGGAGACGGATTTGAGATCCTATATTGTTTTCAAATCACGCCAATTGGCAATGCGAAGAAGAAACTGACGCGCTATGAGTAAGATAACGTTGACCAGTCACAACTTCACAGACACCCGATTTTAATGTTTTATTGAATTTAAATCATGAACTAGCTGCGAATTACTGTCACTCACTTATCGATGAGCGGAGTGTGTTCTATATGCTGGCCAATATCTGCTTTGCTATAGGTGTGTGCTGCGGATTCCTGTATGTATGTGAGCCAGCTAAATACGCCGCGTTTATTGCAATAGAAACTCTAAGCATAAATGTGTGAGCAGCGACAATGAGAGAGCAAAATTTCAAACTGCAATGAGTTGTTAATGATATCCTGTTTAGTGAAGTAATGAGTGTTTTTGTAAAAAGCTGTATTAATCAGCATAACACACAAACTATACAGCAAAATTTACAACGAAAAAGTCATCACTAAATGCTCAACAATGCTCCACTTACTAAGCTCAATTTTTTCAAAGTTCTTTTGAAAGCTCAATGAATAGCATTTAACAGCAATTCGCGCACACAAAAGCTATGTAAATGAATAGGAATTTGAAGTGCATAATTTGTTATTCCTATTAAATATTACAACAATAATTCATTGACATTGTTTTTGTGTGTAGCGAACTGAAAACAATTAATTTCATTGTTGATCTTTAAAGTGCAAAGCAAAAATTTAAATCAAAAAATTTGCGAACGCCAACTGTAGGTAGAAGCCACAAGCCACAACCGCTCAACTGGAAGACAATGTAAATAGTCATTTCCGCAGGTGCAATAAATAACTGCTGTTTAATTAAAATTGTACAACAAAAACACTTCTTTCGTTTGATTATGCTATGCATTTGACTAAACGTTTTTAGTTTTTTTTTTACTTTCTTTCACACATACACATCCTTTCAATTTCTGTTTATTTTGTTTTATTTTATTTTGTGCAAAGAGCTACCGAAAATATCAAATAGTGTGCTGTAACTGCTTACGCTGTGCAAATGAAGAAATTCAGTTGCCTAGCATGAAAAAATTACAATAATTGCAGACGAACAAAATTTCCATTCAATTTGCATGTTTAAACAATGACAGCATTGAGTTTGCATTAATAATTCATGCATAAATGTTTTCATTCTATATTTTTTCAATATTTCTAGCTCCACAGTCAAATTTTTCCACGAATATTTTTGCATCTTCCCAGCAGGAAATTAAAAGTACAGCAGGTGGTTTAAAATTTTCTCATTTTTGTAGGCTTTGATCTTGGTCAAAATAAATGTGAATTTTTAAGAGGTTTCAATACTCAATCTGTGAAATAAAATAAAAATAATTTCACTCGAAAGTGAATTACAGTACCTGCCTGCATATGATTCATATCACATCATAGCTAAATACAGCCCTTACCCGTGCTCTAAAATCAAATCACATGGCTGCATATAAATTCGTGTCTCAAAAATTAATAATAATAATTCCCAACGGATTACCCACCATATCCCGCCAGACCGGCGGGAGGGGCGCATCCGCATAACGCGCGGACTATTCGTTCGTGCCGAGTCGTTGAAAGGCTTTGGTTTGTTAATCGTCGAGATCTAAAACTGCTCAGCTACAGAGAAAACCTCATCAGCTAAGTAAAGTAGAAATAGGATAGATTATACATTAAGAAATTACTAGTTAAAGAATAAAATTATTGTTAGAAGTTAATATATGTAGAAGTCAAAGAATAAGAAACAATTAGTAGCTATGAATTTAGGATAGAAAGAATTGATTTTTTTATGCTGAAAAGCGAGTCTGAAATATCAAATCTACCAGAAAGAGAGTTATAATCTTGACACAAACAGCGAAAAGGCTCATTTAACTGAAAATTGGTTCGGCACTGTTTTAAGACTAGAGGTTTAAAATGCCTTGAAGGAAGAGACGGTACATTGAAGTTCACTTCACTTAGAAGAAATGTGCTGGATAGTGAACCATTTAGCAATTTAATCATAAAAATAATTCCAAGCATTTCCCTCCGACTAGAAAGTGTGTGCAGATTGTACAAGGGATCCCAATGAAAATCTCTTAAGGCAAATAGTAAAAATTGTTTTTGAACTGATTCAAGGCGATCTACATGAACCTGGCAACGCGGGTTCCAAATTATAGAACCGTATTCAAGTATCGGTCTGACTAATGTAGTGCAGATGGCTTGAGTTACATAAGGGTCGCTAAATTCTTTAGACCATCGTTTAACGGGCACCTCTAGCCTTATTGACTGTTGTTTTAATATGGCGGTTGAAACTGAGGTTATAGTCCATAGTAACCCCCAGGTCAACAAAATCATACACTTGCTCAAGACTATAATTTTTAATTGTATAGGAAGCCGGCTGAGAAATTCCACGCGAAAACCCCATGTGTTTACATTTTTTAAGGTTAAGTGGCATATAATTTAAATCGCACCAAGTAACTAGTGTATCTAGATCTGATTGTAGCTTATTTCCATCTTCAAATGACGCGAATGACATGAAAAGCTTTACGTCGTCGGCATACATGACCATTTTTGAAAATTTTATTATTGTAGAAATATCATTTATAAACAACAAGAACAGAATCGGGCCAAGATGGCTTCCTTGAGGAACCCCCGAAGAGACATAAATGACATCGGATACTAAATTTTTAAACATTACTCTTTGTGTCCTGCCACTAAGGTAAGAAGAGATCCAGCGATTGAGACCCGGCTGGAAGCCCAACTGATCGAGTTTATGAATAAGTAATGAGTGACGCACTTTGTCAAAAGCTTTGCTGAAATCCATATAAATAACGGCGGTGTGCAGATTTTTTCTAAAGCCATTTGAGACATGACTGGTAAACTCAAGTAAATTCATAACTGTGGACTTTCCCTTACTGAACCCGTGTTGGCAGTCAGCTATCAAAGTAGAGATCGGACCCGTAAGTTGATTTGTAACAATAGCTTCAAACAATTTCGGGATGGCAGAAAGCTTTGCGATGCCACGATAGTTCTCTATAGAAAACCTACTCCCGCTTTTATGCAGCGGTAGAAGAAATGATTCTTTCTACGCAGTTGGAAAAACACCACACTTTAGTGATAGATTGAACAAATTGGTGAGGGTAAAAATGTGGTAAGATTTAATACATTACATGACATCACATCATCCCAAAAAACATCGTAAATCACACCGTAAGAGTAATTTAGTATTTCATATCACATTTTAAATTTTTACGAAAGTTGTAGGAAAACCATTTATAGTATTGATTTATATAAAACAGATTCACACCTGAACACGTCGCATCAAACAAGAAATTTCTGAACTGAACGTATCTTACAAATTATATAACATTACTAGCATAATATCCACACCATCACATTTATCACCACATCCATATGTAATCAACTAAACTAAGTAACATCAAACAATATCACATTTTATATCATATTTATATAGATTATAAGCAACGCAGATATAACACATGCTCTCATATATGGCACCACTAATTTTCAAAATAAATGTATATTATAAAACAAGATCCAAATTATCATATCACGTGCAGTTTTCCTTTATTCAATCTAGCCCTTATTTATACCCAACTTTCAAAAATCTATGTGTGATACAAAAGTGGATAGATCGCATGATATGATCCTCCTATAGTAACCAATCATCTTCAAATAACTGAAGTTATCAAAATTTTAATAGATCACATGATATGATCAGCAAATCGTGACAAACCACCTTTGAATATCTAATTTCTTACATTGATTCACAGAGTTTTATTTACACAACTCGTAGCGTCATTTCACTAGAAATCACGTCACTTCCAATGCAATCACGCTATTCTAGCTGCAACAAATCACAATTTCAAGTTACTTTTTTACTTCAATTGATATCACATCATCTCTTAATTCGAAACTCCGGTTTAAATTGCTATCACATCGGTCAACAGACTTTCCTTTTATATCTCACGCAGATAAAATATATCATAACATCAGATGATGTTATTTTTACAAGCAAAATATACATAATGTAACACAATAAACGCCATCACATCATACACTATCACGTTATTCTATGTTTGAACGGATTCACTTAAAGTCAAGTAGCAATGAATACCTTTTACTTAGAAAATAGCTCAAAATAGCATGAAAAATTAGAAATAACAACCAAAGGCGATCTCAGCACATAATATTGCTTTTTAGTGATTTCGTTCTAACTGATAGTATTATCACATCATATGAACTTCACATATCACACATTCAAAAAATCACCTTACACTTTTTTCTCATCTTGAGAGCATATTCTTACTCATTTCATTTTTCTCGGTAGGGTCAATGGAAGTTTTTTCTAAGCTTTGCTTCACATGTCAAATTCAGTAACATTTTACATTGCTAATCTAAATCTTTACACATGAAGTCATTGCTTTCCACTGCACTTCACAACATTTCTATCACGCGTTTTGCTCATATGTGCGTAGTTGTGTTTTTTTCTCATTTGTAGATATATTAGCCAGTATGAAATGTTTTTTGAAGACGAGAACCTGACCAAAAAAATATACAAATATGAGTTTTAAACATTAAATTGTTTGTATGATATAAAAACTTTTATTTGATTTAACGAAAATTGGAAAAATACCGAAACAAGCAAAAACTTCAACAGCGAAATTCACAATAAGGTTTTCTTTTTTGATACTTTTTTGTATTAACTAAGTTAATATCTGCACAAGAATGAGCTTGTAATAGCTATGGGAAAAGTTTGGGGTTATGCCCAGTAGTCCTGGAAGGCAAGGAAGACAGATGAGAGTAGATACTGAAATAAATTTCAACACGACTGTCACCTTTGTATACTGTTATGGGAAAGTTCTATAGCATTACTGGCGCATAGAGTTATCCACACATATACAGAGGGTGGTACTCAGTTTCGTTTCGGAAAAGGGTTGCCACTTGTTCCAAATAAAAATAAATCTTAACTTGAAACAGGATACCAAAGTGTGGCTGTTTGATAAAAATAGATGAAGAATATTTAGTACCAAAATTTGACACCTATTTTAAAAGAAAATATCAATATATCAATAAGATGAAATTTATTGTTAAATATTTTTAAAAAGAGTTGCCACTTACTTGAAAAACTTAAATCAATTAAGTTTTTAACTAAACAAAGAAGTTGTTGTTATTGTTGTTGTGGTAACGACAAAAACACTCCCCGAAGGTTTTAGGGAGTGTTGTCGAATTAACAGTCCTTTGCCGGGTTTGAACCCGGTAGGCTCCGGTACTCCCTTGCGGTACGGCCCGACTGTCGTGGTAGCGATTTATGACCAGTGAAACCTTCTAGGTCATGTCACACAAAGAAG
This sequence comes from Merzomyia westermanni, assembly GCA_949987695.1. Lineage (NCBI taxonomy): Eukaryota > Metazoa > Arthropoda > Insecta > Diptera > Tephritidae > Merzomyia > Merzomyia westermanni. The sequence goes on along the minus strand of OX465289.1, from coordinate 176,007,183 downwards.
TCAAATGTTACAATTGAATATAGAAAAACAGATGCTCCGAAATTTATTGAAATTGTTAAATTGTGTAAAGATTTATGTTGCGAAGGGTTGCCAACGAGATAAAAATAAATCAACAAAGATTCTAATGTAAAACACTAGTGTGGTGCGAAATTCAAAATCAATTCAACCAAAGAGGAATGACACCTTCTTGAAAAACGATAATGAACTGCCTACAATTTTTCAAATATAATAAACAATTATGTAAATCTTAAAAAAAATATAAATTGACAACTTATAAGCCTTTTTTGGAATATAATTTTTGCAAATGTTGCCACTTATTTATGAATAGCAACTCAATATAAGCATTTAAGAAAGCTCGTTTACCATCTGTTACAGATCTCATAAGTATTTCTGTTGAACAAAATTTCTCGCAAAATTATTTTCAAAAACCTTTATTATGAAAATATTTGTCTAAACGTGTCGCCACTTGCTTGACAATAAGATTTTTATACTCCCTGAGATTGTTTTTGTATAAAATTTTTTTATTTAGTAAGTTATACGAAATGTAATATTAATAGTAACAAATTTATGATGTCTCAAAAGACGTATCTCAAAATTATTTCCGGAAAAGGTTGCCACACGTAAAAACAAAAAAATAATAAAAGATATATTCAAGAAACTTTGTTCTGAAATTGTTTGTTTAAGGCTTTTCGTTTTTAAAAATATTATATACAAGGTTGCCATCTGTTTGTAAGTAATAATTCCATATGTACTGATTATATTACAAGACACTGGTATTGTTTAAAATTTTCAGCTAAATAAAGACGTTAAATGAAGTACTAGGGCAAGACCAAAAACAAATTATGTCTCAATCAGGCTTGTTCCAATATTTTTTTTTTTAGAAAAGTTGGCATCTGGCGAAAAACTTAATATTAAGTAAAGTAGAAAATTAGAAACATTCAAGAAACTTTGTAGAAACGATCTGCTCAAATATAAAGACGACTGAAACGTTTTGCTTACAAATCATTTAAAAGGTCATTAAAGTTACAGCATTAAATGCAAAATGTTTTTAGGGTGGGTTACCACCTATTTAAAAATTAAAATTAAGTGCATAAAATAACTCAGCTCAATCAATCGATCTGCTCAAATATAAAGACGAATCAAAAGTTTTGTTTAAATATCATTAAAAACAGTTGCCACATGTATACAGTTGTTACAGAGTAAGTTTTTCTCTCTGCTTGGTTGTTGCTTTAAGTTTATCATTACATTGTTTATATTAGACGCGCGTTTCCACCTGTTAAAAAATATCAAAAAATCAACCCAATCAATCAATAAAGTTGAAATATTAAAACGATTTAGAGTTTTGTTGAAATTTTTTTTTAAAGGGTTACCACATGTTTAAAATTTGCGATAATTGAATTAACTGAAATATTTTTCTCTCTGTATAGTTACTGCACGAACAAACCGTATTCAGCAATATCTACAACTGAGTATATAATAATTGGTTCCAGTAGAACACACAACTTTTTGCCATCCTTGATATACATATGTATTTCTATATACTTCTCTTTATGGCAACTCAAAGAAGATACTTTTTGTCTAAAGTTGTCAGCATTTGTGATGGCTTTATTATCAAAAAGTTTCTTATTTGCATATAAAAAAAATAACGGCTCATCGGAAGAAACACAAAAAGAAAACAAAACAAAACCAATTTGACCGCTGGCTGTAAGAGTGCGAGTGATTGTGTGATGGTCGGTGGCGAATATTGTTAAAACAAAGTAGCATCAAAAAGTTATAGCATACTTTTGAGTAGCATTTAAATTGTTGGTCAAAGTTGCATGCACTTCCTCACCCATTCACACCCTGTGGGGAAAATCTCTCGTTCTGAATTAATGCGTTTCTAGTGCTTGCTGAGCCCCTACTAGATCGCCTTCAATCTCTTTTACATCTAATCAACTGGTGAATTTAACATGACGATGTCCTAGGCGGTGGAAATTGTGCAAAACCCTTTCGACAGTTCCGAACTAGTTAAAAATTCGACAGTTGGGATATAGTTCGTTTATTGCTATTATTGCTGTAGTTCTGAACCATTTCCAAATTCTGCAGTTTAGAATTAAAAAAAATATATTTTGAGAAGCCTTTTCCGAACCACTTTTGATGTTGCCTTTCCCAGGACTCGAACCTAGGACCTTCGGTGTGGTGGTCCAGCAACACTACCGCCACACCCTTACGGTAAATTTATGCACGGCTAATAATTTTAGCTTACATTTTAAACCATTCTTTCAAAGTGTATCCATATGTAAAATTTTCTCACACTATTGATGCGTGCGCCATAGCTGAGTGGGTAGAGCACTCTCCTCTGATGCGGGACGCGTCGGTTCGAATCCTACCAAGCGATAAATTTTTTATTATTTTTTTTGTTATTTAAAATATTAACCTTTCTTTAAAGAACGTTATAAAAACAAAATATTTTTGCCAAATACGAATCAAAATTTTAGTTACTATCTCACTAATACTTATTAGCCACTTTATCTCTAGTTCTGAACCAGGAATTATTCTCACTAGTTACTGACTTCCCCACAGGGCACTTACAGAGAGACACTCCCATACACACAAGCTTATGCCAACGCACACATACATAAGGACAGTGCGAAATCATAGATATTTGTATAGGTGTTAATAAAAAGTGCGTCGTTTTATTGTCGACTTAGGCATTTAAAATACAAAGAAAGTTGAGAAATAATGGAAGACACAGTGAGAGAGATAGGGCGATTGACGAATAAAGAGCAAATATTGATATTGTGCTGACAATTTCCTCAGCGCAATTATGTCAGTTAATGACGCGTCTTAGAAGTCGAAAAAGTTGTTGTCCTTATTGATGGGGAATAACTAGGAATAACAAGAAAAACCAACAAAAAAAATTCAAACAAAAAGGTTAAAAGGAATTCATGGTTTTATGGTGAAACGTAACCATAAAATCAGATCAAAAGTATAATAGTGGGGGGGGTTCAAATATAAATAATGACAAGAGGAAAAGTATTTGGTAAGCGAAAAAAGTTTGTATACCCAGAAAAATAAAAGAATACTGCGAAAGTTCAACACATTTACCACGCCATTGAGATAAATTAAATATATGTAAATGTAAAATAAGTGGAGCATTTAAAGGCGCAATGAATTGAATCAAAGAATACATAAAAAAAAGCAAGGACCGCAACCAACTCAACGGAACTTTGGTTTTGGTTTTTCTTTGGGTTCATATTTTTTTCAATTTTGTACTGTTTTCATATTCCTACTGCTTTCGAGGTCATATCAGATTTGGTGTAGTGCTGATCTTGGTTTCGCACTTTTTTTGCTCTCGATTTTTTACTGGTTGGCAATTTCTATATTTTCGGTTTTCATTTTCTATTTTTACGCTTTTTTACTGGTTCCAATTTGGTGCTGATTTCGATTTAGTAAAGGTTCCGGCGCCTTATTGGTTTCGCTTTCGTACAACTTTCAGTTTCGGGTTGGACTGGCTTTGGTTTGGTAAAAGTTTTGATTTAGCACTGCTTTCGATGATGTTGTGATGTTTAAAAACTGTAAGGAACCGAAGTACTAGATTTAGTAAAGGTTTTGGGTATGTCCTGTATCTGTCGATTTAGTACTTCATTCGGTTTTGTGCAGAATTCAAAGATATGATAATTTCGGTGTCATGCTTGTTTTGGTTACGGCCTAGCCTCGGCTTCCAATTTCTTTCGCTTTGAACTGCATTCGGTTTTGTGTTGGTTTACCTTTCGTGCTGCTTCTGCTTTGGCACCAGTTTGCGCCTCATACTGTGTTCGGACTCGTACTTAACACCAAAAGTGTTCCTTTTACTACGAGCTGCGGACATCTTGAATTCTGGGTCAAGTATTTTGGGTTAATACTAGTTAAATAGCTGTGTTATAAGCTTAATAGAGAGTGCTGATCTAAGAAAGCGTAGGCTATCGCTGTTAGGTGTGTACCACAACTGGCAGGGGTCGAACCTTTCATACGAAATTTTAGTCAAGTCGATACACTGTTATGGCATATGGTTTAACGCAGTAGGAATTTTCAATTCGTCACAACAACTACTTTTGCGCGAGGCACTCACTTTTCGAGTTCCCGATATTGATATGGAATACCACTTTGTAGCAGCTATCACATGCAAGCCTCTGGCTACAGCAAGCTGACTGGTTCTCCAAATCGCTCTCGGACTGAGACCGCTCTCTTCGTACCGTCGCCGTAGATATCATGAGATTCCAGTGGCCTAAAGAGAATAAATCCTACAATAAGGAATGCTACGCCACATATTAAAGGGAAGCCTCTCGTAAAGATCAAGCCCATATTAGCAGAATAACCAAACTTAATATAACAAATAAAATTTTAAAAAGAGGATTAGGCTCGTCGTCAACGATCTGATAACCTGACGACAATCGTTCCATGAAAAAATTCACTTCACCCGAACTCCAAGTAATGGTTTTGATATTATTTTTGATTAAGAGCAAGCAATTCAGTACGCGTAGACACAAAAGAAAAACTGGAAATAAAATGGTTGTGCAATCAACGATAATTAGCTGTTTCAAGTTAAATGTAATTGTAAGATGGTTGGTGCTGAATATTTTGCTAATTTTGAGATGATGTGAGAAATTTGATTTAGTTGTATTCATTCCTGTTTTTTTTTTTTTTTTTTTTTTGTGTTTCTGAGAACAAATTAGCTTTGAAGTTAAGATGACTTTATAATAATGTTAAATCATTACAATGCTCATTAAAATTATAAAAATTTCAGTTGTTTCAAAAAAAATAAAATATGCAATATTAAGAACAAATGAGGGGTATTCACGCCAGCCTGGTTACTAAGTTGTATGGTCAGAAAATAATTTTCTCTTACATTTTTGTAAACTGGATAATATAAACAACCACATGACCAAATAAACAGATAACCAGGGCAATGTGAATACCTCAAATTGGGTCATAACAGCGCTATGGGCGTAATAAGTCACATTGTTTATTAGATTATCCTTATAATAAGGGCAATGTGAATATCGCAAATGAGGTCACGAAAAGACAATGGAGGTATTCACGTTATCTTGGTTATTAAATCAACTTGTTCAAATATGTTTTTCTTTAGTGTATTTAGTTTTTATAAACTGTAATATAAATAACCACACAACCAGATAGTCTGATACTGATACAACTGGGAGTCTTAACCCACCACTGCGAAGCGAATTACAAACACACATGCTTACATTTTCAATGTATTTTGTTTTTGTAATTCGTAGTTTTAATTTCAAAATTGTACTGCGTCACAGATGACCATATTTCGGGACACGAGGAATCCAATCGGCCCCAAAATATTGAAAAAAAAAAAATTATAAAAAAATATTGTACCTCCAAAGAGATAAGGACTGAGTTTCCTTACCAATTTGTGGTGTTCTAATTTTTTCTACAAATTGGCGGGAACAATTTTTGTTGAGAAGCTTTTTCGCGGCAGACATACAATCGGCCGGTTGACGAGGGGCGACCCAGTTTTTGAAGTAACCTGTCCCGTCAATTTTACTTGCTATATTTTTGAACTGTGTGACCAAATACTTTCTCTATTCCCACCCTGTCGTTGAAGTCGTAGCACCAAGAGGTAATGAAGTGTTTGTAGGGCGCATGATTTTGTAAGACCGCTTTGATGATTCCATCCCTTGCTCCCATAAGCAAAGTGGGGTTGTCAGAGCCTAAACTATGTTTACGTAGCCATTGGTAAGACAAATTATCGTTCATCGAGAGAGGACTTTACTTTTCAATCGCCTACTCAGTCGGAAGTAGCATTTGTTTGCAAGATCATTGGATTTTTAGGCTGACATTATTGTTGATGCTAATGCTAGCTCCTAGGTAAACGAAGTCCATCTGGTCGATGGAAGATTTACCAGGTCATAAGGTCCAATCAGTCTGTTCACGTCAAAGGCTGATTCCTCGATAGTTGGCGCAGTTTGAAGGATCGTCGTTCTTGTGGATTGGGCAGACAGCACTTAGATTCCAATCTTCAAGCATGTATTCTTCCGACCATATTCTGCATAGAAGCTAATGCATGCGCCTTACCACCTCCTCGTCGACGTATTTGAAGAGCTCAGCAGGCAAACCAACTGCACCAGTTGCTTTATTGTTTTTAAATCGGGATATTGCTAGTTGCACCGCTTTACAGTCGGGTTGTGGAACGTTTATTCCATCATCTTCGATTGTGAATTCGGTTTTGGCATCTTCTCTGGTTTCTTGCTCAATTTCTCCGCTTAAAAGGGCAGCGATGTGATTCCTCCATAATCTTAGTACTCTCTGAACATCACCCACCAAGTCGCCGTTCTCATTTTTACAGGAGTTTGCCCCGGGCTTAAAACCCTGTTGGTTGTATTGATCCACATTATTTTAGCCTGCACTGTATGCTGAAGGATAACAGCTGTCTGCCTAACTCATATAAGTTTACTTAACTTGAATATACTCATTAAAAATCTTTTACCGGCAATTATGAACAGCAACCACATACCGACACTTCTGCAATTACTTACATAAATACTTACATACCTATGCACAGTCCTACATACTTATTTTCGCTTGAAAATACTTCAGACAGCGCAACTTTATTACGATTTTAATGAAACCGTCGTCTTTTACAAACGCACTCAACCTCAGTAACAAGCTCGGAGCGCTCATTCAGCCATAATTTCGCTGTTTATCATTAAGCTTTATATGAAGCAACTCATCCAAGTAATAAACGAAAAAGTAAATAAATAAAAATAAAAAACTTTTAGCATATCCAATAAGATGGCAACAACAACAAGTTTGTTTTAATGTATGTGTTTATGCAACTGTTAACGTCGATGATAGCAATAGCCGCAGGTCACTGTTGTCAAATTTTAACTTTTTAAGTTTTCACATTTATTTTCTTTAATATACAAACGCCTGCATTGAGGTCAGGGTATGTATGCCCTATGCAGGCGTGTAAAACCTTTTAAAGCTTTCAAATTTGATTTGACCTACATCCCTTGGATCTCAAACTTACTACTTTAGCAATGCGATTTGCTACTCAAGAGTTGTATATGTGTGTGGTATTAGCAGTATTTTTTTATTTTTATGCCTATTCTAAGTATGATCATTATTTGAAAATTCCGAATTTTCAGTTCTGAAGAATCTCGAAAGCTTGGAAAAGCTTGGGAAAGCTTTTGGCTTGTAGCTGAGCTTTTTCCGTGTATATGCATCGCCGCCACTGATTTATATATGTGTAGTATGTATTTAAATAGACACAGGCACATGTAAATATGTGTTCAACATAAAAAAAATTTAACATTATATACACATATATTCGTGTTTATTATAAACCGCATAACCAACAACAACGTTAATGTTAAGTGAAACATAAATAATAATTGTTGAAAAAATGAATACGTAAAAGAATTCAGTATAAAAGTGAAATATATGTAGGGGTAAGAAATTAAATAGAATTCAAACAGGGGGCTTTCTTATCAAAGGAAAATCAATTCAAACAAAAAAAAAATATTTTAATTGCAGCAATACCCAATGTGTATATTTATGGCGGCCTACAATTTATCAACGGGCCGAAATCAAATTAATATCATCGATACCGTATTTAGGGAGGTATTTGCAAAAAGAAAGAAAAGAATATGTCGTTCACATTTTCAAATGTTTTTTTTTCTCTAGGGTGACGTGTCTAAAAATACAAGTGCAATGGAACCTTACCTCAATATCCTAGCTGTATTGCATTTTCTGTTATTCTATCTCCATCTCAGAAACCTTTCTTATGTAAGACGTCGTGGCCACTATGCGGTTTCGCTCATTTTTACAGGGTGTACTTTTCATAACCGTGTAAGTTATTACCAGTAATATTTAAAAAAATAATTTAGCGCTATATACCTCCGACCAGGTTAAGGCCGAGCTGCTCCACCAATTTTGTAGTGTGCTGCATCTAATATTTTATCTAAATTGCCTGCATGTTTTATGCCGACTCCGAACGTCATCTTCAAAGGTATTTTTACTGTGAATTTTTTTCAAGGGAGTTTTAGGCCAGCACAATACCACCATACCCAGGCGGGCGCCGCAATATATATAGCTTTAAAAATTTGGGCTCATGTGTGGGCGATGGCACGTCCATTTTGTACAAACCTTAAAAAAATATCTAAGCGTATAAGGCTAGTTTACCATTTTCGCTTCATCATTGATATGTTTTTTCAAAATCTCCATCACCTAAAATAGGTTTACGGTTATCTTTTAATTTCGTACATTACAATAGAAAATTTAATTTCCCGTATATCGCGTGCGGTGTCTTCCAAGCAGAAATATACGCCATAGAAAAGGCAGCTGGATTCCTGTAGCTGGAAGAGTATAGTACCAGCGACAAATGTATCGATCTTTGTTGACAGCCAAGCTGCTTTAAAGGCATTCAAATCGAACTTGATAAAATCTGATATGATATCGCTCTCTTTGTAAATGCTCAGAACTACAGTCAAGGCGTCTCAGATTTCTGGCAGCACGCTTTTTCGACAGTCTGGCAGATTTGAGGGAAGTGAATCTTTCGCTCCTTCTCAAGTTCATTTGGAAGAGTAAATGGTTTAAAAAGGGTTAAGTGAGTATAACCTGGTTGCACGGATGTGGCCCAACTGGCACGCAACGATAGCATTCACAATGGGCATTAGTGTCTCCGAGTGGAAGTTTGGGATATCCGATGCCCGTTCTCTTAACCTAACCTTACCTACCGACTCTAACGGAGCTGTAGGCGTTTATGAGTCTGCAATGCAAATTTAGCAAAGACGTATTAGTTTTTAGGGGCTCATATCGTATTGTCTTTTATGATTGGGTTATTCTTACCGAATACTGACAATTACCCGCTACCCTGCAAAAAATCCTGCGACTGATCTCTAAAGAGAGTGCTCCGAGATCAATACCTTTCGTCTACAGTGGGTTACAATTGATCGCAACTATTCGGTTAGTTTATGTAGTCTACTTCGAGGTGTTGTAGGTAAACTTGTCCAACCGTACCCGTAGGGGAGCGAAAGGAATCTGTCCGACACTACCCTTTTGGGCAGGAAAGCGACCAATTACAAGCAATAACATGCTAGACAAAACCATATACGCCTAAAAGTATGCCATACTAAAATCATATATTTTACAAGACAGTTATAATAACTTAAAATTGGGGACTCACCTAAACGTCTTTGATATCGCCTCAGAGAAGTTAAGCTAATACGATTTCGTGAATGTGCAGAGCGACACTGACGTTCGTGTTTTTTAATACGGCATAATTTTAGGCGTCGATTTTACTATACCGATTTGTAGGGGCGAAGTTCACTGATGTTGATTTGAGTCTGACATCATTGAAATAAAACTAATAAAAATCATGCCTAAGTACTGCCTAACGATATCTGGCCACATAATGAAAACATTAGTTCGTCATCGAAATTTTGTCAATTATATTTAATTAGCTGCTAAAGTAGTCATGGCATTTAAATCAATTAATATATTGACAATAGCAATGTGGGTGAGTCAGCTTGACTATTTAGCAGTGCTTATAGTGAAAGCAAAACCAATTGTTGGTCTACATATCGTACACACTTTGCTATCTATATATAAAGGGTGTTTTTTTTAGGGGTATAGAACTTCAAGATGAAATAAAACACAAGAAAATCGTTTTAAGGTCCATCAATTTGGCTTTATTGGAAGGATAATTTTATGCCATTAATGTTTAAATATGATTTCGGGCATGTGGCCGCCGCAGCTGGCTCGAATAAAGCCAATTATACAGGTCCAATTTTCAACCACTTTTTCGAGCATATGGGGCCGTATGTCGGCAATAACGCCACGAATGTTGGCTTCCAATTCCCCTAACGTTTCTGGTTTGTTGGTGTAGACGAGCGACTTCACATATCCCCAAAGAAAATAATCCAATGGTGTCAAATCACACGACCTTGGTGGCCAATTGACAGGTCCATTCCGCGAAATTATGCGCTCATCGAATGTTTCCTTCAATAAATCGATTGTGACGTGCGCTGTGTGGCATGTAGCGCCGTCTTGTTGGAACCACAACTCATCCACATTCATGCCATCCAATTCGGGAACAAAATAGTCGGTTATCATGGCTCTATACCGGTCTCCATTAACGGTAGCTGCCTCTCCAGCATTATTGCGGAAGAAGTATGGCCCAATGACTCCACCAGCCCATAGAGCACACCAAACAGTCAGTTTTTGTGGATGTAATGGCGTTTCAAGGGTCTCATGTGGATTCTCTTCACTCCAAATGCGGCAATTTTGCTTGTTGACGTAGCCATTCAACCAAAAATGAGCCTCATCACTGAACAAAATTTTGCGATGAAAATCAGCATCGAAATCAATCTCATTTTCGGCCCATACACCAAAATCACGACGCATTGCATGGTCTCGCGGCTTTAATTCTTGCACAAGCTGGATCTTGTAAGGTCGCAAGCCAAGATCTTTGCGCAAAATCTTCCATAAAGTTGATGGACAAAGCTCCAATTGCTGTGCACGGTGGCGAATCGATTCATTCGGGTCCTCTTCAACACTTTGCTCTACAGCGGCAATTGTTTCTTCGGTGCGCACTGTTCGACGTCTCTGCGGATGCGTATTATCACATAGAGTAAACGTAGTGCGAAAACGATCCATGGTTAACCGAATTAATTGCTCTGATGGACGATTATGTCGACCATAAAATGGACGGAGCTCACGGTAAACTTCGCGAACTGAACCATTATTTTCGAAATAAATTTGCACGATTTGCAAGCGTTGTTCTTTTGTCAACCTGTTCATGATGAAATGGCAAACCAAACTGAACATAAATGACATTAGAGTTGCCAGATTTGACCACAAAATGCCAGTCTTATCTCTATTCGAAAAACAAACCTGTAAAAAAACACCCTGTATATAATTTCCTACACATAATAAATAAATGTGTATTTTTGGCTGCGTGTGCACGCTCACAATAGCGCCTAAAAGTATGTAAAAGTGTATAGCCTTCATTTTTTATTAAGTACTTGTATATGGACCAGATTCCAGGACAGACTGAATAAAGTATATGTCAATTAATAGGCATGAGTAAAATTACTGGCGTACTGATGTGAGCTTAATTGAAAATAGAAAAACAGCTTAGCGTATTAACATTAGGGTGCGTAGAAAATTTATTTGCTTAGAATTTTTTGTTAAAAGCAGAGCCTTAAAAAACTTAAAATGATCTTTTAAAAAGCTGTTCCAGTTTACTTAGAGAATATTTGAAAAAGTTTTTCAAAATAGGGTCGCTCCTCCGCAGTGGTCGGAAGCCGTACGAGAACATTTCTACCATGCAAAAGCTTTTCAGCTAAAATACATGTGATTTAACAGATGCCGTTCGGAGTCCGCAAAAACCGCAAAATTAGAAGCAGTACATTAGAAAACTAGCTCAGCTACATATATATATGTATATCCACTCAGAAAAATATCGTACCAAATTATTATTATTATAAATAACTATTCAAGTTTTGAAAATTTTATTTCAAGGAAAGAAAAAAAATCCATTCCCTCTGCATTCCAGAAACGCTGAGAAAAGAATAAAAAACTTATAGCAGGGAAAGAGGCCTAGAAAGGTTACAGCAATGGATAGTAATATTGGCCGTTTATAATCGACATATCGATTTTTTCTGCTTGCTTGGTAATTGTGTGAATCGAAAGCAGGAAAAAATAAGCAAGCAGAAAATGTGTTATTTTATTCATAAGTCGCTAAGTGCTTACGATAAAAAATCGACTGCTAAAAGAAATTTTAAACGAGCTATTCTTTTATGTTTATATATTTGTATAACCCCACCATCTCGGTTAGTACAAGCACTTAACTGATTTGGATGAAATTTGGCACATAGGCTCAAGGATGTTTTAGAAGGTTGGTACATATGGGAGTTTTTTTATATTAAGTGAGGTTTGTAAATTTTTGTACCAAATGCATGGCCTTTTTCATCGAATTTTAGCACAAAATATTTTAGGTAGGGTTGCCACCTAAATCTATCATACTAATTATTTTTTATGTTCACTATTCTAATTCCGTGTTGCTACTAAGGATGTTTTGTACAGGGTTGCCACATATCTGAGATCTAAAAAAACTCAAATCTAATGCGGAAATGTCGATATCAAACGAAAAGCATTTTACGTCGCATTTCGACCAATATATTTCTGATGTTATTATATTTATAATATTACTATATTTGCTATTTTTCATATTTGCCACTATCCTACAAAATATTTGACCAATTTGGATGAACTTTTGTAGTTATATATAGGTAATGTGCTAAATTTCAAGCTTACATTCTTTGATGTTGCCACTCATAATATTTTTTACTTATAAGTATCTAGGCTCGGTCGTCAAGGTAAAGATAAATAATATATGTAAAATTTACTTAATCACCACATCCATTTTTAAAAATTTACAACAACATCATATGACCTCTATATCAATCCGGAATACCGGGATTTGTAAAATCAGATCCCAAAAATCTCGGAATAGTAAAACTCACAAAACTTGACTTCTCATGTCTGCACACAATAGGAATCACCTCTTCAATTGTTCAGCAATTCAGAAACCGAAAGTTCTTGGTAATATATTTCGTTCTGGCAATAGATACCGCGAAAACCCCTACTGAGTTGAAAAAAAAAGATTTATGATGATTTATACTTGAATCGTCTAGGCATTTAAGGGCAAACTTTTTTGATGATGATGTTAAGTCATCATGACTGAATTTCGCATTTTTCCGCGAAGAATTTGCTGTTCACACAGAATTTTCTTTTAGGCAAAAAATTTACGCGATTTTGATTGTAATGTGAAAAACCACTCAAAACCAATTACCAAAATTAACATATTTCGCAGCTAATACCTATTTGCATACACACTTGCATACATACAGCTGTGTTCAATATAATAGTAGTGAAATTAAAATGGATATCTTTCCACGAAATAAGAATAAGCTGTGATTTTAATAATTTTCATTTAAAATATAGCGAGTTCCATAACAGAAATCCCATTAAAAAAAATTCATGGTGTACACAAAGTTCAGGAAAGTTAATTTCATTCCAAAAAAAAAGATGATAAAAAAAATTTAAAAACTTTTATATTTATGTCACCAAAAAAACAGCAGTATATATGTCCCTAAACAAAGACTTGGTATCCGTGAGTTTTATTTTGTGAAATTTTAATCATACCAAATTGCAATCAATTTCTGAGATTTCAAAATATAGAGATGTCCTTAACTACGTGCTAAGTTTCAAGAAACTAGGTCAAGAGGAATTTGGTTAAAAATTGATCAAACAATTTTCATGTTCAAAAGAATGTTCGTAATAAGTTGATCCGTGCGCCACCTAGCGAAATTTTTGCACCAAATATTGGATTGTCACTGTGTTCTGAAGCATGTGTTTTTCAGCGATTTTCAGTTATCACAATACGCGCGCCACCTAGCGGAATTTTGATTTCTACAAATTATATGGTCATAGCGTCCTGTACTATGGGCTAAGTTTCAAGTACCTAGGTCCAGAGAAAATTGGTTAAAAATCGATCGTAAGGTTTCCAATTTCAAACGAATTTTCAGAATATGTAGATCCGTGCGCCACCTACTGAAATTTTTTTGATGAAATATTTTTTGGCAGAATTTCCAGAAAACTTTTGAGTACGCAGTTTTGTAGATCAATAAATTCTAGTACAACAGTATACAAGCTAGAACTTGCTCGAAAATTTCTCTGCATTTTTAGAATTTTTTCGTCAAGGGGGTTGATTGATTTCTTCCATACAATGCATGAAGAAAAATTAATTTTGTTTGAAAAAAATAAACAACATCCTCGACAAAAAAAAATCGAAAAATTCAGGTGGAATTTTAAAGTACTTCTAACTTGCAAATTGAACGATCTATACTATACTATCCACTAAACATTTTTCTAAATACTATGCCCAAAAATATTTAAATTTTGATGTCAATTAACCGGAGCGTACCGGATTCATATCCCGCAAAGGACTATCACTTCCGACAACACTCCCCAAACCCTTAGAGGAGTGTGTTTGTCGCGAGAAACACCAACAATAACAACAACAACTTTGTCTAAAGTTTGAAAGTTCTTTTTATGTGGTTTCTGTTATGGAATTCGCTATATTTTAAATGAAACTTATTAAAAACACACCTTCTTTTTATTTCATCGAGCGATATTCAATTTATTATCACTACAATTATATTGAACACAATTGTACATACATACACTCATACTTGCATACACAGAGATCAAAATAAATCCTCCTATTCTTGAAATCAGCTGTCACTTTCACAGAATTATACTTCAACCAGCAGGAATGTCACCAGGCAACAACACACACCCACATACATGTACCTACATATGTATAAAGATCTCATTGTATTATCTTTATGTGATGATATGCAATTTTCAATGTTTGTCAAATGCTGTCAAAGCGGAAAATTGAGGTGTACCGGTAGTTTTCAAAAGCGTGTGTTGTGATGACGCTACCAAGTGACAAAGAAAATGATGAAAACACAAACACAGGCAAATAGACAAATAATCCGCATTCCAGCAAGCTGTAACATAGGTAATACCCTGAAGAGAACACTGTAACTAGTGACACAAATTACTGGTGCTTTAACTAGTTCTAAAGAGCCAAAATGCGAACTAGTCTTATGATAACTAGATTGTTATTAGTTGTTGTTGTACCGATGCTTCGCCCTGCCTAGTCGTCACTTTCCTTACCTAGCATTGTCATCAATATCTTTTAATGGGAGTCCCAGGAACCTAGCGGATGCAATAGGGTTGAACGGGAGTTAAATCGGTGAGCAGGTGAACAGTTGGTTGGTGTAATGTTATACTATCTGTTATACTATCCAGATCGCAGTTGGGCTTGTGTGACTCTGGTTGTTGTTGTTGTGGTAACGACAAAAACACTCCCGGAAGGTTTTGGGGAGTTTTGTCGAATTAACAGTCCTTGGCCGGATTTGAACCGGTATGCTCCGGTACTTCCTTGCGGTACTGCCCGACTGTCATGGTAGCGATTTATGACCAGTGAAACCTTCTAGGTCATGTCATCCCTCCTTCCGGCTCTGGTCCCCCTCGGAAGTTCGAGCTCCTCTTCGGCAACAGTTGGAGCTTGTGCCTGCAGGACGGCATTTACCCGGCGAGAGCTGACAAAGGAGTTTACCGACTCTGTGTGGATGTTGTTGAGGGTCTGTTGAAGTACCTTTGGATCAAACGACGTGTTTATATGATGCCGAATTTCATCATAGTGCTTTTGGCTATGTTTCCTTACTCGAAGGTTAGGTGGATTCTCTTCAAGCGGATGTCTGTTTAGCATTTCGTTATGCTCTTCAACAATGAGCACTTTGGCATCACTTTGTAGATGGTGCTCCGGTGACAAAAGGAGTTCTGAGTGCGGTGTTCTGATATCCCTGCAACTTCCTCCAGTGTGTGTTCGATACGCAGGCGACAATACTAATTCTGTGTTAAATCGCGCCTTACAGGTCATGAATCAGGTGTCCGAGGACGTAAACGTTGACAAAGCCAGGTTTCGCCCTGAAAAGAAGGCGGATAAGGACAGAAGTTTATTCTTGAGCACAGCACATCACCAGAAGGGCCCGTTGGCAGAGTCGATCGAACACCCCAT